>CM076570.1:1177880602-1178480602 GCA_034641835.2 Pinus albicaulis
ACACTTAGCACAATTAGATGAGAATCATTTTGATGCTTCATTAGCTAGTGAGACTCATAAGAAACACATAAAGGCACATTTTGATCAAAATGTAAATCCTTGCTCATATTTAGAAGGCGGCCTAGTATTGATTTATGATCAAGAAAATGATAAATTAGGTTTTGGTTTTTAAGTTCCTGTGGTTATCGGTTTTTGAAGAGCTTCCCAAATTATCCACAGTATCAAGGAACATTTGTTGACGTTTCAAATCCCAACGAGGATCCATCTTTAGAGAAATTGAATGAAGAATTGGAAGAAGGGGTTTTTAGGCCATTAATAGTGAAATTGTAGGTCTTCTTCCCTTCTTTCAATCTTCATTCTGGTTCTCTCGAGATAACAAATCTCTTCCCAAGAATCCCCTCTGTGCAGGGACAAAATTTCGGTTTTTAAGTTCCTGTGGTTATCATTTTTTGAAGAGCTTCCCAGATTATCCACAGTATCAAGGAACATTTGTCGATGTTTTGAATCCCAACAGGGATTTATCTTCACGACAATTGAATGAAGAATTGGAAGAAGGGTCTTTTAGTTCATTAATAGTGAAATTGTAGGTCTGCTGCCCTTCTTTCAATCTTCATTCTGGTTCTCTCGAGATAACAAATCTCTTCCCAAGAATCCCCTCTGTGCAAGGACAAAATTTTGGTTTTTAAGTTCCTGTGGTTATCATTTTTTGAAGAGCTTCCGGGATTATCCATAGTATTAAGGAAAATTTGTCAATGTTTCAAATCCCAACGGGGATCCGTCTTCAGGACAATTGAATGAAGAATTGGAAGAAGGGTTTTTTATGTCATTAATAGTGAAATTATAGGTCTATTGCCCTTCTTTCAATATTCATTCTGGTTCTCTCGAGATAAAAAATCTCTTCAAAAAAGATAAATAGTAGGGAAATGCTAGGAATTGATCCTACTATTGTTGTTTCCCAGATTATGATGGAGGTCACAGTGTCAACTCCAGCAGAGGCTAATTCAGATTGCAAAAATGTTTTTGGTGGCCACCGTGCTGCCACGTGGCAACCTTTGGTTGGGCCATGTGATATCATGTGGTTGGCCACCATCCCAAAAAATAAAAATATGCCACCAAACAACAAAATAAATCAGAGAAATGGCACAACCAGATTGGTCCACCATGCCCAGTCAGCTGTACGGACTGCTGACTAGCCAGCATGCACAATTTTGCTAATTTTTTTCCTATTTGGGAAAATGAATAGAACGCGTTTTCGAGATCATACGGTGTCGGTTTTCTGTGAAACAAGTTGCATCAGATTCAGAACAATGAGATCTACGCGATTGTTCAGGTTTCATACCATTTTGAAAACTTTCATTTGAAGCGTAATTTGGACCACTTGATCACTCCTCCCTACTGGCAGATTTTGGACCCCAACATCTCTTTTATTATTGAACATTTTGATGAGGGTATGATCCCCTCACCCTTCCACTCTCAATCCACTGGAATTTTCATGAATTCAATAATTTGAGCTTCTCATGAAAACTGATATTTTCCCTTGGTTCTGGAGACCCTGTCTTGTTGTTGTAGATACCATCTTACTGCAATTTCCCAAAATTTGCAAAACAAAAAATTTTCCTTGAATAAACAAACATGTTCCCTCGGTTTTCAATCAAAATAAACTTAAACAACTTGAAATTCTTCTCACCTCAAAGACTGTCGACATGAAGATGTTTAGTTTGTCCTGCCTTGTGCTTGGCTTGACTATTGACCAAATGTGATCACCATTGCCATGCAACATCCCATTTCAAAGACAATACTTTGTGAAACCCACAAGAAGAAATTTTTAATGCAATTCCCTCTTTGTCAAATTTCTTTGGCACTTTCTCTTTGACCTTTTCACTCTCTTGCACCAGCATCTTGTTCACATCACTGCTCAACAATGATGCATGCTGCTGTAATTTTACCACATCTTGTTTGCCTCTTTTAGCATGTTATACTCCTGAAACATCTTATCACAGCCATTAGCAACCTTAATGAAATCAAAACTTTCATTTGATGCATCACCTTGAAAGGCCTCATTCACAACATTTTCATACTTGAACATTAAAAAAGAAAGTTTTTGAGTAGCATTCACAATTCTCTTCATTTTTCCATAATAAGAGATAAACTCGTCTTCTTACTATGCGCTCTAACAATGTACTTGATCCCATTCTTGAACAAGTGATATTTATTCTCATGGAAATGAAATATGTCTCTCCTATCATAAAGATATGGGATACCCAAAACAATACCAGAAATATCAAGTGGAACAACATCAAGTTCAACTTCATCAAGAAAGTTTGGAGTGATTACAAATCGAAGTATAAACTTCCTCGTCGCCTGAAAATTTTAATTCTTACATATCCAACCTAAAGGATAAGGTCTTAGAGGAGGAATGGTTTCTAAATTCAACTTATTGACTAAGTCTTCTGAAATAAGGTTTGCTTGTGGAGCACTATCAAATAAGGTGTCAATCTTAGTATGCTTTGAAACAACCCTAACATGGAAAAGTTCAATTCCTATTTCATCATCTTGAGTATTATTGGGACCACTTGAAGAACTATTACTTGTAATGTCCTTGCTCGAAATCTAGATCAGGGGCAAAAATTAGCTAAAAATTCAAAGTGATCAGAATTTCACAAAACCAGAATGACAGAAACCAGACCATCGCTAGGAATCCAACACAACTTGTTTTGTCGAAAACCAAGTTTGGATGAAGAAGTTATAGTCTGCTTATCGTCATTTGGAACAAACAATTTTAAGAAAAAATTGCAGAACATGTACACCCTGATGACATGGCATCCCAGTCAGCATGCAGGTTATCTTCTTTATTTTTTTCCCAATATGAATATGACAAGTTTCACTATAGGATTCGCCAGTGTAAGTTTGAGAAGGTGAAATTTTCCCAATGTCCTCCAAGGTTGAATTTGGGTTCATGAATTTTTTATGTGTTGCAATTTTTTTTTATTAAGGTTGGAATTTATAATATAGTATATGGTTTAAATATCATATATTATGTTATATATATATATATATATATATATATATATATATATATATATTAATTTTAATTATTAAAGTTCCAAACCTTATTATTATTATTAAATTCCACATATATTAATGCAATTCCAAATTCGAATATTGGATTGGTTCAACCATAGTCCATGCGTATTTTATTATGGTGCATTACATTTCTCATTAACCCAAATTTCGTGGCATATGCAAACATAACAATGTGGTGGAATATTTTAATATTAAACCCAAGGTCTAGAAACCCAAGGTTTATACTATATGGTGGAGCACTTAATTTAGGTGGGGCATATCTATATTGCAAAGAACATATTCAAAGGTTTTATCAAAGGTTGATGGTGTATTATATAACGTGTCAAAACATATGTATAGGGGTAGAGGTCAGGGTTTGACACCGTGACCTCCCTCCACCCACTCTCCACTTCTTACCAATGGTCCACACCCTTGGGACTTGAAAAAGCTACATGCCAAGTTATATTTGAACAACATTATATTATCTGATGGTGGAACGGAGGGGACCAACCCTGCGAGTGAGCCCTCCTCCTCACATGACCGCTTAGTGCGTAGGTTATCCCCTCTAATATGTAGTTAGCAGTTAATTAACTCTCAGTTTAAGTTTGTGGTATTTTTGATGATTTCCACCATTTTTGGCGTACAACCAGTTTTGCGGAGCTAACTAGAGCTTCTCCAATTTCAAGCCTAGATCAGATAGAAACCAATTTTAGAGATTAAATAGTCATTTTGGGGATTTTTATTCCTCTGAAGCCATTGGAGGACATTTGGTGCTTGTAATCATAAGTTTGACTCTTAATCCCAAGAGGGCCTAGCTAGTTGAAGCAGGTCCATGGAGATGTAGCCCGGGAGGGGTGAACTCCATTATCATTCATGGTATTATGTGATTGATGTGTGTTATATCTCTGTATTTCATTTGTTGTACATAAGTTTTTAAATTCTAATTAACTCATAATTTTATCATCAAGGACACATAAAATTTGACACATAAACCCCTTCACAAGTGGTTAACTTAAGACGATCCTAATCACAAATTTTTAATATTGATGATGGAGCTAGCATAAAAATAACTAGTTTTCCCATATTCAGATCAAGTTGGTATCAAAGAAAAAGTTTAGCTCATTTTATCCAAGGTTAGCTAGAAGAATTAGATATTGGTTTTTGAATTTGTGCAAGGAGAATTTAACTGTGTGCAATTTTATTTGTGAAGGAGAAGAAGATAAAAATTGACAAAAAAATTCTCAAATCATAGCAAAGAAGATTTTTATGCCTTGCAGGTGTGATGGCAACTTCATTAAGCAATGGTTCTAATCCATCTTCCCTAGAAAAAATATTTGATAAAGAGATGTTACAGAAGCTCTACATCATGATTGATATGATGCAAGAGAAGTATGAAGGTAAGAGGGAGAGCATTAAACTTCAAGAGCAATTGATTGCTATGAAGGAGGAGAAGCAAGAGCTTCTTGAAAAGATGCATGAGATGGAGATTCAACTCCCTGTTGCAAATGCAAACTTAGCAAGGATGCATGAGATGGAGACTCAGCTCCATGATGCCAAGGAAGCCTTATCCATGTATATGCATGAAAAAGAGGTATGCAGTTCAATTTTATCTTCAATTTCTTCTCAAGATGAATGTGTAGGTGATTTTGAAAGACACGCTATAGGAATAGGGTCCAAATTATTGATGAAGATGGGCTATGAAGGTAGAGGATTGGGAAAACATACACAAGGCATAATTGAGGCAATTGTTGTTAAGGAAAGGCCTATATATTTGGGTCTTGGTTATGGAAAACATGATGGAGAAAGCTCTAAATCCAAGGAGGCACATGAAGGTGTTCCAAGAAGGACTTTTATTTCATGTTTAGTACCTCAAGTTTGTGAAGATTGTCTTCATGAGGAATGCAAAAGTTTTACACCCACTTTGCAAGAAGGTGCTCATATGCATGCAACTAATGAGAATGGTGAACAAGAGGATGTTGAAAGCTCTAAAGTCATTGAATGCAGTGTTGGTATTCCAAAGAGAGCCACTACCTCATCAAATTCACCTCCTCAAGAAGGTGACAAAACTGAATGTTCAACGTATAAATCTACTTTTAATTAAGTTTCTTTTGATTATGATAAACATGGAAAATTATCACATAATATTTGGAGAAAAGTTGCATGTTCCTTTTGTGGTTTGAATAACCATAGTTTCGAGGTATTGGAAGAAGATAACCATGCACAGGAAACTTTCAAAACAAAGGAGGTAGCAAGCCAAAGGTCCATTGAACAAATCAAACCTTGTTGAAAATAAGATGAAATATTTTTGCACTCATTGCCATAAGCAAGGTCATCTTGCAGACAAGTGCTAGAATTTGTATCTAGCAAGGCATCAATGACATTTGAAGAAGGTGGAGAAAGAGAATGGAAAGAATGGAAAAGAAGATTTCATAATTGATGTGGGTCAAGATGATTCACATGATGATGTTGTTCAGCTGAAAGAAGTGCCATTGAAATGGTTTGGTAAGAGATGGTTGTATTTCTTATCCAGTTAAGACTTTGCATGTCTTTTTATGCTGACGTATTTCTTTTCCAATGGAATTCATATTGCATGTTTATGCCAAAAAGTTATTTTAAAGTGGAGTTATGTTGACTCACTTTAGTGCAAAAAAATTTGTCCATTTCATCATTTTAAGTATATGTAAATATGAATGGGGTTCTTGTGCTTATGATTGTGCTTGTGAGAGAGTTTAAGAATTGTATACATGCATGAGATTTTGTGTGTATGAACAGTGGAATTTTGATGGTTTCATTGTGAACATGCATGATTAATTAACTTGTGTTGGTTGATTTCTTTGTTTAAAATATATGTTGTCAAATTGAGAGTGTTGATAATTTTCACATGCATTAGTGTCGACTTGTGTTGGTTGATTGTGTGTTACATGCGTGTCATATCGACTTGGAAGAGTTCATTTTGTCTCCAAAGATGAAAAGGCAATGTTGAAGAAGTGTTTCACGAGATGAAATTCTTTTTGTTTTGGGAAAATAATCGTGAAATTGTTATACATGCTTATGCTTGATTTGAGAGTCAATCATTTGAAGATGCATGTTTTGTCGACTTGTGCTTGGTCGATGAATTTTGACACCAAGATGTAAGAGTACACGACGATGTTCCAATCGTGTGAAATTTGTTGCTTTGAAGGAGAAATAGGTTATGTCGTCAAGTTATGTTTCTTGCATGATGTGTTTTTAAGATACAAACAACAAACATTAATCTGAATATGTTGTGTTTGTGACAAGATGTCAAAAATAAAAAAAATTGGAGCCATTGTAGAAAATTTTATGTGTTGACGCCAAGAAGAGAAGGAGATAGCAAATGCATTCTTCTAGATGTGGAATTTCGAACCATGGAAGTAAAATAATGGTAATTTTTTTCTTGTTTTTACTGATGTTAGAAATAATTTCTATAGTTCACTTAGATGTACCTAATTTGGGAAAAGTGGTTTCCAAGGAGAAGCTTGCATCGAATGCATGTTTGTGCAAAGGAGGAACATGATTCTCAAGGGAAGGAAATCTGTTAGTTTTCCAAGCACCGAGGAATGGTACAGAAAAGTGTTATATGAACCAACAAGCATCCAACAAGTGTTGGATTGGGTGAGCAGCAAAAGGAGAAAATTCATTGAAGAGCCAAGCCATTTGCAAGGAAAAGCATGTCAGTGAATTGAAGTGGTTGTCATCGCAATTTTTCTGACTAGAATAAATATGATAGAACTTGGGAAATAGAAGAGTATTCAACACTCATGAGATAATTAGATTTTGTGGGTCCAAAATCATACTAGTGGGAAGGAGTAATCGGAATCTGGATCATGAGAAAAAATTAGCTCAAAATTCAAAGTGCTCGGAATTGCACCAAACTTAGAACAATAGTGACCGACGTGTCACCAAGAATCCAATGCAACTCGTTTTGTCGAAAAATCGAGTTCGGATGAAGAAGTTATAGTCTGTTGATCACCGTTCATAACAGGAAAATTTAAAAAAAATGTAGAACAGGTACAGGCGGATGACATGGTAGCCCAGTCATCATGTGGGGAATATTCTTTAGTTTTTTCCCAATGGGATTTTTACAAGTGTCACTACAGGATTTGCCAGTTTGGGTTTGAGAAGGTGAAATTTTCCCAATGTCCTCCAAGGTTGAATTTGGGTTCATGAATTTTTTATGTGTTGGATTTTTTTATTTATTAAGGTTGGAATATATATATATATATATATATATATATATATATATATTATTAAATTTCTAGACTTTATTATTATTAAATTTTAGATATATTAATGAAGTTACAAAGTCGAATATTGGATTGGTTAAACCATTGTCCATGTGTATTTTATTATGGTGATATACATTTTGCATTAACCCAGTGTTCGTGGCATATGCAAACATTACAATGTGGTGGCATATTTTAATATTAAACCCAAGTTCCGAAAACCCAAGGTTTATACCATATGGTGGACCCCGTAATTTATGTGGGGCATATCTATATTGCGAAGAGCATATTCAAAGATTTTATCAAAGGTTGATGGCATATTATATAACGCGGAAAAACATATGTATAGGGGCGGAGGTTGGGGTTTGACCCCGTGACCTCCCCCCAACCACTCTCCACCACTTATCATTGGGCCATGCCATTGGGACTTGAAAAAGCTACCCACCAAGTTATATTTGAAAAATATTTCGTTCTCTGATGGCAGAATTGAGGGGGCCAACCCTCATCCTCACATGATTGCACCATAAGACCTCACCACTAGCGCTCAACTAAAATGCACTTAGTGCATAGGTTATACCCTCTAATCCATAGTTAGCAGTTAGTTAACTCTTATTTTAAGTTGGCTGCATTTTTTGCGATTTCCACCATTTTTGGCGGACTACCAGTTTTGGCGGAGCTAAATGGAGCTTCTCCATATTTAGAGGCAGAATCTAGGAGAAAATTGAATAAGACCTATATTGAGAAATTTTCTACCAATTTTGGCTCAGGAAGAGTCATTCCTAGGAGATTGGAATACTTGGAATCCATTGAAACAACTTGCAAAGGAAGAGGAGAAAATATATAGTTGTTTTTGGTCGCTTGAAGAATTTTGAAGCCGAGGGCCACCAAGAGGGAAGGCCATGCCCAGATCAGCTGAAGGCCAAATGGAGTGAATGAACAATTTTTTTTAGATGTATTTGATGCTCTGAACATAGTGGTGCATTTTTCAGAGGTGTTGGAGCACTTCTGAAGGTTATTTTGTCACTTTGGAGATTAAACATGCCCATGGCCACCAGGATGGGAGGTCAAGCCTAGATCAACTGGAAACCAATTTTAGAGATTGAATAGTCATTTTTGGGGGGTTTTTATATCTTATGAGGCCAATTTAGTAGGTTTCACGGCCATTGGAGCACATTTTGTGCTTGTAATCAGACATTTGAATCTTAATCCCAAGAGGGCCTGGCTAGTTGAAGCAAGTCCATGGAGATGTATCCCAAGAGGGGTGAACTCCATTATCATCCATGGTATTGTGTGATTGTTATGTGCTATATTTCTACATTTCATTTTTTTTAAATGAGTTTTTAAATTCTAATGAAATCATAATTTCATCATTAAAGACACATAAAATTTGACAGATAAACCCCTTAACAAGTGTTTAACTTGAGATGATCCTAATCACACATTTTTAATAGTGATGAGGGAGATAGAATAGCAATAACTATTTTTCCCATATCTAGATCAGTCCCTATATTTCAAACCCATTGCAGTGATATTTTTTTCATCTCTAGAATCATAACCTAAATCATGAGTTATTGTTGCAATTGTCTTCTCCTTCTCCTTGTTTTTAAGCTTGTTGGGTCTCATCTCTAGATGAAGTTTCCAGAAATGATCTTCATCATGCCCATATTTGGAGCAATGTTTGCATGTGAGTTTTAGGCTTTCTCCATCTTGATGGAAGAATTCTTCTTACCTTCACCCTTAAAATTACCCTTTCCTTTCTCTTAAGACTCAAAGGTGTCCTCACTTGCCTCCTTTGAAACATGTTTCCCTCTTGCCTCTAGATGTGTGGCATGTACACATACTTCATCTAAATTTAAAGGATTAAACATGAGAATAGTATTTCTTAGGTAACTATGAAAACCTCCAATGTACTTTAACAAAGTTTCTTGAGTTGTCAAATATACACCCAAAATTAGTGCTCTTCTCCTAAACTCTTCAGTATAGTTTTTCACACTTTGTCCTTTATCTTGCCTAAAGTTTTCCCAATCCATTATAGCCTTTTTCATGTATGCAAATGGATAAAATTGTCTCCTTAAAGAAGCAACAAAATCATTCCAAGATGTTAAGACCTTACTATGTTTCTTCATGTCCTCTTGAGTTTTGGGATCTCACCAAATAAGAGCTACACTTTCTAATATTAATGAAGCAAGTTGAATCTTGGTGTCATCATCCTTGATTCTTTGTATCATGCAATACACTTCAAGCTGATGTACACAATTGTCTAATATTTCAAAATTTACCTCTCCTCCATACATAGTAAAATCAAACTTGATGTCAAACTTCAAAAATGGAGTTTTACCATGGCCTTTTGGAGAATGTGGAGGTGTTTGTGAAGGGCTTGTTGTGGAAGAAGATGATGGTGAATATGGTTGTGAGGATGTTGGTGAGGAGAATGGTGGTGTAAAAGGTGGTTTTTCACCATTCCCATTGCCTTTTGGAGGCTTTTCTCCATCTCCTTCTCCTCCTTTTGAAGACTTCTCTCCCTTTGGAATATTGGACCTCTCACCTTGCATCCTTATGCTTATCTCCTCATAGAGAAATTTCACCATTCTTGTCATATCAAAGAATAATTTCATGAAGGATTTTTCATCCTCTAAAATTTTTCAGGGTCTCCCTCATGTGACATACTTGTTGAAGATTCACTTCTAATTTGAGGAAGAATTTTTGGTGGAGATTATGGCAAACTTTCTCTCATTGTCCTTGACCTAACTTGAGGACTTGCAATCACAAGCTTTCCTTATCCTGTCTTGAGATTCAACCTTGTAAGCATCACATACACTTGCAAACAATTAAATCCTCGGAGCAGGAAAGAAAACCTAATATCTTATACCAAACTTGATTTGTATGAGATCTTAATGTAAAAGTGCTTGAGGTTTTATAAATTTCAAGTGTTAAAATTGAGTTTTTGTGAGTTTTTATGTTAATTTTTTAACACATAAAGCATGAAATTAAACTCTAAAATATGCAAAAACAAAAGACAAATACACCATAAAAGTAACCACAATGCAAGAAGTGATGAAGGAGTTCACCCCTCCTGGGCTACGTCTCCTTGTTTGTAATATTCCCAATTTTCTACCAGTTAATTGGAATATTAGAATTCTTAATTTCCTTAATTAGTTAAGTAAATAAAAGGGCGGAGGGACCCAGAAACCCCATAAATGAATAAAATCCTCTTTGTTGTGTGAATGTGGGTTAATTATATAATAGATCAACAATGTTAGTCATTAGTAATTTTTACTATTTGTATATGACTAAATATTGGTTTTAGATTTCTAAAACGAAAATTCCCTGAATATTGTGAGTTTTAGAAATCTCATTGCCTCCATCATCCTTACAATTTTTTTTTCACCGTTCTATCATTTTTCAATTCCATGGTCACCCTGCCACTCCTAAAAGACTCCTTATTGGCTTGTTCCACTCATATCCATCCTTTTTTCCCCACCTATGACCTAATTACTCTATTTGTTTCCTTGCCCATAACTCTACTTTACATCTAAGGTTACCTATAGCCTAACTCATCCCATGTTTCCCAAATTACTCAAGCATTGATGGTCTAAAAACTATATTTGTAGGCTCTTTAGATAAATCAAGTACATTGGATTTTGGATCTTCAATACACCACTTTGTCAATACTTTGTTTTTACACTTGAAGACTCCAAGCCAATTTTCAGTCAAAGGCTAGGTCAAAGGATCCTCCCACTAGGTCAATTAGGGTTTCATATGGCCCAAGGTAAAATCATTGATGTTTCAGACACTATTTTTCTTGGTTAGAATTTGGTTCAGAGGTATTGGAATAATGAGACATGGTTACTCAAGAATATATCTAAAGGTTTCCAAAGAAGACTGGCTTATCAAATTCAGGTTCTACAAAAGGAAAATAAGATTTGAACACTTCAACAGGAGTGTTAAAGGGTCTATCAGCAAAAAGTTGGTGAGGTAAGAGGTTTGCTCCTGAATGAATACATATTGCAGCAAAGAAGAGAAGAAACAAGTTGGTCTTAAGGATAACTAGGGTTCTTTAGCTTGATTAGGCCAAGTCAGTATTTCCAGGCAAGGTGTTGTGCCTTTACACGAACCGAACCTTAACTTACCTTCGACGTTGCGCGCTTGGCCTAAGCATTGTGCGCTTGGCCTAGGCGCTACACGCTTGGCCAAGAGGGTCTCCTACACCCTAAAAACACTCAAATCCACTCAAATTTTCTCCAAGACATCACCAAGGGTTTTCAAGCACTGGTAGGGGTAAGTAAATCGCATCAAGCCCTTCTTCAAGCATCTGAGGTGATTTATAATTAAAGGAAAATGAAGACCTTAAGAAGGAACCCTAGATTTGAACTCAAAAGCATTGTTTGAATACTCCTTCATCTGCATGCAAAGGGAAGTCAGTTATAAACAAAGAGATGACATTGTTGGAGGTTTCCCATTAACCTAAGTTGTCCCTAAATTTCATTTCAAATTGATATAAGTGCAAGGTGTGTCAAAAAAGAGTTTTAACAAGCAAAAAAAGGGTGGTCATTCGGTTTTTTCTCTCACTCAGCCTAATATACATATACCCTCATCTTCTCAGCCTCCCATCCTTACTCCTCCATCACCTCTTGCAGATCATGTTTCTCCATCCACTCGCATTCCCTCACCTCATGACTCATCCACCTCACCATCCACACACATTCCTTCACCTCAAGAAAACCCTCCTTCATTACCCTATCACAATGCATTAGAAAATGAAGGAAATGAAAATGATCAATCAAATTTCAATGAGAGAGAGGGCAATGAGAAATCAAACAAGTGAAGAAAGGAGCAGTGATGAAGAAAAGGACAGTGATGAAGATAGTAGTGAGAAATCAATCAGTGGGGCATATGTCAAAGAGAGAAATGAATCAGAAGGAAATAATGAATCAAGCAACGAAGAAGAAGGAAATGAAGCAAGTAGTGATGAGGAAAAAATCAGTGGATCAGATGAGGGAATTAAAGCACATGTTAGTTAGGCAGATGCCAATGAGTCTGAAAATAATGAAGCACATAGCAGTGATGATGATGGCATTAGGTCAAAAAATCTATGAAGAACATGGCAGTAGGTCCAAGGTTCATGAGAGAAGTGAAGGCAGAAAGGAAATGAGTCATGATAGTAGTGGTTTAGAGAGCATTAAAGCAAAGAATAGTGTGACAAAGAGTGATGATGGCAGCAGGTCAAAGAGCCATGAAGAAAGCAGTAAGTCTGCTAAAAATGAAGCCTATGAAAAATATGGTGGGACCAAGGAGGTTAAAGACCAATAAAACCTTGAAAACCTAGCTGATGCATCCCTATAGACATCCCAAACTTAATCAGCAAGGCATATCCAAGTTTTGATGCAATTTTGAAGATTTTGGAATTTTGACTGTTTTGAAGGGCCAAAGGCGCGATCTTTTTTTGGGAACTCTTGCTCTTTCTTGGGGAACTCTTTTGAAGAGTGGTTTATATTTTCATATTCATCATGCCAAGTACATCATCCAAAAAAAAATTCAGATCATTTGGAGGAGATTTGGTCCTCCAAAAGGACCAAAAACACCCAAAAAACCACCTTTCTGCCCTATTTTCAGAGTCGGCACTACGCCTTGAGCAGTCTTGGAAGAATGCGTTTTTGGGTAGGAAACGGGACAAAAAATAGAAAAATAGAGGCAGTTTTGGAAATTGGACTTGACAAGCTTTCCAATTAGCTATCATGGAGCTCATTTGGACACCTGGAAGGCCTCCAAACCTTGGTCACAAAACAGGGAATTTTTCTGGTGCAGGTGTTGTGCCCTTGCCTGAAAAGTCAACAAAAGTCACAAATCTATGGAAAAAATATATTTTCGAGGAATTTTTAGGCAAATCACTTCTAGTTAGCTCAGAATTTATTTTTGAAGTTATTTTTCATTTATTACATTAGATATTTTGTACCTTGGGCCTTGCATGGTCTCATAGGACAAAAATGGTATTTATGAGCAATGAATGGCTTCTAAAATCCTAGTTAGGGTTTTGAATTTCCTTTGCAAGATAAAAACTGCATGAGGGCCTCATTGTTCATGTTGGTTGGTTGTTGGATGATTATTGAGAGAAATATCATAGACTTGAAGATTGAGGAGAGATTTGGCTTTGTACTTTGTGAATGTCTTGATTTGCATGATGATGGAGCAAGCTCACTCACAGGATTCCTAAGCATATTTAATTTTGATGTCTTTCATGTCTAGTTTTTTTTCTTCTTATGTTATCATTATGTTTCATATTTCTCATGCAGTAGGATAGAAATTTTAGGCTAAGAAATTTTGTTTAGAGGCACCTTAGCTCTATTTGCTCTCTACTTCTTGTATGTTTTCCTCTGCTAGGTCAGATTAGAGAATTGTTGAATGCTCTCTAGTTCCACTTATGCTTGTTTATCTTAAAGATGATTTGATGAAGCCAATTTCAAAGCAGTTCATGGTTAGCCTTGCTCTTTGATGTAACTTAAACATTGTTTTTAAGGTCTTTGCTTTGAAGTATTGTTGATTAGGTTTAGCTGAAGAGGTTTATGATTTGCCATACCCTTTTGTTTATCCTAAATGGTTTCTTTGGAGGTCTTTGTAGTTTGATTAAAGAAATTAGGAGTTCCCTACTCTTTGATCTCTGCTATATTTTTATCTTAAAAATTTTCTTTGCTTGAAGGTGAAATCACTAGAAGACTTACAAGTTTCTTGATTTCTATGATTCACTGGATTGTTGTCTTAGTGCTTACTTGCTAGGGTTTGGTCAAAGAAGTTATTGGTATGACCTGTCTTTGGTTATTTCTATATGCTTTGTAATATTAAAGGCAATTCTTGTTAAATTATTTGTTGAAGGATTCTTAACTGCCCCTTTCCACCTACTATGTTCACAATTTAATGTTCACCTCACTCACATAAGCTTGTAGATCCATTTGGCTTTGTTAGACATGCCCTGTGATATACCATTCACCTATTGTTGCAATTCTCAAGACATTTTTCAGACTCCATAGACCAATGGTTTAAACCTCTCTCACTCTATCTATTTTGCTTGACAACCTACCCAACCAGACCAACAAACAAACAAACTCTAATCCTTATAACTAGCCTAAAATAAAAACCCTAAAAATCTATCAAGTTACATCCTTTACACAAGTATAGAGAGAGCCCTCTCTGAGTCCAGGAAGTCTAGGTCCTAGGAATACAAAGAACGGTTTGATGTTACCCCTGTACATTTGGTCTTGCCAATCTGACAAATTACGGGGACCTAACATAATGGCGATCACGGTGGTACCTTCTGAGTCAGTGACAATATAAGTATTCCTTAGGACCTCAGAAAACCCAAAAACATCTGTAGATTGGTATTTTAGTTGATGATGGTGGACAACAAACAAATTTTCAAAAAATATTAGCATCATCCACTTGGTAACTCCACTGGTCTTCAATAGCTCGGTTGACCCCACTAGTTCTCACAGATTCCCCTAGGAATGCAGTAATCAATCCTAATATTGCTGATGGTGGATAGCGAAGTTGAAATCATCCACCTGGCGACTCCAAAAATCTCAATAGACCTAAAATAATCCATTGGTAGAAGACACTAGACTGGTTGAAAAGATACAGTGACCCTTTTGATTAACAAATATGGATTCAAGGATACAACAGAGATATGTTCCAATGAACATAGGTCACATCCCTAGATTCTCATGTAAAATTCCTCAGATAATTTGGGTTTCAAACTTGCCTATATTTCAAGATGAAAAATTTGATGACCTGTTGTTACATCTCATCAAATTTCATATACATGTATGGAGGTTAAAAGTTGAATGGCATGAGGATTGCCTCATGAAAATTTTTATGGCAACATTAGAGGGTAAGGCAAGGGAATGGTATGAAGGCCTAGACCCTGACACTTTTTTTTCTTTGAAGGATTTTCACAATGTATTTTATGAACACTATAAAGAATATTTTTCATCTCTATCATTAGCTGAAAATTGTTGTGATCAATATGAAGATCTCATACAATACCTTATAAATATTGATGAAGATTTAGGGAATTGGCATCCTGAATATCTATTAGAGGAATTTCATGCATTTCATACTTAAGATAACTATTATTATAGCCAAGATGAGTTGGTTGAGGATGAAATAAATTAGGAAATAAAGGAAGAAAATCCAAAAGATCTCTTTAAAGGCACAAGTGATGATTCACCATCTCTTCCAGGTGACGCTCAAGAAGACATTCAACCTTAGAATCATCCTTCACAAGAAAAAGAGAACTACTATGGTTCTATCCAAAGAAAGAGGAAAATGCCTCCTCTCTTAACTGAAGATGAAATAAATAATATTCTAAACATGCAGCCAACTTCTAAACCTTCATGTGAATAGAACATTTCTATTTATTTTCCTGCTAATCCCAACTACCACATATCAGAAAATGAATTTGTAGATCAATTCGAGGAGAAACAATCTAATAATCCAATATGCTTGATTGGTGACGTTACTTATATTGATGATTTTCAAAAGTTTGATTAGTTTGATGATGGTTATGTTATGCAAACAGAAGCTAATATTACAGAGCAATCAACAGTTGGTTTGTGGGAGGAAGTTCCGTTTCATCAGCTTGAAAATAGTAATCAG
Organism: Pinus albicaulis; assembly: GCA_034641835.2. Lineage (NCBI taxonomy): Eukaryota > Viridiplantae > Streptophyta > Pinopsida > Pinales > Pinaceae > Pinus > Pinus albicaulis. The sequence continues at coordinate 1,177,896,556 of CM076570.1, forward strand.
CCAATACATATCAGCTATGACACTGATGAGGAAAGTCTAGAAAATTCGGAAGTAAGTGAAGGATCTCTGACTCTTTTTTCTACTTCATTTCAGTCCATTAGAAATAACTTTCATGTGATTAGAAATCAACAGTATTTCAGTTTTGATGTTGAGGTTGGGGAAGATAATGAACTTCTTGGGAAAGTTGTTAACGAGAAACATTTTCTTGAAATGGTTGAGGAAATCATTTGTGACATATAATCCTCCTTAACTCCAGATCTGTAACCACCAAGTCCCATTGAATTTCAAATTGTAGATGAAGGCTTGGACATTGATAATCATAGGAGAGTTGTTGTGCTACCTTCTCAAGAAGATTTATTGCCGAAGAGTACTCCTACTCACCAACATGATAGCCTTCACAAAGAATTTAGCCCACTCAATCAGAACAGATCAGGTTTGCTAGAGGACAACATTGCAATATATGATGAGGTTGCCAGTACAGATGATCATGAGGAAGAGGTGGAGTTTCTTTCCCAAATGAATCCCAAGAATAATCAAGTGAAGGAAGAAGTAGTCCTGAATGAATCTTATTTTTCAAATCCTCTAAGCCAGGTATTGTTTCAAGATCCCTTTGTTGTTTTCTTAGAGGCATCTAAAATAGGAACATGCTATGTCAAGAACAGTTTGTTGCAGAGTATAAAGGAGATTTTGAGCACTGCTGTTCAAAAACAAGTGAGAGGGGAATGGCCTTATTGTTGTTTCAGCATGCTCAAAGAGCTGAACAAATATCACTCATGGAATCATCTACTTGATTGGTTATATTGGAAAAGGTAGTTCACCAAATGAATATATATCATATGTAAGTCAGATTAGGATAGATAGGTATGAAAATAAGCTCAGCACTATGAGCACATTTTTAGCTTTAGTTTGAGATTGTTTTGTCAAAAAAATGAAAACACAAAAATAGAGAAAATAATAAAAATAGGGCAAGAAAAAGAATAGGTACAGCCCCATACCAAAAAAGAGTATTGCTGAAAGTGTGCAAGCCTAAATGCCACTACCTTTGAGAAATAAAAGTCTTGTTTAGTCATATGGCCTAATCATGACTAAACATGTTTTAAATTTTTGTTGATAGATTAGTGAAAGAAAAGTTTTAAAACCATTTAAGCTTGGCTTGTCAATAGATTATATTAGGGAAAGATACTGGTTCCCAAAGAATAAATTTAAACCAAAGAGAAATGAGAGGGATGCATAACCAATTCTGAATCACAACCTTCATGTTTTCTAGTTTTTGATTAAACAAATAATGTCTGTGTGCAGCTTGTCCAAATTCCACAACCCATGGAAAATCAGATTTCTTAATTTTGGTTTGGTCATATTTTGAATTTCATGTGAGTAGGTTAGAGAATAAATTCTGTGAAACAGCTTCATCTTGACATATGAGTAGACTATGTAGAGAATGAAATATTTCATCAGCCTAATTTGAACTTTTGGAAGTGATAAGGGTACAAGAAAATAGTTTTTTTATGCTTTCAAAAGAAAAGGATGGCAAGGGTTTGCGAATCCAAATGCACCCAGAAGAATAAAAAATGTTAGGAAAAGTAAGATGGGTAGGTACAACTGAGATTGAAGCAATCATGTTTTTTCAGATTTTATGAGATCATAGCTTCAAAAGATCATCAACAAATGAAGGAAGAGGGATCTGCCAAGTACAAGTAAGGTACTGGTCTTCAAAAATCAGAGATTTGAACTCTGAGGTCCTGGACACCTCCTAAAAAGGAGTTTCCCTCCCCAAGTGGAGCCACTATTAGTCATCAATATTTTTTACTATCTGTAGATGACTAAATATTAGTTCTAGATTTCTAAAAACAAAATTCCCTAAATATTGTGAGTTTTAGAAATCTCACTGCCTCCATCATCCTTGCATAAAAAATTTCACTATTCTACCATTTTGCAATTCCATGGTCACCCTGCCACTCTTAAAGGACTCCTTATTGGCTTGTGCCACTCATATCCATCCTTTTTCCCCCACCTGTGACCTCATTGCTCTATTTTTTCCCTTACCCATAAATCTACTTTACATCTAGGGTTACCTATAGCCTAACTCATCCCATGTTTCCCAAATTCCTCAAGAATTGATGGTCTGAAAACTATCTCTGAAGGCTCTTTAGAATCTTAGGGAAATTTTTTAGGGCTAATATTCGTAGGTGGGCTAATTTTCCATGTTTTTTCCAAAAAAAAAGATTCGACAATTTCCATTTTTTTTTTTTTAAATTGATTCACCCAAATTTTATAGTATAAAATTATTTTACCCTAAAAATTGCCAAAATTTTATATTTACTAAAATAAAATGATTATAAAACTAAATATATTCACAAAAATAACATAATTTTTTTCACAATTTACATATTGGGGACTACTAAGATTCGCCAAGGTTTCTAAACTTTAAGATAAACGTCCATCCTTAAAATTTTCCCTACTTTATATAAATCAAGTACATTGGATTTTGGATCTTCAATACACAACTTTTTCAATACTTTGTTTTTACACTTGAAGACTTTTGGTCAAAGGCCAGGTCAAAGGATCCTCCCACTAGGTCAATTAGGGTTTCATATGGCCCAAGGTCAAATCATTGATGTTTCAGACACTATTTTTCTTGGTTAGAATTTGGTTCAAAGGTATTGGAATAATGAGACATGGTTACTCAAGAAAAGATCTAGAGGTTTCCAAAGAAGACAACCTTATCAAATTCAAGCTCTGCAAAAGGAAAATAAGATTTTAACACTTCAAAAAGAGTGTTAAAGGGTCTATCAGTAGAAATTTGGTGAGGTAGGAGGCCTGCTCCTGAATGAAGATATATTGCAGCAAAGAAGAGAAGAAACAAGTTGGTCTTAAGGAGAACTAGAGTTTTTTAGCTTGATTAGGCCAACTCAGTATTTTTAGGCACCTAGAAATCAGAAGTGGCCAAATAAGGTAAGAAACACAGTTTTAACTCTGTGGTGCAGGAAAAGGAGATTTATGAAGGTGGTGCCTTGTGTTTAAACTGAAAAGGTGTCAAGATAAATGTTTCATGCCTACATGACTAAAAGAAGAAGTAAAATACATCATCTCAGTCCCCTGCATGCAAAAAATGTCAAAAGGTTAATAAGTAAGGGTAAAAATCTGAGTTGAACTTCAATATAGAAACCACAGAATACTTGAGGATGCTGGTATGTATAATCATCGCAAAGTTATCAAAATAAACATGCCAAGTCTCAAAGACCAAAGAAGAGCTAACTCAGTGATTTCAACAATCCATAGGCAATGGCATAAAGAGATATTAGTGAAAGAGAAAAAGGCTTAAAACCTTAGAAAATGGATTTGGCAAGATTAAGATCAATTCATAAGCCTATAAAATCTCATTTTACACTTGAATGGATCATTAATGCCTTGTAGAGAATTATAAGTTTCAAAGAGGTAAGAAAATTTAAGCTATTAGGGAAAAATTGGACAATTTTTTCTGGCCTTGCGCCCCTGGCTTGGCGCTGCACGCCTAAAGTTGGGTGTTGCACCCCTGGCACTTTCCTCCTGTGTATTTTACATAGGCATTGCGTGCCTAGAAGTGGGCATTATGCCTTTACCCGAACCGACCCCTAGCTTAGCTTCGGCGTTGCGCCCTTGGCCTAGGCACTACGTGCTTGGCTAGGAGGGCCTTCTACACCCTACAAACACTCAAATCGACTAAAATTTTCTCCAAGACATCACCAAGGGTTTTCAAGCAATTGTAGGGGTAAGTACAAATCATAAATCCCTTCTTCAAGCATTTGTGGTGACTTATAATTAAAGGAATTTGAAGACCTTAAGAAGGAACCCTAGATTTGAACTCAAAAGCACTCTTTGAATACTCCTTCATCTGCCTGCAAAGGGAATTCAGTTATAAACAAATATATCACATTGTTGGAGGTTGCCCATTCACCTAAGTTGTCCCTAAATTTCATTTCAAATTGATATAAGTGCAAGGTGTGTCAAAACAGAGTTTTAACAAGCAAACAAAGGGTGGTCATTGGGTTTTTCCTATAACTTAGCCTTATATACATATACCCTCATCTTCTCAGCTTCCCATACCTACTCCTCCATCACCTCCTACTGATTATGTTTCTACATCCACTCACATTCCCTCACCTCATGACTCATCTACCTCACCATTCACGCACATTCCTTCACCTCAAGACAACCCTCCTTCATCACCCTCTCACAATGCATCAGAAAATAAAGCAAATGAAAATGAGCAATCAAATTTCAATGAGAGAGAGGGAAATGAGAAATCAAACAAGCGAAGAAAGGAGCGGTGATGAAGAAAGGGACAGTGATGAAGATAACAGTGAGAAATCAATCAGTGGGGAATATGTCAGTCAAAGAGAGAAATGAATCAGAGAGCAATAATGAATTAAGAAATGAAGAAGAAGGCAATGAAGCCTAGTAGTGATAAGGCACAAATAAGTGGATCAGATGAGTCTTTGATTTGTGCATTTATGTCCTAGAGGAGCATGTTTGTAATTCTTACCTCATTCTCCTCATTAATGACCCCTGCATGAGTGTCTTATTCATTTTATTCTTGACTGCTTTCTTGAGAGGCACTTTCATTTTCTCCCATGCTAGTATCACTGCCTTGATCTTCATCATTGTCATCTTCTTCCATGTCTTCAGCATTGTCATCCTCTATGTTTGCAACATTATCATTTACATTGTCATTTTATTTGTTTTCATGGTTAGAGGTGTGTTCATCACTGTTTGGTGCATTTTCATCCTCTTGGCTGCCTTTTGTGTTCATGGGATCACTACTGTCACTATTCTTAGGGCTACTAGTCATTAGGTTTTCTTGATCACTTTCATGACTGCCATTAGCCTCTTCACTATTTGGCCCACTGTCTTCATTTGTTGGCTCATCAAAATCTGACTCTGTTTCTTAGTTGTCATTTGTTTCTTCCTTTTCATCTAGCTCACTACCTTTGTTTTCAGAATTTGTCTCTTCATCATGGCTTGCATCTTGATAACTGTCATGATCTTCTTCATTTTCTACAGTGTCATATTCTTCTTCATTTTCTGCCATGTCATATTTTTCTTCATCATGACTATCATGGTCTCAGTTTTTTCTTCATCTCTTCTCCCTCAATATTTGGCTTGCTGCCTTGGTCTTCTTGTTCACTTTGTGGCTCACTGCCTTTGTCACTGCCCTCTTACTTATCACTGTCTTCTTTTTCTTCTTCTTTACTGTCTAGCTCACTGTGTTCATCTTTATAATCTACCTCTATCTCTGTATCTCCATTGTTATCCTCCTCATCATTTGCTTCTTCATTATGACTGTCATTTTCTTCCTCATGACTATCACTTTCTTCTTCATCTTCACTTTTTTTCTCATCAAAATCTTCCTCTGTCTCTTGAGTGCCTTCTTTAGAGGCATTTGTTCTGACCTGCAGTACCTTTTGCATTTCCTTTTTCCTTATTCACATCCTCTAATTATAAATCATCGAAGCTTAAAAATGTGTTTTAGGGCCTGAACATACCTTTAAGGACACTTTAAAACCTTTAACAGAGTTATTTGAGTTTAAATTAAGGTTTTTTGGGTGTGGAGGCCCTCCTAGCCAAGGGCGCAGCACCACCTCCCAGGAGCGCAGCGCCATGTGTAATTTATAGGGGAAAAAAAATGCTAGGAGTGTAGCACCAACTCCTGAGCGCATAGCACCATTTTTCAAAGGGAATTTTGAGGCCTTCATGGTGTCGGAATTGGGCCCGTGATAGCTCGTTGGAAATATTAACCTATATAATTTCCAAATATACCATTTTTTTCATAATTGAGGTTGATTTTCCTTGTCAAAAGTTGATTTTCCCAAGACTGGTCAAAAAGTGCTGAGTGATGGTGCAGAAATGCAAAGTGTTGGTGCAGAAAATTTTTGGAGGCCTTCTGTAAATCTATATTAAGATCATGATAGCTCATTGGAAATATATTCAAGTCTGTTTGTCATTTGATGCATCAAGAAAGTCATTTGGACACTCCAGCTGTGAGAAAACTGGATTTTCCCAAGGTCATTCCAGGAGTGCAGAAATTCTCCCGTGACACCTGTATTTTTAACATTGGTCCAAAACCATGATACATGTGTAAAAAAGGAAGGAGGTTTTTCTTCTTGGCCCTATGATGGAGAAACGGTTCTCTCACTTTTTCCAAATTCATCTCTGTTTGGTCAGAAACATTTTTTTAAGAAAAACTGGCCCTAGGTATGGCAAATGACTTGGTCCTTGGAATGAATTCTTGGAAAATGATGGAGCCATGATGTCTATGAGTTGGCATGGCTTCATGATTGTTTATATGACCTACCATATGGATCTTCTACTCTTATGCCTCTTTTCCATAGCAAACCCTAGCTTAGTTGGAAGAGGAAATTAGGGTTTGGTGTAGGGGATTTAGGACTACCTTGTAGAGGGAGGGGAATGAAGGGGTTAAGGGTTGTCTAAATTATTGGGGAAATTTTTGGGAATAGGGATAGATGTTAGAGAGTAGGGGAAAGTGGAATTTCAAGAATTGAGTGAGGGGAAGGGGTCCAAAAGGGAAAAACACAGGCCTAGTCTCAAAAAGTGTCAAATTGTAGCAATATGCTAGGTGTTGTAGAAAAAATGATGAGTTTGAGGGATAGGAGTGATGGGAAGTGTTTATGAAGGTATATTAAGGATAGGAGGATGTGTAAGAGCATCAGGATACAAGACTTGTTGATGTTTTAACCATGGAGGTCATGAAACCAACAAAAATGCCCTAAAAAACCCTAGATGGATAATGGAGGAGTTAGAAAAAACAAAACAGAGGGTTGATGCCAAAGGTGAAAAACATAGTGAAAATGAGTGGCATGAGCCCATGATGGGTCTTCTAGGAATAGTGGGCTGACCGTGGCATGATAGGATAGAGAAATATTGAAAAAAATTATCCTAAGGATAATGAGGGCAGTGAGATTTCTAAAACTCACAATGTTCATGAATTTTGTTTTTAGAAATCTAGGATAAGTATTTAGTCATCTACAAAAAAAAAAAATTACTGATGACTAACACCATCCATTCTCGTCGATAGTACCCTGAAATAATTAAGAGATCATAGAAAATTCCTCCTCTTGTAATATCCTAGTGAGATCATCTATCTCAGCTAAGGTGGCAACACCGACGACCTAGTTTCCTTTCCTCTAATCATCATATCCCTTCTTCTTCATCGAACATCTCGACGAATAATGACCCATATTGCCACTATTGAAACACTTGAATTTACTCAAGTCCTTCTTCTCCTTACCCTACTTTCTTGCTGCAAGTGCCACATCATCATCGAAAGTATTCTTCTTTGGATGAAGATCCTCGTCTCTCAACTCCTCCTGAATGAAGTCATCCCACAACCTATCCCATTCTGGAATTTCTCTCTGGAAATGATCCTTTGATGAAGGGCTTCCATTCTTCGGTGAACCATTTCAAGGAAATCCTTACCATATCTCTATTTGAGATAGTTTTACTGATGGCAACAAGCTCATCTCTGACCTAAGACAATCTCGTCAGATAAGAGGTCACACCTTCACCCTTTATCATCTTGGTGTACTTTAACGTATCCTCCAATACTAGCATTCGGTTCTCGTTCTTATTCTGGAACAAATTTTGAAGAGCTATCCACATCTCATGTGCATTTTTCTTCCCAGAAAATGGAAGTATTAGGGATCCTTCACACCATATAGAATGATAAATATTTCCCTCGCATACAAATATTCATATATTTCCAGCTCCTTAGCTTCAGTTGGCTTCTTGATCTCTTTCGTGGTGAAATCCCAGATCTTTATGACCTGCAAGAGCAACTTGATCCTTTCCTTCCAAGGAGTATAGTTGGAAAATCCTTCCAAATTGTCCTCATACTAGAGACCTGCCTGTAACTTTGACATTGTAGTGAATCCTTCACTCATAATGTGACCAAATCCCTATCATGTTGTACTTTGTTGCACAAATAAGTTTTATTGACTTTCAAAGTAGCCTAGTCACGCTCTAATACCATGTTGAATTTCCACGATCTTTGGTCTAGGTTATAGTCTTAAAATCACTAACACTACCAAACCAAGAAGATCAACCATAAACTACTTTTCACAGTGGAAATATAAAGTAGTAAATCACACATGTACAAATATACACAATGTTAAAATTTGAAACAAGAAAATGTGAAATTGGCAACCAGAAAGGACAAAAAAATGAACCCACAAAGGTCGTGGAATTTTGATGCACCAGAATTTTGGTTTTGGAATGTGAAGCATCCAATTTAATTTTCCCTTAATTAAATTGGATGAAAAATTGTAATTTCATCTCATAAAAACTTGTATCAGTTAACTAATTTGTGATGACTAAGTTAGCTCAGGAAACTTGAATTGAGGCTCTAAGATGAGGCATGTATCCAGTTGCAATTGATGCATCAGTGGGTGTGTGGTGTGAATGAGTTAACTCAACTTATTGGGTTATAATTAGTTTAACTAGTTCTAACTCGGAGATGAATTAGTGATAGGTCAAGTCAATTAAATCAAATTTAATTCACATGCAATGATCAATCATATAACTAATAATTCACTATAAATAAATACATGCATGCCAGTTCTAAGGAAGGCCCAGTTGAGATAGAGGTTAAAGAGAACATAACTATCAGTTATATTTATAGAAAATTTCCCATGTGCAATTATAGTCATTGGGATGCCATGATGCATTGCACAATCAAGGAAGGCTATTTTTCCTATTTAATAAGGAGATAATTCCCAAGGAATTGCGTGAGAAGGGCGAGCTGAAGGAAGGTTGAGAATTGGCTAAGTACTATACCGATTTTTCTTAGATGAGTGTGAGAGAGTTAGCAGAGTGATGGAAAATCTCATGAGAGATTAAGCATTGTATTGTTTCATGATTCCTTGACTTAATACATAATATAGATAGAGGAGTTTTGAGAAATTTCTTTCCCCAGATACATCTTTTGTTGTGCGATTTATAATTTCATTCTCTTGCTTATATGTTATTGTGCGATTATGTTTTGTTTCCGCAAATTGTACGAATGATTCAATATCTTGTTTTAGTAAATTATAAGATCAAATTGAATCCCACAGGTAGATTTTCTACATGGTATCAGAGAACCAGGAATCAAAACATAAGAGAATAAATTGAGTTTGTATTGAAAAAACTCAAATTTGCAGATTTATTCTTCAGGATATAACAGCATATCAAGATGCATTTCAATGGCTTTAGAATTGAATATGCTCTTGAGGGAAATTCGAATTACATAGCATGGAAGGATAGGATGGAGGAAGTGTTGGAGGAAAATGGATTGAATGAATTCATAGATACTGATATTCCCAAGCCCGTAGCAGAATATTTCCAACTTATTGATGCATGGCAGAAGAAGGTAGCAAAGGCGACAAGGTTCTTATTTGAGGGAATTAGAGATCATATTGTCTTGAGTCTCCATGGAAAGGCGACTCCATATGCTATGTGGAAATCCTTGACAGAACTATTTCAGAATAGCAGTGACCACAGGAAGTTGGCGTTGAAGGAAAAGCTCAAAAAGATCAAGATGGAGGAGGGTGAGACAATACCAACTATGGGGTCATTGATTTGTCATTATTTTCACTTGTTTTTTCATTCATTAAGGCATTATTTCCAACCATCCATTGCACCATTTCACTCACTTGCCACCATTTTTACCATAATTTTTCAAAATGTGTCTTTGTATGTCTAAGTAGTTAATTAACATCGTTTCCATTTATTTTTAGTATATTAAGAAGAATTTTTCATGATTTTAGCTAATGACAGTTTAGAAAGTTCAAATGGCTGCAGATTTGTCAAGTTTCTGTAGCTACCTCCATGGTTGAGGTAGTAGCACCACTATAAAATGAAACATGACACTTGGAAATGGTTTATATAAGCTCCAATATGAATTTTGATTGGTCAAATTCCACTGAGCTCGCACATGTGGACCTCCTAGCAAAGATCAAGGGAAAATCACAGTAGTTTTGGCCAGTCAACTTCAAATAAATTTTCTAAGAAAAAAAAAGTGAATCTCGTAAAACAAAAGCATGGGTTTTGTTTAGAACAAGCCTAATTCATTTCTCCATGAGTAGTTTTCTTGAATTAGTTACCATTCGGGAGATATTTCAGGTTCTTTGAATCCATATTTTGAAGTTGCGTGAGTTGATCCGTGATTCTGCAGCTACCTCCATGGTTTGCCTAACTCCAGTGATCTAGGTGAACAAAGAAGCACATGTGTAGATAGGTAATGATCCCCTCATGGATATTTTCCTATTATATTGAGCCAAATAATCAAGAAGAATGCCCAGTGGCACAATCAAGGAAGCAAGTCAACACATGGATAAGCAGATCAGTGAGAGTCAAGATAAATCATGACTCTCCAATTTGGTTTCCAAATAGAAAATCATCGAGAATTAGCATTCCTCTATTTTAGTTTAGAATTTAGATTAGGATTTTTTTAATTTTTCAAGGCATAAAAATCTCAATCTATTGAGCATGAATGATTATATATACTCTCTAAACAAAAAGCAAAACAATGAAGAATTATTGCATGACTGTAATATCATTAACTCTGTTTTAATTCCCAATTCAAATGAAGAAGTGTTCTAGAATTATAATGCGCAGTTAGTAAGATATCTTTGAACCATCTGTTGTGGAGGGCCCCTGCAACAGAAGAGGTTTAGTTTGTTTATGTTTTTGTTATTTCATAGATCATCCTTTTATGCTTTCACTGTGTTTTATTCATTTTCTATTTTCATTTTGTTTCTATAGCATAGATACACTTTGTTGTGTTTTATTCATAGATACATGCTCTGTTTTCATTATATTTCATAGTCTAGATACATGCTTTTATTTCCATTGCAATAATTTCCAGATTTCTATAGTGTATATGTTCAGTTTATCATTTCATCACTTGTTATCATCATTTTCAGAATATCATTATGTTAGAATAGATGCTTTATTCCTGTCATGTTGAGTAGATTTATTTCCTAGATTGTTAAAAAAATGCAGAGATAATTTATTATAGTAGTTGGCATATATTTACTTAGCACAGATTATTTTATCATCTATTAGTTTATCAAAGATTAGATTAGTTTCTTTTCATGCAATAGTAGTTTATCATAGATTAGTTTTTCTTCTTAAAAAAACTCATTTCCTTTTCTTCCTTCTTGCAAGTTTTATTTTTCAATCATTAATTTTTTTTTTAAGTGTGAATACTTTTTAGTGATTTCTTGTTTCAAGTTTCATTCATATAAAATTTTCCAAAAAATATAGTTCCTTCTTTTCTCTAGAACTTTAGTTTTTTCTCAATCAACCATTGACTACTAACAAACTAGTTAAGAATTTCATTGTAATTTTTAAAATTTAGTTAAATTAGGTTTTCATTTCATAAACTATTGTTCAATTTCTCAATTCAATTTAGACATTCAAAATAAACACATCCTCAAAACAACATTCACACATAAAATATCCAAAATAAACTAAGTAAGAAAGGCTTCTAGCATATATAGTGCACTTACACATCACAAGCTTACGAACTTCGGTCGATAATTTATGATAGAAATTTAAGACATTAAATTGACTAGACATTTTGGCATTGTTTCTAGGGAAGTGTAGATAAGAGCCTTTTTATTTCTTAAAAAGAAATTAAAAAAAAAAAAATCACCTACCAGCCCCACTATATCATGTGGTGCAGTAAGAGCCACACATCGACATCATGAACTCTTATTTTTGTAGGTAGAAGAAGAGGTGACAAAGGAGGTTGAAGAAATGGATGGAGACGATGAAAATGAGGAAGGTCCTTTTGTATTTCCCATTCCAGAAACTGATATCAACGTTCAAATGAAGAACATACCGTCATTTGTACTTCCTAACTTCAAAGGTATGAGATCAAAAGACCCAAAAACCTTTATTTTGAATTTGAAATCATTTGTAGATCATATGGCTACTCATTGCACATTCAAAAATTGAGTTTGTTTCTAGAAAAATTGAAGGATAGAGTTCTTAGATGGTTCATTACTTTAGGAACAAATTCTATAAGGACATGGGATGATATGAAAAGGGTATTTCTGGAAAAATATAAAGATTATTACATACACCACGACCTTAGAAATGAAGTCTTTAATATGAACCAAAAAGAGGATGAAATACTAGAAGATTTAGTGGAGACATTTACTTATAATATCAAAATATATAAATTTCATAATTTAGGATTAGACATATTAAAAAATCTCCTACTAAATTTTATAAAGAATTAATGGATTGATTTTCTTAATCTGGTGGGAAAAAGAGATGTCTATCAATTTTCATTTCAAGAGATTTGTGAAATGTGCAAGAATATATCAAGAGGAAAAGAAAATTATATAAGATCCCTTCAAGATCCATTTATGGCAAGAGTAAGTAAGTTGACATCACGATTGGTAAGTCAAACTGAACTTAACAATTTTCTAAACATTCTTGGTAATTTAAATGAACAAATTGACATGGTAAGAATTCAAAATAAGAAAAAAGTTGAAAATGTTGCTTTATTTTTCCCTAAATGTACAAAGAAACATTCTTTGCATGAATTTCCACTTGATAACATTACAATTTGTAAGATTTGTGCAAGATCACATACTACTGAAGATTTTCCATCATTACTAGGGTTGAAGGCAGTTTACCAGAAGGATAATGGAGCAAATCAAGAAAAAGACCAACTCTATTATGTAGCTTCAAGAGGACTATGGTAGTCTCATCAACCCAATATGATGCAATATCATTATACATAGTTTCAAGGATATGCACAACAATCTCAAGGTAATTGGAAAACACCATTGCCTTGGCAACCTTAGCCATCTCAATCCCAACCTCAAAACTAATCTTAGCAACAGTTGGAAATGGCCCTACAAAGGAGATCCACCGTACTCTCAATATTTTCCTCACTATCCTGAATATCAATATCAATGTTATCCATGCCATTCACCTCCACCACAACATAAATATCACCCTCAGTTTCCCTAAAGTCAACCTTTCCCATTACCACCCACACAAGCATCCCAAAGATCCATTCCCACTCCACTACCCGCACAACCATTTCATATCCCCAACAATAAAACATCTCAATCCACTTACAATGTTGAGGTATTGCAAAATGATTCTCCAACTACCGTTGAAGAACAACAAACAGAAGAATAAGATTAAGATAAGTTCCAAGAATCATGGATGCCTGTTGATAATGAGTAGTTGTTGGAATATGAGATTGAAAATTTTCTTGCATGCCTATCACTAGATTCTATGAATGAAGATCACATCTCTGAAGACTTGCATGACATGATAGTAGGAAGAAAAGGAAGACAAGATTACATTGAATCTTGGTTCAATATAGTCATCAGATCCCAATGCTCAATTCTTCAGTATCTTCTGACATCATCTCAATCAAGGCAATTGGTCTCTCATATACTGGTACATATCAAGGGTTATATTTCAATCCTACATATGAGTGTATCTATCATCTTGTTACACACATAGTTCCATTGGAAGTATTCATATACTTGAATGAGATTTCTTTTTCAAGTAGAGTAGCACATATATAAAAAATAAAAGAATAAAAAAATTAAAGAGAAAAATAAGTCCTATTGTGAAAACTAGCTTGTCAGCGCAATTAGACATGAGCTTTGCTTGAAAACCAGGAAACTGGTGAGAAAAGTTCACAATAAGTTCTGCAATTTCATGATGGTTTCAATATTTTATTATGGTTCTTCAAATAATTTTTTTTTTCTATGCTCAATTTGGTTGATGTGGGATTCCTTAAGGCCCACCTTCCAACGGATCTTGTCCCATCGAGCTCAACACATTATCTGGGACCAAGATCATAGATTATTTGGAGTGCCTTGGAACTTGCATACATCAATGGCAAGACTCCTTGTTGATAACAATGGGAATACAACAATTTATCTTGATTGTCAAATCTTGCAGGTGACTTGACTTCAATACATTCATTCATCCCTGTGAAGATGCACCCAGGTACCTTGACACTCATTTACATTATGAGTGAGTTGTCTCGCATTGGTTAACATTTTTCATCATTGATCAATAATCCAATGATTTCTTCCCATGCTCGACTTCGACACACTCATTCGCATGGTAAGAATTGTACCATGAATTTTTGCTTCGATGAAGACTAATGGTTTTATGGAATCAACAACAAGTTGCAGCAGTTCATTTTATTGGCTTCTTGTAGTAACATGTTCATATTTTTATCATTCAACAACAACATGATGGCACCATGACAACACTTTTTCATTCATTTCATTTTCAAGTAAAACAATAAATTTGGGCCTATTTTAGTCAATATGCATTATGTTTGATGGTTTCTACTTCAACATACAGTACGCAATTCAAATCGGCAGTTCAAACTCGAAGAAAACAATTTTCTTAACTATTTCTGTAGAAACCTATTTTTACTGTAGCAACTTTTTCCAGAGGTAGTTTTGGCACAAATATTGTAGGAGATTGGAGCAGGAATAAAAAATTCTACGCTTTTGGTTTCTCTCAGAATATGATAAATTGATTAAGGCGTGTACATAACTAAAAAAAAGGAGTAATTTTGAAGGGCATTTCAAGTGGGTTTTTAAGGAATATTTTCAATTTTTATCACTTTGCACAAATTAGGACATAATTTGGTATTTTTGCACATCAATGCCCTTTCTTCATCAAAATGGGATTCTGAAGGATTTAGTGGTAGAAAAGGAAAAAATACACGGTTGCCCTTTGAATCACTCAATTTGGCCTTAAAATGAGTTCGTGGCATATGTTTTTGTTGCAACATTGGGCAACGTGAAGGGTGAAACATGACTGAAATTGATTTGACCATATCTTGCAAAATATGAATCCATTGGGCCTGAAATTTTTATGGTAAATGAATTGAGGTAGGGTAAATGAGCACACAAAAATTTAGAAAATTCCAGTATGTATTTTTCAAGAAATAGGCTGATTTCACCTACAACCATTTCTCATTTTTCTAAAGCTTCGTGCACCCATTGGCTGGGATTTTATGTGGGAAGATGCATAATATTAATAGTAACCAACTCAGAAAATTTCATGAGAATCTAATTTACCATTTGAGATAAATTGGAAAAACAAGTCTGCTACATGAAAATGGTACATTTCGTGGAGCATGGTCAAAGTGGTGGAGCAGCGTACTTGAGCCAAATCAACACCTACAACTCATAATTCACCATTTCAAGTTCTTTAAAAGGTAAAATTGAGGTAAAAACTTATATAATAATTTTTTGTTTATTAAAAATTTAGGGAAATATGATAAATGACCACTTTAATCAACATTCTTACAAACTATCTTCTCCATCATTGACCTAGCCCTCAACAATGATTTTCGTCATTTAACTTAACCCTCAACCATATTTTCCATCATTGATCTATTCCTCATAACAAATTCATGCTCTATCCACAATTTTTTTCATCAAGAAATAGTGTGCAATACATTCAAACGTCATCATGCAAATATTATGAGTATGAAAGCTTGGCATGGCAAAAATCCATAATATAAGTCACCATAAATGTCTTACAGTCCCTGAGTTTGAAATATGATATCAATGGTGAAATGTTAATATACTAGCTTATGAGGTGTTTAAGGTTTGGATCCAAGACAAATTTGAAGAGTTTTGATCAAAGGTTGATTGAAGACATGCTTGTGAAGGAATGAAAGCATTAGCTGGTGGTCAACACTGTTATTGTGCACAAATGATAGACCTCAATGTCTTATTTTGTGACGTTTTAATCCATTGTCCATTTCTTTAAAAGGGAATATAGATGCATGTACTCCTTTCTTAGATCATTTGTTGGAAAGAATAGAGGTCAATGAAATATGTTATGTTTTGACTCCTCTACTAGGCAAGAGATGGATTTAGCTAAGGCATGTGTTGAAATTATAGCTCATAAAGTTTTTAATAGGAAAAGAGATGTTCAAACTACTCTGAAGTCTGCACAAACAATATGCCTATAAAATGGAGTATCCTAGAGAGAGAGAGAGAGAGAGAGAAACAAATATGAGTTCATCCCTAATGATCAAAGACAATGTTGTTTGCACCTTTATATAAATTTCTGCACATTTTTCTCTTCTATGTGTTCATTGTCCCTTGGTTGAAAAATATTGTACAACGGAGATGGTTTTATTGGTTCAAATCCTTTTCTTGGACACTTTATGGTCTAATTGCAGCACAATTGGGTGACATGGATTCTAAGATGAATAAAATAGAAGCTACTTTCCATTGAAATATTCAACTTTCAAATTTAGGCATCAAAGAAGGGGGTGTTGGAAATTAGATTTATTCCATGGAGATGAGACTTCGTGTGGACTTCAGTAAAGCATAAAAACAATTTTTTTATTTTATGGAAGCAATCAAGTAACTACCAAGGATTCATGCTCTCATGATGTTAGCAAGAATGAAATTGGACAACCTTGTGTGGATAAAGAAAAGAGGTATATGAGTTCATTGTTTTTGGGACTCAATTTGCATGATGGCATGCAAAAATCTTAGTGTGGGGGAGATGTGCGGTCACTGATTTGTCATGATTTTCACTTGTTTTTGTTAATAATTAAGCCATTATTTCCAACCATCCATTGCACCATTTCACTCACTTGCCACCATTTTTACCATAATTCTTAAAAATGTGTCTTTGTATGTCTAAGTGGTTAATTAAAATTGTTTCCCTTTATTTTTAGTATATTAAGAATAATTTTGCATGATTTTAACTAATGATAGTTTAGCGAGTTCAAATGGTTGTAGTTTTGTCAAGTTTTTGTAGCTACCTCCATGGTTGAGGTAGTAGCACCACTCTAGAATGAAATATAGCACTTGGAAATGGTTTCTAGAAGCTCCAATATGGATTGTAATTGGTCAAATTCCACCCATCTCACACATGTGGATCTCCAGGCAAATATCAAGGGAAAATCACAACATTTTTGACTAGTCAACTTCAAATGAATTTTATACAAACACCAAAGAGAATATCACAAAAACCAAAACATGGGTTTTGTTCAGAACATGCCCAATTAAGTTTCTATTAAGAAATTTTCCTGAATTTGTTACCATTTAGGAGACATTTCAGGTTCTTTGAAGCCCTCTTTTGCAGTTGCATGAGCTGATCCGTGATTCTGCAACTACCTCCATGGTTTGCCTAGCTCTAGTGCTCTAGATGAACAAAGAAGAAAATGTATAGATATGTAATGATCCACTCATGGAGATTCTCTTATTATCTTGAGCCAAATCATCAAGAAGAATTCCAAATGGTGCAATCAAGGAAACAAGTCAACGTGTGGATAAGCAGAGCAGTGAGAGTCCAGATAAATCAAAACTCTCCAATTTGGTTTACAAATAGAAAATCATCAAGAAATAAAATTCCTTTGTTTTAGTTTAGAATTCAAATTAGGATTTTTTTAAGTTTTTAAGGCATGAAAATCTCAATTTGTTGAGCACGAATGATTATATATACTCTATAAAGAGAAAGAAAAATGGTGAAGAATTATTGTGTGACATTAATATCATTAAACTCTGTTTTAATTCCTAATTCAAATGAAGAAGCATTCTAGAATTCTAATACACCGTTAGTAAGATAGCTTTGAACCATCTGTTGTGGAGGGCCCTTGCAATAGAAGAGGTTTAGCTTGTTTATCTTTTTGTTATTTCATAGATTAGTATTTTATGCTTTCACTGTGTTTTATTCATGTTCTGTTTTCATTTGGTTTCTATAGCATCGATACATTTTGTTATGTTTTATTCATAGATACATTCTCTGTTTTCATTATATTTCATAGTGTAGATACATGCTTTTATTTCCATTGCAATAATTTCCAGATTTCTATATTGTAGATGTTCAGTTTATCACTTCATTGCTTGTTATCATCATTTCCAGAATATCATTATGTTAGAATAGATGCTTTATTCTTGTCATGTTGAGTAGATTTATTTTCTAGACGGTTAAAAATAATGCAGAGATAATTTATCATAGTAGTTGGCATATCTTTATTTTGCATAGATTATTTTATCATCGATTATTTTATCAAAGATTAGATTAGTTGCTTTTCATGCAATAGTAGTTTATCATAGATTAGTTTTGCTTCTTAAAAAATCACATTTTCTTTTCTTCCTTCTTGCAAGTTTTATTTTTAAATCATTAAATTTATTTTTAAGTGTGAATACTCTTTAGTGATTTCTTGTTTCAATTTTCACTCATATTAAAGTTTCCAAAAATATACAAAAATATTTGTGTTCCTTCTTGTCTCTAGAACTTTAGTCTTTCTCATTCAATCATTGACTACTAACAAACTAGTTAAGATTTTCATTGTAATTTTTAGAATTTAGTTAAATTAGGATTTCATTTCATAAATAATAGATCAATTTCTCAATCCCATTTAGACATTCAAAATAAGCACATCCTCAAAAAAACCTTCACATATAAAATTACAAAAGTAAAATAGTAAGAAAGGCTTCTAGCATATATGGTGCACTTACACTTCACAATATTACCAACTCCGGTTGATAATTTATGATAGAAATTTATGACAATAAATTGACTAAACACCAACATACTTGATGAACTTCACTCAATGTCGATATGAGCTTGGAAGTGTTGGTGTGATAGTAGCCCAGGATGATTTGATGAGCCTATTTCTTCTAGCCCTTCCCAAGAGCTGTCATAGTTACTAGGACTATGTGAATGGGAGGGATAAGCTACTAGAATGGGAGTGTTTGTGGTCTAACTTGGTAATAGAAGAAATTAGGAGGAGTACCAGATACAGTACCTCCAGCACCAAAAAAGAAGAATATTGTGAATTAGTCATAAAATGTAAGAAATCCAAGGGATAGAATTCCCAAGGCAAAGAGGGTAAGAGAGACTTGTCCAAGATCAAGTGTTTTCACTGTCATGAGCATGGGCATTGTGTTGTGAATTTTCCATAGAATAATGCAAGAAAGAAAGAGCATACGGTTGCAGTGGGTGAAGCATTGGCTTCACTGTTCGAGCTTGATTTTACTCTCATTGCATGCATGGCCAACACTGTAATGGGATGCATGCGGTATCTAGACAATGGTGCCCCGTTCCATATGATGGGGAATAGAGATATTTTGAGTGACTTGGAGGATAAGGACCTCCAACAGAACATAGATTTTGGACACAACGGGAGGTATACTGTGGCCGACATAGGTACAATTACCTTTTAGAGGGAGTCTGGCTTACCTATCAGACTGACAGATGTTTTGTATGTTCCAGGACTAAGGAAGAATCTTGTCTCCGTAGTGGTATTGGAAGATAGTGTTTATGATGTCATATTTGGAAAAGGAAAGGTGTTCCTAGGACACCTCGCCATTGGACGAGTGAAACAGATCAGTGTAAGAGTCAAGAACTTGTATGATCTTGAGGTCGAGGATGCATGAAAATATTTGAGGAGAAAAGCAGTGGTTAGTTACTTGGTGGTTGAGAGGGAGTATTTATCTCTCAACATGCAGCCTCAAAAGCAGTCTCATAATGTTGTGGAGCATTCATAATTGGAGAAGCAGAGAGGAGACTGAGTGGAAGAGTCCACTCAAGCAGAGACCTCCAGGAGGGGGAAATTTCAAGCTAGATGGGAAGAGGGAGCACATCCAGCCATACCTCTAGGTGAGAGGTGGGGAAATGTGCAGATATAATCCCAAGAAGAAATTTGGGCAAGGTCCATTGAGATGTCGTGTCTCATGGATCGAACCTAGCTACAAGGAGCCCATATTAGTAGGAAGGATCAGTTGGATGGATGATGTCAGATGTCAGGAAGACAAAAATTAGAGTGATAGATGTCGGATACTGGAGCACAGATCAGAGTTGGTAGCAACATAGAGGGCATGGATGCAGATGTCAATATGGGCACAGAGAGTCCAACAAATAGATGCAATAGCTAGTAGCAGTCATAAGACTATGATGACAGGTACATTATATTGATTCAGTTGTTCAGAGGATATTCAGTTTTAGGAGTTTCACATGTAAACAACACTAGAGAAGCGTTGCACGTAAAAAATTCCAAAGGTACTTGACCGTGATAGATTGAATTCCTTTCTTGTTGAGATGGAGTGTTGAAATTTTCAACAAGAAACAATGAAATTGAAAACCAAAAAGGACAAAAAAAATGCACCCACAAAGGCCGTGGAATTTGGATGTACCAGGAATGTGGAATTTTGATGAACCAAAATTTTTGTCGTGGAATGTGAAGCATCTAATTTAATTTTCCCTTAATTAAATTGGAGGATAAAATGTAAATTCATCTGATAACAACTTTTATCATTTAACTAAGTCATGATGATCGAGTTAGCTCAGGAAATTCGAGTTGAGGGCCTAAGATGAGGCATGTATAGGGATTATAATATTTTGGGGGTCTAGTTGTAGTTGATGCTCAATGGGTGTGTGGTGATAATGATTTAACTCAACTTATTGAGTTATAATGTAATATCCCCAAATGGAAATACACAGCAAAGCCTGCTGAAATAACGCACTTCTAGGAAATTTGTGCACTGAATTGAGTTTGCAGCTCCTAGATCCCTTAGATCAATGGATCTAATGGCTAGATCCAAAAGGAGAGAAAAGACAAATCAAACTAGGTGTGGTAAACAGATCTCCCACCACCTAGTCTAGCTGAAAAACACCCAGAGAGAGGGGCTGCAGCTATATACAACAAACTGCTTCAGAAATAATGCAATTTATAAAAGCATGAGAAGGAGGCCAATAAATAAAATCAAAATTTGGATATACAACAGAAAATTAGAGCCATAATTATGCTATTACATTATATAAAAGAATATAGAAGAGGAAAGAGAAGGAACTCTTCAGAAAAGAGGGCTGCAACACATGTATTTACTCCAAAATGGCTTAAAAACGTTATTTTATGGGGCTGCAGTAGTTGTATGTTACACTTCAGATCTAGAGCAAATATATGTACAAAAGATAAGATCCATTTCAAATCTGTACACTAGGAAGACTCTATTACAAGATCCCCTTGGGGTTTTGATCAAAATATGAGGAACAAAGAGTAGATCTGAGTTTGAAGTAGCAAATCTGCAATATGATTCAGAAAAATCTGAAGATGCTTTTACATTAGAAACAGATAATATATATACAAAACATGGATCAGCAAGCTAATCCATAGAT
Source organism: Pinus albicaulis (assembly GCA_034641835.2). Taxonomy (NCBI): domain Eukaryota; kingdom Viridiplantae; phylum Streptophyta; class Pinopsida; order Pinales; family Pinaceae; genus Pinus; species Pinus albicaulis. Next base: position 1,177,917,751 of record CM076570.1, read on the forward strand.
CACCAAAGTAAAAGGCAAAGCCTAGCATGAGAGATCTCTTCTCAAAAAGGGGATCAAAACGCCCTGCAAATTCTCCTCTGAAAATAACGCAGTCCTGGAAGGGAAACTGCGCTATAGCCTGAAGAACTGAGCTGGACTAATGCCAAGATGTGAAATATCAGCTCCAAAGGTTCAGAATTCTCTTTCCCTTGGGATAGAAGACTTTCCCAGTGGAAAGAGGGCCTGAAATAGCCTAGATATGAGAAGATCTGACTTCCACTTGCTGCAGCTTGCAAGGAAAACCTAACCCTGAATAGGATCAGCACTGTAGTTGAAAGGTGAGCTTGGCCACATGCCTGATACTGGATGAAATCAGCAAGACCTCTCCAAGAAATCCTCAATGGAAGAGGTGAGAACCCTGCATAGGAACTCCCAAGTGCTAAGCAACACTATTCTTAGCTAAACAGTAGAGAATGGTATTTGTCTAAACAGACAAGATACTTAGAAAATATGCATAATCAACCCTTCTCTTGCTTCTCTCCTCTCCCTTTTATAAGATGAAGTCCTTGTCAAACCCTAAACCACTTCAATGAATTAGCTCCTTTCACACGAGGGGCCTCCATCTAAAACTTCGTTGTCCATCCATGAGGTACATTTCATCTAGACAGTGCTGTAGATTTGGTCAAGGTTGACCCAGTCTCATAGCTCAAACCCATTTCACACCTACAAGTGATTTGTTACATGGCCCAGATTTATCCCTGTTCATATGGGCATCGATTTATTCATTATTTTCAGGAGTTTAACATGTCCTCCCTTATTCATTTATTCATGCAACAGAAAATGAGACAAAAAATGTATATCCCTCTTAGCTTAGGCTAAGTAGGAATATTACAGTCCTCCCCTCCAAAATGTTGCTTTTCCTCAAGCAACTGATAGGGTGAGTGCTGCAGTATTTCTCCTCCTCCATTGGTGACACCATCAAGGATCAAGTCCTCCTCATAAGCCATGTGTTCACTAAGCCAACACAACATGAATTTTTCCTCCAAGGTCATCATAAGATTTACATAGTCCATCCCACAAGGAGTGAAAAATTCAACAGAAATAAATATGGCTGTAGCAATGCTCTCTCTAAAACATGTAACATGAGGTACATAGAGAATTTCCATTCCATGTGGTACATAAAAACTGCCCATCCTCTCTCCATACAATCCCATGAAAAGTACAACTATATCATCCAAGTATGGAAGCATAATGACATATATACAAACAGAAATTTGAGCATCACGATGGGGGTCAAAATCCCACATAAGGTGCCAGCACAGTGTATCTCCTACCTGCATCAGATCAATGTATGTTAAGTGGTTTCTCCACCACTTACTTGCTGCACAAGTTATCTCACCATGGCTGAAAGTGTGAGATATGTTTTGTGCCTTTGGGAAGCACCCATCATGAAAAGGAATCTCCCTTTGCATAGCAAGGAAGTGGCCAAGTTCAAAATTTTTAGTGGCCCAAAGTTTGCCATGAGCTTCATATGGTAAAACACTCCTCTTGGGAGCCATGGCCTACAACAACATGGTGAAATAATACATCAAATGAGAAAATAAAGCTTGAATTACATGTTCAGATTTCTCACCATCAATGTTTCTTTGAAACATGGAATTGTGCACAAATTTTTCTCCCTCTTTAAGAGAAGGAAGAAATGACTGAAATGACTCTTGCAAAGAGTCCTTCGGCTGCCCCAACTCCACATATCTCTTGCATTCTAGAAAATGTTGATGTAGCTCTCCTCCAAGGCCTTCCCATTTAAAAAATCTCATGATAGTGCTGTAGATCTTCATGGAATAGGTAGGGTTGAAACAGAACTCCTTGAAGGCCCTTTTTAGCATCTCCTCCTTGAGCTTGGAGGCTCTAAGAAATAATATCCTATCATAGTGATAGATGACTCCCTCATGGATTAGATAAGCCTCTCCATGCATTTTTCCATCTAGCATCATACAAGTGTAGAGATCCTTCGAGTAATCCACTAACAGTTGGGATCTCCAATATAGATCTACACTCCCCAACAAGGACACCGTTGATGATGCATCAATAAGACTTCCTGCCATGTTTCTGATCTCTTCTTTGACATCTCTTATGCGAAAGGTTCAAGTAGGAAGGAAATACCTCCCCCTTTCCTCCTCCAACAATGTAGAATCAGAAATGTAGGATGGTGAGGATGATGAGAGAGGAGAATTCCCCTCCTCCTGGTGCTTGCTCAAGCCTACCAGCGTTGTAGTTGTGTCTCTTAATGCTCCCTCCCCTCCTGGATCTGATTTTGGAGCATCAAGTAGTGAGATATATCCAACTAAAACTAAATCTGGTGGCCTCCCTGGTGGTTTACCACTAGATGAGAATGTCCCTTGCAAGAATCTCATGAACATGAGAGAAGGGACAGTGAGATCCTTGCTTCCACTGCACAAATCCATCTCTGTTTTCTGTGTGGAAGTGTTCGGTGTAGGGTAATAATGCATACCTTTGATCATGTGAGGTCTACTACTCTTCTTTTCCACCCATTCCATTTGCAAAGCCTCCCAATCAGTGACGACTTTCCCCAATGTAATCATCCATTGAACACCCAAAATAACATTGGTGTCTCGTATGTCAACTACAAAGAAGTGATCCACCAAAGTGTAGGATCCCATGGTGACTATAAGTGATGGAACATAATGCATGCATTGCATTGTTCTATCTCCTAGGACTAGAACAGAAAATCCCTCAAATGTATCAGTGGGTATGGCCCTTCTTTGCACAAGGTGAGCATCAATAAAGTTGTGGGTGGCCCCACTATCAATAAGAACAGATACCCTCTGATTCATGATTGAACCATGAACTCTTAGGGTCAAGTACTTAGGTACTCCCCTCAAGGATGCAAGCGTTCCTCCAATAGGAGAAAAATCTCCACTCCCATCTCCTGATGGTGATGGATCTCCCTCAACCTTGTCAGCGTTGTGACCCCTCCTTGGTTCATCATCTTCTTCTTCCTCCTCAACGTCTGAGAAGACTTCTATGTAGTGTGCTTTCCTAGTAGCACATCTATGTCCTAGTGCCCATGATTCTTGGCAAGTGAAACATAGCCTCTTCTTCCTTAGCTCCCTCCAGACTTCAATATCAATAGGCTTCTTGATTGTGCTCTCCTTAGAAGGAGAAACTATCTCTTCCTTCCCCTTAGAAGGGTAAGAGGGATTTTTCTGGAAAGTTGCCTTTGCTTTTGGCAAGGCATCTTGAAGGTCTCTAGCCCTCTCAATGGCATCATGCAGTGTGATTGTCTTGGTAGATTTAACCAACCCATGCAGAGGTTCATCCAAGCCATCGATGAACATATACACCCTCCTTGCAGCAGATAGATCAGGAACCATAACAGATAATCTCAGAAACTCAGAGATATAAGATTCTACATTACCTCACTACTTCAACTTTGCAAGGTTCATGAAAGGTGCTTCTGGATCCTTCATGTCAAACCTCTCCACCAGTATTCTAGTAAACTCAGAATAGGTAGTCACATTGGCATGGCCCAATGTAGAAAACCCATGGAACAACCAGTTGTGTGCTTCACCTTCGAAGTGCGGTGCTCCAATCATGATGGCTTCCATCTCAGGGACTTTGTTTAGCTAGAAATATATATCCAACTTTTCTACCCATGCCTTGGCAGAACTGGTGGATGACCCATCAAACTTGGGTAAAAATTATCTTCCCATAGAGTGATGTCGATCATGATTCTGAGTGAATCCACCATCTCTATATTGATGCCTTGGTCTTCTCTTGTCCTTGAGATGACAAAACTCTTGAAAACTTAGAAGGTCCTTGAATCTCTAATTTTGGGACTCATACTCTACAAAATATTCTTCAAGGGATGCTTGCTCATGAAGCCCTTCATTCTCCACAGCAAAAAAGGTAGGCATAGTAGAACATTGTGGAGCTTGTGGTTGATTCACTGGTTGATCATTCCAGTGGTGAGACGTGCCAAAGCTTTCCCCGAGATGAGACCTTCTAGGAGACTCCTTGAGCCTGTCTAGCCTCATCTCTTTGATTTCTCTAGCAATATATTGCATGGCTACCAAAAGAGTTCTTACAAACTCTTCTCCTTCTTTATCACTTCTAGTTTCAGGGGATTTACCCTTGTCTTGATCATTAGTGGTGTAATCAAATTTCTTGTGACTTCTATTCTAATACCTCTTCTCCCTCTCAGTAAGATTTTAATCTTCTTCTGAAAGCATGCTAGCTTTATGTTTGGTCAATTTAGTGTGTCTTAAATTGCTGCATTTAATTTGTCAATCCAGGATTCGTAAGCTGATGAAGTGCGGCGCACTATATGTGCAAGATAACATATTTCTTAACTTTTTGTCGTTTTTGGTTTTCTGAGGTGAAATGGAAATTCTAAAATAAAAGCAAGTATGGTTATGTTTTTTCAAGGAAATGATATCCTCTATAATGATTTACCAACTTGAAACTTAAAAAGGAATTTGAAACTTACAATGACAAAACTTGAAAGGAAATGAAAATGTGCTGCTGAAATGAAAAGGTGTTGCTAGTCTAATAAATCAAAACAGTGAACTAGTGAGCATGAAACCAAACTATTCTTGCTGTTGTCTAAACACAAAAGAAACTATGTTGAAAGAAATCCAAAAGTTGCAATAAAGTAAATCTAAATCAAATTACATCAACTTGTCTTCTGATCCCTCATCATTAGTCCAGCTATGATTTTCGGAAGTAACCATAAACAACTTGAGTAACTGATATCTAATTTGCAGAAAGTAAACTAATATCAAACCATACATTCACAATTCAATCCCTCACCATCAGTCCAGCTGTGGCTTTCGGAGGCAACTGAAGATGTCATGCACAATTTAATATATCTAAATTTGCAGAAAGGAAACTAATACCAAACTACACATTTCATAATACAATCCCTCACCATTAGTCCAGTTGTGGCTTTCGGAGGCAACTGAAGATGTTATGAGCAGTTTAATATATCTAAATTTGCAGAAAGGAAACTAATACCAAACTACACATTTCATAATACAATCCCTCACCATCACTCCAGCTGTGGCTTTCAGAGGCAACTGAAGATGTTATGAGAAGTTTAATATATCTAAATTTTAACTACTGAAGCAAATGAGAAAAAATAAATTAAACAAAGCAATACTGAAATTAAACAGAAGCTAAGAAAAACAAATTAGCAGCAGAACAATGTTAATTCCAAGTCATTAGTCAAAAATTTATGCAAATGCCCGGGCTGCCAATCTATAACCTGAAACAAGAACACAGATCAGTAATCAATAACATAAAACATGAAAGACAGAAGTGAAATGGAAAGCATGAAAGTTTATAAACATAAATGAAGCATATATACTATGAAAGATGCAATGTATAAACATGTGAATGGATTATGGCACAATGAGCTTTAAAGAAATAAAATAAGAACTATACAATAATGCACAGAACCTTGGCAAGTGCAGGGGCCCTCTACACCAGCCTTGGCAACAATCTTCAAGTACGAATTACGTTGAAAAACAGAGTGTTCTTATATTAAAATGCAGTCATAATAGTAAGGTAGTATTACGGCACAAAGGCAGCGTAATTATATTACAGATCAGACTAACAAAAGATAACAGAGACTAATCGAGACTAACTCTATATGCGTATGCAAACGCGTTATTTATAACAAAAGAAACATAACTAATTCCTAAAGTTTATGCTGGTGGAGAACATGTAGACCACTACGTCCACGGATCTAGGATCATGGCTGTATTGCAAAGTAAATCTATGAGGAGTGGATGGTTGAATTCGGCTAAGGAGCCATGTACAGATGTTGATTTATCCTCCGCAACTCAGAAACGGCCATATGAACCTTCACGTGACACGAAACAGAGTCCTGTCACCGTGGGACTCTACGGTTGACTTCCATTTGGACGCCTTTGACCGGAGCTTCTTTAGATGAGTTTGCTCAAGCCAATAGGACACGAACCATGTCCACATCATTTTTGACTTTCCCATGTGGCTCGTTTTTCCTGTAGACACCTGTAACATAGAGTTTCACAAAATGGCTGCGGAAAGTTGCAGCAGCTGCGGAAAGTGGCAAGATTCCGCAGCTAGATGTACAAAATCTAAATCAAACAACAGAAACAAAAATATAGTTAAAAACCATGTTAGATGCTCTTTTGCAATTAATATACAATGATATTGACAACTTGGGAGGTTCAGGTGGATGAAAAAGGTATAGAAAAGTGTATAGAAAAGATGCAGATTTGAGACTCAACATACCCCCACTGTGAAGGTGTTGCATGTCCTCATGCAACCAAAATTTTGATATTCCTTCCTTAGTTCATATGCCTTGACACTTCAGCCAGCACATCCAATCCTCTCCTCCTCTTCCTTAGAGCTGCCAAAATTTTGGGTTTCTTCATTAAGCACCTAAATTTGATATTAACCAGTGCTCTGCTCAACTTCTGGCATTTCCTTTTCAATTTCTTGTTCTTCTTCTGCCATATTCCCAGATGTAGCATGGTATTATCATGAATGATTTTGTCCAATTTACCTTGTTCCTTCAATGTCTCATTTTCATTTTTGATGTGCCTATTTAAAAGCTCTAGCTCAAATATTTCCTGTTTTAGTGATTGGAATAAATCATCATGTACTGTATGAGGCTGAATGGACAAAGTACTGGGACCTGTAGCTGCCTTTTCCAAAGATTCTATATAGTCATATACTTCCTACTGCTTGGGGTCTATATCAGGTGTCATTTTTATTGGGTTGTCCCCAAAATGCCATGAAGGAGAGTTATCTTCAAAATCTGGTTGAGAAGGGCTCACATCAACATCTTGCTGAGAATGGGATGGACTATGGTCAATGTCTGACTGAGAATGAAATGAACCAGGTTCACTAACTGACTGAGATGGACTATGGTCAGTTGGGGACTGTTCAGATGTTTCCTCTCCTAAATCAATGAAATGAGGACCCTTAATTTGTGTTTTCCTCAATTTCCCCTTAAGTCTGCTGCTTCTTCTCACACGCTGTGGTACACTATCCTTTTGTTTTTTTTTCCTTTCTCTGTCTTCTTGGCCATAGATGACTGTTTTTGAAGATAAACTAATCTTTCAGATAACACTTGATGATCTTCTTCTTCAGAAGAAGGAGTTTGATGTATAGCCTCAATAGTTTTTCTCTCTTTTGGTGTTATTGGCTTCTTACCCTTGATTTATTTCTTCTTCCTCTTTGACAGTCTCTCTTCCCTATCATTTCTTTCAATTATAGTAGTAGGAGTATTTTGAATTTCATCAATTGTTCTTTTTCTCCTACTTCTTCTTGCTGTGCTACCTTCAGGAATTTCCTGAGGTTCCTCAAAGAAATTTCTAACCAGAAATTGTTCCCATGTGTCTTTCTTTTCCTTTAACTCCTTTTAAATCAAAATTTTTACAAGGCCGTGGTGATATAGATGGGGTTCTACATCTCCTAAATGTTTCTGAATAGTCACGGACATTTTCTTCAAACTATTGAATAGAAAATATGGGAGATTGAGAGTTTGATTATCTAGAAAATTCATCAGTAACCTGGTATGGTACATATACATGGACCCAAAACGGCCTTCACATGTAATGAATTTCTGAACAACTAGCAGCAAAGTAGCCCATTCCTCTTTCAATGCATGAACATGAATTCCTCTTTTAAAAATAGTTATGTCCATACCTTGGTTTCGTAAGATTGTTCTCCATGCTTCATCACTGATGCTTTTATTCTTAAACCAACGCTCACCCTCTTGAAGAAGTTCCGTGGCTGTTGCTATAGATGCTTCATTGACCACAAACTTAAGGTCTCCAATCTCTACTTCCAAGCCATTAAACGACCTTGCGAATGCCTTTGTCACTTCTTTATGATAACCTCTAAATTTCTGGATAAACCGCAGCCACTTTGCTTTCTTCAATATATCCCTTACTTGTGGATATCCCTCCATAAACTTAGGTCCTTCCGGTTCTGCTCTTAGTAATTTACCCATTTTTTTCTTTCTGATCTTCAAAGATTTGCCTGCGTGAGGGTTCAATGGAAATAGAACAGCTGAATGCACAGAGATGAGCGCAATGACTGTGGGTAAATGTCAGAGAGTGGTATACATAATATAGTGTAGTAGAGAACGAAATGGAGTGAACAAAACAGAGAGGGGTTTTCGTGAGCACGACAGAGATACGGCTGTGAGGTTAACAAAGTATAACACATCCGGCAGTGTTTTGAAATGGTGGCTGCGAAATAAATGTGAGCACGTTTAAACAACGGTTATGGGTTTATGTGGCTGTAAGAGTCTGTGGTCAAATCAAATACGTCTCATTGTCACCGATGGAATATTGGAGCATGAGTGAAGATCGGGGGTTTAATGATGGAACCGTTTGAGAATGAATGCGAGAGGATAATATGGAGATCGTGAAAGGTTACGGAATTGTCAATATAATCATTGCACATAATGGATGGAGCTTATGGTTCAAAACTATATAAAAATGTGTTTTTCAATGCTATTTGAAATAAATTTTATTCATACCTTTGGAATCTTTGACTTTTCCCTTGGTCTTCAACTAGTTACTCTTTATTGGTGTCTTGAATGCTCCATGTCTTCATTTTTTATCCTCTCACCTGCATTTTATTTCATGATTATGGAAATAACATCTGGCTGTACATTCTTTTGAAAACAGAGTTGTAGCTGCGGAATCTGCTTCTGGCTGCGGAAACTGGAGTCAGCTGCGGAAACAGATGTCAGCTGTGGAAACTGACATAGCTATTATTTGGATGAATGGAGATGAACAGATGATAAATGACCAGATGGAAGTGGTCATGAAAAAGAATTTTATTGATGAAATGGAATAAAATGAAGTGAAATGGAGTGAAATGAAATGGAATGAAGTGGAATGAAATGGAGTGGGTGGTCACAGAACTTGTGAAATGAAAGAGGGATTTTTTTTTTTTTTTTGGAAAATATAAGGTGTCAGGTGTTCCTGATTTTCACCCAATATTTTCTGTATAAGACTGCCAATCAGTGATTGGTTTTCAGGCTTATACAAATTTTTTTTATTTTATTTTATTTTATTTTATTTTTTTTAACTGAAAAGAACAAAAGCTAGGCTGGTGGAGAAGAAGAATTCTTCTGTACCAGCCTGATTGCAGAACTTTCTTGAAACATTTTGAAAAAATCCTATTTTGAGAGTGGCTTATGATAAGCTTTCAATCTATGGCCATTCACAATAAGAGGAGTTTGAAACTCATCAATGGTCTTGATTCTTACCGCTCCATTGCTAAAGATCTTGTCAATATCATATGGCCCAAGCCAATGAGTCTGAAATTTTCCTTGAAAATATTTAAACTTGGAATCAAATAACAATGCCCAATCTTCTTCTTGAAAATTCTTCTCTTTGATGTACTTGTCATGCCATTTAGCTCTTTGATATTGAACTAGATCAGTTCTTAAAATTGCCTCTTGTCTGATCTCATCTAGCTCATTCAACTGCTCCATTCTATGCTTTTGGGCTTCTGATAAGTCCATCCCCAACTGAACTACTATCTTGAAGGTCTTGACTTGGAATTCAATGGGGAGCAAGACTTCTTTCCCATAAACAAGTTCATAGGGAGAATGTCTTGTTGTATTTCTCCATGCAGTTCTGTAGGCCCACAAGGCTTCAGGAAGACTTTCTGCCCAATCTCTTCTATGTAGATGAACAGTTTTGGTGATGATACTTTCAAGAACTTTATTTGTGGACTCCACTTGACCATTTGCTTGCGGATGGTAAGGAGTAGATCTTCTATGCTTGATTTTGTATTCTTCCATCAACTTCTCTACCAAGTTGGATGTGAATTGGCTCCCCTGATCTATCACAATTTCTCTTGGAACACCAAAGCAAGTAAAAATATCCTCATAAAGAAAATGAACAACTGAATTTTCAGTAGCAGATACTAATGCTTTGGCTTCTACCCATTTAGTAGCATAATAAGTACAAACCAATATATACTTCTTTTGCTTAGATGGTGGATTAATAGGTCCAATGAAATCTAAAGCCCATTTTTCAAAGGGTTCAATGAGTACCTGTGTTTGCAATGGCATTTCATTTGAAAGGGTAGGTTTCCCTACTCTTTGGCAGCTGTCACACCTTTTGACATATTGTTTTGCATCTTTGAAGAGGAAAGGCCAATAATATCCTAAAGAGAGGATTTTATAGGCCGTCCTTTTGTCTGCAAAGTGTCCGCCGCATGGTTCATCATGACATGCCTTAAGAATATCAGGCATTTCATCTTCCTTGACACATCTTCTGATCACAAGATCTGGCCCTGTTTTAAACAATCCGTTAGAAATCCATGAATATTTTGAACTCTCCTGAATAATTTTTCATTTTTCACTTGGAAATAAATGTGAAGGAAGTTTCCCTGTAACCAAATAGTTAGCAATATCTGCATACCAAGGAGTCTTAATAGTTACTGCAAACAAATATTCATAAGGAAACTTATCCTCTATAGGAGAATCTTCTTTAGTATTTTGAATTCTAGACAAGAAATCAGCTACTGTATTCTGTTTTCCTGGTCTATCCAACACAGTAATATTGAATTCTTGCAAAAGTAAGAGCCATATTGTCACTCTGCCATTAGTAACAGGTTTTTTCATTAAATATCTAATTGCAGAATGGTCAGTATGAATAAAAGTTTCATAGCCTGTTATATAATGTCTAAACTTATTAATTGCATGAACAACAGCTAAAAACTCTTTTTCAGTCACAGTATAGTTCAACTCTGTAGGAGTCAAATTTTTATTGGTATAATAAATGGCATAAGGAACTAAATCTTTTTGACCCAACACAGCTCCTAGAGCTGTATCTGAAGCATCCGTAGAAATATGGAAAGGGAGTTTCCAATTTGGCCCTCTTAAGATAGGTGCTTCAGATATTCTTGTTTTCAAAGTTTCAAAACCTGATTGAAAATCAGGATCCCATTTGAATTCACAGTCTTTTGTAAGCAATTTGAAGAGTGGAGATGCAATTTTAGTGAATTTTTCTATAAATCTTCTATAGTAACCAGTAAATCCAAGAAAACTTCTAACATCTCTTTGACAATTTGGAATAGGCAACTTGGAGATGACTTCAACTTTTGATCTATCAACCTTAATTCCATCTCCTGAAATATGATGTCCTAAAACAATCCCTTCAGTAAACATCATAAAGCATTTTTCATGGTTTAATGAAAGGTTTGTTTCTTTACATCTTATGAGAACTTTTTCCAAATTTTCTAATGCCTCTTCAAATGAATTACCATAAACTGTAAAATCATCCATATAAACCTCTACACAATCATGGATTAGATCAAAAAAAATTCCTAGTACTGCTCTTTGGAATGTTGCTGGTGCATTACATAACCCAAAAGGAAGCACTCGGTAGGAAAAAGTTCCCCATGGACAAGTAAATGTGGTCTTATCTTGATCTTCAGGTGCTACCTGAATTTGATTATAGCCACTAAAACCATCCAAAAATGAAAAGTACTTTTTACCTGCTAATGTATCTAATACTTGATCGATAAAAGGCAAAAGGAAAGTGATCCTTCAAAGTTGCTTTGTTCAATTCCCTGTAATCAATGCATACCCTCCATTTACCATTCTTTTTAGGTACTATAACCAAAGGAGAAACCCATCGGCTATCTGAAATTGGATAAATGAAGTTTACATTGAGAAGTTTTTGGAGCTCTTCTTTCATTATCTCCCTAAGATTTGGATTCATCCTTCTTTGAGGTTGTCTGATTGGTCTACTGTTTTCCTCAATATAGATATGATGGATGCAAGTCTTAGGATCAATACCTTTCATGTCAGTATACTCCCATGCAAATGCAGTAGAATGTTTTTACAAGATTTTGGTTAGTTCTTCCTGTTGTGACTTTTCCAAATTTTTGTTGATATTCAATGTTTTTCCTGGAAAAATCTCAATGATAGAACTACCAAACTCTTCCATAGAGTAAAGAGACATTTTTCTTGATGATAAATATTCTATGTCAGATTCCAACTGAAATTGTGTGGGGTCATATTCTGAAGATGTCTCAAAATTTTCTAATGTGTTCAGAATTTGACTATCCTCGCTAATTTCAGAAATGGTAAAGACAGGTTGTATAATGTCCTCATCATCGACCCATTCATTGTCTCCTACTTCTGTGATTGCTTTTGCTGGAGGATACAAATTGAATTTCTTTGTCGAATTACCATTATAAATGTACATATCCCCAGATCTACAACTAATAAAAGCATCAGCTGTGGCTAGCCAAGGTCTTCTAAGATAAGTGGGTGCCCTCCTAGATTACTCTTGGGAGTCAAAATCATAAAATCTACTGGATATTCCCAAGAATCTAAGGAGACTGAAATATCTTCTAATACACCATCTGGTTTAATAATTGATCGATCTACAAGTTGCAGTAAAGTAGGTGTAAAAAGAAGGTTAGGAAGTTTAAGCTGGTCCATAGTCTGTCTACTCATAATGTTGATAGCAGCCCCTAAGTCAATCAATGTGTTTGGAATTTCTATCCCATTTATATGTGTCTTGACAATTGGACTTCCTAGATCTACATACTTCTGCATGGTAATTTTTCCCATCATAATATATGCAATCTTTCCTACCAGGTGGATTCTTCTTGTGTCTTTTAGTTTCCTTCCTGGTCTTTTGAAACTCAACTCCTTTATGGTTTTTGCTAGAATAGGAATCTCTCGAATGGCTTGTAGCAAGGGAATCTTGATACAAACATTATTCAATTCATCTAGAAAGTCATAGTTAGGCAACAAGATTTGTTTTTCCAACCCCTTGTCAATTTGTAGTCTTTCAGGAAAAGGAGGTGTAGATAAAGATGCAGGTTGCTCAACTATAGGAGTTGTAGGTGTTGACTTTTCTTTTTCTTTTTGAATATTTGAATTTTGAAGAGATTCTTCCTCAGAACCCTTATTGACTTGAAGAGAGTCCTCCTCAGAGGTATCTTGCTCTTGAATATCTATAGAAGGTTTTTCTAAAACTCTACCAGATCTGAGTTGCACATCGTTGAGAGGAACAATCATATAGGTAGGAAATTGTTGCCCTTCTACCATGTAAGTATTCTGAGGATTCTTATTGTTAGGATTTGGCAATGGCTGAGCTGGAAGGTGACTTGTCTTTTTTTGGTATGGGAGCATGAGTTGAGGATTTGGATTTTTTTGAGAAGGTTGTTGTTGTGGAAATGGCAATGAAAGTTGTGGATTTGAATTTGGAAGTTGTGGAGCTTGTTGATTTTGAAAAGATGGAGGATATTGATAAAATTGAGCAAATCTCCCATAAGGATTTTTCATCCCTTGTACCCATGGTTGATATGGATTCTGATGTTGGGGCCAAGGTTGTTGCCAAGGATTCCAACTTGGTGGGGTTTGAAAATTCATAGGGTTGTTAAACCCTTGAGTTTGTTGTCCTTGCCAAGGTCTTCTTGCAACAAAACAGAGAGATTCTACTGAATTTGGGTCTTCTTGAAAAACAGCTTTGAGTCCAGGAATTGAAGGACAATCCTTGATCTCATGATTCTCTGAGCAAATCATACATGTTTCTACAACTTTTGTATCCAAGGGAAATTCCCTTAAAGCATGTTTCTTCCTACATTTCGGACAAAAGATGGCTAAGGCATCTGTTTCTGCTTTCTGCTTGTTTTGGATTTTAAGGGTGTCTAGTTGTTCACTAAGGCTTCATAAGATATCAGTTTTGAACTCATAAAGAATATTACCAATATCTGCCCTACTTACTGATCCAGTTGCAGATTTGTTAGCCCTAATAAGAGAAGGATCCCTAGGCCCTTTTCCTGTTTTAGATTTTCCTCTTGAGAGATGAACACATAGTTTTGTTATGTCACGAAGTGGAAGTTGAGAAATGTCTCCTTTCCCCATCATGTTTAAAATATCTATCCATTCATCTCTAATGGCTTTTAATATGAGGGCTTTTAAGGTTTCATCATCTAAATTGCTCATCTTTTCTCTTTTCAAGTTGTATTGAAATCTTTCAAGTAAATCTTCCAAATTTTCATCTTCTTTTTGCATCATTTTGAATACCTCATCCTTGTGATTGGTGGGCATACAATAATCCAAGTATCTATCCAAAAATGTTTGTTTCATATCATTCCAAGTCCTAATAGATTGAGTAGCTAATCCCATGAACCATTTCAAAGCAGATCCCTTCAATGTTGAAGGAAACAGTTTGATTTTTTGAGAGTCTTCCATATAGTCATAGGTTCGGCACATGACTTCAAACTCAAACAGAAATGTTTCAGGATCCTCACTTCGCAATCCATAAAAGTTAGGGAGAACCGATGTAATCCAAACAAGTTGTCTCCTTCCCTATTTCCTCCATTATTTCCTTCACCATTGTTGTCTCCATTGTTTCATCCTCTTCTACCTCTACCTCTACCTCCATCTATTACTTCCTCTGCCATGATAGTTTCTTTAGAGTCCTTAAAGTCCTCTGGTTTTTCTATCAAGGGAGGATGAGAGAGAGTCTCTTTGTTTTCTAAATGGGATTTAGTAGGTGGTATAGGAGAATCTTCTAATTCAGCTGCTCCTTGAATTCCAAAAATCTTAAGGCTAGGGGTAGATGGTGGTGAATCTGGTCTATGCCTTGAAGAAGATGGAGTTGTGAAAATCGAACTCTTGGCTTTAGCTATAAACCTTCCTCTAGAATCTCTTACTCTATGCATGCCATTTTTTTTTTAAATTTTTTTTTTAAAGTTGGGCTAATAATTCTCTTTCTGATCTTCCAGGTCACACTAGGTGCAAGAAGAGAGCATACTTAAGAAATTACTGAACCAATAACTCTCTTTTCTGATCCTCCAGATCACACTAGGTGCAAGAGGAGAGCATACTTCAAGAAGTTATCAAGTTTTCCTTTATTTTATGATTTTGTGTGTGTTTTTTTTTAATAAATTGGCTACCTAGTTACACTTCCCCGGCAACGACGCCAAAATTTTTGGTCAATTTAGTGTGTACTAAATTTCTACATTTAATTTTTCAATCCGGGATTCGTAAGCTGATGAAGTGCGGCGCACTATATGTGCAAGATAACCTATTTCTTAACTTTTTGTCGTTTTTGGTTTTCTGAGATGAAATGGAAATTCTAAAATGAAAACAAGTGTGGTTATGTTTGTTCAAGGAAATGATATCCTCTATAATGATTTACCAACTTGAAACTTAAAAAGGAATTTGAAACATACAATGACAAAACTTGAAAGGAAATGAAAATGTGCTGCTGAAATGAAAAGGTGCTGCTAGTCTAATAAATCAAAATAGTGAACTAGTGAGCATGAAACCAAACTATTCTTGCTGCTGTCTAAACACAAAAGAAACTATGCTGAAAGAAATCCAAAAGTTGCAATAAAGTAAATCTAAATCAAATTACATCAATTTGTCTTCTGATCCCTCATCATTAGTCCAGCTATGATTTTCGGAAGTAACCATAAACAACTTGAGTAACTGATATCTAACTTGCAGAAAGTAAACTAATATCAAACCATACATTCATAATTCAATCCCTCACCATCATTCCAGCTGTGGCTTTCAGAGGTAACTGAAGATGTCATGCACAATTTAACATTTCTAACTTGCAGAAAGGAAACTAATACTAAACTACACATTTCATAATACAATCCCTCACCATCAGTCCAGCTGTGGCTTTCGGAGGCAACTGAAGATGTTATGAGCAGTTTAATATATCTAAATTTGCATAAAGGAAACTAATACTAAACTACACATTTCATAATACAATCCCTCACCATCAGTCCAGCTGTGGCTTTCGGAGGCAACTGAAGATGTTATGAGCAGTTTAATATATCTAAATTTAACTACTGAAGCAAATGAGCAAAACTAAATTAAACAAAGCAGTACTGAAATTAAACAGAAGCTAAGTAAAACAAATTAGCAGCAGAACAATGTTAATTCCAAGTCATTAGTCAAAAAGTTATGCAAATGCCCGGGCTGCCTATCTATAACCTGAAACAAGAACACTGATCAGTAATCAATAACATAAAACATGAAAGACAGAAGTGAAATGGAAAGCATGAAAGTTTATAAATAGAAATGAAGCATATATACCATGAAAGATGCAATGTATAAACATGTGAATGGATTATGGCACAATGAGCTTTAAAGAAATAAAATAAGAACTATACAATAATGCACAGAACCTTAGCAAGTGCAGGGGCCCTCTACACCAGCCTTGGCAACAATCTTCAAGTACGAATTACGTTGGAAAACAAAGTCTTCTTATATTAAAATGCAGTCATAACAGTAAGGTAGTATTACGGCACAAAGGCAGCGTAATTATATTACAGATCAGACTAACAAAAGATAACAGAGACTAATCGAGACTAACTCTATATGCGTATGAAAACGCGTTATTTATAACAAAAGAAACATAACTAATTCCTAAAGTTTATGCTGGTGGAGAACACATAGACCATTACGTCCACGGATCTAGGATCATGGCCGTATTGAAAAGTAAATCTATGAGGAGTGGATGTTTGAATTCAGCTAAGGAGCCATGTACAGATGTTGATTTATCCTCCGCAACTCAGAAACAACCATATGAACCTTCACGTGACATGAAATAGAGTCCTGTCACCGTGGGACTCTACGGTTGACTTCCATTTGGACGCCTTTGACCGCAGCTTCTTTAGATGAGTTTGCTCGAGCCAATAGGACACGAACCATGTCTACATCATTTCTGACTTGCCCATGTGGCTCGTTTTTCCTGTAGACACCTGTAACATAGAGTTTCAAAAAATGGTTGCGGAAATTTGCAGTAGCTGTGGAAAGTGGCAAGATTCCGCAGCTAGATGAACAAAATCTAAATCAAACAGCAGACACAAAAATATAGTTAAAAACCATGTTAGATGCTCTTTTGCAATTAATATACAATGATATTGACAACTTGGGAGGTTCAGGTGGATGAAAAAGGTATAGAAAAGTGTATGGAAAAGATGCAGATTTGAGACTCAACACTTTGGCTCTTCAAATAATGCACAGGCTATGCCAAGAAAGAAGCTTTGATACCACTATAATATCCCCAAATGGGAATTCACAGAAAATCCTACTGAAATAATGCACTTCTGGGAAATCTGTGCACTGAAATGAGTTTTCAGCTCCTGGATCCCTTAGATAAATGGATCTAAAGGCTAGATCCAAAAGGAGAGAAAAAACAAATAAAACTAGGTGTGGTAAACAGATCTCCCAGTACCTTGGCTAGCTAAAAAACACTCAAAGAGAGGGGTTGCAACTATGTACAACAAACTGCTTTAGAAATAACGTAGTTTATAAAAGCATGAGCATGAGGCCAATAAATAAGATAAAATTTTGGATCTGCAACAGCAAATCAGAGACATAATGATGCTATTACATTATACATCAGAATATAGAATACAAAAGAGAAGAAACTCTTCAGAAAAGAGGGTTGGAAGACATGTATTTATGGAAAAATGGCTTAACAACGTTATTTTATGGACCTGTAGCAGCTGTATGTTACACTTCAGATCTAGAGCAGATCTATGTACAAAAAGATAAGATCCATTTCAGATCTGTACACTAGAAAGACTCTATTACAAGATCCCCTTGGGGTTTTGATCAAAATATGAGGAACAAAGAGTAGATCTGAGTCTGAAGTAGTAGATCTGCAATATGATTCAGAAAATTCTGAAGATGCTTTTAGATTAGAAATAGATAAGATCTATACAAAAGATGGATCTGTTGAACCCTTAGTTAAACTGAGAGGGGGGGTGAATCAGTTTAACACATACATGGACTTTTAAAACTTTTCTCTTAAAATTTATTTACACCTTTACTTCATGATTAACTAAATATGTGAGCAATCTTTATTAGTGAGCAGCAAGTATCAAACAGATTTGTTAATGTAACAGAAGTCTTAACAAGTATTAAGCAGATTAGATAAACCACATCAACACATAGACATCATGCACAGAGACACTAGATATAAGTGGAAACCCATGAAGGGAGAAAACCACATCTTATTATCGTTGTGATGCAAAGGCAAGCTCCAACTCCCTCTCACCACTGATTTTCTGTAGGCATCAACCTACAGGAGGCTCCTACCTCAATTCTGCATGCTACAACTTGCAAGGAAGCTCCAACTCCCATTAATTTTCTGCAGGCACCAACCTACAAGAGGTTCCAACCTCA
Organism: Pinus albicaulis; assembly: GCA_034641835.2. Classification (NCBI taxonomy): domain Eukaryota; kingdom Viridiplantae; phylum Streptophyta; class Pinopsida; order Pinales; family Pinaceae; genus Pinus; species Pinus albicaulis. Next base: position 1,177,935,956 of record CM076570.1, read on the forward strand.
GTCAGCTACAACTGACAGCTATCAAGCTGCAACTTGATAGGCAAGCTCCAACTTCCTCAATTTATCAAACTGAATGTTTGCTGATTTACTTCAGATATCAGCTCTATTCTGTAGCTTCTCTTTTCTGCTCTTCTTATCTTAGTCTTCTCTGCCTTATTCTTCTATATTCTGCATTCTCTATATTTGCTCTCTCTCTCACACCCTCTCTCTTTTTCATATCAATGTGATATTCTATATATAGGGTTCATCACATGACTCTTTACATTCCTCAGAGAATTTGAAGTGAATAGTCCTGACCTTTTGACTTCTGTCTTCTCATTCCTTTATCCAACTCAATTATAATAATAATATGTACAAATTTCCATGCTACAGTGGGCTTTTGTCTTTTCCTTAGGATACTTGCCTTTGCATCACAAACAATAAAAAAATTAATTACAACATTTACATTCACATTTTTAATTACATATTTCAATTTCACTCAGCCCCCTTTTTGGATTTTGGGTTTACTGGATTTGTCTTTTCCTGTTGTTGTTAAGAACTTGTTCTGCATACCTTGGTTCACTATAATTGTGTGCACCTGTGAATGTATACATGTCTAACCTGTAATCTTTGTTTATCTCTGCATGCTCTCCTCTTCTTTTTCTTTTTCATAATTTCATTCAAGTTTCATGCCCAATCATTTCCCAAGTCTGGGCAATCTCACAATCTCTGCTTTGTTCTACGCTGGCAGTTTCAATGATTAAATATAGAGTGTTAATAAATCAACCATATTCCCAGTTTAGCTTACGTGGCTTTTAATCTTCTTTTTCATTTATTTATCACTTGACAAATAAATAGATTCACAACTTTCGAACTTAATTCTAGCTCCCAACTTATATAAATTATTTTCGATCTTTAATTATGCCGCCAACCAACGTTCATACCTTCGTGACCTTATATTAACATTCTATGCCTTTTAAATGAATGACTTTATTATAAACGTTTGGCTCCGGGCCCCACCTATATAACCAATAGCCAATCAACCGCATGCACTGTACCTGGCTTAACCTCCGCACACCTTCGTTAAACTTCGAGCACGTTCTGCGAATGATCGCTGTCAGATATCGAGCCTCCAGATCAACAGTGTGTATCGATTTCGCTCGATGTCTTTAGTCGATGTATAACGCGCGAAGGTGCACTTTAACAAGCGGTTTTGAAATAGGTCCACAGGCCACGTGTCGATTCCTGTATGGAATCTCTCCTCCTCCGGGCAATACCACTTATGGTCGATAGGCGGTGCGGAATGGCAGGGTGGTTTTCGGCAATCCACGTTCACTGTTTACCGGTCATGGTTCCACTCCCTCATGCAAGGTTCTGTTCTCATCCTTTTACTCTGGGTTCCATTCCTTTCTTACAGGTTCCGTTTCAACTGTTATCCTTATAATAAGCCTCCATCAAGAACCCAAATGTAAACACGCAGGATTATACACGTTGGGTGGTCTAAGTCCACAACAACTCGGAAATATTCAATGCAGACCGCATACAATCTAACGGATTCAAAGGGATTAAGCTCTTAACAATATGGCGAACACAGGGATTCAACGATCTCAGAATCGATCCTTACAGTGATCGATTCGCCTCGCCTCACAAGCCAATTCCTTCAATAACTCACAGTCTTCGTTAGCCAGTGTAAAATCAACAGAATCAATATAATGCCGGAGCGATTTATATTCTAAAAACTACTGGATTCAGACACGATTTCTCTTATACATGTCCAAAGGTAACCATTGAAATTTGAAGACATTCAAACAGTGCTTAATCCCATCCAACCACATTTAATTCAAGGACAATTCTGCCATGAACACACACACACACACACACACATATATATATATATATATATATATATATATATGTACATATATAGGCGATAAATCTCAAAACATGTTCTTACAATTTCCTCTCTCCAACTCTCGGGCTCCCTCTCCAGCCCTCTTCAGCCATTTAAGCAATGCTCCAGCTCATCCCCAAGCATATTAAGTCTTTACCACAGGGTATTAGTCCTCAATTAATGAATAATTGCTCAATAGTTCATCTACAAACTATATTAAACCCCTAATTCATGAATGAACCTCTGTATTACACTCCTTCAGGCCTTTTCAACTCCATTGCTCTGTCTCTAATTCCTTTTTTGCTTCTTCTTTAATTCCTCTATTTCTTCTGCTGCCTCTGCTACCTCTCTGTCTCTTTTGCCTTATGGATAGTTTAGGTGCTGCTCCTGTCTTTACCTTTGCCATATCCTTTGCCATCAATGATAACATTTCCAACAGTCTCCCCCTTTGGCATTGATGGCAACAAACTTCCTCTGCTTGCCTTTTAACAGCCCCTTTTTGTTTTTCCTCCCCCTTTGACATCAATGGCAAAGGGTTGCTCATTTCCTAGTTTTCTTTCTACATTTCCTCTCTCCGAGTTATGTTTAGGCCCTCTTCTGTTGACTTTGTACCATTCTTCTTCAGACCGATGTACAAGACTTTTTGAGAGAACACTTTGAGGATTATTGGACTTGAATATACACTGTAAATTGGTACAGTCCAAAGCACAGTCTCCTTTAACTAGTATAGGGCTGAAAGTGAGGATAATGTTCCTTCATAGAACACATTGTACCAACTTTATCTAGTCAGAGATGTATGATTGGATTCAACAACTAAAATGCTGAGAGGCTTCAAATGATAATCACTACTCGTCTTTTATGTTTCAGATTCTTAATATAATGTTTCAGAACACAATACTGATACTTTTGCTTTGTAATTGACCTTTGGATGCTTGAATAATGCAGATAACTCTAGGATAATAACTTGGTGTTCTTTTGCCTTAATCCTTTGACCCTGAGTACCTAATTCATGCTTTCCTTGCTGGTTGTTCTCCCCCTGGAATGATATTTTCGTTTTTTTTCTCCCCATGAAATTGTGCTTTCTCTTTATATCAGAGAGTAGTATCTGCAGATACTACCCCTAGTTTATCTCTCAAATATTGAAATGGTTCTCTAGCCAGAGGTTTGGTAAATATATCAGCTGTCTGTTCTTTCGTTGGTACATATTCCAGCTTTACTATCTTCTGAGCCACTTGTACTCCGAGGAAATGATACTTGATTGGAATATGTTTAGTTTTTGAGTGAAGTACAATATTTTTAGATATACTTATAGCACTTGTATTATCACATTTGATTGAGATAGGTTCATCAATGCTTACCTTCATGTCTTGAAGAGTTTGCTTCATCCACATGACTTGTGTACAACATGCTGCTGCTACTATATATTCTGCTTCAGCTGTAGATAGAGAGATGGATTTTTGTTTCTTGCTTAACCATGCCCTCAGACTTTCTCCTATATAGAAAGCACCTCCACTTGTACTTTTCCTGTCATCAACACAACTGGCCCAATCTGCATCTGTGTATGCTGTTAAAGTGAAGCTTTTTCTTTTAGGATACCAAAGTCCATACTGTGTTGTTCCTTGTAGATATTTGAGTATTCTTTTTACTACCAGAAGATGGTTTTGTTTAGGTGCTGCTTGATATCTTGCCACTAGTCCTACTGCTAGCATGATGTCCGGTCTTGATGCTGTCAGATACAAAATGCTTCCTATCATGGATCTGTAGAGTTTTTGATCTACATCTGCAGTCCCATCATCAGCACACTTCTTGCATCCCGTGATCATGGGGGTTGTCACAGGTTTGCAGTCCTCCATTTTGAATTTTTTCAGCATTTCTTTTAAGTATTTTTCTTGAGAGATGAATGTGCATATGTTCTTTTGCTGAATTTGCAATCCTAAGTAGAAACTGAGTTCTCCAATCATAGACATTTCAAACTCTGTTTTCATCTCATTAGCAAACCCTTTTGCTAGTTCATCTTTGTTGCTTCCAAACATAATGTCATCAACATATACAACAATAATCAGGAGTTCTTTTTCATAGGCTTTTATGTATAAATTGTTGTCTACTCCACCTCTCTTAAAACCCTGTTTTTGCAAATATTTATCTAGTCTTGAGTACCAAGCACGAGGAGCCTGTTTCAGTCCATGAATTTCTTTTCAAACGCATGCCAGGCCTTCTTTATCTCCACAACATAAGCCTGATGTCTTGCTGTACACTTCTTCTCTTCAGATTCCACACAAGTGCATATAACCACTAGTACACCTTTGGGGGTCTACGATGCAAATGCCAGAACATTTCAATAGGCCTAGATTCTAAAGCACAGGTAAAAAAGTCTCTTCCATAATCAAGTCCTTTAATTTGCATAATCCTCTTGCACTTAGCTTCACATTCCCATTTATACTTGTCCTGTCATTCTTCCATTTGTTTTTAATAAACTAGCTTATCCAATGAGTATTATTTTAAAGGGTCTAGGAACTAGTCTCAAGCATTTTTTTCTTGTCTGATCCAATTGGCCTGCAGCCATTTTTTGCCTATCATTTGTCCTTGTTGGCTTCTTCAAACTTCTTTGGTTCTATTTGTGATAACATGGCTATGTATACTTCTTCTGTCTGTTCAGTTAGTTGCCTTCTTGTTTGCACTCCTACACTCTTGTCTCCTATGATTTGATCTTCTGGATGGTTCTTTTGAGTGTATCTTGAGGGGGTTTTTGAGTTCAGTTCAACATTTTCTGATGTTTTGCTTGTTTCTTCATCATCTTGGTCCTCTTCTTCATGATTTTTAGGATGGCTATTGCAGTCTATATCTCTTGTCTTGTTTGGAAGTTCTTCATCAAATCTTTCATCAATACTTTCTACAATTTTTTGAAGAGTCTTGTTGTAGCATCTGTATCCTTTACTCTTGGATGCATATCCTAAGAGTATTCCTTCATCTGCTCTTGCATCAAACTTCCCCAGATTTTCATCATTATTCTTTATGTAGCACTTGCTTCCAAAGACTCTAAAGTGCTTTATTGATGCAGGTTTACCATGCCATAGCTCATAGCAGGTCCTCACACCTAGGTCTAAATGAGCTGTTTAGAATAGAAAATCGCTGTGTACAACTTCCATTTAAAAAGGTTTGGAGAATGTTACCTCTAACAGCAGCTCTGGCCATTTGTTGTACAGACCTGTTTTGTCTCTCTGCTACTCCATTCTGCTGAGGTGTCCCCGTAATGGTAAATTGTTGCTTTATTCCATGTTCATTACATAGGTCTGCAAAGTCATAATCTGTGAATTCTCTTCCTCTATCTGATCTGATACATTTTAGCTTGCATCCAGTTTGATTTTCTGCTAATGCTTTGAATATCTTAAACTTATCCAGTGCTTCTGATTTGTTCTTGAGAAAAGAAACCCATGTCATTCTGGAGAAATCATCTATTATCAGCATGAAGTAGGATTCTCCACTTGGTGTCTTAGTTCTAGCAGGTCCACATAGGTCCATGTGCACTAGCTGGAGTGGTCTTCTTGTTGATAGTTCATCTTTGGATCTAAAGGATGTGCGAGTCTGTTTCCCCAATTGACAAGATTTGCATATGGTATTTGAAGGCCTTTTTATTTCTGGCATATCTCTGACAGCTTTCTTTTTGCTCACTCTAATGATATGGTCAAAACTGATATGTCCCAATCTCCTATGCCATAACCATGACTCCTCAAGTTTGCTAAGATGGCAGGCTTCATCTTCCTCTTTTACTATGTAAACATTACTCTTTGTTTGAACACCTTTGAGCAGAGTCTTTCCTATTGTGCTTGATCTGACTTCACAATCTTGTGCTCTAAAGAGAACTTCACAGCCTTTGTCACACATCTGACTGACACTCAATAAATTTGCTTTCAACCCATCTACAAATAGTACATCTTGGGCCTTTCCTCTGCCATTGTCTATGCTGAATGAACCCTTTACTTTGATCTTTCCTGACTTATCATTGCCAAAAGTAACATTACCAGATTTCTTTTCATCAAGAGTAATAAACTTAATTTTGTCTCCTATCATGTGTTTAGAGCAGCCACTGTCTAAATACCACTGCATTTTCAGATATTGAGCAGTTAGAGCTAGGTCACACTTATTCTCCTTCTTTTTCCACTGGAGGCATCCTTCTATTTGATATCTTTTGTGAGGTGATGAATTGCATCCTTTTAGAGGACATTTGGAAGGCATATGTCCAGCTTGATTGCACATAAAGCATTTGATCATAGTTTTTGCAGAATTGTGAGTATGAGCAAACTTTCTTTGATTCATAAACCTCCTTGAAGTGTTGAAAATCAATCTTTGTCCATACTTTCTACACTCAATGAATTTATGGCCAAATTATTTACAATAAAAACAGTAACCATAAAAGCAACTTGCATACCTGATGTGAGGTTGTTTTCTCCAGTTGTTTATTTGAGACAGTCTCTTTGCTATTTGCATCTTTAGCTGGTTTGAATTACTCCACCTTGCATGACAGTAGGCAGAAATGTGTCCCAGCTTGTGGCAGACATAGTAGGTGGCATTCTTCATAGGAGGGAAGAATCTCCTTTGATGGCTTGAAAATTTGACAAACTCAGGAGTATATGAACCTTTTTCTGTTGTCTGAGTATTTCTTTCATTCTTTGTTATTTGAGGATTCTTCTGGGTTCTGTCTTCCTCCTTACATGCTTCTTCTTTTGTAGGAATTATTTGAGGTGCTTCATCAGCCTTCTTTTCTTTCACACAAATTATATTTTTGTTTTCCTTTTCTTTTCCTTCACTTGATTCTCCTTCATAGCCTATCCCAGTTTTTATTAGAGGAGATCTTTGAGCATCCAAGATTTCATTCAACTTATCAGAGCTTGTCATTTGAGAAGGGTATATAGACACTTTCTGTTAGGCACTTTCTAATTTCTTCCTCAGACATACAATTTCTTCTTCCAGCTTCTCTTGTTCTCGAGTTTTATCCTTGATTTGTTGAAGTAACGTATCTTCAATCTTCTTGGCTTCTTCAAGCTTTACCTTCAGCTGCATGAGGAATTTTGAATTTTGTTCTTCTTTCACATATTTGAGGAGAATTTTTTTTTGCTTTCTGCATTTTAGTTTGAATCTGTCAATCTCCTCCAGAGAACTTCTTAGCTCCCCCTCAAGGTCGACTTCCCCTTCTTCTTCTTCATATTCTAGTAAGAGTCCTTCAAAGTCTTCTACGGCCATCAGTAGAAATTCAGAGGTTCCCTCTTCTCCGGAGGATTCATCTGAGTCTTCAGATGTACTGCTGTCTTGTTGAGCATAGAAGGATTTTCTGCTGAATTTCTTTCCTTTCTGCCAGTTCTTTGATGTGTTTTTCTCTGATTCTTGAGCTTGATTCCTTACTTTCTTGTGAGGACACTTAGCAGCATAATGTCCTACTCTTCCACAATTAAAGCATTTGAAGGGAAGTTTACCTTTGTATCTACCTGAGCCTCTATCTAGTTTCTTGACAAATTTAGCTTCTTCTTCATCAGAGCAAGATCATATGTCTTCTTTTTCTTCTTTATTCTTTTCTTTTTTAAAATATGCTTCCCTCGTACTTGGCTTCTTCTGTGGGATCCTCATCTCATATGCTGTTAGATTTCCAAGTAGCTGATTCATGGTCAAGGCCTCCCAATCAGCTGTCTCTTCTATTGCAGACACATTGGGATTAAATCTAGATGGGAGTGATCTTAGAATATTTTGCACAACTATACTTTCTGGCATGGTTTCTCCAAGAGCTTTCATATTTTTAACAATTTCTGCAAATTTTAAGAAGAAGCTGCCAATATCTTCATCATCATTCATTTTTAAATTTTCAAACTGGGCTCTATATATTTGAAGTTTGGCAGTCTTTACCTTTTTATTTCCCTCATGGATATTCTCTAGAGTGTCCCACATATATTTGGCAGTCTTACTGTGCATTATTTTGATAAACTCAGCTTCACATAGTCCATTTAAGATTGCATTCATTTCTTTTGCATTAGCTACAAAGCTTTGTTTAGCTTCTTTCTCTGAATCAGTTGACTTTGTGACATACCCAAATTCCACAGCATCCCAAACTTCTAATCCTAAAGACATTATATATGCTTTCATTTTGATTTTCCAAAAGGCATAATTTGCACCTGTAAAGAAAGGGGCTTTATTGGTTGAGCTTCCTTCTTGACTAGCCATCTTGAGAGCCTAGGATCTCCTTTCAGTTGTTAGACTGATATAAAAGGAACTGGCTTTGAGACCAATTGTTGAACCCTTAGTTAAACTGAGAGGGGGGGGTGAATCAGTTTAACACATACATGGAATTTTTTAAAACTTTTCTCTTAAAACTTATTTACACCTTTACTTCATGATTAAATAAATATGTGAGCAATCTTTATTAGTGAGCAGCAAGTATCAAACAGATTTGTTAATGTAACAACAGTCTTAACAAGTATTAAGCATATTAGATAAACCACATCAACACATAGACATCATGCACATAGACACCAGATATAAGTGGAAACCCATGAAGGGAGAAAAACACATCTTATTATTGTTGTGATGCAAAGGCAAGCTCCAACTCCCTCTCACCACTAATTTTCTGTAGGCACCAACCTACAGGAGGCTCCTACCTCAATTCTGCAAGCTACAACTTGCAAGGAAGCTCCAACTCCCATTAATTTTCTACAGGCACCAACCTACAGGAGGCTCCAACCTCAGTCAGCTACAGCTGACAGCTATCAAGCTGCAACTTGATAGGGAAGCTCCAACTTCCTCAATTTATCAAACTGCATGTTTGCTGATTTACTTCAGAAATCAGCTCTGTTATGTAGCTTCTCTTTTCTTCTCTTCTTATCTTAGTCTTCTCTGCCTTATTCTTCTATATTCTGCATTCTCTATATTTTCTCTCTCTCTCACACCCTCTCTCTTTTTCATATCAATATGATATTCTATATATAGGGTTCTTCACATGACTCTTTACATTCCTCAAAGAATTTGAAGTGAATAGTCCTAACCTTTTGACTTCTGTCTTCTCATTCCTTTATCCAACTCAATTATAATAATAATATGTACAAATTTCCATGCTACAGTGGGATTTTGTATTTTCCTTAGGATACTTGCCTTTGCATCACAAACAATAAAAAAATTAATTACAACATTTACATTCACATTTTTAATTACATATTTCAATTTCACTCAGCCCCCTTTTTGGATTTTGGCTTTACTGGATTTGTCTTTTCCTGCTGCTGTTAAGAACTTGTTCTGCATACCTTGGTTCACTGTAATTGTGTGCACCTGTGAATGTATACCTGTCAAACCTGTAATCTCTGTTTATCTCTGCATTCTCTCCTCTTCTTTTTCTTTTTCATAATTGCATTCAAGTTTCATGCCCAATCATTTCCCAAGTCCGAAAAATCTCACAATCTCTGCTTTGTTCTACGCTGGCAGTTTCAATGATTAGATCTGGAGTGTTAATAAATCAACCATATTCCCAGTTTAGCTTACGTGGCTTTTAATCTTCTTTTTCATTTGTTTATCACTTGACAAATAAATAGATTTGCAATTTTTGAACTTAATTCTGGCTCCCAGCTTATATAAATTATTTTCGATCTTTACTTATGCCGCCAACCAATGTTCATACCTTCCTGACCTTATATTAACATTATATGCCTTTTAAATGAATGACTTTATTATAAACTTTTGGCTCCGGGCCCCACCTATATAACCAATAGCCAATCAACCGCGTGCATCGTACTTGGCTTAACCTCCGCACACCTTCATTAAACTTCGAGCACGTTCTGCGAATGATCGTCGTCAGATATCGAGCCTTCAGATCAACGGTGTGTATCGATTTCGCTCGATGTCTTTAGTCGATGTATAATGCGCGAAGGCGCACTTTAACAAGCGGTTTTGAAATAGGTCCACAGGCCACGTGTCGATTCCTGTATGGAATTGATCCTCCTTCGGGCAATACCACTTATGGTCGATAGGCGGAATGGCAGGGTGGTTTTCGGTAATCCATGTTCACTGTTTATCGGTCATGGTTCCACTCCCTCACGCAAGGTTTCATTCTCGTCCTTTTACTCTGGGTTCCATTCCTTTCTTACAGGTTCTGGTTCAACTGTTATCCTTATAATAAGCCTCCATCAAGAACCCACATGTAAACACGTAGGATGATACACGTTGGGTGGTCTAACTCCACAGCAACCCGGCAATCTTCAATGCAGACCGCATACAATCTAACGGATTCAAAGGGATTAAGCTCTTACCCATATGGCGAATACAGGGATTCAACGATCTCATAATCGATCCTTACAGTGATCGATTCGCCTCGCCTCACAAGCCAATTCCTTCAATAACTCACAGTCTTCGTTAGGCAGTGTAAAATCAACAGAATCAATATAATGCCGGAGCGATTTATTTTCTAAACACTATTGGATTCAGACACGATTTCTCTTATACATGTCCAAAGGTAACCATTGAAATTTGAAGACATTCAAACAGTGCTTAATCCCATCCAACCACATTTAATTCAAGGAAAATTCTTCCATGAACATATATATATATATATATATATATATATATATCTGTGTGTGTGTGTGTGTGTGTGTGTGTGTGTGTGTGTGTGTGTGTGTGTGTGTGTGTGTACATATACAGGCGATAAATCTCAAAACATGTTCTTACAATTTCCTCTCTCCAACTCTCGGGCTCCCTCTCCAACCCTCTTCTGCCATTTAAGCAATGCTCCAGCTCATCCCCAAGCATATTAAGTCTTTACCATAGGGTAGTAGTCCTCAATTAATGAATAATTGCTCAATAATTCATCTGCAAATTGTATTAAACCCCTAATTCATGAATGAACCTCTGTATTACACTCCTTCAGGCCTTTTCACCTCCATTGCTCTGTCTCTAATTCCTTTGTTGCTTCTGCTTCAATTCCTCTATTTCTTATGCTGACTCTGCTACCTCTCTGTCTCTTTTGCCTTATGGATAGTTTAGGTGCTGCTCCTGTCTTTACCTTTGCCATCTCCTTTTCCATCAATGACAACATTTCCAATAGTCTCCCCCTTTGGCATTGATGGCAACAAACTTCCTCTGCTTGCCTTTTAACAAACCCTTTTTTTTTTTCCTCCCCCTTTGACATCAATGGTAAAGGGTTGCTCATTTCCTAGTTTTCTTTCTAGATTTCCTCTCTCTGAGTTATGTATAGGCCCTCTTCTGCTAACTTTGTACCATTCTGCTTCAGAATGATGTACAAGACTTGTTGAGAGAACACTTTGAGGATTATTGGACTTGAATATACATTGTAAATTGGTACAATCCAAAGCACAGTCTCCTTTCACTAGTATAGGGCTGAAAGTGAGGATAATGTTCCTTCATAGAACACATTGTACCAGCTTTATCTAGTCAGAGATGTATGATTGGATTCAGCAACTAAAATGTTGAGAGGCTTCAAATTATAATCACTACTCGTCTTTTATGTTTCAGATTCTTAATATAATGTTTCAGAACACAATACTGATCCTTTTTCTATGTAATTGACCTTTGGATGCTTGAATAATGCAGATAACTCTAGGATAATAACTTGGTGTTCTTTTGCCTTAATCCTTTGATCATGAGGACCTGATTCATGCTTTCCTTGCTAGTTGTTCTCCCCCTGGAATGATATTTTCATTTTTGTTCTCCCCCTGAAATTGTGCTTTCTCTTTATATTAGAGAGTAGTATCTGCAGATACTACCCCTAGTTTTTCTCTCAAATATTGAAATGGTTCTCTACCAGAGGTTTGGTAAATATATCAGCTGTCTGTTCTTTCGTTGGTACATATTCTAGCTTTACTATCTTCTGAGCCACTTGTTCTCCAAGGAAATGATACTTGATTGGAATATGTTTAGTTTTTGAGTGAAGTACATGATTTTCAGATATACTTATAGCACTTTTATTATCACATTTGATTGATATAGGTTCATCAATGCTTACCTTCATGTCTTGAAGAGTTTTCTTCATCCACATGACTTGTGTACAACATGCTGCTGCTACTATATATTCTGCTTCAGCTGTAGCCAGAGAGATGGATGTTTGTTTCTTGCTTAACCATGCCACCAGACTTTCTCCTAGATAGAAAGCACCTCCACTTGTACTGTTCGTGTCATCAACACAACTAGCCCAATCTGCATCTGTGTATGCTGTTAAAGTGAAGCTTTTTCCTTTAGGATACCAAAGTCCATACTGTGTTGTTCCTTGTAGATATCTCAGTATTCTTTTTACTGCCAGAAGATGGTTTTTTTTAGGTGTTGCTTGATATCTTGCCACTAGTCCTACTGCTCTTACAATTTCCTCTCTCCAACTCTCGGGCTCCCTCTCCAACCCTCTTCTGCCATTTAAGCAATGCTCCAGCTCATCCCCAAGCATATTAAGTCTTTACCACAGGGTATTAGTCCTCAATTAATGAATAATTGCTCAATAATTCATCTGAAAACTGTATTAAACCCCTAATTCATGAATGAACCTCTGTATTACACTCCTTTAGGCCTTTTCAACTCCATTTCTCTGTCTCTAATTCCTTTGTTGCTTCTGCTTCAATTCCTCTATTTCTTCTGCTGCCTCTGCTACCTCTCTGTCTCTTTTGCCTTATGGATAGTTTAGGTGTTGCTCCTGTCTTTACCTTTGCCATATCCTTTGCCATCAATGACAAAATTTCCAACAAGATCAACAAGCTAATCCATTGATCACCAAAGGGAAAGGCAAAGCCCAGCACCAGAGATCTCTTCTCAAAAAGGGGATCAAAATACCCTGCAAATTCTCCTCTGAAAATAACGTAGTCCTGGAAGAGAAAATATGCTGTAGCCTAAAGCACTGAGTTGGCTTGATGCCAAGATGTGAAACATCAGCTCCAAAGGTTCAGAACTCTCTTTCCCTTGGGATATAAGACTTTCCCAGTGGAAAGAGGGCTTGAAATGGCCTAGATTTGAGCAGATCTGACCTCCACTTGCTATAGCTTGCAAGGACAACTTAACCCTGAATAGGATTAGCGCTGTAGTTGAAAGTTGAGCTTGGCCACATGCTTGATAGTGGATGAAATCAGCAAGACCCCTCCAAGAAATCCTCAATGGAAGAGGTGGGAACCCTACATAGGAACTCCCAAGTTCTAAACAACACTATTCTCAGCTAAAAAACAGAGAATGGTATTTGTATAAATAGAAAATATACTCAGAAAATATGCATGATCAACCCTTCTCTTGCTGCTCTCCTCTCCCTTTTATAAGATAAAGTCCTTGTCAAACCCTAAACTACTTCAATGAATTAGCTCCTTTCACATGAGGGGCCTCCATCTAAAACTGTGTTTTCCATCCATGAGGTACATTGCATCTAGACAGCGCTGTAGATTTGGTCAAGGTTGACCCAGTCTCATAGCTCAAACCGATTTCACACTTGCAAGTGATTTGTTACATGGCCCAGATTTATCCCTGTTCATATGGGAATTGATTTATTCATTCTTTTCAGGATTTTAACACGTACTCCCTTATTCATTTATTCACACAATAGAAAATGAGACAAAAAATGTATATCCCTCTTAGCTTTAGCTAAGTAGGAATATTACATATAATCAATTTAACTAGTTCTAACTGACATATGAACTAGTGAGATATCAAGTGAATTAAATCATATTTAATTCACATGGGTGATCAATAAAATCACTGATAATTGACTATAGATAGTTACATGCATGTCAGTTCTGAGGAAGACCCAGTTGAGACAGAGATTAAAGGGAACATAACTATCAATTGTAGTCATAGAAAATTTCCCATGTGAAATGATAAAGTCATTGGGATTCCATGATGCATTGTGCAATCAAGGAAGGCTATTTTTCCTATTTAATAGGGAGCTAATTCCCAAGGAATTGCGTGAGAAAGGCAGGCTGAAGGAAAGTTGATAATTGGCTAAGTACTAGGATGATTTTTCCTAGATCAGTGTGAGACAGTTGGCAGATTATGGGGTGTTAGCCATCTATAAATTATGTTATATCTGATGATGGCTAGATCAGTCCATGAATTTCCAAAACAAACTTTTCATGAAAATTTCTGAATTTTGGAAATCTCACTGTGTTCATTATCCCTACATTATCCATTTTCTCATAAAATTTCACTCATTTACTCCTATCCTATAGTCAATTTTCCCTTCAAAAGGACCTCTTCCTTTCATAAAACTCCATTTCCTCTAAAAATCCCCTCTTTTCCCTTCTCATTTAACCTTCATTTCCTCTTAAAAAAACCCTTTTTAAATCGATAAAACCCTTTTATTTGGTTTAAAAATTCTTATTTTACCCTATCACAACATCTAAAAAGGCTTAAAAAACCTTTGTTTTTTACCCTTTATGACCCTTTTTGTATATAAGCTTTAAGCCCCTGAGGGCTTAAGCCTTTTGCTCCTTTTTCTCCATGTGTCTGAACGCTGGGACCAAGTGCTTAAACTCTCTGCGCTAGCCCTTGGTCCCTTTTCTTTGGCTCCTGGTCACCTTATCTCTCCACGGGACCGTGCCCCAGCACTAGGCTTTAGCCTGCATCGGCATCGACAATTCATTTTTTTCTTCGTTTCACTTTTTGTTCTCCTCCGCCGATGTTCAACCTCTGATTAGATGCCCACCATCGATCTACCATGATCGACGGTTGTCGGAACTCCCCTCCTTTTCCATCTCCCATGTACCTCCTAGCCCTTCCCACCTTAGCTCTCGGTCCCCTACTCCTCCACGTGACTACACCTTCTCCCCACCAAGTCCCTAGCCCCCTTCCGTTACCTTTTATTTTACCCCCGCGCCCCTTGCAAAATGCGTTTTTCTTTGTATTTCCCCCGCCATATTTATCAAACCCTGCATCGATCCTGGCCATAGATCTGTCTAATCCAATGATGCTTAAATCACTACGGGGGCACTTCTCTGTCCGCAAGTCAAACCTATGGTGCCCCCGCAGTTGATTCATTGGGTTGTGGGAAAACTCAAATGAATGGCTGATATTCACTGCAGGGGCACACCTTGATTTATCCTGTTTGTACCCCCCAGCCCCCCTGCATGATGTCACTCCAGCTCAGCCCCACCATCCACTACCCTGTTGCCCATCCAATCCTCCTCTACCAGCTATCCTCCACCATCCTCCTCCCACCACGCTCCTCCCCTATCGTTGATCTGGCCTATCCAGATCTGACAGCTCAGACTCGTTTTCACGTGAGATTTCTATGTCGCGGGTTAACAACCCAAATCGATGTCAAAAGGTGGTTTTTGAGGGGAAACACGTCACCCTCCAACGCGTATCGCGTTCCATCAGGGAAAAACCACTAACCACTCATGGGCAACGTGAAAACTGCCAGTGGTTTTTGCAAAAACCACTTTTCCCATTTTTCACACAAAAACCTTTTTGAACCCCGTTTTTGTAGGTTTTTGCCCATAAACCCTTCCTCCATGCATATTCCACTCCTCTGCAGTGCTCGTTTGACACCTCCCAAACTTTGATCGCAGTTGACCAGAAAAACGCAAGGTTTCTATTAAATATTTGGTTTATTTTGTAGGTTTCATGGTGGCATGTAATACAAAAGCCCTCCCACAGTCATATTCAGTGACTAAGGCCTCAGAATGATAATCTAAAGGCCCGAAACAGACAAGGGATGGGTTTTTTCTTTGATTCAAAGGTTTTTATCAGGGTCTTATGACCACTGACCGAATTATAAAACCTCCAGCGCATAAAGAAAACCCTGCACAAGAAAACAAAGTCTGAAGACAAAATATTTAAAGATTTAATTGGAAGATTAATGGATAAAATATAGTTAAATATAGAGGAACATAAGTTTTAAAGAAGTCCGAGAAGTATTAAAAGGTCAGCAAAGGATAATTATAAAGGCTGAAGGTCAAAGGATAAAGGAAAATAAACAAAGGTTTAAAGCAGTGAATAAAGGGAAAGGGACAAGGATGATCAATTGAAAAGGAAAACCAAATCAAAATTAAGCCTTAAAATATAGTTTAAATGATGAAATAAAGGCAAATTAGGCTTAAATATAGCCTCGAAAACATCAAATGGAAGTAGTTATTCACTTAATAAATGAAACTGCCACCTGTGGCCTACTTTCTGTCCCAAGGGGCAAATTGACAGTTATTACACTAAAGAAGATATTATAAACTGTCAGAACAGTTAATGTAAAGATAGAAAAAGGCCTTGAAGTCAATATTTTCAACTATTTCATCCTCAGGAAGTAAAGACAGATTTATTACACATAGAAGTAGTTGAGAGACATTCCTATCTTATGCCTTGCATGGTTTTTAAGGATAGGAGTGCATTTAATATATCATTAATAGCATTTTGAACCCTAGATGGTTCCACCTCCTCATTTTCAGCATAAATACTGCATTAAAAATCATTTTATGTTGGGCATTTGATAACTCTTTGAAGTAATACATAGCTCTACTAAAGATTGAAAAGAAATTGATGTACTGGAACCTGTGTGTAATGTTCCAAATATGAAACTCTGTAATGAATAAGCTTTATAATGGTCCTGTTATGATGAATAGGCTTAAAATATACATAATAAACACATAGAAATAATTTTTAGCTACAGGAGAAACTTGTACTTCGTTTCATGATCTGAAAAGTGGGGAAAAAGGGTATTTTATGCCCTAAAAAGGTTGTTTTCAGAAATGAGCGTAAAAATAAATAGGGGGAATGGATGGATATGATATATTAGGTCATGAGGGACCTATGGTCTGAATTTCAGCTCAAAATAATGCTTCTAGCTATATTAAAAAACTCCTCCTTTCCCGACTAGGCTAGAAAACACTAATTTCCCATGACTTTACTAAACATAAATTTATGAATACAGTGAGAGCGTAATTCCCATGAGGGTTTCTATAGAAAATAAATAAAGAGTTCTGATATACAACTTATATTAATCACACAGAAAATAAATGGAGGTTTAATCACTTATACAGTAGAAACAAGGCTCTCGGCAAGATTTCCGGCAAAATGCATGTACAAAGGTAGGACTGCAGAAAATAACACAGTATACAGCATATATGCATTAAAAATTATGGAATATAACATATCATAGCTGAATAATAAATAAATATGGCCAAAGGCCTCTCCAACAAACTCCCAGAGGGAAATAAGCACCTCCTCTTACAAGATGAGCACAAAATCAAAGGGTGCAACACTGCTGCTACTGCCCCTGCATCAAGGACGCAGTTTTCTAAAGTATAATATGATTTGGATGAATGTGAAGGAATTTAATCAAGACAAATACTTAAATGAAGCTCAAATCACTCCCCTTTGATCCCTTAAGCAAGCTGATCTCAAGAGAGGATGGAATTCCTGCACAGGAATTCCTTGCACTAAGCAGTGCAGCAACTCTGGCTAAAAAGCTGAAGCATGCAAGTGGTCTCAAGACCAAAATGGCTGAATACATGAATGATCTACCTTTGATGCTATGCCTTCCTTTTATCTTTGGTGAGCCTCCTCACCCCGAACCCCACACAATGTTGAGGTGACTTCTTCATGAAGCTTCCTCTTTCAAATCTACGTTGCCCTAGCTTGCTTCCCTCCTTTTGTCGCTGCGATGTTGACTTGGTCAACTAATCCACCTCCAATGCCTCTTTTCACACTATGGATATTCAATCTAGTTTACATATGTGTCTTAGGCTGATCCTTGTTCACATTGAACCGGTTTTCTTAGGTGATCTTTTCCTCCTCAAGAATGCATGTTGACTTAGTCAAACTTGACTATGTCCTTATTTATTTTGCCCATGTTCACACTTGTAAGTGAAAATTTCAGCTCTTGAAGTGATCCCCTTCCTTATTAAGGTGGAAATTATTCATATTTTTATTTTTCATGGGCTCCCTTACCCATTTATTCCTCTCCTAGGTGAAAATAGCAAAATCTAATGTTCCAAATTGCTATGTGCAAATTTGGGAACATTACACTGTGGATGTTTTGATCTATTTGTTGATGGAGAAAGCTCTGTCATTGGATCCCCGAGCTTGGTTTTTGGTGAAGTATTCTAAATCTGTTAATGTTTTCCCGTTTTCCATTTTGTTTCATCATTTCTTACTACAGTGGAGTAAAATTTTTAGGCTAAGAAATGTCTCTTGGAAGCACCTTAGACCTATTTACTCTTCATTGTTTTATGTTTTCTTCTGTTGAGGAATTATAGAGAATTATTAATTGCACTCTTAAACCCTTATGATTTTTTACTTCTTAAATAGTTCAATACAGTTGATCTGAAGAATGATTTATGGTTTTCCCTACTTACTTGT
The DNA here is from genome assembly GCA_034641835.2 of Pinus albicaulis. Classification (NCBI taxonomy): domain Eukaryota; kingdom Viridiplantae; phylum Streptophyta; class Pinopsida; order Pinales; family Pinaceae; genus Pinus; species Pinus albicaulis. The sequence continues at coordinate 1,177,954,125 of CM076570.1, forward strand.
TGCCACTTGAAAACTGTTTCTGAAGTCTCCTTTCAAAGTACCTTTGTTTACAGTCTGCCAAAGAGGTCTGTTTTGATCATGCCCTTTGTACTTGCTCAAATATTTTTTTTTAAGGTCTTTATAGCTGTAATCAAAGATGTCTAGGAGTTCCCTCTTCTATGAATGCAATTATTTGTGAATCTTGAATTTTTTCTTATCCTTGAAAGTGAAATCTTTGGATGAAATGGAGCATTCCTCGACTCCTAGATTTTATTTGTAAAGTTTGTCTTGGAATTGTTATTTGCTGAAGTGTGATTTGTAGGATTCATGGTTAGCCCTGTCTATGAAATGCATCTTTATATTCATATAATGTTCTAAGTCCCTTTGTTGAGAAGTACATATAATTAAGGATTCTTAATTGCCCTTAGTTTTTCTTTTCATTCTAAACCCTTAATGTTCATTTCATTTCACCTGAAAGACTTTGTAGATCCAATAGCCAAGTTAGATTTGCCCTTTGATACCCCTGATTCATCTACAAACTTGTTACAAACTTCTACTTGACTCCATTGCCCAAATGACTTAGAGATTTCCCTTTCCTATCTATGCTGCCTAGATCATCATGTTCCATCAAACAATCAAACAAACTCAAGCTTAATAACTAGCCTAAAATCAACCTTTTATAAGCAAACAAGTCATATCTTTGCAAAAAATTGAGAGATCCCTCTTTCAGAATAGGAGGGATAGATCCTAGAGCTCTAAAGACTGGCTTATGTGTTGCCTTGTCATTTGGTTTTCCAATCAGCCAAATCACAGGATCCCAACATGGGGAATCTCATGAGAGGTTAAGAATTGTATTGTTTCATGATTCCTTGACTTAATACAAAATATAGATAGAGGGGTTTTGAGAAGCTTCTTTCCCTAGATACATCTTGTGTTGTGCAATTGGTAATTTCTTTCTCTTTCTTATAAGTGATTGTGCGATCGTGTTTTTTTTCTGAAAATTGTAGGAAGGATTCAGTATCTTGTTTTACTAAATAATAAGATCAAGTTGAATCCTATTGGTAAATTTTCTACACATAGTTTTTAACAAATTTCACATTAATGTACAACCCTAATATTCATTATATCAAACCAAATATGAATAATACAACAATATATGGTATATAATAAATAATGACAAATTTTTTTCACAGACTCGAAGTCGTATCTTGTCCTTCCGATCCTTTGCACCCGTACAAATCACTAGTTGTGCCTTAGTCCATCAAGGCCACAACACATCGAGACTCCAGGAGGGCTACCACCTAACACTGTTGCAAGTCACTTATGTATCATGTACACCAACTGATCCAATATTCTCTTTGTGTGGGCCTAACTCTTGAGCTCCAAACATCCAGGTTAGCAATTACCTTTGTCCATCAAGGTGCTTCACTTCGGCACCATACTTCACCAAATCTTCACCTCCTCTTTTTCACTTCAAGATAGCTCATCTAGGGCTAGTTTGGGCTATCAACATGCTACCCTCCACCAGACCAATGATTCCCAATACTTCACTTCCAAATTTTATCCTTATTGAAGTTTTTCTGACACCTAAGTCAACTATAATACATGACTTCCATAGGATTCAATACTCTTATCCAAATTGGTCACTTCCTTAACCCAAAAAATACCAAACATTGCTCCAATACGCATGCACTATCTCACTTTTTTGAGGTCTAATTGTTTGCAACAAACTAGGCCTGGTTTCAGTCACACAACATTCCCTTAACCTTCATTTTGTGCCCAAAAATACTCCCTAGAGGTGTGGTTACCCTTCCTTGAGTGGCAGAGGGTGGGTGCTTTAGTTCTGGGTTGTCCTAGCCCTTTTTTACCCCTCAACTTGCTTGTAATTTGTTGCAACATCCTACATCAAGACTATGTAGGGATGTGGTTGCCTCTCCATGGGTTTGCACCCCTCCAAAGTGTCCTAAAAATAGTCCTATGGTTGTAGCTCTTCTAGCAAGGGGATATGACCGTATTTTACCCTAAAACAAGCCCCAAACAAATCCTCTTTCTCCCATGCAAGATTATCTCTACTTGTGGTGGCTAAATCAAAAGAGCCTCCTCCTCAACGAGATTTCTTCTTGTGTTTTGTTGCACTTGATGGATGCCTCTAAGCCTTGACACCACCCTCTATTTATACACCAATAGAGGGGCTTCCTAAAACATCATACAATGGGCTATCGGCCTATCATTTGCCTAAAACACCTTATGACGACCTTGACATATATGTGAAAACCCTTTAATTACATTCAAAAATTCATATCTCCACTTCTGCAACTCGGAATTCGATGACTCTCAAAGCGTTGGATTCTCCTTTCTGCCCTATATCGTCTCATTCTGTCACATGTAGAAATGTGCTGCCAGAAATGCCAAAAAAGATGATTTAGTTTAAAATTTCAGACTTTAGTTCCAAGCCCACAAGTGACCCATGTGGCGCTTTGTCCTCCAAACCCTGAACCCTAGGGCTTGGAGTCCCTCCCAAGCAACAAAAATCAGTAGGATGCCTAGTTGAATTAAGAAAATATATATTTCATAATGAACTTTGCAACTTCTCGTCAAGCCTTCGCCTCCTCGACGTCCAAAAAAATTTGTCATCATTTTACAAATTGTGCTTGATATACATAATGTGCAGTAGTTAGTAGAAATATCTCTCCAACACTAGACCAGAACATAAATATTTAGAGACATGGATCCACAGTAGCCAACCTCGTTTGGTCTAGAGTGAGTTTAAGGACAGTTCGTTGAGCGTTTGTAAACTTTTCAGTTGTGCAAAACCCCAACCGTTGACACTATGAATCAAAGGCATTGACTATGAGGTGTCCTATTTCTAATTATAAAGAGGTGCGCCTCTTGTCTCCACCACAAGCACATGTATTTTGGGTCACTGGTCTAGGTTTTCATGAACTTGAAAAACTAGTGTATGACAGACAAACAAAGGTTAAACGCCATGTGGGAATTTTTTTTTTTTTTTAAAGGTGTGATTTTCAAAATGAAATATCAAACATGTAGTTTTTTTTTTTATGTGAGTAATAATCTGTGACATCCTTTTTGAAAAGTGTTTTTTAATTGTATGAGAAAAATATAGACTAGTTTTATTAAAGAGTTTTATAAGGAGATTTCTTCTAGCAAGTTTGTTGGTTTTTAAAAGGTTAGAATTGTAAAAGGATTAAAAAGGTTGTTTTTAAAGATGTTTTTTTATACTAAAACAAAAAGGAGGTGCATGGTAGGAAGGTTTATAAAGTTATTTGAAAGACATGATTGTATGGGGATTTTATTAAAAAAAAAATTATTATTGAACAAGAGTTTAAGACTTTGAAAAGTCCATCAATTTAAAAAACTATTTTTGTGTTTTTTCAAGCATGACAATGTTTTGGGTGAAGATTGTGCCTTACAGGGGTGCATATTGAAAATAATATTTTTTTTCGGCAGCGATATGGAAGATAGAATCATGCAATCATGAAAGAAACTATAAGAGAGAGGAAAGATAATAGTCATGGGTCACAAAGCGAGACTGAAGAATATTAAGAAAATGAATCACAACGAAGAGGCAAAGATCATTGCCTTGTTTAGAGAGTTTCGGGCCGCAGTTGAGGAACTAAGAAATATAGCAGAAGACACAAAAGAAATCAAGGGTGATTGGTGTAGCTTTGATCTGCTACCATCATCTATGTTTACTGGTAAATATTTTTATTTTTGGATTATCAAAATGCTAAATTTTCTTCGAGATAAAGAATTAATTGAGTACCATTTTAATAACCAATATGATGAAGTATGTGATGTTAGGACCCTATAATACTAGTGTATCCCCTTATTGTTATTGTTGTGCCCATGTAGTCCCCATATTGTTATTATTGTACCCTATAGAAACCCACTATTGTTACTATCGCGCCCTTACATCATTATTGTTATGTGAGCTCTGGTTATATTATGACCCCTTAGACTCCTATATATAGAAAGGAGGTTTTTTCATTTGAATCATCCAAAAATTGTCCATTTATGTAATTTAAAGGAGGTTTCCAACTCGAAAAGGATAATTTTTAAATCGTTGATCTATCTTTTCTTCTATTTTGTGATGTGGTAGCATAACATTTGGAATCAGAGCTTTGGATTCTAGGGTTTAACCATTGGAAATAGGCCTTCTTAGAATTTTCTCTATAATATTTTTATATGAAGCTTCAAAATCTGAAATTGAAACCACGTGGATTCAAAATACTGATGAACCTAGTATATGAATTTCAGATCTTGGTTCACTATATTTTCAGAGATATGGTCTGAGGAAGTTAGGTTTTTTGCAGGCTCTAGAAGTTCATCTCAAACAGGTGACCGAGGGAAAATTTTCCTAACTTTAATTTCAAGAATTGGATTTGAATTATGTAAAAAGTGGCGTAAATTGCACTGAATTTAGTTGTTCATGTATCAATTTCAGAGCCGAATGTTTGAAAAGTGACATATGGCATCCCTTAGAACTTCACTTTATTGAACCAATCCAAAATCTGATCATCATGGGATATTTGGCATAACTTTATCTTGAAGAATCCAAATTTGGTTTGAATCATGGCATTGAAAAGAAGAATCAGAGCGATACCACAAGGCTGAAGTTCAAATCTTGGAGATTCGAATTCACAAAGATACAATAGTTTCAATATAGAGCTCCTAAAAATCAAGAAAAAGGTGTGTAATTTTTTAATTTTTCATAAGTATTTCAAGGGGCATAGTGAAGCATAGATATCAGTATTTGGTTATAAAATGCCTCCAAAACAAAATAATTATACACCCATTAATCCCTCTTAAATATATACTATGATGCATGAAGAGGAAGAATTGCAACATGATATATCAAATCCACGGGAGCAAGTGCAACAAATTTTGCTCTCACAAAGAGAAACTAAAGATGAAATAGATGGCTTAAAAGAATAAATAAAAGGAGACATAAATGATTTAAAAACATACATGGAAGGTTTGAATGAAGGTTTGACAAAGTTACTACAAGAAAGGCTTCCCAATGGCGAAAAGGTATTCCATGAAAATCACGAGGAGAACAAAAAGAATATGAATGATTATTTTAGAGACTCCAATGATGGGTTTAAGACCCACCACATTCCAAAGATCGATATGAGGAAGTTTGATGGGAAGGATCTGGTAACATGGATACTACATAAGGATCCATATTTTGATCTCCAAAATGTGCAACACACACAAAAGGTACGCATTGTAACTTTTTATTTTGAATCGAATAATTTTGTATCATATTGATGGATTTGTTCTCATAAATCACCTGTCACTTGGTCAATTTTTACAGAGGAAATAATAGCACATTATGACGATACAACAAGAAACACCTTCTTTATCTAATTGATAAATCTCAAATAAAAGGGTTTAATGGGGGAGCACATTGAGGACTTCCAAAAATTGAATATAAGGGTAAATGATATTCCAAAGGGGCATAGGATTAATGTCTTGATAAGTACTTTAAAGGATAACATCCAACATGAGGTTTGTCTTTGGGAACCTGATTCATTGGAGAAGGCATTCAGGTTGGCAAGAAAAATTTAAAGAAAAAATATAGCAACAAGGAAGCCTAACTCTCAAAACTATAAATATGGAAGTGTTGCTTTTCCTAGCCTTCCACAACCTATAAGGTTGACACCACAACAATTGGAAGAAAAAAGAGCAAAATGGATTTGCTAAAGTTGTGAGAACAAATACACTAAAGGCCATAAGTGTGCCAAGAAGAAATTATTTTACATAGGTTGTGAAGAGGAGGAAGAAAAGGAATAAGAAACTTTGAAAGAAAAGGATATACACTAGGAATCAACCCTAGAGAAAGAGGAAACGAATCCAGCCATATCTTGTAATTAATTGGCAGGAATTATCACTCCTCAAACTCTCAAGATAGAAGGATATATCAAAAAGAAAAATTTAATAATGTTGATTGATTCAGGGAGTACCCATAATTTTATTCATTGTAAGATAATATAGCACCAAAGTGTCAAGTAACGGTTGCAAATGGAGGAACTATAAATTTCTTTGGAAAGTTCCATAATGTAGATAAATGTCTTTCAAATTAATCACATCATTAGGATTTGGTCAATGTTTCAAACCAACTAATTTGGTTCATCCTCACGACAAGGTGAAAAATTTAATCGATCTTCATGAATAGATAGTATGAATGCATCATTGCCTGAAGATAGCCGTTAAAAACTAACCATTAGTGAATTAGGTAATTAGTTAATTAGGTATTAAGGGAATAAAATTCAAATCGGTTGTTATGAGATATTTATTAAATAGGTTAATTTTAATAAATAATTCTTAAATAATACCAAATAATTTACAAAAAAAAAATCAAAAAAATTATAAATAAAGAGTTATTATAATAATAATAAAAAGGAATATTTTTTTTTATTATCAATATCATAAAATAATTCATAATGTTTAAGAATCTGTAAAAAGTATTAGTTATTAGGAATATATATAATTTAACCAAATAAATTAATGGAAAGAATAAGGATAAAGGGTTTAGAATAAGATCAAAATATTTTAAAATAATAAAGAAGTTAGGAATTTATATAGAAATATTATAATAATAAGGATATTGGTTTAAGTATGGATAAAGAATATTAATAATAACCAAAGAAATTTCTAGGGGTATTTATTAAAATAAGGAATAAAATAAAAAATATAAAATAGAAGGGAAATAAAACCATGAAATAAACTAAAAGGCCTAACGCAATAAGAATCCAAGAAATAGGGGGAGGAATCACATAGAGAGAGATAGTGTCCATCTCTTACTCAATTTCCAACCATCATCCCTGTTGATATTCCTAGCATGCCTCTCTGTAGAAATTATATAACTGATATGTTATATGTCTAATATTCTCCTGATCATACACTGTTTCACTTCATGCACAATACAGAATCAATTCCACCATTGATCATCATATGCGGAAATTTAAATCAATTGCATGCACACATTAAAACCATAAAAATTCACACACATTAACATACCGATTTACGGGAAATCCTGAAGCTAAAAACCTCAACTATCTGTATATAATATATCTCATAGAGATCATGTAACAATCCTCATACAAAGCTTCTCACAAGCTCTCAGTACAATCCAATCGCTACACACTAATCAGGCTAGAGCTTGCAAATCCATGCACTTATATTTGCCACCTGCTAGCTTGCCTCTACTGCGCAATCCCTACTGAAGAATGGCTTTGAATGAACTCGAATTGGTCCATCCTTGCTCACGCAATCCTCATTGGCATCTCCAATGACTGTGTGTTGCAAATCATGCAACATTATAGTCACAACTGATAGTCAACCTGCTCTTTCACCTACCTCTCCACTGGTCTCCACTGAAATTGTCCATGCACTGTAGTTAACTGATGTATTCTTCAAGTGATTAATGAATTAATATTTAGTGAATTAATTATTAATTAATTCACACCACTCTCACTAGTGTATAAATCAGTTAGACTAGATACAACTAACTCAATTGTGTCTAACTGAGTTAAACTGAACACAACTCCATCAAATACTTCTACTAACTCCACCAAACTCTGTCACATGAGTTCTAGATGAAGTCTCCATGCAATAGCTCCACTTAACCCTCAGGAATAGCGTAATTCCTTCTCTCAGCTCCTATGCCACATCTGTGCACTTAACTGAAGTGCTCCAAGAGAATAAGATAATGTTTAGAGTCCAAATATTATTAAGAGCTAATAATATTTGACATATCTATTTTTAGACTGGCAATCTAGAAATAGATTCCGCCTAATATGTCTAAAAATAAGAGTCCATATATTTTTCCAACTTGACCAACCATCCACAAATAGCATCCTGCAACTCATATACTATGATCGACATGTCTAAAAATAGACTTTGTGCCAAAAATAGCCTGCGGGCCCACTTAGTGAAGGCGACTCTTTTCACTAAGCTCATCATCTTGTTGCAATCTCAACACTCCCTCTCAACAAGATAGGGATTATCTGCCACCCCGATCCCGCTCTATGGTATTCGAATTTTCTCCGGTGAGCGCCTTCGTCAAGATATCAGCATCCTGATCCTTCGTAGGAATGTAAGAAAGTAACATGATCTTCCGCTGCACACAATCTCTGATATGATGATACCAGATGTCAATGTGTTTAGATCTATCATGAAATACTGGATTAACTGAGAGTTTGATGCAACTTTGATTATCACAATATATCACAGTAGGATCTAAGTGTGAACCGAACACCCCGACCAGGATCTTCCTCATCCATATAGCCTCGCATGCAACCAAACTTGCTGCCATGTACTTGGCCTCTGTTGAACTGAGTGCCACGGATCTCTACTTCCTATTGTACCAAAAAACTGTTGTCGACCTGATACTGAAAATCCCTCCATATGTGCTCTTTATGTCTGTTGGGCTCCCTACCTAATCTGCATTCGTGAAGCCATGCAGCTTCACCTCATCCGACTGTCTATACCATAATCCATATCTTGATGTGCCTCTGAGATATCTCGATACATGCTTCCCCGCCTTCCAAAATAGCTTGGTAGGCTTAACCATAGATTGTGAAAGCTGGTTAGCAGCGTAGCATATGTCAGGTCGTGTATTGACTAGATACAGGAACGAACCAACCAACTATCGATAAACAAGGGCACCACTACCTCCGCCGACATGTAGCATCATCTTTCCTCCAACCACCGTGAAGAGGAGTGTCAATAGGCTTCGCAACCTTCCTTCTACTCCTTCCGCATCTCCCGGCATACTTACCTTGAGACACAAACAATCCATCACTACACTGCCAAATTTCTAATCCCAGGAAATAATGAAGGAGGCCCAAGTCCTTCATCTCAAACTCCTTTGCAAGACTAGCCTTGCATGAGTATATCAACAGTTCATCACCTGTCATAAATCAAATCATCTACATAAAGTACAATGATCAACAAATTACCCTCCACCACAATCTGGTATAGGTTCGGATCTGCCTCACTCTTGGAGAATCCAAGTCCAGTAAAATAACTGTCTATCCGTGTGTACCAAGCACGAGGTGCTTGTTTCAACCCATACATCGCTCTTTTGAGCCTACACACATGTGACTCGCTGCTGAAGATCTCGAAACCTTAGGGCCGCTCTATGTACACCTCCTCCTCAATGATTCCGTTGAGGAACGCAGTCTTCACATCCATCCGATGAATGTGCAACCCATCTGCACTGAGAGAGCAAGGATAGTCCGTATGGAAGAATACCTTACAACAGGTGCAAAGGTTTCTTCATATTTGATCCCCTAGATCTGTGAGAAGCCCCGAGCAACAAATCTTGCCTTATACTTCTCGACGCTCCCGTCAGTAGCTTGCTTCACTTTGTAGATCCATCTCGAACTCCACTACCCATTTCCATTCTCGCCTTGGGACAATCTCCCATCCATTGTTTTTGACAACTCCATCCCATACTCTTCCACCATGGCATCTACCCATGCAGTGGTCCTCCATAGCTTCCTCAAAAGAAGATGTTTTTTTCTTAATTTGTTGCTATACTCTCTCTCATCGTAGTAATGTATCTAGTATATCGGTCAGGTGACTGTCTCTATCTGCGCTGTGATGTAGGTGCTCCTACAATATTCTCTGCATCAAGATTCAGTCACTCAGCTTTTGTAGTGTGCTTCCGCCCTCTGATGGTTGGTGCCGCATGAGTGGTTTCTTCCACTCCATGAACCTCCTCTTGTGGCTGATCCACATCCTGAGGCTCATCCTTAGGAACTAATAGCTCCTCATCTGCATGCAAGTGTGGCTCCCTCTCAAGCGAACACTTCATGGCTTTCTGCTCATGAAATTTGATATCCCGTCGCACAAAATTCTTGCGACTGTCTGGAAAATACACACAATAGTTGTGGGGTGTATCAGTGTACCCCAAAAATATCCCAACCTCTCGCGATCGGCTCCAAATTTTCTTCCTACATCCTTCATCACATGAATGTAAAACAGTGGAGCCAAAAATATCCAAATGAGAAATATCAAGTTTACCGGTCATGTTTCCTGGGTGTACTCACACGGCACGACCCATGAGGACAATAGTTTTTCACATAAATCCATGATACATGCCTCACCCCCACAAGTGTATGGGTAGGCCCCGATTATGCAACATCGCCCATGTAGCACCCACGATCGCTCTATTCTTTCGCTCCGGGACCCCATTCTGTTGTGGGTTATGAGGCACTATGAGCTCTTTTCGAATTCTTTCTGCGGTGCAAAAGTATTTGAATTCGCCAGAGATGAATTCACCACCATTATCGCTCCTAAGAGCCTTCACTTAATTCCCCGACTCTTTCTCAACCAGTGCCTTGAACTCACTGAACTTTGAGAATGTCTCACTCTTCTTCTACATGAAGAATATCCAACACTTAAGAGAAAATTCATCAACAAATATCACATAATACCTATGCTTTACTGTCAAAGATACTGAGAAAGGTCCACACACGTCTATCTGAATTCTCTCAAGGATCGTCATGGCGTGACTATCCTTCTCATGAAAAGTGGCTTTCACAAATTTTCCCAAAGTACAACCATTGCACTGATTTGAATGCGAAAGTGTACCTTTGGGAAGCCCGATAGAAATCTGCTCAAAATTTTCAAAGCACCATGGTGGAGATGGCCCAATCTCTGGTGCCATAGCTCGCCCTCATATCGGCTCACCACTCTTTCTTCCTTGCCTGCCATTGCTACGCAGCCATCTACCTGCAACTGATAAAGGTTCTTAACTCAAACGCCTATCCTCCGGGTTTCACCAGTTGCCTTACTACGCAGGAAAGCCTTTCCCTAGAAAAAGAAAACATCATAACCCTTATCTTCCAACATCGCCATAGATATCAGATTCTTCTTCAATCCTGGAACATGCATGACATCCTTCAAGATGAAAGGTTTTCTAGACTCCCTCTCAAAGGAAATGGTCCCGATACCAGTGGCACTATATCTACCATCATTGCCCATCCTGATGTGCACTCCAAGATCCTTCTCATCCAAATCAGTAAACAAATCTTTGTCTCCAGTCATATGGAAAGACACACAACTGTCAAGAAACCACATTGATCCCATCATACTTGAGACCAAACATGCGATCAGCGAAAAATCTAGCTCAAACTACGAGGCTAAGGCCTCTCCAGCTGCAGATCCAGTAGCTTGCTTATTTTTCTTCTTCTATGGACAATTAGTGGCGTAATGTCCGTGTTGGTGACAGTGAAAGCACTTCACCTTGGACAAGTCCTGCTTCTTGCCTTTTGCACCGGATTGAGAAGGATTTTTATTTCCCTTCCATTTTCTTGCTTTTGTAGCCAAAACAAAATTTTCTTCATCTTCATTCTTCGATGAAGATCCATCCCTGGTACCTCACCTTATCTCCTCCTGCACAAGATCTTACCAAAGTCGCTCCCATCCCGGCAGTATCGCCGGACCATTGACAGAGTCCTCATAGCTATGCCAACTCTTTTGAAGCCCAAGGAGAGCCAAGCTCACCAAGTTTTCTTCATATACAGTAACCCCCACACTTCCCAGCTCATCCCTGCACTGGAAAAACTTCGTAAGGTACTTGGGTATACTGTCGCCTTTCTCCATTTTTATTTTTTTGAGCTTGTCTTTGAGCGCCAACTTCCTCTAGTTTCTCTTGCTTTGGAACAAGTCTGTCAAATTTTTACACATCAAGAATGGAGAAGATTTACCATGAAGGTTGGACACTATGTGATCCTTCACACCTTCCAACATAATTCTTCGACATTTTTCTATCTTCTTTTGCCATGCGTCAAGTGCGGTAGCATCGCTAGACGCAGGTTTTGGAATTTTTGCATATACGAAATCCTTCAACCCATTATCCTCTAGCACCGCCTCCATCCTATCCTTCCATGCAATATAATTCGAGCTTCCCTCAAGGGCATACTCCAATCACAATTCGTTGAAAGACATCTCAACTTCGACACCAAGAAAACACTGCAGCAAATTCAAATTCCACTAGCACAAAACTCAACCGCTTCAATGATTTGCAATTGCTCCAATGATCAATGCTCTGATACCATGTAGAAATTATATAACTAATATAAGTATAGTGTTCAAGATTTTTGATCATACACTATGCACAAAAAATACATAATCTATTCCACCATTGATCATCACATGTGGAAATTAAATCAATTGCAATGCACACATGAAACCATAAAAATTCACACACATTAACACAGTGTTTTAACGGGAAAGCCTGAAGCTAAAAACCTCAACTATCTGTATATAATATATGTCATAGAGATCATGTAACAATCCTCATACAAAGCTTCTCACAAGCTCTCAGTAAAATCCAATCGCTACACACTAATAAGGCCCGATCTGGCAAATCCATGCACCGATATTTCCCACCTGCTAGCCTGCCTCTACCGCGCAATCCCTACTAAAGAATGGCTATAATGAATTGAATTGGTCCGTAATTCTCTCACGCAATCCTAATTGGCATCTCCATCATTGTGTGTTGCAAAATGATGCAACACTATAGTCACAATCGATAGTCAACTCCGGCTTCTTCACCTACCTCTCCACCGGTCTCCACCGAAACCGGCTCCATGCACCGTAGTTAACTGATGTATTATTCAGTTGATTAATGAGTTAATAATTAGTGAATTAATTATTAATTAATTCACACCACTCTCACTAGTGTATCAATCAGTTAGACTAGATACAACTAGCTCAACTGTGTCTAACTGACTTAAACTGAACATAACTCCATCAACTACTTCTACAAACTCCACCAAACTTTGTCACATGATTTCTAACTGAATTTTCCATGCAATAGATCCACTTAACCCTCAGGAATAACGTAATTCCTTGTGTCAGCTCCTGTGCCACATCTGTGCACTTAACTGAAATGCTCCAAGAGAATAATATAATGTTTAGAGTCCAAATATTATTAAGAGCTAATAATATTCTACATATCTATTTTTAGACTAGCAATCTAAAAATAGATTCCGCCAAATATGTCTAAAAATAGAAGTCCATCTATTTTTCCAACTTGACCAACCATCCACAAATAGCATATCGCAACTCATAGAATATGATCGACATGTCTAAAATAGGCATAGTCTAAAAATAGACTTTGTGCCAAAAAATAGCTCTGTGGGCCCACTTAGTGAAAAATTAATCTTTCACAAGCTCATTATCTTGTTGCAATCTCAACACTCTTAATCTCAATAGCCTCTCAAAGCTCCCTATGGTGGAAATGATCAACCTTAGCAATGACCTTGGAGTCCTCAATACAGACATGGTGACAAGATCTTTCCACATGTTCCGCTAGAGTTGATGTGCATGAACGATTGTGCCTAATGTCTACAATATGTTCCTGGATTCTCTGCTTAATAGACCGATGTGTTTGTTAGTATGAATCCTTTGTCGAAGTGTATGAAAAAGGACCACTTTAGCTACGCATAACTAATAGCCCTAACATCAAAGATGGCTGCCAATATCTTCAGATCTGCAGTTAGTTGATCAAGACAAGAGCTGCAAAAACTAGATCTATGCATAGAAAGACATTAAGCAGTAAAAAGAAGGGTTTGCTCCATATATCCAATAGACAAGACAAGAACAATTTTTGAAAGAATTTTTGTATTAAGGGCACCTGGGAGGAAAAAAAGAAGGTGTATCCAGTTCTCCTCAATGGGATGGGTTCCTGGAAGTCCTCAGCACTTCGCATCTAAGATTTCTCTGCTGGTGTAGAAAAAACCCTACACAAAGAATAGAACTCTAAAGGAGCTCACACAAAGAAATGGTAGAAAAGAGGACTTGGCAAGATAGATCCAGAGTGATCTAATAGGCAACAAAAGGTGAAGAATGAAAGTAGGAAAACCTCTCCCATTTACAACAAAATATAGTCATTCTAGGAATCAGGTGCATGGGTTAACCGCATCTAGATCCACTTTTTATGGAATATTTTATTATATTTGTTTGAGGGAAAGGTATTTGACTTGGGTCAAATCCTCGTATTTGTCAAAATAAATAAATAAATGATTTATTTATCTTTTTAAGGAAGCGGTTAGAAGATAATCAAATAAATAATGATTTATTTAATTATTTGTGCGTGATTTGGTCATATTTAACAAGGAATATTATCTAAATAGGATTTAAATAATTATTCCTAGAAAATAATAAGATAAATGAAGGTTTATCTAATTAAATTCTTTGTTTTTGGGTTAAACATGACTGAGAATAATAATTAAATTATGGTTTAATTAATTTTTCCATGAGGAAAATTAAACAAAATAGGTTTGTTTAATGTTTCCTTTTGGGGTTTTCTGTTTTAAATTCATAAACAACCTAATAAAATGTGGTTTATTATGTTATTTTATATAGTGAAAGCAATTTTACTTAGGGCAAAATTGGTCTTACATGGTGTACTTGGGTCCATCTAATGATAATAGGTTAGATGACCAAAAAATGGTGTAACATATTGCCCCCCAGCGTGCGAGTGTCAGGAGAAAATCGTATGACCGAAGTACGTTGTAAGAACTGAATCACCAGACAACAAAAAGGGAAGTCAGAGAGAGAAATGCAAGGTAGATAGTGTGCTGAAGAACTAGACCCTGAGGAGACGAGACTTGCAGGAGCAACAAGTCTCTTTTTATGAGAGGGTACTTGTGCTGAAGGCGGCGTGGGAGGCATACCTATGCCCGCCGAGACAAAGTACAAAATAATAGTGTGTCCAGTAAGCAAGGGACCGAAACATAGAGTACAACCGGCATAATCATGAGCCAGAGAAAAATACAATGAGGAATCCCACATACATGTTGTGCCTGGGATAACAGCCAGGACTGGTACAATAATATCTTAGTACATCAGATAAATACAACCCAAATTCCCCCTGTAAATGGGGAAGGGCTCACAAAATCTTACTGATACATGCAAATCAAAAAGGCGCTGCAAGTGGCTAAGGCCAACATCATCGAATATCTGGAGCTGCATCGAAGGCTGCAAGGAAGAGGTCATCCGGGCATGTGGGGGGCTACCTACAGGGCCACCCCCTCATGAGGGTTGAGACATCTCACACACACCCGAGAATCATCGTGAGCCACTCGTATCACCGAACCATCAAGCATACCTGACCCTAAGCCATGCTGAAAGGAGTCGGAGTGGAGAAACAA
Source organism: Pinus albicaulis (assembly GCA_034641835.2). Classification (NCBI taxonomy): domain Eukaryota; kingdom Viridiplantae; phylum Streptophyta; class Pinopsida; order Pinales; family Pinaceae; genus Pinus; species Pinus albicaulis. The sequence continues at coordinate 1,177,969,301 of CM076570.1, forward strand.
TCAAGTCAAAGGGAAATGAGAGATCCCTTTGCCTGATCCGAGGCACCGAACAAGAGTGGAAGCTGGAACCAAGGTACACTGCCCTCTAGACCTGGCTTCTGGAATGAATGAGCTGATGTCGACAGAAGGAGGTTCGCCATAGGTGAGGCAAGAAGAGATCCTCAACTAAGGCACGAGAGAAAATAGTAGAGCGACGGACAGACTGACACTAATGAGGATAGTGAAATGGAAGGGACTGAGTGGTGAATGGACGACTTCCCTTGTTAGAGCATGAAGGGCATGAATGACATGGCAGCGACTGACACGATAGCATAAGGGATAGGGGACAGTGGGACTGAAGGTCATAATGTGGGACACAAGAGAGAGACCAAGCAATGAAGGATGGAGGGCTATAGCAGGGTACAAAGGGACTCGGGATAGACTCCATGAATGTGATGATGACTCAACTTGGATGCTCTAAACAAGGGCGACTCGATGGTGCTGCCACACAGTAAAGGCCCAATGGGGGAACATGAAAACATGAGTAGAATATGGTAACTCATGACTAAAATCGACACGAACAAAGACAAGTAAGGAGGAAAAATGGTGCCCCAAGTACAAGTGTCGTAAGTGAGGAAATTCAATTTTAGGGAGATGTGAAGTGACCCTTCTTGGAAAAAATGTGTCTTGGTGAAGTATCAAATCAAAAAAAATAACAGATACCCATTTTAGGGCTCGATGAGAGCTTTCCAACGGTGCAGACGATTTGTCAAACGGGGCTACGGTATGGTCGCAGCAGTCGAAAGAAGAAACAGAGGTTCTCTTTTAATAAGGCAGTTTTCCCTCCAAATTCACTTATTTCCTATTGTTTCTGTTGTGAATGTAGAGAGGAGAGAAGGCCCTAAATCTTGCGGTGAGCGTAGCGGACAAATCGACCGTTGGAATCTAGATCCGTCAGTTGCAGGTAAGAGGCCTAACCTTACTCTTTCATTTTGATGGATTGAAAGTTCAGTTTAGGACCCAAAATCTCAAAAGCAGTCCGTCCGTCATCTCTACGGCTGGGTCACACTTTTTGGGCCAAAAAGTGCGACCTAGGAAGCAGGTTTCAGGGAAAAAAGTGCGACCTGTCCCAGAATTGGGCAGAAAATTGCAACCTGGGAGATGAAGGGGTTTTAGTGCTGTTTTATGGCTGAGAGTTGGGTTTTTGTGTTTGGTTATGGTATTCCCGATCTGTATGCTGAAAAAGATGATGTTTTTGTGCAGGTATGGCAGATTTATGGGTTAACTGGAGAGAGAGAGACCTGGGTACATTACGGGCAGAGATCCAGGCAGATCAGGGTGTCCGTCATGTGTTGGCCAGGTTTGGGGTTCTAAAGTTTTTGGAGAACCCTCTGATGAGAGCAGGTGAGCCCTTGTTGGCCCGGATTATCAGTTATTGGGATCCAGAGCATGATATATTTGTAGTGCAGGGGCACAGGATCGAACTGACAGTCGAGGATGTGTATTTTCTGACAGGTCTCTCGCCACTGGGGATGGTGGGAAACACGTAGCCAGTATTACCGCAGGGGCGGCATATCATGGAGTTTGTGGAGCGACATTGTCGACCGGGTCTGCAAGTCAAGGGGAATCGGATACCGATCAGGGATCTAGACAGGCTAGAGACCCGCGCAGTGGCCGCAGCAGTGCTGCGTATCCTGGGCAACCAGGCACTCCATCACATCACTGGGGGGTAGATGATGATTGTGGAGAGTGTGTTGAGTGGGACCTACTATGGGTGGGCCCAAATGATGTTGGCGTCGCTAAAGCGACAGTTGTCACTCTGCAAGTGGCAAGTGAACCACGATTGCTCGTATGGGACTTTATTGTGTGCCTTCTTCTTTGAGAAGATCCCAACCTTGTGGCCTCGTATACAGCTCCCAGATGGCGGCCCGAGAGAGCCCAGGATGCGCCGGTGGGGGCGGCTACTGTGCAGAGGAGGAGGAGGGGTGGTCGGGCGAGTGTTTCGACCTGAGTTCTTTTCCCATTGGGATCAGATGCCATTATACATAGACGACTGTCCCTATAGTGGGATGAGTTATTGTGGCGATCCGGACCTACCACTTCCGCCTGGTCGAGTATGGGGGCCCGATGGTAAGTGATAAGTAACTATTCTTATATGGGCATGTTAAAGTTATTGAATAGTAGATATGGTACTGATTCATGTACTTTTGGTATGCAGATATAGCTCTGGTAAAACCGGCTGGATAAATGGGACACCCGGCAGCCTCTGGAGCTGCAGGGCCGAGTGGGTCGAGAGCAACGCGCAATGAGGATGCGGCCGCCCTCCTGGAGGACATCCACCGTAGATGTGAGACATTGCTGATCGGAGTTTCAGAGCGCAAGTGGAAAGACTTAGAAGACCAGTACGTAAAGGCATGCATTGGTCTTCCCTCGGAATGGCGAGGTGTCATGCGGCGCATGGCAATGGCCGATCAAGGCATACGTGATCTATGGGCTACAGGGGCAGAGCCATTGGCTCGGGATCCTCCAGATAGTGAGTAGGTGTGGGGCATGTGGTGGCCCCTAGTGTGTATGGAGGGGTAGGTGGTGCCCCCAGTTTTGAGTTTTTTGTAACATGCGATCGGCATGTCATATGTATCAGAGTAAATGGACTCTAAACACATGTTTTGCGACACATATTATGGATATGCATCATTTTTTAATGATTATAAATGTTATTGTCTTGTATGAAATGCGTGCGATAAATGCCAATCTAGAATATGGTTTGCAATACTATCTACATAATGATTTTGTTCTCGAGGTACATGGTTGAAAGTTATGGTTTCAAATGCACGTATCAAGAGTTTTACTTGTAAATAGCGTCTAAACAGCACAGGGTTATGCACGCGATAAACACCATTTAGTTGCATGACAAGAAGTAGGGAATCCAAATGAACGTGCAGATCGAGGATGCGATGGAAGAGGGCATCGACTAAGAGACCACACACTGCATCATATTCGGCCTGATTGTTGGTGGCAGAACCAATGCAGACCCCGTCGAAGAGAACAAGGGCATGCAAGGGGGTGAAGATAGCCCAACCTGCCGAGGCTAGATTCCAGGAGTAACGACTTGCATCATCGGCATAACCGATAAAGGGTGTGGACGGGGGTTCCTGCGGAATGGTGTTACAAGACAACAAATGAGGGGAGGAGAGACAATGACAACAGCGTGAGTGGACAGAAGACATCGAGCGGAAACTATGGGAGGGAGTGCAAGGAGCAGGATGACTATGACTCATATACAGACTAGAGGGTGGTATATGAGGGCTATCAGAAGTATGGTGAGGACTCGGGCTACGGAGGTCAACAGAGACATGGGTGGAGTGATCTCAGGTATGGGTAGAAAAGGGGTGGCCGGGCGAAACAACAGGGGATGATGCAGGGGGACTGGGCTCCGAGTGTCTCGCAGAGGAGGATAAGTAAAGAATGGTTGTGGTAGACTCCGTCATCTGAACATCAGGGGGGGGAATGTCGATGGGGGTGGGGGGATCCTCATGTTGGCCCGAAGCATACTGCGCGAGTATGGGAGAGGAGGATTGATTCTGTTCAACCTCATACTCTCGGACTACTTCTAAAGAGGCGTGGTAATGCATCAGGTGAGGACAATGGTGGGAGTAATGGCCATGAACACCGCGCAAAGCACAGGGTTTATTGGTGCGGAGAGTCTTGGGGTTCTTGGTTACGGACGAAGAAGGAATGGAGGCTTCAGGGATTGTAGATTCAGGGAACGCAACTTTAACCATGGGTTGAGTACAGGGCAACTCGGGACAAGCATGGTTGGCATGACCGGTGACATCACATAAGGCGCAAGGCTTTGCGGGCGGAGGAGGGGTCGGGTCAGTCGTGGTGGTCTTGTCTTTGGGTACCCCCTTGCAAGCTTTTCCTTTCTTCCCGGGAGCCGTCACGACAGGAGAAGGGTCCTGTGGAGGTGTTGGGGGCACAGTGGAAATGGAGGAAGAAAGGGGGACTGGTTGAACCGGTGTCAAAGCTATATAGGGTTTGGGGTGACCGGGAGGGGTAGCTGATGGAGGATCAAGGTACCAGACTGGTATACCCAAGGTCAGGTTAAGGAGAGAGAGGGTGGCCATGACGGGGACAAAATATACTCCGGGAGGGGGAGCCAGGAAAGGTATCTGCCCAGCAGGGTAATGACCATGAGGGACGGCTCCGAGATGGTTAAGGCCTGGGGGAACCGATCTAGGAGGATAAAGGGGTTCAGGGATACTAGCTGTAGTGGGAGGGCCAGAAGGAGGAGGTCCGGCTGGCTGAGATGAATGGCTAGGAGCGGATTGCGAAGGGCGAGGGGGAGGTTGCTGACTAGCTGAGGCAGGCCGCTTAAGGGCAGCCTGAGACGATTGCATCATGCAAACATTCGATAAGCTGGGATCAGTGATAGGAGGAGGGGTAAGGTTAGGGAAAGTTCCAAGCAGGGAAGAATCTTTGTAAATGCCGGGGGAGACAATGGTCAAAGAATCGATGGTTTGCTTGTTGGCTACAGAAGAGATGGTCGTCTCAGGTGAGATCTAAGATTTTGGCTCATGATATGTCAACTGGTCAATGGTGACTATCTTTACATTATGGGGGAAAGACATCTTGCAGAAAACCGCGGATGGGACAACAGACATAGCATAGGTGTAGCTTCGCCCCAATAGAATGTTGTAGTCTAGCGGGGCGTCTATGACTTCGACGTCAACGCAAATAGTCTTACCGGCGAGGGTGATAGGACAGTTACGAAACAGGCCAATGGGCTGGGAGGCATGGCCATCCCACGCTCAAAGGGTGATCGTGGAAGGGGCCAACTCAGGGGGTCCGAGTTGCTTCCAAACCGAAGCGGACATCATGCAGGTGGATGCCCCCTCATCAATTATACACCGGGAAATGTTGGCATTCCGGATTTTGACTGGGATTTGGAAGGCGATGGAAGGAGGGAGAGGAGGATGGTCCGATTGAGTGGTGTCAAAAAAAATCATTTGGTCGTCAGCAGGATCTACAACACCCACGGCAGATAGTAGAGCCTTCTTTTGGGAAGGGCACGACTGGAGGAGTTCCAGTGTGGAAATGGCAGCAGGAGATTGCGCCAAATCATCTACTATACTATACGAATGAGCATCTCGACTAGAAGAAGTGTTTCGACGTAGGGTTCCCTTAGGAATCTTGGTATGAACCTCAACTTTTGGTTGAGGGATATGTAAGGGGCCACTGGATGTTGAAAGAGGCTCTGTAGAACCTGAAGAAGGAGGCTCGGGGGAAGACTGAGCAGAAGGCTTTGGGTACTGGTGAGACTGAGTTTGAAGGTGAAGGTCACGGTCTGGGAAGGATCGGAGTGCATCATAAGGATCTGGTAATCAGAGGAACTAGAAAGGGAAGGAGGAGTGGCGACCTCGCTGTCAGGCGGTTGGGTAGCCATGAATCCTTGCTGAGGGAAAGGATCAGTAAACACAGCTAGTTGGGTAGTGGCCACATTAGGAGGAGCATGAGGGGAGGTGTGTTGTTCGCGCAATGTGGCTTGATACTCCCACATCTGCCGCATCTGGGATAAGAGGGGACAATCGTGGGTGTAATGACCATAAACAACGCAACACGAACAAGGCTTATTTGTGCAAAGCGGCCTGTCCGGCTTGGGCTGAGTGCCCTGTTGCTGGTTGTCAGTGTTAGGGTCAACACCAGGATTAGGTCCACGGGTACTAGGGGTAGATTGGTTTGGGTTGCCTCTCCGCGTTCTTTGAGAAGAAGGGGGATTAGTCGCGCCCTACTGTGCAAATACTTTCCCTGGAGGGGGCTGTAAGTGCTGTTGTGGGTTTGGATGAGGCAAGGGAGATGGAAGCGCATATGCTGGAGGAGCTGGCGCACCAGGCTGCGGATAAAGGTAATGGTTAGGTTGGGAAACATTGAGGTAAGTAGGAGGTTGGGCAAAAGGAGGAGGCATGCCGTATCCTGGATACATGCTACCGGGAGGGGGAAGAGTGCTAGAGGTGCTGGCCCCTCCCTGAGGGAGACCATAGCCCATAGGAGGTTGAGCGTACAGATGGGAAAGGGCTTCAACGATACCGTCGGCGGAATGAGATGCCCCCGGGGCATTAGCGCCGTCGGGCCTGGGAAGGTCAGGAAGAACGGTATAAACATAACCAGATTGAGCGTAGATCAGGTTATATTTCAAGGCTATTTTGAGGGCGGCTTCTTCGGTTTGAGGAAAGTGAGAGGCAACATCTTTGCCGATAGGAGCTAAGGGGGTGCGAAGGAACTAGTCCATGTAAACTTGATCTTCGAAGGGGGGGGCTCGACATAAGCTCCATCTTCTTCGCCATTCCTGAACATGGGCGGAAAGGCGGGTCGAAGAGGTTTTCTTGAATTAAGTCAAGAGCTTCGTGCCAGTATCGTATCGGAGAGGGAGCTGGAAATAAGACAAAAAGGCTTGGGCAAGGGTCGCAAAGGTGGTATGGGAAGAGGTGGCTTGGTCAACATACCATTTAGAAGCTTCGCCGATAAGCGTGCGTTGGAACAGACGAAGACGAATGGAGTCATCGGTAATGGAATTGGAGGAACGCCACATGTGGAAAGATCGGACATGATTGGTTGGATCTTCTCCAGCAAAGCCTTCGAACTTAGGGATGTCGGAGGGGAGCTTGGTTGGCATAGCAGGCCAACCAACATCGTGGTGGATAGGGTCATTGATCAACTGATTGAAATCAGGGAGGCTGAGGCTTGCAATGTACGGCAGCAAGGGTATGGCTGAGGTAGTTCCTGTGGCGGTTCCGCTAGTAGTGGTTCCGGCATTAGGGCCTGGAGCACCGCTAACGTTAGGCCCTGGACCAGAAATAGTGAAGGTGACAGGGGGAGAACCAGGAGGAGAGGGAGAACCCAATGAATCAAAAGAGGAGTCGGAGTGCGGACTCGGAGGAGGACTGGCTAGACGACGGCGGGACGGATTAGGTCGATCAACCGGAAACTGAGGGTGAAGGCCAAGAAGTCTCCGGGAAAGGTGCCTTGGGGGTGCAATGATGACGGGAAGAAGGAAACCGACAAGGGAAAACAGGGACAGAGTCAAGTGAGGTCAAGGGCAGAAAATGTGCAGTGACAATTGATTTTAGAGTCTTTGCCAGGCGGTGTTAACCAGGCGCTTCTTCACTTAGGGTCAGTGTGTGGCATGCGTTAAATTTAATTTTTAAACCCTTTCCGTTTTGAGAGCAAGAAAATATGTGCTGCGTAACTGAAAATAAATCTGCAGAGAACAGTATATAATGCTGAAATAACAGAAAAATAACAGCTACTAATGCATTGTTTCAACCCAAGAAGGCGGGTCGCTCAAAACTAATCTAAAAAAGGGAAAAAATCTAGTCAAAACACACTGAAAAAGAGGCCAATAGATCTAGGATCAAAAGGGGCAGGGATCTAAAGGATAAAGCTGCTGAAAAGAGGTGCAGATCACAGCCAAGAGACAGAGGCAAGGTGGCTGGAAAAAGGGAAGAAATCAGCAAAAAGCGGAAAGGACAGGGAGGAGGTCCTAAAGAGAGGTCCAAACAAAACGACAAGAGGTGATTTGAAAGGAAGGAAGGCTGATTTAAAGGGATCTGAGGAGGAGGTTCCAGATCTGAAAAAAAGGAAGGCTTAAACTCTGAAAAACAGACGGCTGAAACAACTAAAACTCTTCCACAAAAAGTGGAGGGTACTAAAGCCCTAGGGGGCTAGGTTCCCACTTAGATGAGTAAAAACAGATCAGAACAAGGTCAAAGCGGGCTGAGATAGAGGCTGGAAAACCCTGACAGAAGCTTCAGCAAAACCCAGAAAAATTGCAGAAAAACCACTGAAAAATTGGCAGGTCGCAAGTTCTGACCTGTTTTCAGTGCAGGTCGTAGAAAAGGGGCTAAAAAGTGTGACCTGGAGGTCCAGGTCACAGGTTATGGGCCAAAAAGTGCAACCCCCCTATTCCGGTTGTCTCGGCGGCAGATTTTCAGAAAAGTTGTCGTCTCAGTTGCGGCTGGTGTCGCTTACCTGCGCAATAGGGCCAGAAACACACGAAAGTTAGAAATTTTGATGTTTTAGGGTTTTATGTGAGAAAAACAACATGAAAATAGGAAAAATAAACAGCTGAAAAGAAACCCTAGGGTTTGAAGTAGCTGGATATGCAGGAATATGAAAAACGACAGCGGTCGTAATTTAAAACCCGTGTGGAGTCGCCATTTGTTAGTATGAATCCTTTGTCGAAGTGTACGAAAAAGGACCACTTTAGCTACACATAACTAATAGCCCTAACAACAAAAGTGGCTGCCAATATCTTCAGATCTGCGGTTAGTTGGACATAAAAGAGCTGCAAAAAACCAGATCTATGCATGGAAAGACATTAAGCAGAAAAAATAAGGGTTTGTTCCATATACCAATAGACAAGACAAGAACAATTTTTGAAAGAATTTTTATATTAATTGGGCACCTGGGAGGAAAACAAGAAGGCGTATCCAATTCTCCTCAGTGGGATGGGTTCTTGGAAGTCCTCAGCACTTCAGATCTAAGATTTCTCTCTCTTGTAGGTGTAGAAAACCCACACAAAGAATAGAACTCAAAGGGAGCTCACACAGCAAATGGTAGAAAAGAGTGATCAAGTGTATAGATCCAGAGTGATCTAATAGGAAAAAAAAGGTGAAGAATGGTAGGAAAAACCCTCCTATTTATAACAAAATATTGGGTCATTCTAGATCTTGGTGCATGGGTTAACTAGATCTAGATCCACTTTTTATGGAATATTTTATTATATTTGTTGGAGGGAAAAGGTATTTGACTTGGGTCAAATCCCTTAATTTGTCAAAATAAATAAATAAATGATTTATTTATCTTTTTAAGGAAGCGGTTAGAAGATAATCAAATAAATAATGATTTATTTAATTATTTAAGGAAGTGGTTAAAAGATAATTAAATAAATAATGATTTATTTAATTATTTGTGGGTGATTTGGTCATATTTAACAAGGAATATTATCTAAATAAGATTTAAATAATTATTCCTAGAAAATAATAAGATAAATAAAGGTTTATCTAATTAATTTCTTTGTTTTTGGGTTAAACATGACTGGGAATAATAATTAAATTATGGTTTAATTAATTATTCCATGAGGAAATTTAAACAAAATAGGTTTGTTTAATATTTCCTTTTGGGGTTTCCTATTTAGACCATAAACAACCTAATAAATGTGGTTTATTAAGTTATTTTACATAGTGAAAGCAATTTTACTTAGGGTAAAATTGGTCTTACATGGTGTACTTGGGTCCATCTAATGATAATAGGTTAGATGACCAAAAAATGGTGTAACAGTGTTTCTCCAATATAGGGAATACCACAGGAGCAAGGAACCAGGTAAACCCTTTTTTGTCTTTTGGGTCGATAGGATCCTTCATAGACCTGAGAGAATTTCTAATGCTACAGAGAGGCTTGAACGAAGAGGAGGCATTATTCCTTTTAAGGACATGGGAAATCTTGTCTGTGGTCCCTTAGATAAATGAGATATTAACGTTAGAGATAGGATCCAAGCGAGCAGTTTTTCCTCTTAACCCTTTATAGGATATTTGAAAGGCTTTAAGGCCCTAAGTTCTACTATACCCATTATTTTAAAATACATCAAAAAGATGTGATTTCTTTGACTCTAGGTGGCTGTCATCAGAGATTCTCAGAGCACGGGTGGAAATAGTGCAAAGAAAACCAAATTTTTGGGTAGGAAAATGATGAGAACCAACATGAAGATATCATTTTGTGTGAGTCTTCTTGCAAAAAACTTGGTGAGAAATGGAACCATCATCCATTCTAGAGAGGAGGATGTCAAGGAAGGGAATGCAATTGTCCACCTCTACTTCCATCGTGAACTTGATGGAATCTGACTCGGAATTTAGGTGGCACAGAAACAGATCTAAATTCTTGTGACCATGGGGCTATCTGACACAAGTATCATCCATAAACCTCTTCCACTTTTTAGGGAGAAATTGAGATGAGGCTAAGGCCTCAGTTTCAAAATCTTCCATAAATAATTTAGCAACTATAGGGGAAAGAGGGGAACCCATAGAAACACTGCAATGTTTCTCATAGAACTCACCTTGGAAGCTGAATAAGGTCGAGGTGAGGCAGAGAGCAACTAATTTAGAAGTTTCCTAGGTTGAGATCTGATTTATGACACCAATGGCCTCTTGTATGGGGATTTTGTAAATAAGGAAACAAATTAAAAACTTACTAACAAATCCCCAAGCTCCAACCTAATATCTTAGGAATCGGTGAGACCAACAAGGGGTTTAAGCTTCTGGGCCAAGAACATAGCAAGATGATAACTAGGCCCACCTATTGTGTTGACAATAGGTCTTAAAGGGGGCCCAGATTTATGAATCTTAGGAAGGTCATAAATCTTAGGGGTGAGGGGATTTCTCTCAATAACCTTCATAGAGAGAGGATTAAGAGATAAATATGACTGATTGGCGAGGACAATGCTCCGAATGGAAAATGGCCTACACCCATGGTATTTATCTACCCATGGTATTGTAAGTGGTATCTACCCTTGGTATTGACCCATGGTATCCACCTATGGTATCTACCCATGTTATTGTGACTCAAAAAAAGGCTATAAATAACAAGCCTCAATTTGTAAAATGATAGATTGTCCACCACAATGTAGCCTTTACAGTTATTCTCTTTTTTAATAAAAGATTTCTTTGTGGTTTTACTTAATGTGTGTTCTCTCATTTTGTTGGCATTTGAATTTTTTAGATCTTTGGGGCCTCCCCCAATATCCAGATCAAGCAACCTCCTTAGAAACAAATTTAATGGGATTCTTTTTAATCTTGACGTAACCGCCACTATTTGAAAGATGTTCGATCATTTTGTTGACATAGTCGGATTTATCCAAAATGACTATGGCACCACCTTTGTCAACCTTAATGATGACAATAGCAGGGTTATCCCTCAGGGCTTTAAGGGAAAGAAACTCAAGCTTGCTAAGGTTCCATAACATCAAGCTATCCATGAGGGAATATGTATTGAATATTCCAATGCTTTTGATTCAAATGGGTGGTTCTGATGTTGTAATAGGAGTCCAATGGTTAAAATATTTTGGTACAATAGCTTTTAATTTTCAAGATATTTTCTTGAAATATTTTTGGGAAGGAAAGGAAGTTGAATTAAGGGGTATCATAGGGAAACCAAGAAAGATAATCAGCTCTAATGGCATGAAAAATCTATCCATGGGATAATATATATTGAATATTCCAATTATTTCCATTCCAATGGGTGGTGTTGATGTTGTACTAAGAGTCGAATGGTTACAATCTTTGGGTACGATAGCTTTTATTTTTCAATAAATTTTCTTGAATTTTTTTTGAGAAGGAAAGGAATTTGAATTAAGGGGTATAGCGAGGAAACCAGGAAAGGTAATAATATCTAATGGCATTACAAATATTCTAAATAAAGAACAATGAGGTGTAATTTCACAATTATTCTCACTACAGGTTCAAACATTGAAATCGTTTATTTCTCTAGATCTCCAAAAAGTCTTAGAAAATCATTCCAAGGTATTTAGGACTCCAAAAGTCCTCCCATCTATTCAGTAACATGATCATGCTATTAATTTGATTCTAGGAAGTGTTCCTCCAAACATCAAGCCTTACAGATATCCATATGCCCAAAAGAGGGAAATTTAACGTATGGTTGTAGAAATGCTAGAGGTCAGTATAATTCAACCTAGTCAAATTTCTGAGTCTCTGCTTCAGTAGCATTGGTTCACAAGAAGAATGGATCGTGGTGCATGTGTCCAGATTATAGGGAGCTCAACAAGCTCATTATTAAAGATAAATTTCCCATTCTTATCATTGATGAATTATTAGATGAATTACATGGAAAAATTTACTTCACCAAGTTGGATCTTCGTTTAGGATATCATCAAATAAGAATGAAGATTGAAGACATTTTGAAAACAACATTTAGAAATCATGAGGGTCATTATGAATTTTTGGTCATGCCTTTTGGCCTTACCAATGCACCTTTTACATTTCAAGGTTTGATGAATTCCATTTTCAAACCCTTAGAATATTTGTGTTAGTATTTTTAGAGGATATACTAATCTACAACAAGTCTTGGAAGGTGTTAGCCATCTATAAATTTTTCATATACTATGATGGCTAAAACAGGTCTATTAGTCTTCAAGAAACAAATTTGGAGCAAATCTGTGACTTCTTGAAGCCTTGATGTGTCCATTTGTCCAAAGGATCCATCTCACTGATGTCTTCACAAAGCCCTGCTCTTGTCTTGAAGAAAACTACTCTAAAACCCTCTTTCATTCCCATCTTCCTATTAAAAATCCCTCCATTTCCTCAAAAATCCCTTTTAGACCTTATAAACCCCCTTTATTTGGTTTAAAATCACCTTTTTAACTCTACCGAAACCCTCAAAAAGCCTCAAAAAACCCCATTTCGGCCTATTTTCCGCTCATTTTAACCTTTAGGCCTTAAGCACCTTTCGCTTAAGCCCCAACCCCTTTTTTCCACCATAAGACTAGCTCCACGACCGAGCACTAAAGCCCATCGGCAGTCGCACTTCGGCGATTCCAAGTTCTCGCTTCCATTTTATATTTTCGCTGACGACCAATATTTCGATGAGATCGGGACCCTCCATTTCCCAAGATCTAATGGTCATCGCACTCTGCGCTCCATCTCAATTGCTCCACCGATCCGATGCCCCACTTTAAACTTCGCCGTTCATCTAATCTAGATCTGACAGTCCGCACTCCATCGCATCGGCGCAGTTCCCCATTTCCTCTTTTCCCTTTCATTTTATTCTACTGATGGCCGATGCCCCGCTTTAATCTCCACCGTCGATATAATCTAGATTGGATGGTCTGCACTCCATCGCATCGGCGCATCGCCTTTTCCTCGCTCCCACTTCCATCCTCTGCCGATGAAATCTCCACCGTCGATCTCCACCCGATCGGATGGTCCACGCTCATCAGCCATCCCATTTTCCTCCCTCCCGGACCCTCTTCTCTGCCGATGGTCGATCCGCCAAGTTTATTGGAACCGTCCATTTCCCCAAATCGAACGGTCCTCACTCATCGCATTATCACATTTCTTCCTCTTGCCTCCCTGGATTTTCAATGTGCGCGGCCCCGATTCAATCTTAGCCATCCATTTCCCGAATCCAACGACCCACATTACTCCTCCATGTCAACCCCGCCCTTTTCATTCTCCTTCATAATCTAATCCTAGCCATTGATCTCTCAAGATGTAACGACCCTCGCTTCATCATACATTCGCAGTTTACCCCTCCCCTCGCACCATGCATGCCTTTGTGCAAGATCGTGATGCATCTTCCACCGTTGATCCTCATGATCCAAAGGCTCTAATTTATCTTCACAGTTTATCTCTGCCCAATAGCCTTTCACTATGCGACAAAACTATTGAAGCCATTTCGCTAGGTCCCACCTTTTTTCCTCCCATTATTTTCTCCCTTCACGTTTAATCATGACCATTGATCTCCCAGATCGAACGTTCTAGAATTGTTTCGCTCCCGGTCCAACCAAAATGATTCAGCGCTCCATTTCAAAGCAAAATGGGTGGTTTTGAGAAGACACGTGTCGACCTCTTGACCGTATCACGTCCGTTTGATATAATACCGCTTACCGCCTTCACCTCACATGAAAACCGCTACCAGTTTTCCAATACCACTTTTCATTTCTTCGCGCCAATGCAAATTTTAAACCTCTGCCTGCATTGCACCTCCTTTGCACTGCTCTTCCGCTACTCCCTAGCCTCTATAAAGTAGTTAAAACCAAAAACATAGGATTTCATATAACATATTGGTTGTTTTTTACTGGTTTCATGGAGTTTAAGGGATTAAAGCCTAAAGCCTGAAAATTTTAAGGCTTAGTCCGAAAATTAAAGTTAAAGACGAAGTTGGAGACCAATTGGTTAAAGCTAAACTATTCAGCATGGTGAATAAAGCAGAGAGATTATTAGAGAGGCTTTAAAGCATAACCAAAGCCAAAATCAATGTTTAAAGCCACAAAGCATGACAAATCAGCCAAAGAAATCCTCCTAAGGACACATCAGCGAGGCTATTTCCTTCTCAGAAACCCGTAAGGACACCTGGAGTCTACTTCACCTTTCAAAGACACCGTGATAGCCGTCCTGATGACAAAACCTCATTAAAATTGTCAGAATATTTATTGCACAGTCATGGGAGGCCTCGAAACCAAAATATGATAGTTACTTGTTTCAGAAGTCAAACAGAGTACTTCGGCCACAGTTATCTTCAAATAACACACTTTAGAGTTATTACCATGCCTACCAGATATGCCTCAAAGATAGAAAAAATACTAAAGTGGTACAAGCAGTTAATGCAATGGTTATTAAGAATAATGGGCATTCGAATACCTCTTCCCCACTATCTTAAGTAATATTTATTACCATTTCTGCAACACTCTTCCTCTTTGCACCTATATTTATTCATAGAAAACTCATTGTAAAAGGTTGGAAATTTGTTAATTGTTGAATTGTTATTGAGTAAGAGTTACTGAGTAGTTGTAATATAGTAGGATGGGAAGAGAAGTATCAGACTGTAAAAGCTATTGGACTCAAGGTATGTAACTGGACTTGGACATCAAATAGACAAGAAGATTCACTGGATCATGATCTAAATCATTGGTGATGTTATTCTTACTATAATTTTTATTCTCCTTATCTTTCCACTGTGTTCATATTATCTGATAAAGAGCAGTAAAAAATAGATTAGGATTTACTTCTAAATTACCTTAATTCTAACTGATAATCTTTATCTTTATGTTTTCTTCTAAATGTGTGTTTGAGAATGATTCAATAGAGTATAACCAGTTAAAGGATGTTGGTGAGCCCATGTCTGGCTGAGTAGAACTTGAGATGTTGTTCTTGAATGATATTTTCACTGTATGCTAAGTAGAGTCTTATTCAAGGAATTTTATGGTTAGCCTTGTCCCTTGTTTAGTCTTAAACAACTATTTTGAATATTTCCCATAAGGGTAGGCTGAAAGTAGGATAAGTTAAAATTCCTTACTTGATCTTAGGCTACTTTTTATGTTTATCTTAAATGTTTACCCTTGAGAGTATGTCAAAATTAGGATAGGTTAAAAGTCCTTACCTAATCTTAGGCGGCCCTTTGTTCCCTTATCTGTTTTCTTCTTTCACCACACTCCTTAATGTTCCATACCACCAACTCAACTTAAAAGATCTTCTGATATAGATGAATTTCCCTATGAAAAACCTTGGATAGTTGATGTGCAAGTAAACCATTTTATGACTCCATAGCCCAATGGTTTAGCACTATTTTTTGACCTATCTTCCCATACTAAAACATCCTTCTACTTATTTCCTCCTTCACTTCACATGACCTTATCATTTAATGATTCCAAACCAAAAACAAACAAAATCCCTTATACTTCATAACTAGCCTAATATCATAACTAAGCATAAATAAATATCTTTTGAAAACACTTATATAGAGAGATCCCTCTCTGAATCTAGGAGGGCTAGATCCTAGGATTCCAAAGTGGTTCTGATGTTGCCTTGTCATTTGATATGCCAATCTGCCAAATCACAGGACCCCAACATAATGGCAACTCCAATGGGGATTTTTGAAAGGTTTAGGGAATTTTTTATCACTCAGAGTCCCACCGTGATTGCTAACATAATGGCGATTCCACTGGGGAAGTTCTAAGTAAATTGAATCTTAAACATCCTTAAGAGCTCAGAAGACCCACAACATCCTTAAATTGGTAGTTAATTGCTGATGGTGGACAACAACTTATCTTAAAACATTTAAAATAATCCACCTAGTGACTCCACAACTCCTAAAAGACCAAAAATTCCACTGGTGGCCAGTAGGCCTGCTGATTACCCCTGATTTCACAAAGACTCCACTGGGGTAGCCCACACTACCATTAAAACATCGTGCTCATCCATGATGAGGAAACTTTGAGGAAAAATCTTTCCTTGCTCAAGAATAATTTGTCTCTAAATATTGTCACATCTGGCTAACTTTCTTCTCTTTGGGTCTAAATCTTAACATATTGGCTTTAAGAAGAATTCATACCAGAGCTTATCCTGACCCAAATCCTCCTGAAATAGTTGATAATCCAGAAAGAATTCTTAGGAAGTTTCCTGTATCTAGGGATCCAACTATTGTTAGACCCATTCATAGAGCTAACTCCATGCCTGAAGACCTTGCAGCTCTATCAGATACCCAAGTCAACTTACCCTTGTCAAGAAGTTTACCAAGAACTAAGTCACTTAGTGGTATAGATCAGACAGACTATGAGCCTCCAAGTTCACCACAACATAGTGGCCAACACCTTAGCAGTAGAGAAACCCCTCCATCCACACCTCCTTATCTTCATTTCATTCATAACTTTGGTTTCCCTCACCCCAAATCTGCTCAACAGTCTCTTGTTGGTCCAAGCTCTTCTATCATCCATATACCCACTATTCAAACCACTCCATTCCTCCCAAAAAATCCTATCATGGTAGCATGGTATGCTCCCCTAGTGTTACCACAACCTCTGGTTCCTTTAACCAATGAATATCAATCCAGAATTCCCCATTTCACCGGAAATGAATCCACTAATTCTCAATAGCATGTAGACAAGATGAATGATGCCTTTGATTATATGGAAATAGAAGGTGAGACCATTAAGATGAGAATCTTTGCCCAAATTTTAGGAGGATAAGCTAAGAAATGGTTTAAGGGTTTAACTCCTAATAGTATTAATGATCTCCCTTCTTTACATCAAACATTCATAAACAAATGGGAAATTAGGAAGAACCCTCTCCAAATACTTTCAGATTACAACAACCTCACCCTGGGGAGAGTGTTCAAAATTATTGCACTAGATTCAATAGTGTTTATAACGCACTACCCCCAGATTTGAAACCTCCACAAGGCTTAGCTTTGGCCAAATTCCCTGAAGGATTTGATCCCAAAATGGCCTATCAGCTAAGGGAAAGGGATCCCTTAACTTTAGAAGACATACAGAAGGGATATCTTAGTGTTGAAGAAAATCTAATTGAGAAGAGAGCTAGGATTATGACTGAAAAGAAAGTAACATATAGGGAAGACATTGCACCTTCCACATCTGACTCAAAATTAGACCATCTAGCCAAGAACATGGACAGGTTAGAAAAAATGATGGAGAGGTTGGTTGTCCAAACAAATGCTCAGAATAGGAACCAACCTAAAAATTAGAACCAGAACTTTAGGAGAAATCCCAATCAGATTAGACAAAGAGATTATGATCAACAAATTAGACCTCCATTTCAAGAAAATTATGTTGATGAAGATGAGGGAATGATAGAAGAGCCAGAGGAAACTATTATAAACATGCTGGGAGTAAGTAATGAAGACCATGCCTTTTTCACAGAGGATGACCAGGCCACATATACATATTATTATAATGAAGGCTTAGAATCTGAGGACTATAGGCAAGGATTTGAGAATGACATCATGGAGGTCCATAAACAATATGACCTCAGGAGCAAAAATAACCAAGAAAATCCCTAAACAAAGACCTCTGAAAATGTTGTTAAAAAAAGATCTGAAAAGGTGATTAGAGAGGCTGCTGAAAACAACAAAACAACAACTGAAAGTTCTGGTAAAAACAAGGGGAAAGGCACTCAAACCACTGATAAATAGAGTGTTGACCCTAGCAACACTAGCACTTCAGCTAGTGCCCCTATAAAAACAGTTTTAACTGATGTACATAGTAAAAACCAGCAAGTTGATTTTGCTAATAAGTTAGTGACTAATAAGATAGATCTGAGCCTTTCAAAGAATCGGTTCCCTTTCAATATAGAAAGTGAAATTGCTAAAATCAATATCTCTGTCCCCCTCATTGAGTTAGTCACTCAAGATGTAAATAAATGTCAGGTGTTAAAAGCTTTGAACATAGAGGAAAATAATGACTCTGTCAACCTGAATGATGATCAGCCAACCCTTTTATTTAGTCCTAAGATTGAAGGAAAGTTCCAAGAAGGAGTGGTCCCTCCTTTCTATGTCAGTTTGACTATCCATGACAAGATTTTGCATAATGCTATGCATGATTCAGGGGCTTCTCATAACCTCATGCCCAAAGTAATCATGGAGAGATTAGGCCTTGAGATAACTAGACCATATAAATATTTGTATTCTTTTGACTCCATTAGAGTAAAATTCTTAGGCCTGATGAAAGATCTTTGTGTAAACTTGACCCAAGTCTCGGCCAAATGCATAGTGATGCATGTGGTAGTGGCTGATGTGCCCCCCAAATATGACATGCTTCTTTCAAGATCATGGGGTGCTAAGATTCAAGGTACCATGCAAATGGACATGACATATGCCACCATCCCTGTCTTCAGTCAACTTAGAAGACTTTATAGGGAATCACACATGAAATTTATGGTGAGTAGTCAAGAAAAATCAGAAAATTCCCCTCTTTATTCTGTCCATACAGACCTAGACTCATTCATTTTTTGCAATGATGAAAGATTTGGTGAACTAGAGTTGGATAGTGAGCAATCACCCAACATAACAGAAAATATGGAAGGAGAGAATAGGGAGAGAGAGGCTCTCAGACAGTTTTCCGAATCTAAAAATTACAGCAAAAAAAATAGAGAGTATGATCCACCCACTGTCCATCAGCTTAGTGAAAATCATGAGAGTCGAGAAGAAAGGCCTCAACTCCATCAAAAATTTAAGGAACAAGACCAACATAAACATGCTACAGAACCCATAGAATTGCATGATGATAGTTAGAACACACAGGACTAAGGGGACATGAATGAAAACAACAACAAGTCTGAAACTAGACCTCTTTGGAGTATGAGTTTTGATGGGTCTTGTAATAGAACTGGTGCAAGAGCAGGTGTGTGGCTTCACAACATAGAGAACAATTATGCTGAAATCCATTCATACAAGCTAAAATTCCAATGCACAAATAACATAGCAGAGTATGAAGCACTCCTCTTAGGACTACATTTACTGAAGAAATTAGGAGCCAGGAGGATAGCTGTTCATTGAGATTCTGAACTGATCATTAGGCAGATAAATGGAGAGTACACTTCCAAACATTCAAGACTAAGAGCCTATAGAAATGATGCCATGGACCTTTTGAAAGATTTTGAGGAATATGAAATTGTTTTTGTCCCTAGAAGCCAAAAAATTCTTTCCAATGGTTTAGCTTGTGCTGCCAGTTCATGTCAAAGACCCTATGACAACAAACAGTTCATAGTCCAAGTGAAATATAGACCAGCTATCCCAGACAATGAAAAGTATTGGCAGGTCTTTGAGGGAGATAAATATGTAGAGGACTTCCTGTAGTCCAGAAATGAGTTTGAATTTCCAAATTCAGACTCAAAGTATGATAAAGACTGTCTTAATGAGGAACAACCTGTTGAAAAAGAACCTCCTCCCATTACAGAGATAAACCTGCTAACCAAAGAGTTTGAAAATCAAACAAAAGAGTACATAAACTCAGGAAAGGAAGACATAGAGGTACTATAGTCTAAAGACAAAGGCTTACGAAAATGACTAGCACCTCTAGAAGACTTGTTTGATTTTAATGACGTTGCCAAGAAACAAACAATAGAACCCACTGAATCTAATATTAAGGAATGCAATATAGGTAGTAAAGACAAGCCTAAAATGATCAAGTTATCTAAAACATTGCCAGCTCACATGAAACTGAAATATATTGAGTTTTTTAAATAGGTTTTTGATGTATTTGCTTGGAGCTATGAGGATTTAAAGGCATATGACACAGAGACCATTCAGCACAAGATACCACTTAAAGAAAACCAGAAACCGTTTAGGTAGAAATTACGCAGAATAAACCCTGTGCAGTTACCTCTGGTTGAGAAAGAAATTAGGAAAATGTATGATGCTGGAATTATATTCCCTGTGAGATACTCAGAGTGGGTATCTAATATTGTAGCTGTAAGAAAGAAAACGGGAGAAATAAGGCTTTGCATTGACTTTAGGAACTTGAACAAAGCATCATTAAAGGAAAACTATCCCCTGCCTAAAATGGAGCACATATTACAAAGAGTAGTTGGATCCAAAAGGATTTCCTTGCTAGATGGCTTTTCAGGATATAATCAAATATTGGTACTCCCTGATGACCAACTTAAAATATCCTTCACTACTCCTTGGGGCACTTTCATGTATGTGAAAATGCCTTTTGGATTAATGAATGCGGGTGCCACCTTTCAAAGAGCCATGGATATTGCTTTCTCAGAAGAAATATGACACTTCATTGTGATTTACTTAGATGAAATTACAATCTATTCCAAAACAAATGAAGAACACCTAGTACACCTAAGAAATGTCTTTGAGAAATGTAGAAAGTTTGGGCTATCCTTGAATCCCAAAAAGACATTGTTTGGTCTCTAAGAAGGTAAACTTCTTGGTCATATCATATCTGAAAAGGGGATTAAAATAGACCCAAAAAGGGTTGAAGGTATATTGCAAATCAGTCACCCCAGAAACATCAAAGAACTTCAATCTTTCATTGGAAATATTAATTTCTTAAGAAGGTTCATACCCAACCTGGAAGAACTCCTTAAGAACATGAAAAACATGCTAAAGAAAGAGATAGGAGTTAAATGGACGTTAGAAGCAAAGAAGTCCTTTGAACTGGTCAAACATGCTCTTACCCAAGCACCGGTTCTTATCAGTCCTGATTTCACTAAGGACTTCCTCATATTTTCATTTGCATCAGAACATATTGTGGCCGCTATCCTATTACAGAAAAATCCAGAAGCACAAGAGCAGCCAATTGAATTTTTTAGCAAGGCATTAAGGGATGCACCTATGAAATATAATATCATGGAAAAATAGGCCTATGCTTTGGTCAAATCCTTGAAGGATTTCAGATTTTATATATTGCACTCTCACATTATTGCATTTGTGCCTCATGTGGTGGTAAAAGACATTTTGTCACAAGACCTCGATGGAAAAAGAGGAAAGTGGATTACTGTGATACTGGAATATGATTTGGAAATTAAATCCACTAAACTCATCAGGGGTCAAGGCCTAGAACAATTAATGGCTGAATCTAACTTACAAGAACTTGATATAAACATGATACATGCATTAGATGGACAAGAAGAATTACCAGCCCCATTTATTGAGGATCATTTCCTCAATTCATCCTGGTATGCTAATATTTTGTATGTGCTTAATAACCTCAATGCCCCTCCTGGTTTGTCTAAAACTAAGGCAAGATTCTTGAAGTTAAAGGTTGTTAATTACTACATTTTAGATAAATGTTTATATTGGAAAAATGCCAGCGGTTTATTTCTTAAATGTTTTCTTGAGGTTGATGTAGATAGGATCAAGCATGAGTTTCATGAAGGAGAATGTGGGGGCCACCTAAATTAGAAAACCACTGCTAATAAAATCCTTAGAGCTGGATATTACTGGCCCACCCTCTTTCAAGATGTCCACAAAATGATAGTTTCCTGCCACAAATGCCAAATCTTTGAAGGCAAGAGAAAACCACTTCCCTTACCATTGCAACCAATGACTGTTGAAGCTCCTTTTCAATAGTGGGGCCTAGACTTCATTGGGGAAATCCATCCTGACTCATATTCCCAACATAGATGGATACTAACAACCACTGATTATTTCACCAAATGGATTGAATCCATTCCTTCTAGGAATGCCACAGACTCAGTTATCATAAAATTCCTTGAAGACCATATCCTGTCTAGATTTGGCTGTCCTAGGAAAATCATCACTAACAATGGTGCTACATTTGGCTCTAAAAATATGGTTGATTTCTATCACATATATCAGAATGTTCTTGGTCATTCCACAATTTATTACCCTCAAGGTAATGGGATGGAAGAATCTTCTAATAAAAGCCTGGTAAACATAATAAAGAAGCTTCTGGAAGAAAATCAGAGGTCATGGCACAACAAGCTGGTACATGCTTTATGGGCAGATAGATTGAAAATAAAGAAATCAATTGGAATGTCTCCCTATCAGCTAGTTTATGGAGCCGATGTAGTTTTTCCTACCAGTTTAGGAGTGCCAATGATGAAGTTGTTCCAAGAAATACAATCAGAGGAAGATAGCATGATGAGAAGGATAAATCAGACCATACATCTTCAGCAAACTAGGGAAAAAGTTTATAACAGAGCATAGAAAGTACAAGAGAATATCAAAAGGCTATTTGATAAGAGGAAAATGGGAAGTGATTTCAAAACTGGTGACAAAGTACTCAAATGGGATTCTAGGACAGAAGATAAGGGCAAACATGGCAAGTTTGACAATCTATGGCAAGGCCCTTACATCATTTAATCTGCCATTGGTCTTAATGCATTTTTTGTACAAGAGATGGAAGGTACAGACTTGTGTGGGGGTCCTGTCAATGGCAGGATGCTCAAGCATTATTTCTGCTAAACTCTCAGTTTAAAAGCTTTCATTCTTCATTGTAAATATCATTTCTTTGTTTTATTTTGAAAAAAAAAGAAAAATACAAAAACAATAGAAAAGACAAAAGAGGGCAGATTAGAAAAACAAGAAAGGTACAACCCCATACCAAAAAGAAATAAAAATCTGAAAGTGTGCAAGCCTAGATTCCACTACTTGAAAGAGCATTGCTATTTAGTCATACAGCCTAATCATGACTAGATAGATTTCAATTTACTACTGATAGGTTAGTGAATCAGATTTGCCAAACAGTTTAATCTTGGCTTATCAATAAACTAGATTAGGATAGAAAAACAGAGGTTCAAACAAGCTTAAATCCTGAACCTATAAGTTTGATGAAGAATGGCTCAAATCAGATCAAAACCTGAGCCAAAGAGAAGAAAAATAATTGGTTCTAACATGCTGAAAACTTGAACCAGGTAAAGAAGAAGAAGATAGCTCTAGAAGATCAAAATCAGAGCTGAAAGGAATAAAGAAGGACTCTCATTGTTTTCAGATCTCAATCCTTCCATGTTTTGTTTTACTTTTCTGCAAATAAAGGTCTATGAGAAGTCTGTTTTTGATGTCATAGCCATCACAACAAATTAGACAGCTTAATCCTAGTTTGACTATGTTTTCAATTTCTGTTTTAAAATGTAGAGAATGCAGATCTGTCAGACAATTTAATCCTGGCAGATAGTATATTAGGTAGAGAATTTTAGAGTCCAATTGATTAATCTGGACTCATGGAAGTTATAAGGGTAGATTTAGATTAGTTTTCTTGCTTTCAATAAAAGAATAAAATGTTGATGTCAAAGGGTTTGCAAGACCAAGTGCACCCTGCTGAAAAAAAAATGTTAGGAAAGTAGGCTATGTAGGTAGTTGTTTGGGGAAAATTGATTTGTTATAATGTAATTATTGATCATCTTTTCAAGCAGCATGATCAAAGAAGAAGGAGGATTATCAAAGTGCGGGACATTGATCTACATTCCAGAGATAAATTTCTGAGGTTCTTGACACCTCCAAGGAGCTGCCATCCCTAAGTGGAGCTGCTGTTATCCATCTATAAATTTTTCATATACTATGATGGCCAAAACAGGTCTATTAGTCTTCAAGAAACAAATTTGGAGCAAATATATGACTTCTTGAAGCCTTGCTATGTCCATTTGTCCAAAGGATCCATCTCACTGATGTCTTCACAAAGCCCTGATGTTGTCTTGAAGAAAAATGCTCTGAAACCCTCTTTCATTCCGATATTCCTATTAAAAATCCCTCCACTTCCTCAAAAATCCCTTTTAGACCTTATAAACCCCCTTTATTTGGTTTAAAATCACCTTTTTAACTCTACCGAAACCCTAAAAAAGCCTCAAAAACCCCATTTCGGCATATTTTCCGCTCATTTTAACCTTTCGGCCTTAAGCACCTTTCGCTTAAGCACCAACCCCATTTTTTCGGCATAATACTGGCTCCGCAACTGAGTGCTAAAGCCCATCGGCAGTCGCACTTCGGCAATTCCAAGTTCCCGCTTACGTTTTTTGTTTTCACTGCTGGCCAATCTTCCGATGAGATCGGGACCGTCCATTTCCCAAGATCTGACGACCATTGCACTTCGTGCTCCATCACAATCGCTCCACCAATCCGATTCCCTGCTTTAATCTCCACCATTGATCTAATCTAGATCCGACGATCCGTGCTCCATCACATCGACGCAGTTCCCCATTTCCTCTTTCCCCTTGCATTTTCTCTCCTCTGATGGCTGATGCCCTGCTTTAATCTCCACCATCGATCTAATCTAGATCGGACGGTCTACGCTCCATCGCATCGGCACAACGCCCTTTCCTCGCTCCCACTTCCATCCTCACCGATGAAATCTCCACCGTCGATCTCCACCCGATCGGACGGTCCGCGCTCATTGGCCATTGCATTTTCCTCCCTCTCAGACCCTCTTCTCCATTGATGGCTGATTCATCAAGTTAATCACAGCCATTTATTTCCCCAGATCGCATGGTCCTCACTCATCGCATTATCACATTTCCTCCTCTCACCTCCCTGGATCTCTGATGTGCGCTGCCCCGATTCAATCTTAGCTGTCCATTTCCCCACATCCAACGACCCACATTACTCCTCCATGTCAACCCTTCCCTTTTAATTCTCCTTCATTGTCTAATCCTAGCCATTGATCTCTCAAGATCTAATGGCCCTTACTTCATTACACATTCGCAGTTCACCCCTCCCCTCGCACCATACATGCCTTTGTGTGAGATTGCAATGCATCCTCCATCGTTGATCCTCACGATCCAACGACTCCCATTGATTTTCACATTTTAACTCCGCCCGATAGCCTTTCAATACGCGACAAAACTGTTGACTTCATTTCGCTGGGTCCCACCTTTTATCCTCACATTCTTTCCTCCCTTCACGTTTAATCCTGATCGTCGATCTCCCAGATCGGATGGTCTAGAATTTTTTTCGCACCCGGTTCACCCAAAATGATTCAGAGCTCCATTTCAATGCGAAATGGGCAGTTTTAAGAAGACACGTGTCGACCTCTCGACCATATCGTGTTCGTTTGATATAATACTTCTTACCGCCTTCACCTCACATGAAAACCGCTGTCGGTTTTCCAATACCACTTTTCAGTTCTTTGCGCCAATGCAAATTTTAAACCTCTGCCTGCATTCCACCTCCTCTGCACTGCTCTTCCGCTACTCCCTAGCCTTTGTAAAGCATTTAAAACCAAAAATGTAGGATTTCATATAACATATTGGTTGTTTTGTGTAGGTTTCATGGAGTTTAAGGGATTAAAGCCTAAAGCCTGAATATTTTAAGGCTTAGTCTGAAGATTAAAGTTAAAGATGCAGTTGGAGACCAATTGGTTAAAGCTAAACCAGTCAGTGCAGTGAATAAAGCAGAGAGATGATTAGAGAGGCTTTAAAGCACAATCAAATCCAAAATCATTGTTTAAAGCCACAAAGCATGACAAATCAGCCAAAGAAAGCCTCCTAAGGACACATCAGCGAGGATATTTCCTTCTCAGAAACTCGTAAGGACACCTGAAGTCTACTTCACCTTTCAAAGAAACCGTGACAGCCATCCTGATGAAAAAACCTCATTAAAACTGTCAGAATAGTTATTGCACAGTCATGGGAGGCCTCATAACCAAAATATGATAATTACTTGTTTCAGAAGTCAAACAGAGTACTTCGGCCACAGTTATCTTCAAAGAACACACTTCAGAGTTATTACCATGCCTACCAGATATGCCTCAAAGACAATAAAACTACTAAAGTGGTACAATTAGTTAATGCAATGGTTATTAAGCAGAATGGGCATTCGAATACCTCTTCCCCTCTGTCTTAAGTAATATTTATTACCATTTCTGCAACACTCTTCCTCTTTGCACCTATATGTATTCACAGAAAACTCATTGTAAAAGGTTGGAAATTTGTTAATTGTTGAACTGGTCTTGGACATCAAATAGACAAGCAGATTGACTGGATCCTGATCTAAATCATTGGTGATGTTATTCTTATTCTAATTTTTATTCTCCTTATGTTTCCACTGTGTTCATATTCTCTGATAAAGAGCAGTAAAAAATAGATTAGGATTTACTTCTAAAGTACCCTAATTCTGACTGATAAGCTTTATCTTTATGTTTTCTTCTAAATGTGTGTTTGAGAATGAATCAATAGAGTATAACTAGTTAAAGGATGTTGGTGAGCCCATGTCTGGCAGAGTAGAACTTGAGATGTTGTTCTTGAATGATATTTTCACTGCATGCTAAGTAGAGTCCTAATCAATGAAGTTTATGGTTAGCCCTGTCCCTTGTTTAGTCTTAAACAACTGTTTTGAAGATTTCTCGTAAGAGTAGGCCAAAAGAAGGATAGGTTAAAAGTCCTTACTTGATCTTAGGCTACTTTTTATGTTTATCTTAAATGTTTACCCTTGAGAGTACGTCGAAAGAAAGATAGGTTAAAAGTCCTTACCTGATCTTGGGTTGCCCTTTGTTCCCTTATATGTTTGCTTCTTTCACCACACTCCTTAATGTTCCATACCACCAACTCAACTTAAAATATCTTCTGATATAGATGACTTGCCCTATGGAAAACCTTAGATAGTTGATGTGCAAGTAAACCCTTTCATGACTCCATAGCCCAATGGTTTAGCAATGTTTTTTTAACCTATCTTCCCATGCTGAAACATCCTTCTACTTATTTCCTCCTTCACTTTACATGACCTTCTCATTTAATGATTCCCAACAAAAAACAAACAAAATCCCTTATACTTCATAACTAGCCTAATATCATAACTAAGCATAAATAGATATCTTTTGAAAACACTTATATAGAGTGATCCCTCTCTGAATCTAGGAGGGCTAGATCCTAGGATTCCAAAGTGGTTCTGATGTTGCCTTGTCATTTGGTATGCCAATCTTCCAAATCACAGGACCCCAATAGAAGGAACATGTTCAACATGTTAACAGGGTGCTCAAAATATTAGAGGAGAAAATATTATATGCAAAAACCTCCAAATGTTTCTTTGGACTATAGGAGGTGGAATATTTGGGTCATATTGTATCTCATGAGGTTGTTAAGGTAGGCCCTAAGAAAATTAAAGCCATTAAGAAATGGAAAATCCCCACAACCATAAAGAATCTTTGAGGATTTCTCGGGTTGACATGGTATTATCACAAGTTTGTTAAGAATTATGGGAGAATAGAAAAACCTCTAACAAAATTACTAGATAAATATGCATTTTCTTAGACTCCAAAAGCAACTAAGGCCTTGAATATCTTAAAGAGGAAATGTTTCAATAATTGGTCTTAGCTACACCAGACTTCAAAAAACCTTTATTGTGGAATGTTATGCCTCAAGAAATGAAATTGGTGATGTTTTAATGCAATAAGGAATACCCATTACTTTTGAAAGTCATCCAATCAAAGGAAAGTATTTACACAAACCTATTTATGATAAAGAAATGTTGGAAATACGACATGCATTTAAGCAATGGAAATTGTACCTAATGGGAAGAAACTTCAAGGTTAAAATGGATCATGATAGTCTTAGATACTTTTTAGAACAAAAATTATCTTTAGAAGAGTAAAAAAATCGGTCACAAAGATGTTAGGTTATGACTTTGAAATCATCTATAAAAAAAGGGAAGAAAAATGTTGTAGCAAATGTTAATGCAAATTGACTCTTAATAAAGGACAAGGATGTGGAATCATTGCTTCTTTCCATTTATATTATCCAACTAGATTGGATAACCGAAGCAAGGGATGAATGAAAGAATGAAAAAGACGTGTGGGCACTCATCCAAAATTTGCATCAAGATCCCAGTACATCTGATACATTTCGCTGTAAAAATGATTCATTATGTACAAATATCGCCTATACCTTTGTAATAATTCCCAACTAAAATAAAATATCCTTCTGGAATTGCACACCTCTCCCTAAGGAGGGCACTAATCATTATTTTTTAAAACATACCACAGGGTTAAGAAGGAATATTTTTGGGATGGCCTTAAATTTGATATTCAAAATTTTGTGGCAGAATGTTTGGTTTTCCAACAAGTTAAAGTTGAGACAATTAATACCCTGATTTTGTTACAACCCTTATCCATTCCAATTCAATTTTGGGGGTAGGTTTCAATAGATTTTATCATAGGTTTATCCAAGTCTAAAGGAAAGAGTGTCATCATGGTGGTATTTGATAGAATTACCAAGTATGCACACTTTTGTGCATTATCTCATTCATTTAAATTTAGTACAATTGCTACTGCATTTATGGAAACAATTCAAAAGCTACATGGAAACCCAAAGATTATTGTGAGAGAAAAATATCCCATTTTCACTAGAAACTTTTGGATGGAATTAT
Source organism: Pinus albicaulis (assembly GCA_034641835.2). NCBI lineage: Eukaryota > Viridiplantae > Streptophyta > Pinopsida > Pinales > Pinaceae > Pinus > Pinus albicaulis. The sequence continues at coordinate 1,177,997,630 of CM076570.1, forward strand.
TTTCTTTTCTGTGTACTAAATTAGCTCATGGTTGATCTTATCATCCTCAATCTGATGGAAAAACTGAGATAGCGAACAAATGTTTGGAATGATATATTAGTTGCTTTGTATATGATAAGCATGCACAATTGGTCAAGTGGTTACCCCTGGTTGAATGGTGGTATAAAACTTCCATACTACAACAAAAATGACCCTATTTATGGCACTTTATGGATATCATACACTGTCCATCACATCATCTTTGAGAGAAAATTATAAGGTTCAAGTAATGGAATCTCACATCGAGCATCAACAAAAAGTTCTCCAACTGTTAAAGGATAACCTCACTTTGGAGAAAAATCAAATGAAACAACAGATAGATCAACATCACAACGAAAGAAGTTTTGTTGTAGGCGAATGGGTATTTTTATAGCTTCAACCATACAAATAAATATCCCTCAAGCAAGTTAAGAAGGATTATAAATTATCAAAAAAGTATTTTGGTCATTACAAGGTATTGCAAAATATTGGTTCTATGGCATAAAAATTGGATCTTCCTGTATCTTCCTGAGTGCACCTATTTTTCCATGTTTCATGCTTAAAGAAGGTTATAGGTGACAAGCTTCCAGTTCAAACAATATTGCAATAACTTGACGAAGAAGGAAAAATCATATTGGAACCTAAAGCAGTCATGAAAGAAAGAACTAGACAGCTACAAAATCGATCTGTAGAAATTATACAAACAATATGTATACCAATGGATTCAATCTGATCATGCAATATGCTAAATCAAGATACTGATTCCTTATACAAATTAATTGTGGAAAATAAACATGATCACACAATCACACCAAGTAAAATAAAGAAGAAAATCAATTCACAACACAGATATTTTTCCTGGGGAAAGCTTGCTGCTCAAAACCCCTCTATCTTTATTGTATAATGAACCAAGGAATCATGAAACAATACAATGCACTCTTCTCACAAAAGTTTGCTGCACTATCTTGACTGTCTCACACTGATCTAGATAAAATTTGTCCAACACTTAGCCAATTCTCAGCCTGTCTTCAGCCTGCCTTTCTCACACAATCCCTAGGCAATTAATTCCTATTAAATAGGATAATTAGCCTTCCTTGACTACACAATACATCATGGGAATCCTATGGTATATAAAATTGCACCTAGGAAATTTGCTAAAAGTAAAACTAATAGATAAATTCTCTTTAACCTCTATCTCAACTGGGTCTTCATTAGAAGTGACATGCATGCATCTATTAATAGTAAATCATCATTCACTTGATAGATTAGTGCATGTGAATTAAAGTTGATTTAATTCACTTGACCTCTCACTGGTGCAACAATCAGTTACAACTAGTTAAACTGATTTTAACTCAATTAATTTAGTTAATTGATTTCTCATGCATTAAACTAATACACTAACTGCAAATTGGAATCTAAAATAAATAGAATCACTCTACATGCCTCACCAACCACCCTCAACTCGAATTTCATGAGCTAACTGAGTCTATCACACTCAGTTAACTATTGCAAGTGATTATGAGATAAGATTACAAATTATTGTCGAATTTATTTAAGGGATAAATATATTTGACACACATTTCTTCTAATTTAATTAAGAAATAATTAAATCAAAAGCCTCCATGGTAGCCATTTTTGGATGCCAAATTCACTGTTTCTTGTTGCAAATTTAAACACTCCCTCTCAACAATAAAGGAATCAATTTGTCTCGGTCCAGTACCTTTGGAATGTTCTTGCATGTGCACATGCAAGTCTCCTGAAATTGAATAGACTCCAACAACTAAGTCAGTATAATTCATCTGTCATCAGTGTCTTCTTGACTATTGTATCCTACTGCACATGTCTACTGGACTCTCTGCACTGCTAACATATGCATCCATGCACTCTGCACTACTGCCAACTATGATTTTCTTTCCAATATCTGACACCCGTCACTTTGATTTATGTCCTCCTAACATCTGACTGCATAAATATAACTGATTCGATGCATGAGACATACCATCTCAATGAACCCTACCAAAATTTCTTCTTGGAATTAATTATGCACATCTCCCCACCTCACACCTGGAGGTATAGTTGCATGTACTCCCTCTACCCATCTAGCTCAAAATTTCCCCCTCTTGGAGGTCTTTGCTTAAGTGGACTCTTCCACTCGATCTCCTCTCTGCTTCTCCAATTATGGCTACTTCACAACCTTCTGAGACTGCTTCTGAGGCTACATGTTGAGAGATAATTTCTCCCTCTCAACCACTAAGTCACTAACCACTACTTTTATTCTCAAATCCTTGCATGAATCCTCAACCTTGAGAGCATACATGTTCTTGACTCTGGAACCAATCTGCTTCACCTATACTGTGGCTATGTGTTTAAGGAAAACTTTTCCTTTTCTAAACATCACCTCATAACCACGGTCTTCCAATAATGCTACGGAGACAAGATTATTCCTTAGGCCCGAAACATACAAAAAATATGCTAGTCTAAGAGGGGATCCAGACTCCCTTTGAAAGGTAACTGTAGCTATGTCGGTCACGCTATACCTCCCGTCATCTCCAAACTCTATGTTCTGTTGGAGGTCCTTCTCCTCCAAGTCACTGAAGAGATATCTATTCCCCGTCATATGGAATGAGGCATCGTTGTCCAAATACCACATGAATCCCATTACAGTACTGGTCATGCATGTAATGAGAGTAAAATCAAGCTCAAACTTTGAAGCCAATGCTTCACCTGCTCCAACTGTAGGCTCCTTCTTATTTTCCTTCTTTTGTGGACAATTTGTAGCATAGTGTCCATACTCGTGACAATGAAAACATCTGATCTTGGACAAGTATCTGTTGCCCTCTTTTCCTTGGGACTTCTTTCCCTTGGCTTTATTTCCTTTTCTGACTCATGCACATTGTAATTGTCCCACCATCACAAAAGTTTCTAAAAAAAGAGCTGATTTTAAATTGACGATATCTCCCTCATATGAGCTCTGATTCGACTGATTTTTTTTCTTCAGTTTTGGTACTGTTTTGCGAGGAATCCAAATATGATAATTTTTTTTTCAAAATTTTCAGATATTCTCTGCAAACTCTCCACCCAAATAATTCCCGCTCTAATACCATGTAGAAATCTCTAACACATCTCTAATACCATGTAGAAATTATGCAAAAAATATGAATACCAATGGATTCAATTGATCATGTGATATGCTAAAGAAAGATACTGAATCCTTCTACAAATTGATTGCAGAAAATAAACATGATTGCACAATCACACCAAGTAAAAGAAAGAAGCAAATCAATCCACAACACAGATATTTTTCGTTGAGAAATCTTGATGCTCAAAACCCCTCTATCTCTATTGTATAATGAACCAAGGAATCATGAAACAATACAATACACTCTTCTCACAAGAGTTTGTTGCACTATCCTGACTGTCTCACACTGATCCAGACAAAATTGGTCCAACACTTAGCCAATTCTCAGCCTGTCTTCATCCTGCCTTTCTCACGCAATCCCTAGGTAATTGATTCCTATTAAATAGGATAATTAGCCTTCCTTGACTGAGAAATACATCATGGGCATCTTATGGTGTATATAATTGCACCCGAGAAATTTGTTAAAAACACAAATGATAGATAACTTCCCTTTAACCTCTGTCTCAACTAGGTCTTCATCAGAACTGACATGCATGCAGCTATTAATATTAAACTATCATTCACTTGACCGATCACTGCATGTGAATTAAATATGATTTAATTCACTTGACCTCTCACTAGTGCAACAATCAGTTGGAACTAGTTGAATTGATTTTAACTCAATTAATTTAGTTAACTGATTTCTCATGCATTAAACTAATACACTAATTGCAACTTGGACTCTAAAAAAAATATAATCACTCTACATACCTCACCAACCACCCTCAACTCTAATTTCATGAGCTAACTGAGTCCATCACACTCAATTAGCTATTACAAGTGATTATGAGATAAGATTACAATTTATTGTCCAATTTATTTAACAGATACATAAATTTGACACACATTTCTTCTAATTTAATTAAGAAATAATTAAATCAAAAGCCTCCATGGTAGCCATTTATAGATGCCTTTTTCTGGATGTTGTTTCTGGATGCCAATTTCACTGTTTCTTGTTGCAAATTTCAACACGATCAATTTCATAGTATCTCATCAAGTGGAAGAACTTACCCACTAAAGATTCCACATGGGAGGATGATACTTTTATATAAAAGCATCCATAACTACTCAAGTGTTGTGGACAGCACTTTTTTGAAGGAAAGGGGTATGTTAGGTCCCTATAATACTATTGTATCCCTTTATTTTTATTGTTAGTGTAGCCACCTTATTGCTATTGTTGTGCCCTTACATTATTATTGCTATGTCAGCTCTGATTAGGTTGTGACCCCTTAGAATCCTATATATATAAAGGAGGACTTTTTATTTCAATCATCCAAGAATTTTTCATTTATTTAATTTATAGGAGGTTTCCCCATCGAACAGGATAATTTTTAAGTCGTTGATCTATCTTTTCTTCTATTTTGTGATCTGTTTGCATAACATGCGATGATTTAGCATTGAATTTTATAAAATAAGGATTAGATGAGAAGTGTTTGTGAAAGGTAGAAAAAGATACATCTTCCAAGGAAGCATGAAAGATCCTATAAGCATAATTTGGTGCAAGGGGGGGTAATCAAGTCGAAGATAGTAGTGTTGTACAACCTGTTGTAGCAGTCACTGCTTGAAGATGAAAATGAAGATGCTTTTGTAGCAGCGAATCTGCAGACATGTGAAGAGTTTGGTGAATCCAACTTTAAAGTGGATCACAATGTTGATTTTTTATTACCAATAGGAGCTAATTTTTGCATAGATATTGTTTCCAGTGGAGAAGAAATTGATTCAGTGGATCCAACAATTGAAATTGTTGATGTTAAATTTGATGAAGAAAAATCAACTAGTGATGAGTGGTTGCATATGATGTTGTAGAAATTTATTAATATTGATGTATTACCAGATTCTCCTGATCTAACAATATTTATCTTCTTGATAAATACAGAATCCTTCCACTGTTAAACTTACGGAAATTTAAAACTCAATTGCAAACACATGTGAATAAATTCAATCGTACATAACACAATTGTTTAACGGGAAAGCTTAAAGCTAAAAACCCCAACTATCATATATTATGTATATCAATGGAATCATGTAATAATATCATACAAAGCTTAGTACATCAAGCTCTCAGTACAATATATAATCATTACACATTTTCATGTAGAAATTTGCATATCTATTTACCAATTTCTTGCCTCTTGACAACCCGCTTCCACTGTGCAATCCCTACCGGAGAAGACCCTTGAATAAATTTGAATTGGCCTTGCCTTGACTGTGCAATCCTCATTGGAAACTCCAATGTGTTTCAGATGAATTTAATGCATCACTATAGTCACAACGGATATTCCATCTCACCCTTTCACCTATCTCTCCACTGGGTCTTCACTGGCACTAACATGCACTGTAGTTAATTGTTGTATTTGTTCAGTTTTTAGTGATTTATTAGTTGTGAATTAATTAACTAATTCATTCACTTAACTCTCACTAGTGTATCTTTCAGTTAGACTAGATACAACTATCTCAATTGAGTTTAACTCCATTAACTGAGTTAAACTGAATAACAACTCCTGTAACTACTCTTCAAACTCTGCCATAACTTTTCCACCTAACTAAGTCCTCCATGCATGAACCACCAGTAAACCCTAGGAATTGCATAATTCATTCAGCCCACTGATTTGCCAAATCTGTTCACTAAAATAAAGTTCTCCAAGAGAATAAGTTGATGTTTATTGTCGGATTATTATTAAGAGCTAATAATAATCGACATGCATCTATTTTTAGATTGACAATCAATAAATAGACTTCGCCCAATATTCTAAAAATAGAATTTCATCTATTTTCCAACTTGATCAACCATCTACAAATAGCATCCTGAAACTTATAGAATATGATCACCATGTCTAAAAATAGACATACACCTAAAAATATCCTATGGGCCCCACTTAGTGAAGATGCTTAATTTTCACTAAGCTCATCATCTTGTTGAATCTCAACACTCGCTCTCAACAAGATAGGGATTATCCTTCACCCCGATCTTGCCTCTATGGTATTCAAATTTTCTCCTACCGAACACCTTCGTCAGAATATCTGCATCTTGATCTTCCGTAGGAATGTAATAAAGCAACATGATCTTCCGCTGCACACAATCTCTAATATGATGATACCAGATATCAGTATGTTTAGATCTATCATGAGACACAGGATTAATTGAGAGTTTAATGCAACTCTGATTATCACAATGTATCACTGTAGGATCGAAATGTGAACTAAACAAATCGACCAAGATCTTCCTCATCCATATAGCCTCACATGCAGCTTGACTTGCTGCCATGTATTCTTCTTCTACTGAATTGAGTGCCACGGATATTTTTTTATTGCTGTACCAAGAAATTGTTGTAGATCAGATACTGAAAACCCCTCCTGATGTTCTCTTTCTATCCGTTGGGCTGCTTGCCCAATCTGCATATGTGAAGCTATGCAACTTCACCTCATATGTATGTATGTACCATAAGCCATACTCAGATGTGCCCCTGAGATACCTCAGGACATGCTTTCCTACCTTCCAAAAGAGCTTGGTAGGCTTAACCATTGCTTGTGAAAGCTAGTTCACCGCATAGCATATGTCTGATCTTGTATTAACTAAATCCATGAGAGAACCCACCAACTGTCGATAAAAAGTGGTATCCACTACCTCTGCCGATGTAGCATCCTCTTTCCTCCAATTTCCTGGAAGAGGAGTATCCATGGGCTTGCATTCCTCCATGTGAAACTTACCAAGTATCTCACGAGCATACTTGCATTGAGACACAAATAGTTCACCTTCTCGCTGCCATATTTCCAGTCCAAGGAAATAATGAACGAGGCCCAAATCCTTCATCTCAAACTCCTTTGCAAGATCTGCCTTGCATGAGTGTATCAACTGCTCATCACCTGTTAGTATTAAATCATCAACATAAAGAAAAATGATTAAAATATTACCCTCCACCACAATTTGGTATAGGTTTGCATCCACCTCACTCTTGGTGAAGCCAAGTTCAGTGAAATAGCTATCGATTCGTGTGTACCAAGCACGTGGTGCTTGCTTCAGCCTGTACATCACTCTTTTGAGTCTTCACACATGCAACTCGCTGGTGAAGATCTCAAATCCTTCATGCTGCTCAATGTACACCTCTTCCTCAATGATCCCATTAAGGAACACAGTCTTCACATCCATTTGATGAATGTGCCAACCCATCTGCACTGAGAGATCTAGGATGGTCCTTATGGAAGAATACCGTGCGAGAGGTGCAAAGGTTTCTTCATAATCAATCCCCTCGATCTCTGAGAAGCCTTGGGTACCAAATATTGCCTTATAATTCTCGATGCTCCCATCAGCAGCTTGCTTTACCTTGTAGATCCATTTCGAATGTACCATTGATTTTCCCACTGGCCTTGGAACAATCTCCCAAGCACGGTTTCTGACAATGAAGTCATACTCCTCCACCATGGCATCTACCCATGTGGGCTTCTGTGCTGCTTCTTCAAAAGAAGATGCCTTTGTCATGACACACTTTCTCATAAGAGCCATGTATCCAGTAAATCGGTCAAGTGACTGTCTCTATCTGTGCTATGATGTAGGGACTCATACATTCTGTGCCGCATCAAGCTTCAGTCTGTCAGCTTCTGTGGTACACTTTCTACTAGTTCTGATGTTTGGTTCTACATGAGTGGACTCCTCCACTCCATGAATCTCCTCTTGTGGCTGATCCACATCTGGAGGCTCATATTTCGAAATAGGTAGTTCCTCCTCTGCATGCAAGTCTAGATCCCTCTCAAGCATAGCTCGTTCAACACCCACGATCATTCTGTTCTTCCTCTCCACAACCCCATTCTGCTGTGGTTTATGGGGCGCTATGAGTTCTCTTCAAATTCCTTCTTTGCTACAGAAGTCTTTGAATTCGTTCGAGATATATTCACCACCATTATTGCTCCGTAAATACTTCACTTGCTTCCCTGACTCCTTCTCCACCAATGCTTTAAACTCACAAAAAATTGAGAATGTTTCGCTCTTCTTCTGCATGAAGAATATCCAGCATCTATGAGAATAGTCATCAACAAATATAACATAATACATGTGTTTTGTTTTTGAAGCAACCGAGAGAGGTCCACACACGCCTGTGTGAATTATCTCTAGGATCACCGAAGCACAGTTCTCCTTCTCATGAAAGGTGGTCTTCACAAAATTACCCATATTACATCCCTTGCACTGATCTGACTGCGCAAGAGTACCCTTGCGAAGTCCAATATAAATCTGTTGCAAAATCTTGAAAGCGCCATGGTGAAGATGGCCCAATCTCCTGTGCCATCATTTGCCCTCATCCTGGCTCACCACTTCTTCTGCTTTGCCCATCATTGCAGCGCAACCATCTACCTCCAGCTTGTAGATATTCTTAGCTCGATCCCTATCCTCTTAGTTTGACCCATTTTTTTTATGTCGCGAGAAAGCTTTTCCATCGCTGAAAACAACTTCATAACCTCTGTCTTCCAACATTGCGACCGAGACCAAGTTATTTTTCAGACCTGGAACATGCATAAAATATTTCAACATAAATGGTTTACCTGGCTCCCTCTCAAAGGTAATGGTCTCAATTCCGGTCGCACTGTCTCTACCATTGTCGCCCATATCTATATGCATTTGGATATCCTTCTCCTCCAAGTCACTAAACAACTCCTTGTCTCCCGTCATATGGAAAGACGCACCACTATCAAGATACCACACCAATCCCATTGAGCTTGAAACCAAGCATGTGATCAAAGAGAAATCAAGTTCAAATTGCGAGGCTAAGGCCTCTCCAGTTGCAGCTCCAGTAGCATTCTTGTTCTTCTTTTTCTATGGGAAGTTAGTGGTGAGATGCCCATGTTCGTGATAGTGAAAACACTTCACTTTGGAAAAATCTAGCTTCTTGCCTTTAGCCTCAGATTTTGAGTGGAATTTATTCCCCTTCCCTTTCCTTGCTTTGGAAGCCAAAGCGCAATTCTCTTCATCATAATTCTTCGATGAAGAGCCATCCATGGTACTTCACCTTATCTCCTCTTGCACAAGATCCGACCAAAGTCGCTCCCACCCCGGCAATTTCTCCCATCCATTAATAGAGTCTTCGTAGCTATTCCAACTCTTCAGAAGCCCAGGGAGAGCCAATATCACCAAGTCATCATCATCAACAGTAATCCCCACAATTCCCATTTCATTCCTATAGTGGACACACTTCATGAGATATTTTGGAATACAGTCGCCCTTCTTCATTTTTATTTTTCTGAGCTTATCTTTCAACGCCAACTTCCTCTGGTCGCTGCTGCTTTGGAAACAATCTATCAAAGCCTTCCACATTGAAAATGGAGTGGCTTTCCAATGAAGGCTTGACACAATATGGTTCCTTCACACCTTCCAAAATAATTCTTCTTGTCTTTTCTACCTTCTTTTTCCATGTGTCAAGTAATGCAGCATCGCTAGAAGTAGGCTTAGGAACATCGTTGTCGATGAACTCCTTCATTCCATTGTCTTCATGCACCGCCTCCATCCTATCCTTCCAGGATATGTAATTCGAGCTACCCTCGAGGGAATACTCCAATATCAACCCATTGAAAGATATTTCAATGAATACTCAACTGTCACACCAAGAAATTTCTACAACAAATTTGAATTGTCCACCAACACAAAACTCAAAAATTCTTCACAATTAAAATCTTTAGTAATCAATATACCTATGATACCATGTATAAATTTGTTAATACTGATGTATTACCGGATTCTCCTGATCTAGCAATATTTATCTTCTTGCTAAATACAGAATCCTTCCACTGTTAAACTTGCAAAAATTTAAAACTCAATTGCAAACACATGTGCATAAATTCAATCGCACATAACACAGTTGTTTAACGGGAAAGCTTAAAGCTAAAAACCCCAACTATCATATATTATGTATATCAATGGAATCATCTAATAATCTCATAAAAATATTAGTACATCAAGCTCTCAGTACAATATAAAATCATTACACACTGTCATTCAGAAATTTGCATATCTATGCATCAATTTCTTGCCTCCTGACTGCCTGCCTCCACTATGCAATCCCTGCTAAAGAAGACCCCTGAATGAATTCGAATTGGCCTTGCCTTGACTACACAGTCCTCATTGGAAAATCCAATGTGTGTCAGATGCAATGAATGCATCACTATAGTCACAACGGATATTCCATCTCACCCTTTCACCTATCTCTCCACTGGGTCTCCACTAGAACTGACATGCACTGTAGTTAACTGTTGTATTTTTTCAATTGTTAGTGAGTTATTAGTTGTGAATTAATTAAATAATTAATTCAATTAACTCTCACTAATGTATCTTTCAGTTAGACTAGATACAACTAGCTCAACTGAGTTTAACTCCATTAACTAAGTTAAACTGAATAACAACTCCTGTAACTACTCTTCCAACTCTGTCATAACTTTGCCACTTCAGTTTTAACTAAGTCATCCATGCATGAACCACCAGTAAACCCTGGGAATTGTGTAATTCATTCAACCCACTGATTTTCCAAATCTGTTCACTAAAATAAAGTGTTCCAAGAGAATAAGTTGATGTTTATTGTCGGATTATTATTAAGAGCTAATAATAATCGACATGCATCTATTTTTAGATTGAAGATCTATAAATAGACTTCGCCCAATATTATAAAAATACAATTTCATCTATTTTTCCAACTTGATCAACCATCTAAAAATAGCATCCTGCAACTTATAGAATATGCTCACCATGTCTAAAAATAGACATACACCTAAAAATAGCCTGTGTGCACCACTTAGTGAAGGTGCCTAATTTTCACTAAGCTCATCATCTTGTTGAATCTCAATAGATGCAACATAAATGTATTATTGATATGTTGTTATTTGGTGAGATAAGACCACTTGTGTTTTGAAACCAAGTGGAAGAAAACCTGTTTGTAGAAGAAGAGGTGGAGAATCAATATTATTTGGCATCGACAGAGTCAAAGAATGAAGAAGATAAGAAAGCTCTCATTCTAGATCAGAATGAACATAACCAATATGGTTCTGAAGATGCTTTATTTTTATATAAAATTAACACTAATTTTTTGTGTGCAGATGTTAGAAGCAACCAAGATGAAACAAAAAAACTTGAAGAAGAATTAACGTTCCTTGAAGCATGGCTTGAAGCACCATGTGTTGATGATGTCTACATAGAAGTTGCAACAATGAATGTTGAAGACAACATCGATGATGCTGAAAGTGAAAATGTAAATGAAATTTTCATGTATTGGAGTCCTGAAGAGATGAAATTCTATTATGAATTTATGTTGCAACAAATTGATAATAAAATGATTCACGATAAAAAAAAAACTATATAAGATGACATGTGGCAGCAGTCCACATACAAACATATTTTTTAAGTAGATGATAGTTATGGACAACCTGGATTGATTTTGTTTAACGATGGATGAGCTACAACAATAAATGAAGAAACTAAAATTTGGAACTTACACCAAAAAGGAAAAGATGAAGGAGTTCAGAGGATACAAGATCTGGAAGAAATGGAAAAACAAATCTAGCCCAAGAATTGATGTCAAAGTTTTGAGTCGTTTTAAGCTTAGTTGAGACTTATACCAACAAACATGTTTAAGTTGTGATGAGTCAAGGTTAAGTTTTCGATCATATTTAAGGGGGGGTGTTGACGATAATACACCTTCCTGAAAAATTAATCACCAAACACTGCCTCATCGAACACCTCCTGCACCACCTCGTCGCCATGACATGTCCAACGTCGAAGAAGTGCCACCGCCATGTCCTGTTAAATTTTCAAGGGGAAGCACTACATAGATTCATTGGAACTCAAAGAAGAAAAACTATTATTTTAAATATATGTAACCGACTTAGTTTTTGTATAAATGTAGATGAGGCTTAACAGGGATACCATAGTCTAGATGCATATTCCAAGTTGTAAGGTAGTTGTAGGTGCATAGTTCATTGTTTGATGTTCTATAAATTCATGTTTGGTGTTGTGGTATATTTCAAAATTTGTAAATGTGTTTTGCAGTATGTATTTCGCAGTGTCCCCAAAATTTCAATAATTAAGTACATCTTTCCCATAAGGGATACATAGGCATAACAATCTGATTTTATGAAATCAATATCAACGTGGAATTTCCCTCATGGGGAAAAATAAATTATTTTGGGATGTGGTTGCATCACCCTGACACCTTTCATGTTGGGTGTGTATTATATTCTTTCCACAAATAGTCACATGCGCGGGGGGGGCGCTATTTCCCCCCCTGTTCATTGCGGCGAGGGGGTCATAGGGGGCAGGTGTTACACAGCATTTTGTCACTGTCCCTTCTATCCCCAACTCGCACATTGGAGGGCAATTTTTGTGACCAATACACAGTGTCATGCTTTGAAAATAACATTCTTGCATCCCTTTTGATGAAGGAAACATTCTTCTTGTTGACATTTCCTTAAGCAAAGCTGTAAAAATCCCTATTTTTGCCTTGGCACGAGTAGCCCTTTACCTCCTCGTGCTGACCTGGAGATTTAACACTAAGACCATGCCACTTGGCTCTCTATGCTAGTTAGACACCCGTGCCAAGCTATTTATGAAATGTTTTTTAAAAATAGAGGCAGAGGTTCCATTCCAACCACCTCGGGGATGATTCATTGGGAGTGGTTAAACTAAAACAACCACGGGCTCCCTCCTTTAGTTATTAGTTTCCTCCTCCCTTGGAAAACTCCTAAAGGATAGGCCTCCCTTCCACCTTTGTAGGGATCCCAACCTCCTCCTTTTCCTCCATATAAACAAGCCTTATACCTTTATGAAAGCTAGCCGAACAAAGAGAATTACACAGCTGAAGTGCTAAACTTGAAAGACTAAGCTATAGTTGAATAACTAAGTTATTGAGAAGGTAGAACAATGAGAAATCCATCGAGAGGTCCCTTATCCTGTTTGAATTCCCTAACAAGCTTTGAGACGTGCTTCACCTGAGCCTCGCTGGAGGAGACCGCAATGTCAGAGCATGGTTGTATCTCTTCTTTCTACCTATTAATATAAGTGACTATTGTCTGGTTCCCGTCTTGTGTTTTATCTTTATTGAATGCAATATGCTAGTCTTCTATGTTTGACTAGTAGATTCTAGATGAAATTAGTATGTGGGATGTGGTTGTCATTTTTTTATCTTTGTACAGGTGTCCAAGTGCGATAACTTAAGGGATTGTGACTTTTCGAATCGAGAGCGAGTTCTCATCACCACTACGATTTCTGACAATAGCATTGGACCATAGGTAGGCTATCTTATCGCATCCTTTTTCATTCAAATATCTAGAAACCTACACCTTAGCATGATTCCTTGTTACTAGACCCACCGTAGGGCTAGAGAGATTGTCTCTGTCCGCAGAGAGGATTTACCTACATAACAATTTGGTGACTCCACTGGGGATCAGTGCGAGTTTGTCTTTGATCTTGTTGGGTTGTTTTTGGGTTTTTTTGTCTTTTTTTTTACCTTTCTAGTTGTTTAACTATGTTTCAAACCCTTGTTCAGCCCCAGAGTATCAAGATTGACCTCTTCTCTTTTGAGGTTTTTCCTTTTTATTGGTTAACTGGCTTGGCGCGGTTTTTTCCTGAATAGTCGTGCTGATTGGCACATGTTTCCTTTGTAGCACTCGCACCATCCCCTGTTTGGTGCTGAATACCACCTCGCAGTTGCACCGACCCCTGTGAGTTTTTGGGTAGGAGCTTTTCATGAATTTTTGGTCAGTTGTCTTTGTTTCTAGGTTCTTCTTGAGAGTAATTGAAGTGTTTTGGACTGTTTTTTATTGTTGGAATCTCATTTTCCTCAGTTTTTTGTACATTTATTATCAGCGTGACTTGAGGTCTTAGGGTTTCTGAGTTCCTTGGTACACTGAGCCTTCTGTTTGGAGATCGAGTTTCTTGATAGTTGTCGAATTCGTTCCCTGTTTGATTGCTCTTGGTCTCTTTGATCCTGTTGAGTATGTTCATTGGTTGAATAATCATTGCTTTTCTTGTTTGATTTTTCTTCCTCTTACTCCAAGCACTGATTACATTGCTTGCATGGGTCATTTTGAAGATTTCTCTTTGATTTGAAAATATTGTAGCATTGGTTTGGGTGTTGTTGTGTTTGTTTTATGTTGGAGGATTCATTCTATATCAAATTTTACATTCGCTCTCTCAAGCTAGTGTTTAGTTTTGTTTTTCATGTTATTTAGTGCATTTTTTTCTCTATTGCATTGAAAAAACCAAAATATTGCATTCTTTTTGCTTTGAAAATGAAACGTTCTCTCGCATAAATAGCATTTCATAGGCTAGGAAAGAGTTTTGTTTTTTGTAGATTGAATTAGATGCATTAGTGGATGTTTTCACGTGATTTCATTATTCACTATTGTTTGAAAGTTTTCTTTCCTTCTCGTAGATAGCTTTCATTGAACGAAAATGGTATCCTTCTGCATATAGTTGTGCATTTAGGAAGATTCCAGATTCGACATACGTTAAGGCCTGGAAATTGAAACTTAATCCAAGATCAACGTTAAAATCTATTTCAATTAACCTAAGGCAACATTGAAACCTAACGGAATATTCTAGTGGTCTAAGTTAGAGATGTTTTCTGGCGTCTTAAAACATAGTAGTTTTCGTTCACCATCTGGCTCCAGATAGTGCTAGTACGGACTTATGCTCCCCATACCGTCGAGTATATAAAGGGAGAACCCTATAGGTTGCAATCCTTTTATCCATGGGAAGCCGAGTTTGCTACCCTGTAACCATGATACACCGAACACAACATTTGAGGAGACTACTTGCATGTAGGTTAAGTCCTTGGTCATTTCTCTTTCATTTGATCACCAAGGTGTATATGTCAGTTCAGGGAAACCTGGCATACCCTCTTGCTTAGAATACCTAAGCAGTCCTTTTTTATCTTTACTAACTCCTTAAATTTGAAAAGATCATCGAGGACTTGTCCTTTCATGCTCGCTTCAACCTGAAAGTGAGAGAGTGACCTTTTGGCTATTTCTCGACTCTTAAAATATGAAACATTAGATTTTTGTTTCAATGTCTTAAAAATTAACTATCCACGAAATATTCCTGGCTAAAGTTATCATCCTTAGTACGTTGTTTTAGGGTTGTTTCTAATGGCAACGTTTTCGGAGTTCACTAACCAAGGAATCCCCTTCGAAGGGAATCCTGGTCCTTTTCCTACTTTTGGGAATTTTGGTGCTCCTTATATGGTAACATTGTCCCTTCCTGGGTTAACTGTTGGGTTGCCTGTTTGGTTATTCTCGACCTCTATGGTATCGAGTATTCCACCCTCTGTACAACCATCTCCTCCACCTGAACAACACCATGTTGATTCTAAAGTGGAGCTCTCCTCTTATTCACCTATTTCTTCATTCTCCTCTTCTACTTTGCCTGGTGAAATTTTGGATTCCAGTAACCAGGTGGCTAAGAAGAAGAAGAAGAAGACAAAGAAGAAGAAGTCAGATAAGCGAGAGGCTAATGCTGTAGCTATTGTGCCTAAGTAACCTTCCATTGATAAACCATCCAACCTTCCACACAAACTCAAATTCCCTTGCATGTTGTGCAAAGGTAACCACCTTCTTCGAGACTACCTTGGTATTCCCAAGGTATTTGAAGTATGGCCCGACAGTCGTCCGCCATTGCCTTTGGCTTCCAGAAGTCATATTGGTAGCACATCTTCGACTAGTGCTGATAAGACTCATAATAAATATGGTAAAATTACCAATCCCTGTAAGTTGTGTGAAGGGAATCATCCCATTCACCTTTTTCCATACATGGATGAAGCCAAGAGAGTGTTGAACAACTCTACTGTTTCTGCACCCTGCCTTCCAGCTAGTTATCAGAAACTTTCTTTGAGTCCTCTATTAGTTGTTTCAATGATCAGTCAAGATTCATCCATGATTGATCCCGCTCCCCCAGAAATTAAAAATCACGAATCCATTCCTGATCAACCATTGGTCATGGAATCGGTTGATCTAACCCCGCCAATGGCCACTAGAAAATTTGGCCCAATTTCTGACGGCCACTTCGTCGCTATTCCGACACTTAGTCATCGTAAGAGTGACAGTTTGAGGACGGACAAAACATGGTTAGCCATGACGTCGCAATTCCGACGCCTTGACAAAGTGTCGAAATGCCGACACTATTTCCGTCGCTTCTAAACAAGCGTCGCTCTTCGGAAATTTCCCAAACCGTCTCTCTTCCGACATTTGTAAACTGTCGCAATTCTGATGAAATGTGGTCCGACGCTTTTAATGTCGCTCTTCTGACGTTTTTATAATGTCGCTCTTCCGACGTTTCTAAACTGTCGCAATTCTAACGTCGTACAAAAGTGTCGCAAGACCGACGCATTGCAAAAGTGTCGCAAGACCGACGCTTTCTAGGAGTGTCGCAATACCGATGCTTTCCAAAAGTGTCGCAATACCGACACCAAGAAGAACTGTCGCAATATCAACAGATGTCACAAGACCGACGAAAATGGAAATCGATCAAAACATCGGAAGATCGACGCTTATAAGGCATCAGAAGAGCGATGCTTACAAAGCGTCGGTATACCGATGGTGGGTTCAATTTAAAAAAAAAATGAAACTTTAAAACAAGACAGTAAATCTCCAATATTTGTGATGAATTGTGGGTGTTCCAACTATTATGAACATAATTCTATTGTGAAATATTAATATAATAAGCCACCCCACAGTGCTTCGACTATAAACAATCATATAATAAGATCAGACCCCGCTAACCTTTAGTGATAGCATTCACTTTATAACTGGGACTTCATATGAGGCTTGGACACATAAATATGAATAAAATTTTGTCAATGCAAAAAATGGCACATACCTCCATTGAACCTTAGTTAGGACAACAATAGTCAACGTATATACGCATGGGGCCTAGTGCTAGTAGCCTTTCCACATCCAATAGTGGATAATACATCGCTCTGGCCTTGATGATCCAACGATCCAACTAGATATCGCGCGAGTTAGTTGCATGATCGTGAACTTGCGATGAGAGTGGGTTTTCAAAACCGCTTAAGGCCATGTGTCGGCCTATGACATTGATCGCATCCAAATGGGGAAAACCACTTACCATACAAAGGCGGTGCGATATGCCGGAAACCCATCTTTACTGTGTGGTCCTCAAGGTTCCGACTACTCTTACTCCAGGTTTCGTCCACTTACCAATACATTACTGCCATTGAACTCTGCCTCGTTGTTCATCCTTCACGTGGCCATACCAAACGAACTCGGGCACGACCATTTAGAGGAGACAAGACACATTACATATGCCATGGTTTATGTCTTATGGTTCCGACAAGGTTAGTATCGACTCTACAAATCGATACACCGGTCCTTGGTTCATTCAATCGCCTACACGTTCACAACACTCATTACGAGGTTTTATCTAGCTCACGGAGGTTCGAGCACAGCATCTCCTTGCTCTACCACAAGCGCACGGGAATGTCATTAACCTAATTCACCCTCTGTTCACACAACTGATTATAGAGAAATTCCCCAACTGTTTGACACAGTTATCTGTGGAATTCACCAATGCTCATAAGTCCTGAGTCATTAGCTCGTGTTCCACCGAGAACTCAACTAGTCTATATGCACATAACCTCATCACAGGGTTTCTTAATTACCACGGTATTTCAATTATCTTTCACCAGGATGTGTACACATATTCACACACAGAAAAGTTACTCAATCAATGCACATATAATACTAACAGATTCCTTATATAAATGAAATTTATTACAGTCTCCTGGTCCTCGACCAGATCTTCGATACAATGGCCTCCTCTTCCCTATGCAGCTCTATGTAGTTCTCTTTGCAACGTTTAGATTGAATTTCTAGGTTGGTTGGGTTTGTAACCAGTTAACTATTGAAAAGTGCTTCCGCATCAGTATTGTAAATTTTCCCAGAATTGAATTTGGGAATGAATTCTGAAGGCATCTATACATAGCTTGAGGTTTGAAAATGAGAGAAGAACCGGGACTTTGGGTTTTTACCCCATCAACCAAGATATGTTTATGGTAACTGGAACAGTTCCATAAAGTTAGCTTAGAAATTTTCAAATAAGAGGGATGCAAACCATTTCCATTGTTTTCTATTTATGGGGGATTGTGGGAGATGTTTGGGGTAAGAGAAGCTTATACACAATGTAGCCATGTGAGAAATTTTAATCCAGTGACCAGGTGCTCAATTTATTTTGCTTGGTGTTCAAAGGTTTATAGTTGATGATTTGACAATATAAGAAGTCTGAGAAAGATTCATGCATTTTTATTGATCTTGACTCTTGAACACCAAAAGATTTAATGAGATGGTATTGCAAACTACACTATTGAAGGATACAAGTGTTGATAGACATATATAATTTGCAAGTGGAGTTCATCTGGATCAAGCCTACCTTGATACATGTATAATCTGACTCTTGTCCCTTAATAACCACATTACCCAACTGTTTGAATCTTCATTTCGAAGAGTCGCAAGTTAGGGTTGGCATTAATAATGTCAAAATATGAAACAGAATTTTCCAATAGCCTGATTAAAAGTGCAGTAGTTCTTGGCATATAAACTCCTGGAAATGTGCGAAGCAGTAGTTAAACTATCCAAATCCAGTGCATATAAATCCTTGTCATATGCTGAAACCTATTTTGACTAATTCATAATGACAATCACTTGAAATCATTCAGTGAATTTGAAGTAATCTGAAAGAGACATGGTATTGTGGCATCAATAAATCTGAAGAAACCAATTGTGAAAATCTTAGTCACTGTTTTGGAGAGATGATGGTTTGTCTGAGTTCCCTTTGTGAGTATTATAGGTGTGAAATACTATAATACTCCTTACTAATATATGTTAAGACTCAACATGGCTATAAATGGATGAGTTTGCTACACATCAACATCAACATGTTTTCAAGTAGGAGCTGCCTAATTTTGTAACAAACTTCTCTCTAGATGTCAAAATTTGCAAACACTGAATATTGCTTAGGTGATACCTGAAATTTCCACTGAATTCCTATAAGAATCTTAGATTTGTGACAGAAATCCTTTTGCTAATATATTAGCTTACTCCTTTTAAGTTTTTCTCATTCAACTAATAAAAAATGTTTCAAGTAGTATAATGAAAACTAGATTATGTGTGAAGCATAAAATAATCATTGATGCTAGACTTGGAAGTTAAGAAGTATAATAAGAAGTAGATACACTTCTCTAAAGCATAATACCATTTTTCTAAAGCATAAGAAAATCATTGATGCTAGACTTGGAAGTTCGAATAAGACGAGATAAAACAATGAAAAAGGCATTCCATTACTTGCATGAAATATGAATACCTCCTTTTACCAGTAAGCTGGGAGCAAGGTCTAGATTTTGACTGGCATCGATTCTTGTGAACTCAAATTTCACTAAAAACATAGTTTTTTGTATGTTTTTCAACACATGGTTAAAAATGATAGTGCATCAAAATCTATATTGTTGGGCCGAATACATAAGTAATCAAAAATTCTCTTTACCAAGTTATTCGCTTCATCAAAAGCCTGATCTTCACATGTGACACTTTTGCTAGGGATAAATATCAAGTGGGTTGTGACATTTTAAAATTTGGTTCGCGGTGAAGTGCCCAAAAGGCAAGTATATCAAAGCATCTGTGACCTATGTCATTTCATAGTAGTGGATGATTTGATATTATAATGGAGGTGCTCCAATTCAAGCAGTGTAGAAGAGGCAGGAGCCTACAAGGCAGATCCAAACTTTGGAGAAGAGCAAGGAAGATGCTGGGAAGAATGAAGAATTTGGGAATCTGGGATCTCTTCCAGAGGCCATGATACCAAAGGTTTGTCCTATTTGTAGATATTTCTCATATACATCCAATATAGCCTTAAATTCCCACATAGATCACTATATATCAGGTGATTCAAATGCTAAAAAATATGGAAAAAGTTTTCCAAGCCTAAAGTGAAGGTGAGAAAAAAACGATCAATCCTAGATATAATTGTTGCGGCACCTATTTGCATGCTAGAGGATTTGGATTATAGTACTAGCAAAGAGAAATCAACCGTTGATGCCAATCCATTGCCTTTGGATCAACTCAATCTCAGAGACCCCACCAAGCAGAGGCAATATCAATGCAAAGATCTCAACATTTCAAAATTAATGCAAAGATCTTACGTAGTGGTAATGCATGTATTTCAAAAGAAACAAATAAAAATGCACATTCTAACTCATTCGAATAACCACTGTAGCAAGGGTTTACATCTAATTAGATCCAATTTGTATATCGATGGAAAAAAATTAAAATAATTACATTTTCCGTAGCAGAGGAAGCTTTGTGAAAACAGAAAAGGAATATAAAATGAGGACGTCAAGATGTTTAGATGACTTAGTACAACAATTATTTGTGCTTAGTAGACACAACAATGTATTCTTAATGCATTTTCAGTAGAATACTAAACAGATTTGTCCAAAATTTGAGATGCAAAATGTAGTCTCTACTACGTTTGGAAAATTAGAGGTTTATAAAAGATAAACTGCAAACTGAATTGTACCACTATGATAAGAAGCTGTCAGAAGCATTCCTTCTGCTTCACAAACGTGGAACTACCTTAAGAATGCTTATGGATGATATAAATATTAGAGCATGGTAGTTAAATGTAGTAGTTATGCTAAAATACTGAATAACAGCTTGAGAGTGCTCTTCAGATACTGTACGAATGCACCAAATTAAAGTTGTACCATTAAATTCGTGAAGTTATGTCTTTCTTGGTAGCAAACTGGGGATAGGATGGAAAATATGAGAGAACTAAGTTCCAAGGACTAAAAAAACAAGGCCAACATAGTTCTGCCTTGAATCAGAGACAAAACAAAGCTACCCAAAAAAGTGTTTGCCACTGTCATCACCCCGAGAAGTGCAAAGTCAATTGATGGTGCCAACCATTTGACAAAGCAGAGAGAAGATTCATGGTGCCAATGCTTGTAGCACAGTTTGTTGACATAAGCCATCATTGTAACAAAGCATATCGATGGTGCCAATTGCTGTAGAAGTCCATTTAGAGTGTAACTACTATAGTAGAGCAATTTGAGAGCACCCATTGAAGCTCCTATATATAGCAGAGTCAAAATTTTCCTATTGAACAAGTTTGTATAGTCAAAGACACAGCAAGATCAGATAGCCACGATCCTAAATGAGAACCATAGCCAAAGCTAAGACAGATTCACATTTATCAAAACAAGAAAACCATAGGAAAGGATCTGACCACAAAACCAGATCATGAGAGATAGCAAGATTCTTGCTTCCACTATGGAAATGTAGAAACTGTACAAGGGCTTTGCTTCCAGCAGATTTCATTGTGACAGTAATTACTATGGTGTTGTAAGCGCTCATTAGTAGAATCTTAAAGCCATTATGGAATTATTTTAACTTGGAGAGGGTTTTCTCTGGTTATAAATCCTCATGTTCAAATTCCATTGTGGACTGGTTGTGT
Organism: Pinus albicaulis; assembly: GCA_034641835.2. NCBI lineage: Eukaryota > Viridiplantae > Streptophyta > Pinopsida > Pinales > Pinaceae > Pinus > Pinus albicaulis. Next base: position 1,178,019,316 of record CM076570.1, read on the forward strand.
TTGATATTATGTTTTTACTATCCACAGTTGAATTTCACACAGAAAATTATCAGTCTAAAGAAAGCAATTTTGTGATGTTTCTTTTGCTTCCTATTGTGAAGTATTTTTCTCAGAACTCTACTCGTTGTAACAGAGGTCTTGGGCATAGAACAGGGGACTTGGGTTTTTTGGAATCAAACTTCAGGTTAAGATGCTCATATGAAGAATGGCACAGTGAGCCTTAGCATGGAGTCAGGAGTACCAATTTGAAGTGCAGGTAGGGCATTGTACAATAGACCAGTTAGATTTCTGGACCCTAATACAAAAGTTTCTTCTTCTTTCAAAACGTGTTTCTCATTTTCTGTAACCAATGTGGGTCCTGTTCTTGTTTCAATTGGGGATGGATCAGCATTTGTTATTGCTCTAGAAGATCACACTCTTGGTAGCCCTAGAGGCTATTTTGGGGTGATGAATCCAATAGGTCTCAATGAACTGTTGCCCTCGCCGGGGAATACTATTGCAGTGGAATTTGATACTATTTTGGATGTTGAATTCCACGATCCTATTGGAAACCAGTACCTTCAGCTCCAGTACCTATTCACAAAAGAGGGTGCCATAGTCATTCATGCGTGTAGAGAGGGTGAATTGCAGGCATTGCAACAGGAGGTGTTGTTGTTGTTGCATTGGCCACTATATTGTTTTTTTGGTTTTGTTACAAGTGCAAAGTATTGAAAAGGACAGACAAATTTAGTTCAGATATTGTGAAATTGCCTCGGAAATTCACCTAAAAAGAGCTCAGCAATGCTACGAAAGACTTTTTTTGAGTGTGATTGATAATCAATAATTGCAATCAAGGGTAATCCCCTTGTGAAAACCAAATTTTTGAGCATTTTCTAAAACCTGATGACACAGTCATTGTAATGAACAAGCGCCTAGGTCCATATTACGTCCAAATATACCAAGAACCAAGATCTATAAAAAAAATCCACAGTATCTGCGAACTAAGAAGAAGAGGCAGAAAATGTATTTTGCTTACCTGTTCGAATAGTGGTTGGGGTTTAGCACGGCAAAAATTTGACAGAGCCCATGTAGCATTTCTTATCATTGAAATTTTGACAGTATCATTCAACTGGGCAAGCACTTGCCTCAGAGCTCCATGACTGAGGACAAGATCCTAAATGTTGCAAAGTCTCCAACAATATTTCCCAAAGCCCAAACAGCCTTACACGAACACCAGTTGAACTCAAAGTTGGGTACTAGTTTTTTAAATCAAATTCCAAAATTATAGACATATAAATATAGTTGGGAAGAATAATTTTATGCCTCTAAAATAAACATGCTACCTATTCTCAAACATTATCATTCCCAGAGGTAAGAATTTCCACAAATATAGGCAGTGCCCCGTAATCAATCACAACCTTTGTATTCTCAGATGTTCCTGAAACTATATTAGTCGAAGCCAAAGCTGCTTCAAACTGTATTATCAATCACATGGTATTACCATCAAAGCTATAATTTTAAGATAACAATTTATCTACCATTGAAACTATAATTTTAAAATAGATAGACCTAGTGATATAGACACCTAGTGAGAGTAGAGGTTAGGAAATTATAATAAGAATTATTACAAGATATCACTCACAGTGCAGTTGATTGTTCATTGTCTACTGTAACTATAATTTTAAAGAAGACACACTTAGTGATATAGACACCACCAAGTGACAGCAGAGGTTATGAAATTATAATGAGAATTATTTCAAGATATCATATTACTCATAGTACAGTTAATTGTTTATTTTTTGGTGTAATAATTGTTTATTATTTATAAACACAATAAAAAATATTACGAGGGACGATGATGAAATTGACAACGGTCTCATAACAAACCATAACGGGCACATCCCCTGGAAAGATAGACTCTGAATAAGAAAGAAAGCAAAACAAAGTGATTACTTACAAGATCATAGGCTTCCTGAATAACAAGATCCAGAGCAGCATCTATAACCCCTAAAGCAACACCTCTCTCTGCAAGACGAATTGCTACATCTTTCATATGTAGTCCAACAAATTTTCTGAGGTCATCACGAGAAAGAGGATCAAATACAACTATCTCATCAATTATATTCAATGTCTCTGGCCTAAAATGTCTTCTAACCTGCAAAAATATTCAAAGGCATGTCAAAGCACTATAGCCAACTTCATGATAAAATTATATGAAAAATATGCATACATAGAGTCCAGGAGAATGAAACAGCAGGTGTATTGGCAGTTGTCGAAATGCAGCAACTAAAATGGCAGGTGTATTGGCAGTTGCGGAAATGTAGCTACTAAAATGGAAGGTCTGTCGACGGTTGCAGGTGTGTGGATTGTTGCTGGTATTTTCAGACCGATTCGATGGAAATATACCAGAAACCGGTGGTATGTCAAACCTAGAAGGTAACCCGAGAGACTGTGACTGTCAAATTAAACAAGTAACAAGTGTGATGCGTAGATAAGAAGTGTTGACGAAAAAAAAATTGATCTCTTTCATAACAGAAGGCCTATCGGCCTAAATATCTAGGACATGTGGCACTCCATGATAAAGACACATGGTGTGTGGATTTGATTTTTTCAGGTGGTCAAGTGGGCCGAAAATAGGTGAAATGTGGCACCACTCAGAGATTGACATGTGCGAATTGGTACAAGTGGTAGACAATTGGCATGCTTAAACAACGAGGTGATGCAGGAATGACATGAGGGAGAAAATATTAGAAAAGCCCCAAATATGGAGAACTAAATCTCATCACCAACCTGATATTGACAACTTTACATGATGTAACCTATGAAATCGTAAATGGAGAAATCATAGTAACAATAAAGTAACCTATGTAACAATAAAGTTGGATTCATCCTAGGAGTGGTAATGGGAGAAATCATAGTGACCAATAGGAAACATGCAGAGTTTCTTTCAATCAAATAGATGAAAAAACACATACAAAAAACCTAGATAATAATCATGAACAAGCTTAATATTGAATTATGAACTGTAAAGGAACTTACAAAATGTGACATTACGAACTTGGTCAAGCACACAAGCAAAAATATCCTGGACATGACCCTGGTTGACAAGTTGTATTTCTCATGATGCAAGAGGATTTGTGCCTGCACTGCCAAGTCAATCAAAATCCATCATTATCTATACAATAAATACAAGTAATTGATGTAGTATTTTTTACTCTAAGATGCATTCTTATGACAATGTTAGAACATATGTTGAAAATTTCAAAACATACCTGAATAAGCTCCTCTTCGTTTCAAGAACAATTTATTGGAGTCGCATGAACTTGGAACAAGCCTCCCACGATCTGAAAGAGTAGCAACTAAGTCAACAGTGACTTTTTTGTTGCTACGCTGGATCGAGCGAGGTTTGCTCCAAGATTAAATCACTCCAATAAATTATTCTCTACTAAACAGGGCCAACCACGTGAAGGTGGAAGCTCTTATGGCCCCTCCCCCCCCCCTCACATCACTCTCAATTCCCCAATACCCAATCTATATTTCATTTTTTACTTTCATGAGCATAAAAAAAAATATTCAATAACTAATAAAAAAACAATTCAACAAAAGTACGCAAGGAAACATTGCAATTAATGCTTGACATAAAAATAGTATGATAAATGAGTTTTTTATATAACACAAAAAACATTCCAAGTATGGTAACGTTTGTCTTATAATAATACAATATTTTACATTATCAAATTTTCTTTTTCTTCTTCCTATTTCTAAAGCTCTTAATTACATCATCAATATCATCGTGCTCTGCTCTTGTTTCATGCCTTTCAACCCGCACTGCTGACCTAGTTGCGTAGTCACGATGTCTGCTCTCATCAAGTGACGGGGCATCACCTACAAAAACAGATAATATTAAATTTTAATTGTCAGTTTTTAAATATCATTGAACTAGTTCAGTGATATTAATAAAAAAAATTGCAATGAGATTATTTACCTGGTGCACCAGTTGTCGTCGTTGGGACTGTTGCCCTGTCTTCCTCTCTAGTGGTAAGATCCTCAAGGGAAACATTCTCTGTCATTTAAACAAAAAAATTTATAAGGACAACCATCAAGGTATAATTAGAAAAACTTATAAGTGGAAATTAATTACCGTCATGGCCCTCACTGATAGTAGCATTGTCGGCCTGGTCCCCACTACAATGATCAGGTTGCACATGAGGAGCATCTACATCTGGCTCTACAACTTGGTTATTTGCCTCATCAGTAGTGCTGCTCCCATGATTTAAACAAATTTGTTAGACATTAAATTTATGGATGAAAACAAACATATTGAAAGGTTAATGTTTTACCTTATCAGGCATTCTGGATCTTGGGACCTGCCCCAAGCTTCTGCGACGTTCAACTACGGCATGATAGCCGAAATGGAAAGCGATATTTTTATCTTCCTCTGTAGTTTCTGTTCCAAAGTGATCACCCTACATTACATATGATTGTGTAGTTTTAATCATATTTGATAGGATTACAAAAACTTTGGAAGGAGATACAATTAATTATAAGATTTTTAGCTACTTACAATTCTTGCAGCTAATTTCAAGTAGCCGCCCTGGACTAGATTGTGATGGCCCTTTTTGTCAATCCTATCTTTGGTTGCCTTCGAGGTGTCAGGAAACCTATCATCAAAATATTGAAGTCAGATATGATGTAGCACACTTTTATTTTAGACATAGAGAAAATTAAAGCTATTGAATTTGTTATCACTCAGATTTTCCTTGAAGTTGTTGGAAGAGGAAAGGGGTACGAGGTAACCACAAACCAACCTTCAGATATAGAATCTAGCCAATCTGTATCCAGAAAGGGCTCTCTCTTTATGATTTAGCTTTGTTCGTAGAAAATATTAGGCTAGTTATAAGTTCAGGGGTTTTGTTTGAATTTGAATGGTGGAATCCGCCAACTGAGGGCAAGATTGAGTTTTTCAGGCCATTGGGCTATGGAGTCGGAAAGATGGCTTTACTGGATTAAGTTTTTACACAAAAGATGGCTTTGCAGGGCAAGATATCCAAAACAAAGAACAATTTCAGATATTAAAGTGAATGGAATGGATTTTTAAATAGATGAAAGGAAATTAAGAAGCTTTCAACATGTTTAAACGAGGGAAAGTGAGTGATTACCAATAAAGAGAAATTAAGAATTCTTTACTAAGTAATCAAATTCTTCAACCAGAGAAACAAAAGCAATTAAGAATTCATTGTTTATGAACAGTTTAGAAGAAAACATTTAGAATAATAACAATTGAAATCAGAGTAAACTTAAGCAATTTCTGATTTAATCCTTTGTTGTTAATTATTCAGAAATGAAACACAGTGATATAGTAAACATATATAACACTTAAAACACAGGATAGAAATGACTTATTGAACTGTAGTCTGACACATGAATCCTGCAAAAAATTTTGAGCTTCAATTCATCATCCAGCAAGCCACAAAGAAATTTCTCCAAAATAACTTTATTCCAAAATTCAATGTTACAGAAAAGTAGAAGAATCCCCCCTCAATACTCCAATTGATGGAGTATTTATACAAATTCTAAACTAAAATATCTTGAAAAAAATATCAAAATTAGTTCACAAATCTCTCCAACTATTTTACATAAATAGAACTTATGTAAAGGAAACTCAAACTAATGCATCTATTTGGCACTATTTTGTATGGATAGGTGATGAAAAAGAGGAGAATTCAAATTTGATCCAACTCTTAGTTGATGATGAGGCATCCAAGTCACTAACTGCTTCCTTTCTTTGTGCAATTCTGCTCCAACAATTCTGCAAATTTGGGGTCCAATGAGACCTTTGTATTTCTCAATCCGTAATAGATATGTAAAAAGTGAAAGAGGTTATTGTAGATAATATGTTGGTGAGATAAACCTCTTTCATTTTCCCCAAATCCCTCTCCAGTTGTGCACAAAAGACTTTGCAAAAAATATGTGTAAAACAGAGTTTTACAGAGTCTGAAAATAGCCTGTATAGATGTGCATGTATCTCTCATTCTGAAATCACTGTACAAAACGTGAGATAGGTTTTTGTAGATATGTCTCTTAGGAACAAAAATCTCATTCAGTTTTGTATGATGTATTTTTGATATACCACAATATTCTCTGCAAAATGATGACTTAACTGGTATTTTCTGCAAAAAGGGCTTTCCATCATTGTTTAATATTTCCAAAACCATAATAGCTGTTAGAAAAGTGAGAGAGGTTTTTGTAGATGGTCCTCTTAAAAACATAAACCTCCTTCCATTTTGCAAAATTCATCTTGGATTGATCACAATAGTTTCTTCAAAACAATGACTAAAACATTAAATTTTTGCAAAAATGTTCCTTCTTCTTGTGTTTTTCATCTTTTCACTTTTTTGTTCTTTTAACTATTTTACTTTCACTTTAGATAAACTTCAATGTTGGTAAAAGTATTTTCATCTCTTTTTACCATTTTAGTGCCTCTGTAATTACTTTTATTGTTTTACCTTTCACTGCTTTGTAACTTCATTTTAACTTTCACTCTGACTTTTACCTAATACACTTTAACCACTGATACTCTTTAACTATTATTTACTGTGTCCTTTTACCTTAAATGTGTAGTTTAGTTTTTTACTGTCTGTTTCAACAATAAATTGTTTAATATCCTATTTCCTTTGCTTTTCTTTCAACTGTATATTTTATCTTCCATCTCTGTTTGAATAGATTTGATAACACTCTTAGAGTAAACAAGTCTTATGACTAGTATTAAGACTGTTTATCCAAGGATGTGGTCTTCTGATCACCTGTAAAACAAAAAAAATTGTTAAGAAAACATTAGTTTGCAAGGGAAGTCGAAAATGTTTCATTTTATTTTGAGAGGTCTGTGGAGTGAATCTAGAATGATTTTTGGGAGGTAAACCATGCTCGAATTGGTTAACAGAGGCTTTAGGTAGCGCAGCTGGGTTACAAAGGGTTTTACTGCATGGGAGTCTGGTTGTTCACTGTGAACGAAAAAATGAAAAACGCGGGCTTATTTCGTTTTATTCACAAAGTCAATGGGTGGCAGAATTTTTTATTATTTTATTGGATGACGTCAGCATGGTACAGTGGATATGTCACGAACGGAAAGGTGGTAAGCGGTTTCTATCGCACCGCTTATGAGGGAAGGCGGTTTTAGGCGGAAGGGTAGTGATGCGATACAACGACTGACACGTAGCACGACACTGTTTGAAAACCGTTTGGCCATCGCGCATTATCTTTCGTACGCGGATGGCCAGCGAAATGGATGAGGGCCGTAGATCTTTGACGGGGCGATCGGAAAGTCCACGGGACAGGGAGATGGCAGAGTTTTAATGACGCGGGCCCAATGTAATTATTCGTTAAATAAACTCATCGGGTGGGATCTGATTGGCGGGTTGAATTTATTAAATAATCGTGAGGATTAATTAATCTCTTCTGTATGGTTGGAGATGAAAAATGCGCGGGGATGGATTATTTTCAAAGTTTGGTTTTAATTAAACTTTGGGTTTATTTTTTGTTTTAAACATATATACATATGTTTAAACATTTTTCATATATTTTATTATATGATAATTAAATCAATGTGATTTTCTTACCATAGGGGGCGGGAATAGAATTAATGTTATATTTTAGCCAAAAGGGGGTATATTGTGGGTTTTTGATTTGAATAAATAGGAGTTAAATACTTTTGGCTAAAAAGTTATAATATAAGGGTTTTGGGGATATTACTATAAAAGGATTTATATATAATAAGAAAAGGTGATTTTCATAGGGAGTTAATATATAAATTAGAGTTAATATGACAAAGGGACAATGTAAAATCAAAATACTTAAATATCACCAAGAAAGTGAAGATTCAAAAGTAAATGGCATTATTATACTTTCATCACTTAGACTTAGAATAAAAGTGATTTTGAGGGCTTTTCATGAAATATTGAAGGATTTTCCTAAGTAAAATGGGATTTTACTTAGGAAAAGATTTTTGAAAGATGAATGAATGTGATAATGGATGATTTCAAGTACTTAGGTATTTTCAATTATTGGGCCGAGGGTCCGGTCCCTCCAAAAGTCAAGGAAATGCCTTGAGCCCCTTTAATCTTCAAATACCTTAGTACTTAAGGAAATTAGTGAAATGTTTAGGGAAAATGAGAGGGGAAGTTAATAATTTGACTTTGCTCTGCTGTGAACTTTTTCCAATGAAGTATCTACCTTTGCACTTTGTGATGAAAGTAAAATTGAAAACATTTAGAACCATCATTCATCACATGTAATTCTGCAACATCATCTACCTACCCTACCTACTTTACTCTACCATTTTTTCTTCTTTATTAGGGTGCACTTAGATTGGCAAACCCTTATCACACTTTTCTTTTACATATGAAAATCTATCTAGCTCTAACCTTATTACATCCAAGGGCTCAGATTAAACTATTGAGCTCGTCTTATTTACTCTACCTATCTACTTATCTTCCAAGATTAAACTGTTTGGCCAGATATTTATTCTCTATTCTACAACATGAAATTGAAAGATGAACTAGCCAAGCTTAAACTGTTTGACTGTCCATAAATTGTGGTATAGGATACAAGTTGCACACAATTTTGTTTATTACATCAGAGAAAAAAGTAGTGGCATTTAGACTTGCACACTTTCCCTGGCCTTTCTTTTGGTGGGGTTCATTTTCTTTTACTTTTTGGCCATTTTCATTCTTTTTACCCTTTGATTTTTCTTTTAGGGTATACCCTCTTTACAATTTTTTTAATTTTTTGATTTTTTGATTTTTTTGAAAATATGGAACACCATTGCAACAAGAAAAAAGTTTGAACATATTGCATAGTTCATCAAGTCAATCATGAAAAATGACACCTATTGGTATAGGAGTCTAACACTGGTTCCACTTGTGGATGGCTTTTCCTGGTGAAAAGTCAAGAACAACAGGTTAGTTTTCCTCATCCATTGACCTTGGTGAACCAGTAAATGTCTTCTGTCTTCTGCAAAATGAAATCTAATCTGAAACTAAAACAACACACAAAAATTTTCAAACCAACTTAATGAAAAACTAGCTGAAAATTGAAAACTAAAAAATAAAAAATGCTCAAAATCCTGAGCTTATTAGCACTCATCTACCTACTCAATCTATTGTTCAACTGCTAGTTAGGTAAAATGAAATAGCCAATGCAGCCATTCAAGAATTATGTACTTTTATATATTTTGTTGCATTTTCTTGTTGATTATCAAAACTATACTTCTGCAACCTATTAGAAACTTGTCAACAAATGAGAGGATAAGGAAACACTTGATTTCCTTTGTTGACTCTAGAAATTGTACAAAAGGATCTTCCAAAATATATACACTAATTTTTAACTGATCTGCACAATTGTACATCTGTTCTGGATGGCCTCCATGCCATGAATCTGAAATTTTATTTTCAACTTTATCTCCCTGCAAACTTTTAGATAAGATTTGTGATGATATTCCTACTGATTGTAATGTTTGACTCCTGAATTCTTTATCATCTTGATTCTGAAAATCATAGTTAGTTAATAGAGGAATGCTTTGAATGCCTTCAATATTCATCATATCTGCTATTGGATCCTGAAAAACTTGGGAAAATGGCTGCAACCTATAGCATATAGGTTTCCATGAGACTTCATAAACTTCAACGAGTTTCTCATCCTTTTCATTAAACATGTTATACCACATTTCCTTTAAACACTGAAATGATTCAAAAAATAGTGGTATGGAACTTTTTTGTGTCATTTGATCATTTATTTCAATGGGAACTAGTAACTGCAATTGTGAAACTAAAAAATCTTGATCAATAGTTTCATTATCTTCTTTGTTGGCAATCACAATTCCTAAAAATCGATGATTATTGATGGCATGATAATTGTCTCTAATGAATTGAAATGAAGCAAAACAAAGAGGTAAAGAACCTTCACTTATTTCCACATTTTCTGCTTTTTCTTCCCCACTCTCATGGTTTATCTGTATTGGTTGATCACTGTCTTCAATCTATTGAAACTGAGTTTCTTCATCCCACAAACTAGCTTCTGATTGCTCTGTAAAGTTAGCTTGAGTTTGGAGAACATAACTATCATCATAATGATCATACTTAGGCAAATAATCAAAAGAAGGAATGTCATCAAACATACACATTAGATCAGCAGATTCCTCTTCCTCAGATTGATCTATAAATTCATTTTCTGATCTATGATAATTTGAATTAAGAGGAATTTGTTCATGGCTATCAACCTCTTCTATTTCTTCATGGTGATTTTGAATAAAAAATTCATCTTTCATAGTGATCTCTTGTGTTCTTTCATCTAGTTTTCTTACCAAAAGGTTGAGTTTTACTTCTGCGAGGTTTTTCTTTTCCTCTTCTTCTGCTTTGAACTTTTCCTGTTTGATTTGGAGATTAACTTCCACATCAACTGCAATGTTTTGCATCTGTACAAGTGTTTTTGTATCTCTTTCTCTTAATCAAAATTCTATTTCTGGATCAAAGGCACTTGGATAATGCAAGAGAGCTGAATCATGAGGAGGTCTAATATTTTCTGGCATTGAATAATAAACTTGATTAAATCTGTCAGAAAATTGTTGTATTGTTTCATTTCAATGTCTTTTTAATTGATTATATTCTTCCATGATCACAAAATGATTAACTTTGATTATCCATCTATCAAGGAAAATTTTGATAAACTGCTGGAAATTTGAGATGCTAGCATTATGCAGATTTTTGAACCAACTCTTTATTCTATTTTGCAAAGAAAGAGAAAAAAGTTTGATTTTAACATCATCTTCATCAATCTCAAATAAATCCAAATAATTTTCAAAACCGTGAATATGTTTTTGGGCAGTGATACCATTCTCTCCATCAAATCTAGGAAGATACTTGTAGTATTTTTTAGGAAAATCATGGAGTATAGGAGGTAAAATAAGGGGCTTATATCTATTTGGAACTTTATATGGCACGGGGATATGTACAGGGATTGTAATATCAGACTTGATTATTTGAGGCTTCTTAATTGGAAAATGATCATCATTAGATTCATAAGAAAGCCGCTCAAAGAGATTATGAGAATTATTACTTACAATATTCAAAGGAAAATAACTAAAAACTAATCTAAGATCTTCTATAAAATACAATATACATTGAAAAAATTTCATAATGAGAAATAACATAATGTCTTGGATTAAAATCCAAGTTGAAAGCCTGATCTTTCCATATTGTCCTTTGAGGTTCATTCCTCCAGTGGAGTCTTGATTGTGAAATTGATTTGGAGTCGCTAGGTGGATGATTTTAACCTTTGTGTGTCTGATCACTGTCCACCATCATAGATCAGATCTGAACCTGTAAAACAATTTTGAAGAAAAAGTTAGTTCTTTAGGAAACCAAAAAGATGGCTTTGCAGGGCAAGATAGCCAAAACAAAGAACAATTTCAGATATTAAAGTGAATGGAATGGATTTTTAAATAGATGAAAGGAAATTAAGAATCTTTCAACATGTTTAAACGAGGGAAAGTGAGTGATTACCAATAAAGATCAATTAAGAATTCTTTACTAAGTAATCAAATGCTTAAACCAGAGAAACAAGAGCAATTAAGAATTCATTGCTTATGACCAGTTTAGAAGAAAACATTTAGAATAATAACAATTGAAATCAGAGTACACTTAAGCACTTTCTGATTCAATCCTTTTTTTTTAATTATTCAGAAATGAAACACAGTGATATATTAAACATATATAACACTTAAAACACAGGATAGAAATGCCTTATTGAACTGTAGTCTGACACATGAATCCTGCAAAAAGTCTTGAGCTTTAACTCATCATCCAGCAAGCCACAAAGAAATTTATCCAAAAGCACTTTATTCCAAAATTCAATGTTACAGAAAAGTAGAAGAATCCCCCCTGAATACTCCAATTGAGGGAGTATTTATACAAATTCTAAACTAAAATATCTTGAAAAAAATATCAAAATTAGTTCACAAATCTCTCCAACTATTTTACATAAATAGAACTTAAGTAAAGGAAACTAACAATAATGCATATATTTGGCTCTATTTTTTATGGATAGGTGATGAAAAAGAGGAGAATTCTAATTTGATCCAACTCTTAGTTGATGATGAGGCATCCAAGTCACTAACTGCTTCCTTTCTTTGTGCAATTCTGCTCCAACAATTCTGCAAATTTTGGGTCCAATGAGACCTTTTTATTTATCAATCCGTAATAGATATGTAAAAAGTGAAAGAGGTTATTGTAGATTAATATGTTAGTGAGATAAAAATCTTTCATTTTCCCAAAATTCCTCTCCAGTTGTGCACACAAGGCTCTGCACAAAATATGTGTAAAACAGAGTTTTACAGAATCTGAAAATAGCCTGTACAGATGTGCATGTATCTCTCATTCTGAAATCACTGTGAAAAAAGTGAGATAGTTTTTTTATATATGTCTCTTAGGAACAAAAACCTCCTTCAGTTTTGTATGATGTATTTTTTATTTACCACAATCGTCTCTGCAAAATGATGACTTAACTGGTATTTTCTACAAAAAATGCTTTCCATAATTGTTTAATATTTCCAAAACCATAATAGCTGTTAGAAAAGTGAGAGAGGTTTTTGTAGACTGTCCTCTTAAGAACATAAACCTCCTTCAGTTTTGTAAAATTCATCTTGAATTTATCACAATAGTTTCTTCAAAACAATGACTAAAACATTAAATTTCTGCAAAAATGTTCCTTCTTCTTGTGTTTTTCATCTTTTCACTTTTTTGTTTTTTTAAATGTTTTACTTTCACTTTAGATAAACTTCAATGTTGGTGAAATTATTTTCATCTCTTTTTACCATTTTACTGCCTCTGTAATTACTTTTACTATTTTACCTTTGACTGCTCTGTAACTTCATTTTAACTTTCACTCTGACTTTTACCTAATACACTTTAACCACTGATACTCTTTAACTTTTCTTTACTGTGTCCTTTTACCTTCAATGTGTAGTTTAGGTTTTTACGGTCTGTTGAAACAGTAAATTTTTAATATCCTATTTCCTTTTCTTTTCTTTCAACTGTATATTTTATCTTCCATCTCTGTTTGAATAGATTTGATAACACTCTTAGAGTAAACAAGTCTTATGACTAGTATTAAGACTGTTTATCCAAGGATGTGGTCTTCTGATCACCTGTAAAACAAAAAAAATTGTTAAGAAAACATTGGTTTGCAGGGGAAGTCGAAAAGGTTTCATTTTATTTTGAGAGGTCTGTGGAGTGAATCTAGAATGATTTTTGGTAGGTAAACCATGCTCGAATTGGTTAACAGAGACTTTAGGTAGCGCAGCTGGGTTACAAAGGGTTTTATTGCATGGGAGTCTGGTCATTCACTGTGAACGAAAAAATGAAAAACGCGGGCTTATTTCGTTTTATTCACAAAGTCAATGGGTGGCGGAATTTTTTATTATTTTATTGGATGACGTCAGCATGGTACAGTGGATATGTCACGAGCGGAAAGGTGGTAAGCGGTTTCTATCACACCGCTTATGAGGGAAGGTGGTTTTAGGCAGAACGGCAGCGATGCGATACAACGATTGACATGTAGCATGACACTGTTTGAAAACCGTTTGGCCATCGCGCGTTATCTTTCGTACATGGATGGCCAGCGAAATGGATGAGGGCCGTAGATCTTTGACGGGGCGATCGGACAGTCGACAGGACAGGGAGATGGCGGAGTTTTAATGACACGGGCCCAATGTAATTATTCGTTAAATAAACTCATCGGGCGGGATCTGATTGGCGGGTTGAATTCATTAATTAATCTTGAGGATTAATTAATCTCTTTTGTATGGTCGGAGATGAAAAATGCTGGATTATTTTCAAAGTTTGGTTTTAATTAAACTTTGGGTTTATTTTTTGTTTTAAACATATATACATATGTTTAAACTTTTTTCATATATTTTATTATATGATAATTAAATCAATGTGATTTTCTTACCATAGGGGGCGGGAATAGAATTAATGTTATATTTTAGCCAAAAGGGGGTATATTGTGGGTTTTTTATTTGAATAAATAGGAGTTAAATAATTTTGGCTAAAAAGCTATAATATAAGGGTTTTGGGGATATTACTATAAAAGGATTTATATGTAATAGGAAAAGGTGATTTTCATAGGGAGTTAATATATAAATTAGAGTTAATATGACAAAGGGACAATGTAAACTCAAAATACTTAAATATCACCAAGAAAGTGAAGATTCAAAAGTAAATGGCATTATTATACTTTCATCACTTAGACTTAGAATAAAAGTGATTTTGAGGGCTTTTCATGAAATATTGAAGGATTTTCCTAAGTAAATTGGGATTTTACTTAGGAAAAGATTTTTGAAAGATGAATGAATGTGATAATGGATGATTTCAAGTACTTAGGTCTTTTCAATTATTGGGCCGAGGGTCCGGTCCCTCCAAAAGTCAAGGAAATTCCTTGAGCCCCTTTAATCTTCAAATACCTTACTACTTAAGGAAATTAGTGAAATGTTTAGGGAAAATGAGAGGGAAAGTTAATAATTTGACTTTGCTCTGCTGTGAACTTTTTCCAATGAAGTATCTGCCATTGCACTTTGTGATTAAAGTAAAATTGAAAACATTTAGAACCATCATTCATCACATGTAATTCTGCAACATCATCTACCTACCCTACCTACTTTACTCTACCATTTTTTCTTCTTTATTAGGGTGCACTTAGACTGGCAAACCCTTATAACACTTTTCTTTTACAAATGAAAATCTATCTAGCTCTAACCTTATTACATCCAAGGGCTCAGATTAAACTGTTGAGCTCCTCTTATTTACTCTACCTATCTACTTATCTGCCAAGATTAAACTGTTTGGCCAGATATTTATTCTCTATTCTACAACATGAAATTGAAAGATGAACTAGCCAAGCTTAAACTGTTTGACTGTCCATAAATTGTAGCATAGGATACAAGTTGCACACAATTTTGTTTATTACATCAGAACAAAAAGTAGTGGCATTTAGACTTGCACACTTTCCTTGGCCTTTCTTTTGGTGGGGTTCATTTTCTTTTACTTTTTGGCCATTTTTATTCTTTTTACCCTTTGCTTTTTCTTTTAGGGTATACCCTCTTTACAATTTTTTAAATATTTTGATTTTTTGATTTTTTTGAAAATATGGAACACCTTTGCAACAAGAAAAAGGTTTGAACATATTGCATAGTTCATCAAGTCAATCATGAAAAATGACACCTATTGGTATAGGAGTCTAACAGAATTAAAGTTGTAATTTACCTTGCAGGTCCAGTTGGCATTTTTCCTTCTTTCTTTGCCCTTTTCTCTTTTCTGTCATGGATGAGTGCTCTCTACTCACTCTCTAGAAATGTGAGAAGATGCTCCTATCTAGGGTTAAATTGAAGTTGCGTCCTATAGGTGTCCCTGGTATATTTCAAATATTTGCCGACTACCTGAGCCACCACTGTTCTGTCAAATGTGCCGACCCCAAAAAGGGCTTCTAGATAATCTAGAAGTTCTTTTTTCATGTTGGAATTCTTGGAATTCCACCTTGTGCGTATGGTTGGGCCAAAAATTACCAACGCATGGCTCTCCAAAAACCTGTAGAACTCATTGTTTCCTACACAGAAAAAAATATATTATCATTAATTTAAAAATAAAAGTCATGATAAATATGTTTTAGATAGAGTACATGAAATAGTTAAAATATTAAAATTTACCTAGGAGTTGTACATGCTTTATAGGGACACCTTCATCATTCACCAACAACGTGCCATTAATGGTCCCTGTGGAACTGACACGTGTAGCTCCAGGAAACGCAATAATGTAGTTGGCCATATCAGCCTCATCACTGCCAACACATTCAGCGGTTGGCTGGTTGTTTGCTTGGGCAGGGTGTGTTTCTTGGCTGGCACCTAAAGGAGTAGAAGGTGTACGAGAGGGTTTCTAGGCAATATCTTTCCCTTGTGTCCCACTACCACCAACACCGGGTTCAGAAAGTGTCAGAAAACGCTACATACAAAAGAAGTTTTTGTTAGTTTAGTCAATGTAAAAATAAAAAATCAAACTGTCACAATTCATCTCATGCAGAACAAAAATAATATCCTTTTGAATTTTTATTATTACTTGATATTTTTCTAGCTGGGTCATAATTTGTTTTATTCCCTCTTCTATTTCAGGTGTTTGAGGCCCATCTATCAAAGTATCCAATTCCAACCTTGCATTTCATGCCTTTTTTCGCAACAAGAGCACTGGATATAGGGATGAAGAAAGCTCTTCCTCATAGAGGGAATCATCAGACGTACCATGGCTAGGTGTCTGCATATTTGAACAAAATTAATATTATTTCAATTATGTAAATAACTAAAATACCTGAAGATAGAGAGATGTTGGCACTCTACATGTTCTTCCGCTAGCCTCTTTCCACGATCATCTCGTCTCGGGGTTGTTCCTGTACTACCCTAATTATTCTACCACATTGCAATAAAATTATAAATGTAAAAACTTGAAAACGATATCTAACTTGAAAACACAAAACAAAAACTGAAATAATTTCTAATAAGACACCGGAAGATAGAGTTAGAGTTTCAAATATGCCTTGCATTGAATTCAATCTCGGAAACATGTCATTGCACATTAAGGCACCCAAACAAGAGACGAGTTGACAATGAGACTAAACTGGGTTATTTGTAGTGAAATTTTAAAATATCAAAAGGTATATTAATTATTGAAACAAATCAGCTTCATAATTTTAGTATTATTGAGTATGCAGTGTATAAATCACAAAAAAATTGAAACAAAACACTAGAAAAACAATATATTGAAATGTTTATATACTCCAAAAGAACTCACATTAATAGGCTCTCATTATGGAGCACAAGACCACCTCTGTGTAAGATGATGGCAAGGCCTAAGGAAGCTTTACTGTTGGAAAAAATAGTCTGGTGGCTAAAGAATGATGTGATCACTGTAAATTTAAACCAAGTTTGATTTAACAGCTATGTCAAGGTGATTTTCAACAGCAGTATGTTAGTCACTCTATTATCAACCTACCGTGCATTTTGAAAAATTCCTTAGGGGCTTGGTATCACCATTTCTGGGATGGCATATATGTTTGTCCACGATGGTCTTGTTCATCACCACTTTCCTGTTGGGCCTATTGCTGATGTTCCATATCTTCTTAAGGTAGCAGCTGCACATCAGGTTTGTTCATAATTTCCTTATCATAGCTCTATAGATCACTTCATTTATCTATGAGTTAGACATAGATTTCTTTCTAGTAAGTAGCAGATCTCATACAGATTTTTTTAAATGCCACTGTAGCTTCATCATGCAGACAAGTTTAATGGTGTACCATATGGTCTTTTCCTTGGACCAAAAGTGAGTTTTCTTCTTCCCTTATAACTGTTTGTATCTTTGTATTTCAAATGTGTTTAGAGTTATTCATGCATGGTCTTAGGTGAAGATGTATTGATAGTTTATTGATTTTTGAGTTTCACAGGAACTGGAAGAGGTTGGAGGCCGTGAAGAGCTAGAGAAATTGTATAATAGTAAAATAAAGGGCCTCCAAAAGCTTCAGTGAAGGCTCTGACTTTCCTGCTTGTGTTATTTGGCACAAATTATCCCATTTTATATCTACACTCATAGGCAACTCCATTTTCCTTGAGAGCTAAATTTGTACACACTATGAGAGTCTAAAAAATATAGGGGATTTTATGTTGTCAAAGGGGATCCTTAACATAAGGGTAGGTTAGAGAAATCCTAATCATCTAGATCATGCAGATGAGAAAAATCCCCTACATGTATACTACATTAAATATATTTTTTAGCAGATCACATAATGGTCCAGTCCGTGTTTGCAGGGTTTGTAAACTTTGGTTGAACAAGAAATAACCAGTTCTGAAATAATGCCAGTGTATTACTAATGAGGATTTTGTTGTAAAGAACCTTTTTAAAATCAAATCACACATCAGAAGAAAATGTTGCAGCCTATTTGGAAAGGACTTTTGGCTATTTATGTATCAGGAACAAGGGTAGCAGATCAAACCATTCATTAAGCTTGGTTTTTGAAACTAGAAATAAGTTCAGAAATTATATTTGTCATGAAATCAAGTCATTGATATTGAAGATCACAGAGGAGAATTAGATTGATGAGATATTTATGTCCATACTCAGTTTCATGAAGACCTAAAAAATTGCTTTTATTTTGGATATTGGCATGTATGCTTCACATGTTAGAATTTTTACCCCAAGATTTCGAAAAGATGCTTTTCAGGGACCATAGATGATCTTGGACAGATGGTACTATAGCGTTCTCTTTATCTAATAGAAACTATGTTCACCCTTTCATGTGGTTACTCCTCCTCCAAGCAACTCTTTCTTTTATGTGGTTCCCTTGCACCTCCCGATGCAATTGATAGTGTATGTTATAATTTGAATCTAGTACAGATTTCGGGATTTTTCATAATTGCAAACTCGAATCAGCTGGAAATTTTCAAAATTATTATCTTGAAGACCTATACATTTGTTTTTATAGATCTTGAGACTTCATACCAAAATTTCAAACCTTAGGCTGAGCTCAATTTTGGGGTAGTTCAGAAAAATTATAAAAGTTATCTCTTGCAAAATAGCGGATCTCAGTCACAACAGGAAGTTGGTCTTGAAGAAGTATTTGAGCAGGAAATTTGGTCTCTTATTGAGCTCTTTTATTTGCAGACCTCAAACCTCAAATTGTTATATATTTTGGGCTAGTTGTTGCATACATTGCGTGAAGGAGTTTGGATTTGTGCACTGTTTGGAGATCCTCTTAATAGATCTATTTTTTTTAGTAGCCTTACCTTCAACAAGAAGAAGACCTTATTTGGAAGAAGACATTGGGCTTGGTTGAAAATAGAGTTTGGTTCTTCTTGAAGTAGACTTCAACTCATATTTATTAAAGATATTCCTTGCATTATTGCTAATCTGTGGATAAAAACATTATTAAAGGATTGCTAAAACAAAGGAGCAAGTAACCCTTGTTGAAGACCTTATTGAATATATTGTTGGAGCAACTTCTAGTAAACTTGTTGTGAAGATCTTGAGGACATTTTTGGAGCAACATTGTTGAAGCTGATGGTATAGCATTGTTGGAGACGATCTTGAAGGGCCTTGAAGTGAAGCTTTTGGAGCAACTATTGAAAAATCCTTAGATCATTTAAGTAAGGCACTTTCTATCTTCCATCACCTTTTTCCTTTCAATATCCTTTAAACAATTTTGTTGATATTTAATTTTTGAAATCATGTTATCATTCCTTGATTATATGTGTTTGGGGACTTTCCCTTTGAAATTACCCAAAAATACCCTGGCAATTTTATCTTTAGGATGCATGTCTGACCCTATTGTTCAATATTTTAATTGATAGTAGTAAACATAGAGAGTTAGGGGACTCTTGACTTGGTTTGGTTGGGCGATTAGATCCCTAACATCTACTAGGGAGAACCCCCCTTGAGTTGGAGGAGAGATAGCCTGAAGTGAAAAGAGGTTGGTGAGGTGACAATGGGGTTATTGAATTACACATGGTATCACACTTTATCTTTAGGACTTTATCTTGAGGAGTGCGAGATTTTGCTATATCAATTCTCAAATTGTTTACAACACTATTGTTAAGAACTAATAAGAAGCGATGTTGAGGGGTTTTTGGGTATAAGAAACAATACCATTTAAAAACTAGGGTTCTCAGTCCTTGGCATTCCTTCACCTAGGCCTAGGGGCACACAAGAATAATTTCACACTAAACCATGCAAACTTAAAAGTAACTTAACAGATCCATAAAGTAATAATAATCATAATTCCTAATTTCCTATTGTATGATATAATGCAAATTATTCCAACATGAAGCAATGAAGACATGCAATGTCTAAATTTGAAGATTGATGAATCAATACAAGAAGTTAGAAACTACAAATTTGATTCAATACTCTGTGTCCTAACTCCAAGAAAGAATCTAGTTTGTAGTACAGAACATGCATCATGTATTATCAATTCTTAATTGACAACAACTAAAGGTCATCTACCTCATCAATTCCTTCCCATTTTGTGTTTTTATGTCATATTCCTTATACAAGTGTCAAATTTCTCTCAAAGTAAGCAACCACTGAATAAAATAAAAAATAGTTGAGATATGATTGAGAAATGGTCATTTATTTCTTGAAAGGATCTTCACGATTTCTTTGGTTTTTTTTCATCTCAAGAAACAAGAAATGACCTAAGAAACTATTGTGATGTAATATAAGAAACAACACAGTGCAATGGCCATTTTCAAAGCCAAATGATGTCAATTGAGGACATGGCCTTTATTTGGTTCCTGTTTCATAGGAGTTTCGGGTAGAAATGGAACTTTGTTGTACCATTTCCAGTAGTAAAAAGGGAAAACCTTCTTTTTCTATGGGAAATAATTTACCTTTCCTTTTTCAAGATAATCTAAATCACAAAAAATATGAACTATACTGCACACATTCTTGGATAATGTGAAAGTGGAAAAGGAATACCCTACATAAGTGATGCACACATGTAAACTTGAACACTAATAGATTTTTGTAGTTGAAATGCAATGGTTGTTTTCATTTAAATGTAGGGTTTTTAAAGAAGGGAGAAATAATGGCTGCCAATTTAATAAGAATTTCTTTGGGAAAATTTTAAATCTTGTATTGGGTGTTGAAGATAATAGAGGGTATTGAATCTTGATTCTTGACATTGTGTTCAACTTGAATAACTAAAATGATTATAAATATCAGTGGAAGAGTTATTTTTTCAAGTATGTCACTCAAAACTCTTATGTCAAAGAATTGTATGATGGCTAGCATTTGCTTGTTTCCCTTTCTTCAGTTCAATGTAAAAAGTATATTAATATATTGGAGCACGAATGATAACTACAATTATTTGATCTGTAGTATATCCAGCCCCAAGATTATGAAAAGTTTTCTCAAGTGGAGCTATTGGTTATTGATGAAGCAGCTGCAATTCCATTGCCTGTTTCAAAGGCTCTGCTTGGGCCATATTTAGTGTTTCTGTGCTCTACTGTAAATGGGTAATAATTATAAATGAGCCAACCACAATCACAGATTTTGTAACCATTCGATCTCCATGGATAATGATGATGATATTAACCCTATATATCAGTGACCTATATCTATATGAGAATGATCTCAACATTGACCTTGATATGGTTGTATGGTTGTGACCTTTGGTATGTCATCAGAAAATCCCCAAATATTAGAAAATCCCCAAATATGGAGAACTAAAGCTCATCACTTTCAATCTAGAGTACTACCCTTGTGATAAAGTTGATGACTTTCGATCTCCCATTCTCTACCACTTTGCACTTCACATTCAATATAGATCAGACCAAGGGCAATTCGTTACTAGGTGTTGAGATGGATGAGTTTTTCGAACTAAAATCCATAGCTTAAACTTCATGAAACTGGTGGAGACAAATTCATGCAAGCACAAACACATCTTACACATCCTCTTTGAAACTCATCCAAAAGAACATTGGAAGACATCTAGAGAGAACCCTATAGCCTAACACAATCTAATGGAATTGACCAAAAAAACCCAAATAGAGTCAACCCTACTATAGGAGGAAGGGCTTGCAGTAAGAACTTACAATTTTGCAAGAACTGAGGGTGAATGCTGTTCTGCAAGAGCTGAGGGCGAATGCGCGCGTGATATCAGAAGTTAATGTAGTTTTTAATAAAATCATTTTTATGTAGCGCGCATTTTATTTTTTAATTTCAAATCATTTTTATATACATTTGATTTTTTCATTTCTAATACAAGTGACAAACAAATTTCTACAAGAGGTTGAAATTTTTACTAGAATAGCCATGAAAGACTAATTGAAATGGCTTAAAATGCAAGTGGATCTTCAAAATAAATGTAATTGAAGGTTCTCCCCACTAAATTTTTGCAAAAGTGCTTACATTATTTAAGTTATCTAAGATATTTTTTTGTATTACACAATCTAAATTAAATAATGAAATAGTTGGGTAGTTTTATTGTTTCAAATTAGGACACAATTTTCAAATGGTGATGAAGTTTCATGTGATGATTAACTGACAATATTCTCCTTTCCTATCCTTGAAAAACTATACAAGGTTCCCTGCTGCCACATGAAACCCTAACTCATGTAGCAGCATAGGACCAGTGCTCCATTTTTCCCGTCATAAGGCATCTTGCACGTATTTGATGACTAGAATTTGCGGATTTCCGTTTTCCATGATGTGCTAGGAAGGATAGAGGACTTAATTTTGACGTTTGAATTTTTTTCAAAAACGTTCTTACGCCCTTTAATTTCCACTTACCAATAATTTTGCAACACTAGTCCTCTTTGAAATTGCAAGGTTGTACTCAAAAAGTAAGGAAAGTTACTTTTTTGGCTCACTCAAAATTAAAAATTTAATAAAGGAATTACCACTTATCATTATTGATATTTTAAAATTAGAATCAATTTAGTTTTCCCCTTCCTATTATAGAAAGTTCACAAATCCTTTCTTTTACATAAAACACCAAAGAAATAATAAAGCCCGTTGCCCTGCAAACTTCCAAGGCTGTGATTAGTGAAGCAGTGAAAAAGTACGGATATAGCACTAAAAATTAGAATGCCAATCTGCCCCAACATGAAGTAGTGTTAATATAGCTAGTGGCTTGGCTTGATGGTCAAACAGTGAATCACACAAGCACAAAATAAAAGTTTTAGGCGTCTAGTTCCTTACACTCGCACTCTCAAGGCATTCAGACTTAGGCCGAGCTGAATATTGGCTCCGAGGAACCTAGATTGGCTCATTAACCTGCCATATTTTAATTTCATAAGGTATGTTCGAAGTTTGAACTGCTAGGGTAATTTATTATTGTGAAATCATAGTTCTAAATTATCTCTTATTCTGTGAGCAATGTAATCTATTAATTGTAAGAAGATTCATTAAAAAAATTCAAACTGAGTTTAGAATGAATGATGACAATTTATATATTAATTGGTTTTTAAAAGTATTTGTATTATGTAGGAGCGCTAAAAAGAAAAATCAAGACTTCATTTTCTATTTTCCTTATTTTATTGGGCCGAACTGGAGAAAATTGAATATGAATAGTAAGTTAATTGTAAGATCAATGCGCCAAGGCCATACATCAACATTGACCACATTGGGGAAGTATAAAAGCATAGATATTCATGCAAGTATAGTTATTAATGTAAGATCAAAGTTAACTCTTAGCTTCACTAAAGAAATAGAAGGCAAAGATCTAACATCAATTGAAACTCACGTGAAAAAGTAGATGAAAAATGTACAATCATTCAATGGAGAGGTAATCTATAATTATCCAGTAAGACTCTTGGATATGCCTTAAGACTAAACTAATTCTCAATATTTTTGAATAATCATCCATTGGCATTTAGTAGGAAAACCATAGTAAATAATTGTCCAATGGCCATGCAAAAATATATAAAAAATAATATTTGTTGGTTTTTTTTCAATAGGTGGACCATGATGGGACCACTGAGAAGGTGGGGGTGTTTTTTTAATCATGGAAGTGAGGTTTAGTATATTGATAGTCAAGTTACCTTTCCCTATAAATTTTCTCGATCAAGTTATTCATTCATTGAACTTTGATTCATTCCTACTATTTTGATACACAATCCAATCCACTTGAATCTTGAGTCTTCATTGAGAATGGCATTCATAGGTTGTCAAGAAAGAGGTTATCATGCACATGCACTCTTCTTTCCTTGGTATCTTTGTAAATATGTTCAGCCTGAGTTCTATATTTTTAAATTATCATAATAGTTCGTGATTATTAGGCCTTTATTTTGTCTTTTAAGAAGTTTATTTAATTATTATTAATCATTAAATTTAATATATATATATATATATATATAGATATAGATTAAACTTTCAATGGTACATCAACTTTCATACATGAGAAAATAGATACTGACAAATGGTACATCATGGCCTGATTAATTTCACTCAGCAATTTCAAATGGTATAACATTTAATCAACAATAATCATTAATTTCTACACATAGAGACTAATTTCTCTGGAAGCCGGAGATTTCTTTGGCTTGTTATTCTTATAACTACATAGACATAATTAATAGAGAGATTGAGGACAAAAAAAAATGTAGCGCTTAGTCTCCACTACTCAACATGATTTTGTGAGAAATAATACATAGATTGATTTCTCTGAGTGCCTTAGCGTTCTTTGGCTCATTATTTTAATCACAAAAATAGTAAAAAATGCACTGAGGATTTGTTCTTAGTCCAATTATGCAATTTTTATAAGACAAATTATGCAATATTAATAATAAACATAAATTTATTGCAATTTAGGGAAAGCTCATTCATGTTTTTTTCTTTATATTGGAAGGTTACTTTCTTTTTGAAGTAATTTTTAGTAGATCATAGCATATATTGAGGAAATATTAGTTTGAAAACAATCAATTATTTCTCTTGAAACTTTAGGTATTAAAAGTCCATGATACAGATATATCACACTCCAAAATCCAAAGAAAATGGAAGAGCGTTCAATTTTTTTAATCAAAATTTTATTGGTGAAGGGTTAATTTATTACGAGAACGTCATTAATGAAGTGAAAAATTTTAAACGTAACGTTTATTGAGTAGAAAAATAATGACCAAAATTTCAAAAAAAATTGTGTGACGGGTAAAGAGAAATCCAAATTCCAACCCTGCCTGCCACGTATTGGTGAGTGGAGGTTATTCACTTTTCATTTACAGCTTACCAGGTTACTCATGTTACCAATATTTTCACATGGCTCACTTTTAGGTGACTACTTATTTTACTTCTTCTTTATAAAGAACAATTGGTAGATAATTGTATTATTTGAAATCTATAACAAATCCAGGCAACAAAATTACAACAAATAGAAAATTATGCAAAATATTCACCAGGGCACTAATGTGTGGATACCCTATCATTTCTTAGATCCTCATAACTTACCAACACCTACTATATTGTTATACACATAATATGGAATTTACCTAAAGTATTTCATATGTATCTAGAAGTAAATAAATTGTATGACTATTGTTATGGCAGATATAAGATGTGTATTATAGTTTATATTTCAATTTTTATTAAGTAGCATGCATGTGCGGTTCATATAGTGACTACAATTACCAAATATATTTTAGTGAAGATGTGAAGATTATCTCTCATTAGGTCCTAATTACTTAAAGCATCATTAATTAGCTTTCCAAATGAATAAAATATGTTAACAAATTAGTAAAAACTAGGAAAACAAATCATGCTTTAAAAAAATATGGCACAATGAGTCACACTCTGAGATTTATTTAATTACTCATCAAGTGTTTCTAAAACATATATATGATCACCATTACCATAGAAATGGGACATGTGACCATCATTTTGGTTTCGCCAATGAAATTCCACATCATGAGCATTGTTTAGGGTTGATTGTGTTGATTTTTTTTAAACAAATCATTTATACATTTTATGGAGATTATAGACACAATTTATAATCACATTACAATATCATGATGTATGGATATTCCTTATCATTTCTTAGATACTCACAACTTACGAACACCTAATATATTGATATACACATCATATAGAATTTACCCCTAGAATGCCACATGTATCCTAAAACAAATTAGTTGTATGGCAATTGTTGATGCAGGGGAATTAGGCTCAAAACAGCCTTTGTCCATAAATAAATGTAAATGGGGGTCTCATGTTTTATTTCCCCATGTATCTATTCATAGTTGAGTTATTTTTAGTTAATTAGAGAAGAAAATGTAGCTTCCCGAATGATTAATGGGCACCTGAAGAGATAGTCAGTTTCAGAAGTTAAGCTAATTTTAGGAGTCCATCTCTGTCTGTCAGAGGGTTAGTCTCAGAGTTAGAGATATGAAGAGTTTTTAGAATTAGAGGAGTTGAGTCGATTCAGGGTTTGTATAAAAATAAGCCTTATAGGCATAATATGGAAAACTTGCATAGAGAACCGCATATGTTGCGTAAGACCGTCGTAGAGACAGAGTAGAGGAGAAGGGCCAAGTAATTCGAAGATCCGGTCGAGCCAAAGTTGTAAGTACTTCACTGCATAAATGTAGAATTATTTCAATGGTATTGTGCATTTGTCAAGTTAATTATGGCGTGAATGGTTTCTGTGTCCCGATAATCAACTGTATAGTAGTCTGGAATACATACTCAATAATTGTGGTTTAATGGGGTCCTGTATGTTGAAAGAGGAACCGAGTCCTTTCCTGAATTACTAACCTCTGTGCGAGAGGTTCTATCATTTCCCGAACCCATTGGATATTAGTTTAACTCGGTGTAAGAATTTTCGGACGAATAAAGTTGTGTGATAACCCGTATTAAGCACCATGACAGTGGACGGTGTGGCATTGGACAGTGGTATGGCAATTTTGTGGTCAAGACTCATGTAATACAGTGGGAAATGCCATGGTAGAGAGGGTCGATAGGTCCAAATTATGGATCTCCCCACAATGTAATAGAGAATTGTTCTCGAGCCTTCGATTCAAGGTTCGATCGGTGCTACCATGTACATAGAACCAGCGTGTGAAGGAACCTCATGGAGTGCGATTCCTTAATTGAAGAAAAAAAACTAGTACAGGAAGATGCGAGTCAAAGGAGCGGAGGCGGAGTACAATAAAATAAAGCTCGACAGAACCTGGAAGATAAGAGGCGGAACCGTGACCGAAGTGCACAGTAAAACCACCGTTTGGAAAATCAGTCATATCGCACAAGTTTGGAGGTGGTAAGCAGAATTGGTGAAAAGGATGCGACATATGTCTCTGTGAGACACGTGGCCGAGGGCAGAATTATAAAACCGTTCTCATCACAGATTAACCCTTTGGCGTGTTCGTTACGCGAGATTTCGTTGTGTCCGTTGGATCCTCCAAACCGGCGCGATGCTCCATCGACCATCAGATTGAGAGGTAAATTACTGTGGAGCCAAGAATGGTGTATGTATGACCGTTGAGTTATAGACCAAAGTCGAGATTTGTTACGATCTTTGACGATTAGCGGAGATTATAATAAGGAGGAATGTATAATTATGTGAATGGCTGTGCATTTGGTTGAAACCAAGTGACGAAGTTCGAATTGACAAGGTCGACATACATTAAACATCATGGTTGAAATACAAGAGGGTTGAGCAGTTGATACATTCAAATATCAATTCGAATATGTAAAATGAGTGAGCCCAAGGTTTTGGGGTTTAATTCCTAAGTGGCTTGTATTTATTGGGGTATATATTAATGAGAGTAGGCTAGTCATTATATTCAAGGTGTGTAAAGAGCGGTTGAATGTTGATAGGTATGATGGGGATTAGACCATAGAACGTGGGGACTTATAGTATGGTTTAGAACCATCAAGTGAAGAAGTTCCACATGCGAGAAGGCATGGCATAGGCCTTGGGGGTATTATGATCCTTGGAGGAAACTCCCACAGCTAGAAGAGTTGACAAAGAAAATTGGATCGAGTACAAAGGTGTGGCAGGTGGGTTTTACCCTACACCAATTGTTATGGTGCATATATGGTGTGTATTACAGTTTATCTTATAATTTTGTTGAAGTAGCATACAACAATTTACATAGTGATATGAGAACCACTCTCTAGAGTATACATCGATTTTGTACACATGGCTTTTCAGTTTCTTTTTAAGATATATCATTGGTGATGATCACATGATTATATAATGAACCATTAAATTGAACTATGAAATTATTCCTCACAACACACACACACACATATTGATGAATTAATAATTTTTCTCATATAATTTTTTTAATCTATTTTGAAAAAAAAAAAATTTATATATAATTATTTCTAAGAAGAACAAGAGAGAATTCCTTACCATATCTTCGTAAAACATATAATAGCAAGAAAATTAATCTATTGAAATTTCATTTCCAAACATATTCATGGGGTAAAATGAAGATTAAAAGGAGATATTCATGGATTTACCTATAACATCACCTCATAAGAATGTAAATGTACAATATTGATGATACATAGGTTAGGAGAAAATTAATCTATTGAAATTTCATTTCCAAACATATTCATGGAGTAAAATGAGGATTAAAAAGAGATATTTATGAATTCACTTATAACATCACCTCATAAAAGTGTAAATGTACAATATTGATAAAATTTATTTATATATGATAAATAATAAACCTTTATCTCACATGTATCATATAATCTTATAAACAAACACATTCTATAATATGCAATAAAAGTGAAATTACACAATCCACATGGAAATAAGACTTAGTTCAAGAAAAAGAAAATAAAAAATAAACCGTAAGTGACATGGATTTTGCAAAGGCATATAAGTGTCGTTTATTGCATATAAGTGTCGTTATACCAACGGCGGCCAAAGCGTCACTATTGCGATGGTTGCCTCCAAACGTTGCAATTGCAACACTTAGACATTGTGTCACAATTGTGACGTTTGGAGGCAGTTGTCACAATAGCGACGCTTTGGGGCATAGTGTCGCAATTGCGACGTCTTCCTTCAAACGTCGCAATTGTGACACAATGTCAGTCGTCGCAATAGCGATGCTTTGAGGCATAGTGTCGCAATTGCGACGTCTTCCTCCAAACGTCGCAATTGCGACACTTTGTCTAAGTGTCGGTATTGCGACACTTTTCTCTAAACGTCAGTATAGCGACAGTTTCGGGCGAGATTGAAAACATTTGGGGAAATTTCCAACATTTGGTCAAAAGTGTCAGAACCAAGTGTCAGAATTTCTGCCAAATGTGCTAGTGGGCCCATTAGGTCTTTTCCATCGAGAGTGGATCTCATCATTCTCACGTTCTTCTTATTTCTTCAGATTCCTCGGGCTTGGAGAAAGATCCTCCCATCCCTATGACTCAAGAAGTTGCTCCTCCTGCTCCTGTGATGGAAGTCCAGGAGGATGATCCTCCTACTCTGGTAACACCAGGGGATGACCATCTTAGTTCAATGGTACCCCCTCCAAGTAGTCTGGTTGCTTCCTTCGATTGAAGTCAATTTGCGGGATACCGCCTTCATTCTTATGTGCCTTTTGAGATCACGGTGCAGATCTTTGATATGGTCATACCTAGCACAATTATATATAAAGGCACATCTATTAGTGTTCTGTCTTCAACTACTTGGCAAGCTTTTGGTTCTCCACCACTTATGCCTGTTACCCACAATTTGTTGGCTTTTAACAAAGCAACCAGTCAACCATTAGGGATCCTTTTGAAGTTGCCTATTACTTTGGGAGGGAAAACCATCTATATAGACATGATGGTTGTTCCAGGCCCCTTGGATTTTAATTTACTCCTGGGCCGCGATTATACTTATGTCATGGGAGCGATTGTCTCTTCCCTCTTTTGTGTGATTTATTTTCCACACAAAGGTCGGATCATGATCATTGATCAACTTTCATTCTTTGGTCCTGACGTGACGTCTGTTCCACCATCATCCCTTCCGGGCCTTTATCCACCGGTTGTATCTTCTCCGCCGCAAGTTAATTATGTGGCTACATGTCCCGTGCCTATATTCAGTGATAGTGCCATTGTGCATCGTGTGCTGGGGGGATTAGGTCCTGATTTACAAGATGTTGTGAACCTCTTGGAATCCCTGACTTCTTATTCGACATGATGAATTTTCTTCGTAGCATAGTTCATTTTCTTGTGTCAAGCTCCTTAAAAAATGAAACAAGGTCATCCGAGGATAGTTCATCTTCTGTATCAACCTCGTTAAAAAATGAAACAATCTTGTCTGAGGATAGTTCTTTTCATGTGTCAACCTCGTTAAAACAATGAAACACATTCCCATTCAATTCAAGTCTTTGTTCAAATCTCGTAAAATCCCAGTTGATTCTTTCTATGATCTCGTAACTTGAACCTTCACTCCATCTGCTTTTCATTCATTACATATGGACTGAAGGTTGGGGGGAAATGTACCTCGAATTGAGTCACCATGCTGGGGGCAAGCACGTTTTTCAAGCATAGTTTAATTTTGTTTCAAGCTTGTGTAAACATGAAACCAATATCAGGCATAGTTTACTTTTGTTTTCGAGCTTGTGTAAAAATGAAATGTTTTGACTTTTTGTGCTTTATGAGTGTTTTCCTGCTTATTGGGTTGTTACTTATTATGCAAATTATTGATACATTAGATAACATTGTATTAGATAGAAATTTGCATAATTTGTAAAAGCATCATCATATGTAAGAGATCCATGTAAGGAAATATATGTATATATATATATCGCATGTTTGCAATTGTGTGTATCATAAACGTAAAAAAAAAATGTGTATGTTTTTGTTACATCCCGAGAGATCATGTCTCGCAAAATATGCAGATAAAATAAACCCAAGTGTCTAATCAGCATGATGCTTGTGATAACATACCATGACCCATACTAGCCGCCTCAACAAGTGGTGGACTCGGCTGGCCACTCCTATAGTGTTTCTCTGATAGGCGCTAGGAACATCATCAAAACATGCATAATCTAGGACTCCTCGGGTAATCCCCTCCAGGTTGCGCACTATCTCATATTCCTCGCTTCCCTCACCTTGGAGGTCGAAATCATGAGGGATTTGCCTCACTATTGGTGACATGCCGGTAGGTCTCTCTGGGCCAACGTCTGCATCACATGGATTTAATGTCAGGTCATACATAAAAAAAAAAAAAACATAATACTCATAAAATTAAAAATTGAGTCTTATCCAAATATTCATCCCAATCTTCTCCCTCTGGGAGTGGGAGGTCCGAGTCATCGATGAAGTCTGTGCTAGAATAGGGCCAATCCTCCACGAGAATCAGTTGTCGACGGAGCCAATAAAAAAATTCCAGCCTCCAAGACATCTATTGGCCGCCCCCTACCCTTGGCATCAGTGCTGCCCATCGGGCCATCTGAGGTTCTCTCGCTGGTGGATTCGGGACTACGACCTCCTGTCGCTAAAAAATTGGTAATCGTTCCAAGAAGAACAATACCAAGATGGATTCATAACCAAATTGTTTCAGTTTGGTCTTCTTGTAGTTGGTTAATTGGCGCTTCATATTGATGGTCACCACCTCTGCCCAGTTGAAGAGGGTCGAAGCCATGCAGTCCACAGCAAGAAGAAACTGTGTCTTTGTTTCTTCGTGTGGTGCTTGCGATCCCACAGCCTAGGTGATGGTATGCAATACCACGCGTAGTGTCAAATCTGGGATAGTTTTCATATCAACTTTCCCACTACTGGTTCCTTTCCGTGCTCCTCAACACACCCTATCTATCACCATGGACATGTTTTCCATGAAGAGTCGAGTGTCTGTTAGGACTGGTGCTGCACCTCTCCGTGATAATCCTATGATGAAGTACACATCGGAAACATCAATCTCAAGTTCTTGATCCTGTAGGATCAACTTCTCTTGATTTTCGTCCCATATACTGATAAGATATTGTAGCAATTCTAGTTGGGCTCGGAGACATGGTGTGAGGAAGAATTATTTCAAACCACAGTTTCTGAGGGTTTCCATAACCCCCTCATTTTCCATGGCTAACTCATCTCCTTCACTATGTTCCCGTTATTTCCATCCAATAACCATTTTTCTCTTTTCTACTTGCAAACACACACATGTGAGTGGTATTAGTCAATATTCATCCTTAAAATTGTAAATAATTGGGACATTTGGTGAGTATTATTACTTGAAATTGGTTTGCACCGTTGGCGCGACTATTTCTAAAACCATCACGCCAATGGGTGCGCCCTAATGTTAAAAATAGGGCGGTCGGCGCGACTCCATGCCCGAAACCCGCACTGACTGCGCAGCCCTAAATTTTACAATTTCTCCACCCAAATTCAAAATTGACAAATGCAAGAAGGAATAGCTTAAAATGACAAGAGGGATCTTAGCTCTAACCTAGATTTGATGGATTTGTGATTGATGTATTGGATTGGCTGATATCATTGCCACAAGATTGCACAGTAAAATGGGTAAAAATTGCTCCACAAGAGGCAAAAAGTGAAAAGTAATTATTTTTTACCATTTTTGGCATTTTGTAACTTTTTCACAACCCTAATTAGGTTTTAAGGCATGTTTTTCGATTATTTTATTATATTATTTTCGAAAAATACATTTTACACGTCTCTTGTGCAGCAACAGGTTTTTCATGCGACAATGATGAAGTAACGAGTTATATTTTATACATTTTCATACTCGGTAAAAACACGAAAAAGTCACTACTGGAGTCATCTTTCAGCTCTTTTCTGACTCTCTAAAATTGAAAATATTTTCAAGATGCTTGTCATTTTGAACTCGTTAAATGGCTATGAAACGATATCTACCTAGTATACGTTTAGCCCTTTTTCGTGCTAGGATGGATATTTTATGAAAAAGGAATACCTTAGCCTATCGCGACTAAGAGTTTCTCTCAGACACAGTTTTCTACCTTTTCGGATCTATGAGACTACCTACGAAAAGGGACTGCTGGAGTTTTCTTTTCTGCCTTCTTTTCAAACTCTCTAAACATGAAAAGATGCCGAGTTCTTCCTTTGTCACACTCGTTAAACCCTGATGATATCGGACTTCATCACCATGACATTATTCGAGTTCCTCCTTCCTAGGGCTCGTAAAATGTACTAGGATGGTTTTGTCCAAAGGACAAACTTATAGTGCAAGCATATGCTATCCCCTTCAAGCTTGTTTTAAAAAATAATTGGGGTACTCGCCAGAAGTGGTGGGGGAAAATGGAACCAGATTTTAGTTGTGTTGGCAATATGTCGCTCTTGAACATGGCACTTGTCTGCATTCGTGTCGGATTGGGGACATCTCATTTCGTCATTTTTTCCTCCATGGGTTTGGTTAATCTATTTTGACCTCTCATTTTCTCTTTGCCATGTCATCATGACCTCAGATCCTTTGATGTCAAATACTGCCAAATCCAGTGTCGTGCTGCTGATATGTTCAAGAGAAGTTTTCCTTTCCAGTTTTCAACCTTCCTCTGATTCTCTGTTGGTCTTGATTCACAAACATCATATTCCTTTGTCTCGTGTCGATGATGTGGAAAAAATTATGGCCCTCCTTTGACCAGGTCACTTCCTGTCGACTTCAGCTCATTATCCAGGAATCTGATCTAGAGACTCCCTTCCGGTACCTTGGAGCCTACATGCCTTAATGGCAGGTTCTTCGCATTCGATGCAAGGTATACATGATTGGCCTTCGATTGAATGACTTTGTGGGTGTTTGATGCCAGATTATTGTTCACATTCTGTGGATTGTACCTTTCATACCTTGAGATCCATTGTCATTATTGGTGGTTCCTCTCGTATTTGTTAAAAGCTTTCATCATTGGCTGGTAATCAGACGATTTTATTGCATGTTCGACTTCAACTCACATATTCGCATGCTAGAATTTGTACTGGTCAGATCGAGATGGAGTGCAAGACCCTAGGTTTTATCTGATAAAATCCAAGTTGCGGGTTCTTTGTGGATTATCATGACTTATGGCATGACTCTTTGATTGGATGGTTGTGACCATGCCTGAGTCTATTTGTTGATATTTAATGCTGGATGGTTGCGTCCATACCTAGATCTCAGTTTTATATACTCTATTATGGATGGATGTGCCCATTCCACATGTTTATGTATCAGAGATATTAGTTGTATTTGTAATTGCAGTTTTTCCGACAACAGTGTTTGGTTCGAACGATTTCTCATAAAGAATTTCGCCCCTCCCTCTCCCTCGAACCTCATGCTTTAAGGGGCATCTATTACACAACATTTTGTCACTATCCCTGCAATCCCCAACTCGCACATTGGAGGGCCGTTTCTGTGACCAATACACAGTGTCATGCTTTGTAAATAACATTCTTGCATCCCTTTTGATGAAGGCAACATTCTTCTTGTTGAGATTTCCTTAAGCAGAGCTGTAAAAATCCCTATTTTTGGCTTGGCGCAAGTAGCCCTTTACCTCCTCGTGCCGACCTAGAAATTTAACACTAAGTCCACGCCACTTGGTGCTCTATGCCAGTTATACACCCGTACCAAGCTATTTATGAATTAAAAAAAAAAAATAGAGGCGGAGGTTCCATTCCAACCACCTTGGGGATGAGTCATTGCGAGTGGTTGAACTGAAAGAACCATGGGCTCCCTCCTTTAGTTAGTAGTTTCCACCTCCCTTGGAACACTCCTAAAGGATAGGCCTCCCTTCCACCTTTGTAGGGCTCCCAACCTCCTCCTTTTCCTCTATATAAACAAGCCTTCTCCCTTTATGAAAGCTAGCTGAACAAAGAGAATTATACAGCTGAAGTGCTTAACTTGAAATACTAAGCTATAGTTGAATAACTAAGTTATTGAGAAGGTAGAACAAGGAGAAATCCATCGAGAGGTCCCTTATCCCATCCAAATTCCCCGACGAGCTTTGAGACATGCTTCACCTGAGCCCTGCTGGAGGAGACCGCAGCATCAAAGCATGGTTGTATCTCTTCTTTCTACCTATTAATATAAGTGAATATTTTCTAGTTCCCATCTTGTGTTTTATCTTTATCGAATTCAATATGCTAGTCTTCTCTAATTGACTAGTAGATTTTGGATGAAATTAGTATGTGGGATGTCGTTTTCATTTTCTTATATTTGTACAGGTGTCCAAGCGCCATAAGCGAAGGGATTGTGACTTGCTGAATCAGGAGCGATTTTTCATCACCACTATGATTGCCGACAACAGCATTGGACCACAGGTAGGCTATCTTATCACATCCTTTTTCATTTGAATATCTAGGAAACTACACCTTAGCATGATTCCTTGTTACTAGACCCACCCTAGGGCTAGAAGGACCATCTCTGTACACAGAGAGGATTCACCTACATAACAGTAGGGTCCGGGGCAGTGCCCCGAGAAAAAAAAAAATTGGACCCTATTTTAGGTGGGTGGACCTGCCTATGGTTTTGTGCAGGGGTTTTCACATGGTTTTGGGACATGATGGTTTTCGGCCCTTGGTACTTTGTAAATCCGGTAAAGGGAACTATGGTTATGTTCTGATCCAGGGTTAATGGATTGGGGTTTATGAATGCTTTGGAATGTATATATACGTGTCGTAACGCTAAAAGGAATATAACGAAAAATCAAGCTGGTAGTACTGATTTGAGATCCAGGGGAGAAATCTCCATGCATATCTAACATATGTTTTATGCCCTCACTGTTTTTTATTTTTTGTTTTAATAACTCGTTTGCAGATCATTTTTGTACATTGTTAAACCTACATTTGGTATTAGAGTTGTTTCGGCTTCAAAGGGACGCCTTTGTTGCTAAGGGGATTTTTACTCGGGCATGTGTTGGACCCTGTTTAGTGGGAGGTCTGCAGGATCAATTCTTGTGGTGAAAAAAGATGGCAAGTAGTGTAAAGATAGAGATCGATAAATACAATGGTCATAGTTTTGAGTTGTGGAAGCTCAAGATGGAGGATATGTTGGTGGACAAAGATCAGTGGATCATGGTAGATCTGGGTACTAAACCAACGACATTGTGAAATGAAGACTAGGAAAAGTTGGATTAGAAGGCAAAGAGTACAATATGGCTGTGTATCTTAGATTCGGTATTGTTGAATGTAGCTGGGGAAGCTACGGCGAAGAATTTTTTGGTCAACTTAGGGACTTTGTACCAATCTAAGTCTCTGGTGAATAAATTTTTCCTGTGGAAAAAGTTTTATAACTTGAGGATGAAGGATGGAGACTCGGTGACAGAGGATATGAACGCCTTCAATACTGTGGTAAGTCAGTTGTCATATGCTGATATTAAAATCTCAGATGAAGATAAGTGCATCAGTTTTTTGTGTTCTCTACTAGATTCGTGGGACAGTCTGGTTATTACAATAGGTAGCAATAGAACTACCTTGAATTTTGATGAAACTGTCTTAGCCTTGCTATCGCAGGAAATGAGATGAAGAAATATGGAGGGCCATAATGGATATGCCTTATCTGTACAAGGAAGGTCCCAAAACATTGAAAAAAAAAAAAAATCGAGTGGGTGATCTAAATCTAGAGGGAGATCTAAATCTCTGGGAAAGCTTGTAAAGGTGTGATGGAAATTCAGAAAGGAAGGGCTCTTCAAAATTAACTGCAGATATAAAGATCATGAGAAAGGAAAGTGATATGATGATGCTCCTTCTGCAGAGGAAAAAACCACCTCAGATGAAGGTGGGGATGTGTATTTGGCTTCTTCTTCAAATACACAAGTAGATCATGAGGCATGGTTGATTGAATCAAGTGCATCCTTTCACTTCACTCCCCATAGGGAGTGGTTCTAGGAGTATGAGAAGTATTATGGTGGTGATGTATTCTTAGGGGATGATAGGAAAGCCAGAATCGTCAGACTTGGAAAATTCAAGCTAAAGTTTCAAGGTGGAAGGATTAGAACACTTCTTGGTGTTCTGCATGTTCCTGCATTTGCCAAAAATCTGATATCTGTAAGCAAGATGGATGAGGTAGGTGTAAAAACAATGTTTGAGAAAGATACCTGCAAGATGGTTCGGGGAGCAGTGGTATTAATGCAGGGAGTTCAGATTGGAATTATGTACAAGCTTCAGGGTAGCATTTTTATTGATAGGTGCAACAGTTATGTGGTTCCTGAAAGTGGAGCTAAAAGCCTA
This sequence comes from Pinus albicaulis, assembly GCA_034641835.2. Classification (NCBI taxonomy): domain Eukaryota; kingdom Viridiplantae; phylum Streptophyta; class Pinopsida; order Pinales; family Pinaceae; genus Pinus; species Pinus albicaulis. The sequence continues at coordinate 1,178,055,978 of CM076570.1, forward strand.
GCAGTCTCTAGAGAAAATACCATGCTATGGGATCAAAGGCTTGGACATATTGGAGAGAAGGACCTTTAGATACTTCATGGTAATGGTATGGTAGAAGCTATGTATAATTTCTCTCTGGATTTCAATTTTTGTGAACATTTTGTATATGGGAAGCAGAATCGAGTGAGTTTTCCTTCTGGTGCTAAGAGGGCGAACAAGATATTAGAGCTTGTGCACAGTGATGTGTTTGGACCTGTTTCGGTTCCATCATTGGGTAAGTCTGTGTACTATGTTTCATTTATAGATGAATTCTCAAGGAATAGATGGATATATTTTTTGAGGAAGAAATTTGAAGTCTTTGATATATTTAAATAATTTAAGGCTCTAGTGGAAAACTAGACAGAGAAGAAGATAAAGTTGTTGAGGACAGATAATGGTGGAGAGTTCTGCAAGAAGGAATTTGAAGAATTATATAAGAAGTGTGGTATAGCACGACATAAGACTACTTCATACACACCTCAAAAAAATGGAGTTGCAAAAAGAATGAACATAACGCTGATGGAAAAGGGAAAGAAGCATGCTCAGTGGTACTGGGTTAGGACAAGAATTATGGGCAGAGGCAGTGGAGACTGCATGTTACCTAGTTAACAGATCACCTTCATCAGCGTTGGAGGATAATACTGACATGAGGTATGGACTGGTAATAAACCCTCTCTTTCACATTTGAGGGTATTTGGATGTGATGCATATATACATGTTCCAAAGGAGAAAAGGACCAAGTTGGATAATAAATCTGAAAGGTACATCTTTATTGGGTATAAGGATGGTTTAAAAGATTACAAGCCTTGGAACCCAGAAATAAGGAAGGTTGTGTAGAGTCGAGATGTGGTTTTTAGAGAGGTGAAATATGTTGTTAAGCATAACGTACTATAAAAGGAACCTGCGAGGATAGAGTTTGAGCTAAAGGAGATGAATCAGACTCTACATCAAAACAAGATTCAAAAGAGGAAGAGCCACAAACTCTAGCTGTGAGAAGATTAGTTCAGGAAAGAAGATAGCCATAAAGGTATATTCCATCTGCTTTCTGTTCAAATTTTTCTTTAACTATCACAGATGATGTTCCTAGAACTGTCAGGGAGCCAGTGGATTCATAGGATGGAAAATTCTAGAGGGAGGCCATGGTTTATGAAATGGCATCCTTGCATAAAAATGAGGCATGGGATCTAGTGGTGTTGTCGACTGGAAGGAAGCCCATTGGGAGAAAATGGTAGTTTAAGAAGAAGATGAATGTAGAAGGAAAGGTGGAGAAATACAAAGCTCAGTTGGTAGCAAAAGGTTTTTCCCAGGTGTAGGGAATGTATTTTGGTGATATCTTTCGACCACCCCTCATTTCGCTTTAACTTGGCAATTACATTCTCGTATAACCTTATAGCAGCTGCTCTTAGCTCAAAAGGAATATTTATCTCTTCTAATCTATTCCAAAGGTTGTTTCTAGGAACTGTATCGAAAGCCTTTCCAAATTCCACAAAGCAACATAAGAGATTGGATTTGTCATTGCGTCATTCCTCCACAATGATCCTAAGCGTAACGAGGTGGTCCATTGTTGTCTTCCAAAACCCGCTTGGCCTTTAGCCTGCTTACCTTCACTTTCAAGCCACATGCTGAACTTCTTTTCCAAAACAATACCATATAACTTGGCTGAGAGAGGGCTGATCATAATTGTTCGATAATTAGAGGGGTTATTTGTATCCCCACTTTTAAAAATAGGGGTAATGAGGCTCTAAGTCCAAGGTTTAGGGAACCCTTTCTTGACCACTTGGTTGAAAATCTTGTGGATGTGGGGGATAAGGACAGGACCTCCAATTTTTAATATTTCCACTTAGTAACCTTCAATGTCTTTAACTTTCCCATTTGCCAGGCATTTAACCCCAAAATGAATGTCTTCTAATGAGAAAAATTCTTTCATTGTGAGCAGGGTTTCAAACTTATCCTTGGCATTTGGAGATTCATAAATCTTTTTAAGATAGGAATTCTAGTCGTGTAAAGAAATTTTATTATTATATTTATTTTTCCTAGTTAGAATCTGCCTCCAGAATTTCTTAGGAGCCACCTTAGTTAGGGCTTTGTAGATTTTTATCTTGTCAATTTTGAGAGATTCATCAACAGCTTCCTTAATTTCTCTCCTCGCACTTTTACAATATTTGTCATACCACGGGTTGGTTTTGATATTTATTTTATTACTTGAGACTTCAATTGAGAACTTGTTAATAGAATATGAGAGGGTTGCAGTAAAATTATGATAGAGGTCATCTATGTTGTCTATACTAGATAAAGGAAGCAAATTAGTTTTTAATTCATTTAGAAAGATATCGTTTGTATTTCTATCAAAGATTAAGTTATTTTGACTATAAGGATTATCTTCTATGGGATCTCTATGCATGACAAAATTGAGAGTTATGAGTAAAGGCCTATGATCAGAGTCAGGCTCATGGTCGTTTAAGATGTCAAAATTTATTATTTCATTGTATAAAGGGAGATCAGAAATAACATAGTCTACCACGTTGCTGCCAAGCCCATGGATATAGGTCATTTGGCTAGAATTGGGCCACTTCTTTAGACTGTTGCAAATTATGAGATCCTAAGCACTACAGAGCTTGACTAGCTCTGACCCAAGCAAATTATCCCCGAGGTCTTCAGAGCTCCTTTTGTACCAGCTATCCAAAGTAAGGTCTTCATCTAACCAAAGAGGATTGGGGTTGGAATGATTGCTTAGAAAAATAGCTTGGCTGCTTGAAGTTCGAGCATTGAAGTCGCCCATTAAAAGGATATTACCTTCATTCCTTAGGCTAGAAATATCATTCTCTAAACCATTGTAAGGACTATTTTTATCTAGATTCTTTTTCTTATAGAAGTTAGAATTAATGGGGGGGGAAATAACAGATTGCTATGTAGGTATTTTTATCGTTAATGTCAGTAATCTCAATCCAACTATATTGGTTGTAAGGGTTGTTTTTATAAATCCTAGCATGGGGGGAGATGTTCTTCTTAATGTAGCAAGCTATGCCCCCAATGCCTCTACGAGAGGATCACTTGTTCCAGGTAGATCATAGTGCAAATCCATCTATGTTAGGGACCTTAGATTCTTCGTGATCCCAAGTTTCAACAAGCAATATAATATCAACATCATTTGAGATCCAACTTAGCTTGGGGCCTTTGTTCCATGGAAAGCCCCGACAGTTCCAAGAAAGAATTTGGAGCATGTTGAATGGCTATTTATTACTATCTTTTTGGTTTCTATCTCGAATAACGTCTTTTTTATTTTTGATTATTGCCCATTTTCCTTCCTTCCTAGCTTATTTTACCTTTTGAACCTCCTTTCTGTATTCCATACAAAATAATTATATATTAATGATTGTTATATATTAATTAATCATTAAAGAAATATGGTATCAACAAATTAATTATTAAAAAAAAAAGAGCTAATATTAATTAATTATTAATATAAATTATTAAACTTTTTAATATTAATGTTAATTATTAATGAATATTAATATTAATAAATCCAATTATTAATAAACACAATATTAATTAATTATTAATATTAATATTAATTAAAATTGTTTCATAAAATCTATTAATCACTGAACTTATTATTAATTATAAAAAATAATATTAATTAATTTTTAATATTCATTATAAAAATCTTTAATCATTAAACTTATTATTATTTATCAAAGATAATACTAATTAATTTTTAATATTAATTATAAAAACTTTTAATATTAATATTAATGATTAATAAATATTAATGTTAATAAATCTAATTATTAATAAACATAGTATAAATTAAGTATTAATATAAATAATAAAAATTTTAATCACCTAACCGTACTATATTAATAAACAAATTATTAATATTAATATTAAGCCTAAGATTTATTAATCACTAAACTTATTATTAATTATTAAAACTATTATTAATTAATTATTAACATTAATTATAAAACCTTTTAATATTAATATTAATTATTAATAAACATAATATTAATTAATTATTAATATAATAATAAAACATTTTACGTGAACATTTTAATCACGTAATGGTGCTCTATTAATAAAAAAATATTAATACAACTTATAATACTCATTAATTATTGTTAATTATTAATACAATCTAATACTAATTAATGATTGATATGAACTATAAAGTATATTAATATTAAAACATAAGATTTATTAATTACCAAATTTGTTATTAATAATATTAAGTATTAACAGTCATAAATCCAATAATTAATAAAATTTAATAAGGATTAATTATTAATATGGATTATAAAACCTATTAATAGCTTAATAAAAATTACTATTATAAATATTAACTATAAAACCTACTAGTGATATTTACTGCCATACATATTTTCACTTTAGATTCATATCCCTACCTATAATATTTTCTCACCTTTTATTGTTAGGTTGGTAAATCGTGTGTCTTTAAGATTATTTGTTGTTAACCAGAAGCTCTTGAAGCACATGGAAAGTGCCTCATTTTTGTTGTTAGTTGGTAATTTACTACAACAAAAACTCAGGAAGATAAGTAAAGCTATTTATAATACAATTCTGGCGAGGTTTTAGAGCTTTGTGTTTTCTAAAGATGAAGTTATTACATAATCTGGGTAAAATTTTTTCCCTTAACTAATTTATTGAAATACACATTCATCCTCTAGAACCAAAAGGGAATAGTTTAGATTTGAAGGCATTGAATACAACATTAAATTAATAATAATAATTATGTGCTTTGAATCTTATGATGGTCAGTGTCATTGTTTTTTTTTTGGTAAGTTGAACTAATCTATTAATTTCGAGAACATAATATTACATATTCTACAGGTAGGGTTGGTAAGCTGCGCTTAACCATTTCCTACCTTTGTAATGTTGTTTCCAGGCTGCATCTAGGCAGGGAGTTGGCCCAAACAAAATTTGATTGCGGACTTTACATTGTGCGCAATGGCGCTGATGCATCTAAAATCTAGAGAGTAGAAAATAATAGAAAAACCCTGTGGGCATATATTAAAAAAAACAGAGTAACATTGTGCGCAGCTGCGCAGAGGTTATTCATCATCATCATCACTGATGTTGGGATCCTCCTCTTCAATGGGATAGGCAGGAGCATGCGCAACAACAACTTCCACGACAACTTCCACTTCGACAGTAGTTCTCTTGGGGTAACTTGTAGGAGCACAGAGGATGGGGGAGTCCAGGTTTACTCCATCAGGAACCTTCGTCCAAACGCCGTCGGAATCCATGATCCAGATATCTGTATCCTCAACTTCTTACACAAGAGTGTTTGGGGGAGCCAGCGTACGATGCAAAGAGGGAACTGTAGGAGAGGAGGTGGACCTCCTCACGCCTCAACTTCCTCTTTGCGCTGACTACCTGGAGGGTTCTGCACACTACTCGGGATCAAATTGATGGCGTGTTGGACGAGGAGCCATCAATTGATTCAAGGCGGTTATCCTCGCCGCGATGGTAACGACCTAGGAGGGCTCCTCTCTGACCACCATGAATAGTGCATTGGCGCAATCTTGGGGCCATTGCGCACCTGGGAGGGGAGGTAGGAGTGACACTGGGGCTGAAGAGGCTACAAATACTAGGGTTCAAGTTCATAGGATGAAGAGCAGTAAGCAGAAGGAGATGCGTAGCTCTACTGGGACTGAGGTTGCACAACTGATTGGAATTAGTGAGAATCCAGATCAGAAGGAGAGCGAAATGCAAAGGTGAATAGATAAGTGAGAAAAGGGGCATAAGGCTAGTGGTTATATAGGTGTGAGGATGAGGTCTGTAAGGTTGGTAATGAATGATCTTCGCATGGAACTACGTGTGGAGCTCAAGCAGTTCAGCATGTGTAGGGGAGTAGGAGTGACTGCGATGTTGATTATTCATCATGGACATTGATGGTGGTATGGGCGAGGTGATGGTGAGGGTCAGGTGACACAATGCTTGTCCGCTCTGAATCATCTCTGGTTATGCGAGGAACGTGCAAGGAGTTAACGGTAAGTGGATCTGCCACAGGTGAAGTATTGCGTTGGGGATTTCCGCAGTCCGTATGGGTAGAGATTTGATATTCACTCGTGTCAGGCATGTCACCCGCATCTGGGGGGAGATAGTCTTTCTGAATGAGGATGAGACAGTTATGTCTGAGTACCTCCTCTTCCTCCTTCTCAAGGGTGGAATGATGCATATCACAGTTTCTTTCCACCCCTTTGTTTGCAAGAAGGTTCGCAACAACATTGGCTTTCCTGAGCACATGACCAAAAGTGATGGCTCTGTGATTGTGAAGCAGAAGTTATAGCATCTTGAGCTTATGGGCAAGTCTCCAACTGTTGGAAACTTTCGAGGAAGCCGTGCCTTGAAGGATATGTGTAGCAGCCATAGTTATTATTTACGACTCTCCTTCCACCTCCAGGGGGAAGTAATGGAATTCTATGGTGATTTGAATAACTTGTACCATTCCTTCTAGCTCAGCAGAGTTGTTGCTATCCCTTTCGATGTTCCCATAGAAAATTCTGAGCGGATCTCCACGAGTGTTCCTGATAACACCTCCAAAACCTATTGTGCCTAGGTTGCCTTTAGACGCCCCATCAAAATTTCATTTGAAGAATCCCATGGAGGGAGTAGACCAAGTTTCTGAAGCCAGATATCTACCCACACTTCTGGGAGTGATATCCATGGGAGTATTGAGACTCATTTTCCAGTTGTTCCAAATGTGACATTCCGCTGCCACGATGGGTAAGTCCTCCTTACTCCAAGCATCTAAGCTAGAGTTTCAGTGAGGTTGCTGTGAATCTTGTCCCAAAGTTGATCCAGAGTAGAGACCTTATCCTTGAATATATGGTTGTTTTGTTCCTTCCAAATATTCCAAATGAGGATACCTGGAGTGATTTTCCATAATCTATTCAGTAGGTTACTAATGTAAGGATTTTCCTGCCAATTGTTGATGGTTTGATTGATGTTGCCTCTAGCACGGTTGGACCAACAGTATAAGACAACAATTCTGTCCCAAAGGGAGTTGGCAGTAGGACATTGGTCCAACAGGTGGTCGATGGTTTCCGAGTTGACTTGAAAAAGGGGACATCTGGAGGGCCCTACAAATCCTTGATTCAAGAGATTCTCCCATGTGAGGATGTGTCGTTTATTGAGTAGCCACACGAAAGTGGAAATTTGGGCCATAGATTGGCCTTCTAGATATTTTTCCAGATGTTGTCGGCTGGTCCAGGATCCCGTTGATGGAGGATGTTGTAAGCTTCCTTGGTTGAGTAAGTTCCACTGGGAATGTGCCCCCAACGAAGGATATCAAGACCTATTTTGACCTAGATTTTTCCTTTTGTGTTGAGCTCCTCCTAGATTTCCATATGGCTTTCGTTGTTCCAGTGTGCTTGCCATCTGCTTGTGTGAATCCATTGCTTGTAGTCTTGTGAGGTGTCTTACATCTAGAATTCTTGAGCCTTCTATCATTGCCTCCCTTGGAGCGCGACATATCAAAGAGGTCTGCAGAAGATGGAGGAGAGGCTTGGAATTTGTTGCCAGGAATCCTCCTAGAATCTGGCTTCGTTACCATCTCGTAGCTCTCATAAGCTGTGATTTTGGATTATGATTTTTTGTTGGCTAGTTGCTTTCTAGATTTGGGAGCCTAGCAGATCTAAGTTGTATATAATGAGATCTTCCTTTGGCCAAAACTACGCATACTCGGCTGCCCATAGGTTGGCCCAGGGGGTATTGGGATTGGAGACCCATTACCTCCCATTATGGTGTTGTTGTGTTCAGGATCCTGAAGACCCAGACCTCCCTGATTCTTTGGGGTACAAACATCCTTCCAATTGACTAAGGCCCATTTATTCTTACTTCTTGTACCTCCCCAAAGGAACCTTCATTGCAGATTGTGCATACCTTTAAGAACCCATTTGGGAGCAGATGGAAGAATAAGAGGTAGATGGGGAGAGATTGCAAGACGGACTTGATGAGGACCATACGGCTGGCAATGTTAAGGGTTTGGTGAGTCCAGTTGGAGAGTCGAGTCTCCATCTTGTCATGCAGAGCTCTCCAAGAGGAGTGATTGATGGCAGAATTAGTTAAAGGAGCTCCAAGGTATTTAGAGGGAAGAGTGGCAATGGAGAAGCCAAGGATGCAAGCAATATTGCATTGGGTTTGAGGGGGCGTATGGAAGAAAAAAATATGAGATTTGTCCTGGTTGATCTCTATGCCGGAGGCATCAAATAAGGAGTCATGAATGGCTTTGAGGGTACGAGATTCCTAGACTGAGGGGTAGCCCATGATCAATTTTTCATCCAAAAATTGTTGGTGAGAGGAGGGAGGAAGATTATGGAGAGGTAAACCAAGAAAAGCTCCCATTTGGATAGAGTTTTTGATAAGGCGGTCCAAACTTTTAGCCATGATCATGAAGATGAAGGGAGAAAGAGGATCCCCTTGTCTTATTCCTTTAGAAGGGTTGAAGGTGGCAGAGGGGATGCCATTGACCAAGATGGAGTGAAAGGGAGAGGTAATGAGGCTCATAATCCATCTAATCTAGGTATGACTGAAGCCAAAAGCTGCGAGGATATTTTTGATTTAGTCCCAGCTTAGTTTGTCAAAAGCTTTAGATAGGTCAATTTTGAGAAGTATAACTGGTTTTTTGGTGGTTTTGAGGGAGTGAATGACCTCATGGGTTAAGATGATGCCATCAAGGATCTGTCTTCCTTCCAAATACCCAGTTTGCTTCTGGGAGATGATAAGGGGTATGAGCTTCTTCAGCCGGTTAGCTATGACTTTGGAGATGACATTATAAATGACATTGCAAAGAGCTATAGGTTTGTACTTACTAGGAGAGGTGGTGTTGTCTTCTTTTGGAACCAAAGTGATGACGGTGACTTTTAGCGCCGGTAGCAGCCAGTGAGTGGACCGAGATTCCTCCACAACACACCAGACCTCATTTTGAATGATGTCCCAGAAGAAGTGGAAGAATTTGGTGGTGAATCCATTAGGCCCTGGAGCTTTCCCTACTTTCAGTTGGAAGACCGCATGTTCCACCTCTGCTAAAGTGGTCGCATCTAGCAGCATCCTATTGTGATATTTTGTTATCAACTTGGGGATATGTTGGGTGATTTCTCGAATGCCTTCCTACCTCTGGTGGTTGGGTTCCTGGAGGATGTCCTTGAAGTGATTACGCAGCTCCTCCATAATGGCTTCTTGCATTTCCAGCATTTCCCCCCATTTGGTTCTTGATGATAGTGATTCTGTTGTGCATCCTATGTTGAATGGTGGAGCGGTGGAAGAATTTGGTGTTTATTTCTCCTTCCTTGAGCCAGTTGATTCTAGATTTTTGTCTCCATAGGGCTTCTTCTTGTTTCCTTCTTTCCTCCAGCTGAGTTGTTAAGAGTTTCTCCTGGTGCGTTATCTCATCTGTGCGTCCATTTTGGATGATGTTCTATTGTAGAGTCTTTATTTTCTCCTCTAGGTCTTTCTGCTCTGTGAATACATTGTCAAAGGTTGTTTTGTTCCAGACTTACAGTTGTCTCTTGATAAGTTTCATTTTTTCTGGAACTGGAGCATTTTGGTGCCTGGAGGGGATTCTATGGAAGACTACCAGTTGGACATTAATTCCTTCAACCCCGGGTGCCTAAACCAACAACGTTCAAAGCGGAAAGGTTTGGGAGCATGCTTACTTGGTTGGAGCCATTGGATTTGTATTGACCAATGATGAGATCCCACTGCAGGGATGCTAGTGGTATCCAAGTTGCCTCTGAGGTGGATGAGATCATCGGTGATGAGGAATCTATCCAATCGAGAAGCTATCTGTTGGGGACCCCCTCTTTTGTTGTTCGAAGTAAAGATTCCATTAGAGGTTTGAAGATCAATGAGGTTGTTACCTTGGATGAATTTTTTGAATCCATTACTATCAGATTCCAAATGCAACCTTCCACCCTTCTTTTCCCTGGAGGTTGGTTATCATGTTGAAGTCTCCTCCCAGTAGCCAGAGGGGGTGGGATCGTTGTAGATTGATCTCCTCTAGATTGGTCAGGAGCATCATTTTTTGTTGCACATTTTGAGGCGCGTAGACATTGGTGAGGAATCCATGGATGTACGTGCCATTTAAGTGAAAATTTCACTAAATGAAGTTTCTGTTGGCATGAAGGTTCTCTAAGGTGATGATTTGAGGGTTCCAGATGATGGCTAGTCCTCTAGATGCCCCATTTGTATCCACCTCTATAGTATTACTACCTTTCCATATATTTTTAAAATGGTTTCCAGAGTAGAGCTGGTACATTTGGTTTCTTGCATAAAAAAAATTACAGGGTGTTCCTCCGAGATCATTTTTTGAAGATCCTATGCTTCGTGGGGCTGTTGAGCCCTCTGATGTTCCATAAGATGAGCTTCATGGGATATATTTGGAGGTGATGGCATAGAATCTCGTCATCTTGGGGAAACGTCCACAATCCATCATTTTTTCCCCTACTTCTAGGGTTTGTTGCAGAGATGTTTTTCTTCCTCTTTTACGGGACTCTTTCACGAAGTACTTAGTGTTGGTTAGTCTACCTCCCTGTATACCCAGAGAGGGGAGCTACTGTGCCCTGGCTAGAATTTCCTCTATTTTTTGGATTTGCTGCTCTGGGATTGATGTGAAGTTGTTGTTGGTACAAGCTTCTTCTAGCCCTGCGAGATCCAATCCTTCCAGATCTATGCTTTCTAGTTCTTCCTCCATCACCTTTGGGATTGTTTCCATGATCGGTTCTTTTCCATTTGTCATACTTTTGTCCTCTTCAGTATTGGCGTTGGGAGGTTTTAAGAAAGTTTCTATTGGAGGCTTGTGTTGCTGAGCCTTAGAGGGTTGGACCTGCGCTGTGGAGGTGCTCCCTGCTTCATTGACTGGTACAGTTTCATTTTCGATTAATTGATTAAGGGCTGCGAAGCTAGTACTAGTCGTGGGTCCTTTTTTGTTCTACTATGGGGTATCTCTTTTGTTGTGTCTTTTTTTACTTGCTACCTTCGTGAATCTTTTTGCTTCATGTTCATTGGTTTCCAAATGCCCATGTTGATGGAATTTCCTACATCTAAAAGGAATATATTCATACTCAATAGTTTGAGTCCATTCGAATTATTCATGCAAAATACTTACCTCACCTAGGAGAGGTTCGGCTAGATTCATGTAGACACAGATGTGAGCGTAGGCTGCATAGCGGTTGATTTTGTTTTCTTTTGCAATCTTGACGAACTCCCCTAAGGCATTGCCTATGTCTTCGAGGGTGAGTTTGTCCCAATAGTCTTGGGGAAGAGAGTAGAGCCAGATCCAGACCGGTGCCCAGGTTAGATCCTGTTTATCAGGGGTGAAGTGCTCCGTCCATGGTCGGAGGTATAGGCCTGCAGTTCTAGAGGAATACGGCCCTCCATCCATAATCCTATCCTTGTCTCCAGAGTGGGTAAAGAGAATGTTGAAGAAGCCTTTAGCGCATAGTTTCAGTTCTATGTGTCCTTTGGGTTTCCATTTCGAGGCTATCCATCCTCTCAGTGCTTTTTCCGTGGGCCAGAAGCCCATGAACTTGCCTCTCAATGCATGATCTTTCATGAATTGAATTTTTCCATTGATGTGATGCGCAGGGAGTTAAATCATTGTTTTCTTGGTTTCCTTTGGCATGCAAGTGGCGGATTTCATGTTTGCGGTTGTTGCTTCTTGTGTATTTTCCTTCTGCGTTGTGGGTGTTGCCCCTGCAATTTCTTGAGATGGGTCAGAGTTGTGTTGAATGAAGTTTTCAAGCCCTGTCACCATCCCTGTTGGAGGCTGGCCTGTAGGGGAGGGAGCAGCCGCCCCCCACTAGAGTCGGTCATCGAAAAGCCTGAAGTTGTACAAGTAGTGGGTTGCGGTAGATCTAACTGGGGGAGAAGGACTGCCAAGGGCAGCCGATGCTAGAACCAAAAAACCCTAGGTCATGGAGGTCGGCCTGGTGTAGAGCTCCGCTAGGGTTCAATCTATTTGTTCCTATTCCCTTCTCAATTGATCTGGTCAGTGTCATTGTTTCTTAGGTAGTAGCCAATTTTATTTTTTTAAAACTGTGAGATCATGCATCTCTCACTCGAGATATCAATGTTATGAATTGTATGAAGGTAATTTTGAATGATTTCCTTTTATGGTGCATTTCAGGAAGCACTCTAACCATTGCAAAATAGATAAATCCACCAACGTTGAATCCCTCTATCCATGAAGAATGTCCTCTATGTTTTCCTATTAATAGTGTGAACAAATGTAATTCCTTCGACCAATGCATGTAATAAATTAAAAAAAAATTCTTTGAATACAGGAAAATTGATCCCAACATTATTCCAAAATCCCAAATATCCCGAGGAAGCTCATGTGTAAGCAAAAATAGTGTCCACCACCAACCAGCAACTGATCACACTCCATCTGAAAAGATATTCAAATAACCAATCACCATTGGCAAGTATATTGCATCATGGAGTATGTAAAAGCTGCTGTGCTACTCCCTACATACATTGACCCAATTACGAATTAAGTAAATCACACCCAAAAAACTTCACACTATGATTTATTTGAAAGCATCTTGTGGTGAAAATGTTAAGAAATACCATGCCCATTGATTAGAAATTCAATCTAATTCCTTTCACTTGAACGATTGGGAAATTTACACAACCACCACATCAAAAACCAAATCAAATGATTTTGTTTATGTGGGCATAGGTGCGCAATTTGACAAAAGATTTTCTGTATTTATGGAAAAGGTTTAAACAACAAAGAAAAGTAATATTAACAAATATTTCTTTTGCATCGTGAAAATCAAAGATATTAAAATATTTATGTCTTGACTAAACCTATAGGTTAAGATTCTTTGAAACTGAAAACCTAATCCACAAATTTTTTTTGTTTTTATTCTAAATTTCATAAGATTTGATATTTCATTTCCATGTTTAAAATGCCATGCCGGATTGCAACGATTTCCAATAATTTAACATTCCTTTTACTAGTGTTTATGCAATTTTTAACTATATAAAACCTGACATGTCTTTCCCGCTAGACCTCACATCTGTTGGTGGAAACCTGGCATACCTTTCCTGCTGAACTTCGCAGCGCTCGGTGAAAACCTGGCATACCTTTCCCGTCAGACCTTGAAACTCTCGATGGAAACATCCAAGGAAGGAGACAGACCCAGCAACGAGGCTTGAAGTTGTCCTGCAATACGAGATTTCGCTTTGAAAGCATAGGCGATTCTATGTTTTCAATTCACTCCCACAAACTCCCATCCATTTAGCACACATTTTAATTTTGGAATTCAGGGAGTCGATGCCGCTTTGAAAACATAGACGATTCTATGTTTCCAATCTATTCTGAGAGGCTCCTATCCATTTACCACATATTTCAATTTTTGAATTTAGGAAGCAGATTTGGATAATGCCAACAGTAACACATTTCTTCATTGAATACAACAATAAGTGCATGGATTCCAACTGTTTGGCCTGTAGTGAGTGAATGAGCCCACGTTTCAAAACCATAGAAAGCGTTATATTGGTAAAAATTGCATTATAAACTGAAATATAAACCTAATGCAATGGACATGTGACATGTTTCATAATTCAATGTGTTTTCTTATGAATGAATTTAATTTTCATTAATCATTTAATCATTATATCAATTATTAATGGCATAGTAATTTTTTAATTGTAGTTTGGTAAAAAAGAATTTAAACATAGTTTAAACACCTGATTTAGATATACAAGAAAATTATCAATTTTAATTTGATTCATTGATTGAGTAGTGACAACTAGAATATACTGACATCTTTTAATTTGGGTTCTTCTTGATTTCTTTATACTTTTAAAGACAAGGCAGGGATGATACCATTCACACCTCGCACATCCTCATGAATCTCTCATATTCCATATTCAATCACATAAGTACTGAATTGAAGATGTATATTTTATTTTCCAATCACAATACAAAAATTTGGAAAAACATCTCTATAGAGATTTCTGTATAAAAATTAGTTTGTTGTTTAAAGAGGCGCATTTTATATCCCAGTATAATGTGTACAGGTACCTATTCCTCATTAAAGTTGAAGTCAAAATAAAAATAATTTAAAAATTAAAAATAATTTTTTTAAAATAATTATAGAAAATATTTAAATAATCTGGTCTCAGAAAAAATTAAATAACTATACAAAATATTTAAATAATGTGGTCTCAAAAAAAATTAAATACTTATATAAATAAACAATCAAAAATCATGCAAACTTTTGGAGTTTGGAGTCTACAATTTGAGAAAAAGTTTGCACCTCAATTTTTACAATTTTTTTTTGAAACACTGCTTTCAAGATTTTTCTCAACCAACACCCATATTATCTCCTCATTCTCCCATGCATCTATCTCCAGCTCCTCCAGTGATTTCAATGTTTCCAGACCATGCAGTTACTCTATTGCTTCACATCCATGCATCATGTCGAACCTGTTGAAGGCCACGAAGCCCCGTTATTTTCTTTAATGCCCGACAAGATTGCAAATTCAGTGATGTTAGTAATGTCGGTAATGCTCCAACCTCTACTATATTCTCACAATCTCTGAGATCGAGATTTTGAAGCACTGGAAAAACACCTTCACCAAATTATATTTCAGTTATTCTCGTCTTCGACATATTTAGCCGAGGCATGCAATTGTTCAACAATCTGCGGCCTCCCGCTTGAACCATGTCCACACTGGCAAATGGAACTTTACTAATCGGAGAATAAGATAGTGACAAGGACGTCAACTGATTCAACTGGCCAACCAACTCGGAAAATTTTTCCAATTTCCCGACGGAAAGTGTCAATTCATTCAAGTTCGTTAGCTTCCCGAGTGAATTTGGCAAGGTTTCCAATGAAAGGCGAAATAGAGACAGAATTTCCAAGTTGTCAAGGTCTCCAATGGCACTCGACAATTATTTTAACCATCTATCAGCCAAAATTAGTTCTTTGAGGTATTGTTGATGTGTGACTTGGTGGGGCAACACTTAAATGTTGTGACACCACACATATTCAAGCTTATGAGTGTGTCGATATTCCCAAATGTTTCGCCAAAGAGATTCAAGTAGTCACAGTAACTCAAATCCAGATATTTGAGTCGAATTGAGTTACTCAAGGAGTCTGGCAGCATCTTCAACTCCTTACACCCCTCCAGCTTAACATGTTGGATATTTGTTAAATCTCCAAAAGAAGGCGGCAACGTTTTCAAACGTGAGCACCAAGACAAGTCAATATGTTAGAGCTCAGTTAATTTCCAAGGGAAGACGACAACATTTCCAACGACATGCAGTGAGACAGATCAAGATGAAGGAGGTTGATGAAGTTCCCCAAAGACTCTGCCAACAACTTCATTTCTGCCTTGAGTCTCAAGTATTTCAGTGAGCGTAGCTGAAAGAATCCCTCGGGCAACGTTCCTTTGAAGTGGTGCAGTTCAAGTTTTTCCAGGTACTTCAACATCCCTATGGACTCTAGTAACTGTAAAAGGTCCGCACTAATATTCAACTCCCTAAACTGAAGAGGAATTCGTGCCTACAATAAACGTTGAAATTAGAATGATTATTTAGAAGGTCGTTAAAAATTTATATATCCAATAAATAAAAGCTAATAAAACCTTGGAAGTTTTGGAAGTTTTAAAATGATTATTTAGTTAACGTAGTACACTAATAAAAAATAAATTCATCATACAAACTAATACGTATATGAAATGACTAATAAAATTCAATCAATTATACTCCATATCAAAACTATTTTTATATTACAAGGAAGCTTAACTCTCACAACAATAAAGATGGAAGTGATGCTTCTCCTAACTTTCCACAACCTACAAGGTTGACACCACAACAATTGGAAGAAAAAAGAGTAAAATGGATTGCTATAGTTGTGAGATAAAATACAGTAAAGGTCATAAGTGTGTCGAGAAGAAATTATTTTACATAGATTGTGAAGAGGAGGAAAAAAAACAACAAGAAACTTCAAAAGAAGAGGATATAGACTAGGAACCAACCTCGAAGAAAGAATAAATGAATCTGACCATATCTTGTAATGCATTGGTAGGAATTACCACTCCTCAAACTCTCAAGATAGAATGACATATCAAGAAAAATGTAATAATGTTGACTAATTCAGGTTGTAAACATAATTCTACTCATTGTAAGATAGCCAAGGAATTGAGTTTCTTCCTATATTCAGCACTAGAGTGTAAAGTAATGGTTGCAAGTGAAGGAACTACAAATTGCTCTCAAAAGTGCCACAATATCAAGCTATCCATGGGAGAATATGTATTTAATAGTCCAATGCTTTCCATTACAATGGGTGGTGTTGATGTTGTACTAGGAGTCCAATGGTTACAATCTTTGGGTACGATGGCTTTTAATTTTCAAGAACTTTTCTTGAAATGTTTTTGGAAAGGAAAGGAAGTTGAATTAAGGGGTATTGTAGGGAAAACATGAAATATAATAAGCTCTAATGGAATGACAAATCTATCCATGGGAGAATATGTATTGAATAGTACAATTCTTTCGATTCCAATGGGTGGTGCTGATGTTGTATTATGAGTCCAATGGTTACAATCTTTGGGTACGATAGCTTTTAATTTTCAAGAATTTTTCTTGAAATATTTTTGGGAAGGAAAAGAATTTAAATTAAGGGGTATCGTAGGGAAACCAGGAAAGATAACCATCTCTAATGGCATGACAACGCTTCTAAATAAATAACAATGGGGTGTAATTGTACAATTATGCTCAGTAGAGGTTCAAACATCGAAATCCTCTATTTCTCCATATCTTCAAAAAGTCTTGGAAAATAATTCCAAGGTATTTGAGGCTCCAAAAGTCCTCCCACCTATTCATGATCATGATCATGCTATTCATTTGATTCCAACAATTGTTGCTTCAAACATCATACCTTACAAATATCCCTATGCCCAAAAGAGTGAAATTGAACGCATGGTTACAGAAATTCTACAGGCCGGTATAATTCAACCTAGCCAAAGTTCTTTCTCTACTCCAGTATTATTGGTTCATAAGAACGATGGATCATGGTGAATGTGTCTGGATTAAAGTGAGCTCAACAAGCTCACTATTAAATATAAATTTCCCATTCCTGTCATTGATGAATTATTGGATGAATTACATGGAGCAATTTACTTCACCAAGTTGGATCTTTGTTCAGGATATCATCAAATAATAATGAAGACTCGAGACATTCCAAAACCAACATTTAGAACTCATGAGGGTCATTATGATTTTTTGGTCATGCCTTTTGGCCTTACCAATGCAACTTCTACATTTCAAGGTTTTGATGTAGGAGCATCAGAGCACCTTAATTAAAATTAAAATTCAATGTTTTAAAGACGAGACGTGGACAACCGTTTGTAAACAGGGGCAAATTCCGTAAATAGAGCTGAAACGATGGAAGCGATAAGTCTCTAGAATACTTGTTTAATTGTAATTATCTTCCATGTAATCAAACAAAGAGATTTATGGGTTTAGTTGAGCGATTGTGGGAAAAGAACTCGTGGATCTTAAATGATCCACTTGCTTGTAATTTCTTTATAAATGTGATTATGTATTGTATGTGAGGGCAGAAGAGCACAATGTAGCCTGAGGGTGAAATTTTTGAGTCAGGCCAGAGTGGCCTTAGCCTATATTCAAGCTCGAACAATAATGAAAATTGTGTATTTTTAAGTATCCAAGATAATCTAGAACTTATAGTATTTGTGTGTTGTTTTATTTCGAATTATTGATATATTTGTGTGTTCTTTCTGTTAATTGATATGATGTGTGAGTATGAGTGATTAACAAAGTTCCTATGAACTTTTCATAGATGAAGTATGGAAGAACATGTATTATTGAAACGTGATTCCATTAGCAGAGATCAGTGTGGGCGGAAGAGACAAAGAAAAACCACGTGAAGGATGAGTGGACGATCATGATTAGATCGCAGATCTGATGGGAAGAGATTGACGATGGAGATGACATCATAAGCTAAACAAAATAACTTGCGATGCGATGAAGAGAAGACTACGTGTCGTTGGAGAAGGGCGAGTAGTGAGGACCGTTAGATCTAGGTGCATATCAATGGTGGACGGAAAATCAAAATCACAAATTTTAGTGAATAACATTAAGACTTCGTTGGGTAAGTAATATTTCTTACGATGCGGTGAGGAGAAGGGCAACATGTTGGCATTATGCATTAGTGCACATCGCATGATTTATGGGTTAACTGTTATGGGTGTAGACTTAAACTTGCAAGCGGTGATTTGTGATAAGAAAGAGAGGTTGTGATGTTGTGATGTGAAATCGTCATCGCAACTTCGCATCAGCATAATTATATGTTTGTTGTTAAGGTTATTTTTTAAGTTTTCCGATATGCGATGTCCTGAAAATTCCGATTTGCGATTTCTTTCGATTGGTCACTGGATTGTGGGACCCTAGAACCACAGTTCTGTGTGTATGTAAGTGGTTGGAGTTTATGTGTGATTTGTTTTAAAGTGATCAATGTTGATTGCACGCATATGTATGTTTAATAAAATCTAATATTGTAATCCGCTATGAGTAAAGGGAGTTTATGTGGGCCATAACCCACAGGTCCACGGTAATATGTTAAATTGCAGTTTCGTGCTGCATCAGAGTGGTATCAGAGCAGGGAAATATTCCTTGCGAGAAAGATTTTACGTGCGAAGGAAGAAGGAGGTACAGTTATGTTGAATATTGGTGAGTTTGTGGTGTTTATATTGTTGTTCATGTAGCAGAGGAAGGTGAGAAGATTGCAACAGCTTAGAGCCAAGAGTGCTTAAATGGTTTCAAAGAAGAGAGAACCATAGAGATGTCGAAAGACTGAGCTCAAAGGAGAGAAGATTGGTGAGATATCGTGTAGCAGGGAGGACTTGCTACTACAGAGGTTTTGTTGCAGCTCACGGAAAGATCACAAAAGCAATTCCACATAGGATGTGGGTAGAATTGCTAAAGAAGAAGACTTGGTACTGATAGCAAGCAACATGCTTGTTACAGAGATGAAAAAGGCATATGACCAAGAGGTCATAAGAATTTTTGTACCTTGGGAGTCTGATGCAGGAGCATCAGAGCACCTTAATTAAAATTAAAATTCAGTGTTGTGAAAGACAAGACATGGACAACCATTTGTAAACTGGGGCAAATTTTGTTAAATAGCATTGAAATGATGGAAGCGATAAGTCTCTAGAAGACTTGATTAATTGTAATTATCTGCCATGTAGTCAAACAAAGATATTTAGGGGTTTAGTTGATCAATTGTGGGAGAAGAAATCGTGGATATTAAATGATCCACTCGCTTGTAATTTCTTTATAAATGTGAGTTTATATTGTATGTGAGGGCAGAAGAGCACGATGTAGCCTGAGGGAAAAATTTGTGAGTCAGGCCAGAGTGGTCTTAGCCTGTATTCGAGCTCGAACAATAATGAAAATTTTGTATTTTTAAGTATCCACGATAATCTGGAACTTATAGTATTTGTATGTTATTTTATTTTGAATTTTCGATATATTTGTGTGTTCTTTCTGTTAATTGATATGTTGTGTGAGTATGAGTGGTCAACGAAGTTCCTATGAACTTTTCATAGATGGAGGATGGCAGAACATGTATTATTGAAATGTGATTCCGTTAGTAGAGATCAGTGCGGGTAGAAGAGACGAAGAAGAACCACGTGAAGGATGAGCGAACGGTCATGATTAGATTTCAAATCTAAGGGGAAAAGATTGACAATCGAGATGAAATCGCAAGCTAAAAAAAATAACTTGCAATGCGATGAAGAGAAGACTATGTGTCGTCGGAGAAGGGCGAGTAATGAGGACCATTAGATCTAGGCGCAGATTAATGGTGGACAACAAATCGCAAATTCACACATCCCAAATTTTAGCAGATAGCGTTAAGAATTTGCTGGGTAACTTATATTTCTTTCGATGTGATGAGGAGAAGGGTCACGTGTCGGCATTACGCATTAGTGCACATCACATGATTTATGGGTTGACCATTGTGGGTGTAGACTTAAAATTGCGGGCGGTGATTTGTGATAAGACGGAGAGGTTGCGATGTTTCGATGTGACATCATCATCACAACTTTGCATCGGCAGAATTATATGTTTGTTGTTAAGGTAATTTGCTAAGTTTTCCGAGATGCAATGTCCTAAAAGTTCAGATTTGTGATTGCTTCCAATTGGTCATCGGATTGTGGGACCTAGAACCACAGTTCTGCGTGTATGCAAGTGGTTTGAGTTTATGTGCAATTTATTTTGAAGTGACACTATTAATTTCATGCGTATGAATTTTTAATAAACTCCAATATTGTAATCCGTTGCGAGCAAATGGATTTTATGTGGGCCATAACCCACAGGTCCACGATAATATGTTAAATTGCAGTTTCGTGCTGCATCAGGTTTGATGAATTCCATTTTCAAAATCTTCCTTAGAAAATTTGTGTTAGTGTTTTTTGATGATATATTAATCTATAACAAGTCTTGGAAGGATAATGTTCAACATGTTGATAGGGTGCTCAAACTCTTGGAGGAGAAACAATTATATGCAAAAACCTCCAAAATTTTCTTTGGAGTATAGGAGGTGGAATATATGGGTCATATTGTATCTCATGAGGGTGCTAAGGTAGACCTTAACAAAATTAAATCCATTAAGTAATGGAAAATCCCCACAACCATAAAGCATCTGTAAGGATTTCTCGAGTTGGCAGGGTATTATCGCAAGCTTGTTAGGAATTATGGGAGAATAACAACACCTCTAACAACATTACTAAAGAAAGATGCATTTTCTTGGACTCCAAAAGCAACTAAGGCCTTCAACATCTTAAACAGGATATGTGCCAAGAACTAGTCTTAGCTACAGTAGACTTCACAAAAACCTTTATTGTGGTATGTGATGCCTTAGGAAATGGAATTGGTGTTGTTTTAATGCAAGAAGGAAGACCCATTACTTTTGAAAGTCATCCAATCAAAGGAAAGTATTTACCCAACCCTATTTATGAGAAATAAATGTTGGAAATACTACATGCACTTAAGCAATGGCAACTGTACCTAATGGGAAAAGACTTCAAGGTAAAAAAAAATCATGATAGTCTTAAATAATTTTTAGAACAAAGATTATCTTAAGAAGAGCAACAAAAATGGGTCACAAAGATGTTGGGTTATGACTTTGAAATCATCTACAAAAAAGGGAAGCAAAATTTTGTCGCAGACACACTCTCAAGAAAGGATGAGGATGCGGAAACATTGATTTGTGTCGTTTCTATTATCCAACCAGATTGGATAACCGAAGCAAGGGATGAATGGAATAATGATGAAGAAGTGTGGGCACTCATTCAAAAGTTGCAGC
Organism: Pinus albicaulis; assembly: GCA_034641835.2. Classification (NCBI taxonomy): domain Eukaryota; kingdom Viridiplantae; phylum Streptophyta; class Pinopsida; order Pinales; family Pinaceae; genus Pinus; species Pinus albicaulis. The sequence goes on from CM076570.1 coordinate 1,178,077,364, forward strand.
AAGATCTCAATACAACTGATACATTTAGTTGGAAAAATGTTTCATTAGGGTACAAAGAGCGCTTATACCTTTGTAAGAATTCCCAACTTAAATAAACTATTCTTCTATAATTGCACACCTCTCCCTTAGGAGGGCACTCGGGATTTTTAAAAACTTACCACAAGGTTAAGAAGGAATTTTTTTGGGATGGCCTTAAATATGATATTCAAAATTTTGTAGCATAATGTTTGGTTTTCCAACAAAATAAATTTGAGATAATTAAGACCACAGGTTTGTTACAACCCTTATCCATTCCAAGTCAACGTTAGGAGGCGGTTTCAGTGGATTTTATCAGATGTTTACCCAAGTACGAAGGAAAGAGTGTCATCATGGTGGTTGTTGATAGACTTACCAAGTATGAATACTTTTGTGCATTATCTCATCCATTTAAATCCAATACAATTGCTACTGCATTTATGGAAACAATTCAAAAGCTACATGGAAACCTAAAGATTATTGTAAGCAACAAAGTTCCCATTTTCACTAGAAATTTTTGGACAGACTTATTTTCTTGTCTGGGTAATAAATTAGCTCATAGCTCATCTTATCATCCTCAATCTGATGGGAAAACTGAGATAGTGAAAAAATGTTTGGAACGCTATCTTCATTGCTTTGTATCTGATAACCAAGCATAATGGGCCAAGTGGTTACCTTTCATTGAATGGTGGTATAACACTTTCTTCCATACTACAGTAAAAATGACCGTTATTTATGGCAATTTATGGATATCATCCACCATCCATCATATCATCTTTAAGAGAAAATTCTAAGGTTCAAGGAGTGGAAGATCGCATCGAGTATCAACAAAAAATTCTCCAACTTATAAAGGATAACCTCACTTTGGTGCAGAATCAAATGAAACAACAGGCCGATCAACATCATAATGAAAGAAGTTTTGATGTAGGCGACTGTCGACTGGGTATTTTTGCGTCTACAACCATATAAATAAATATCCCACAAGCAAGTTAAGAAGGATAATAAATTATCACCAAAGCATTATGGTCCTTATAAGGTGTTGCAAAATATTGGTACTGTGTCATACAAATTGGAGCTTCCTACATTTTCCCGGGTGCACCCAATTTTTCATGTTTCATGCTTAAAGAAGGTTATAGGTGATAAGCTTCTAGTTCAAACAATATTTCCAGAACTTGACGAGGAAGAAAAAACCATATCAGAACCTGAAGCAATCATGGAAAGAAGAACTTAACAACTACAAAATCGATCAATTAAAGAGTATCTCATCAAGTGGAAAAACTTACGAGCTGAAGATTCCACATGGGAGGATGAGAATTTTATATAGAAGCATCCAGAACTACTTAAGCATTGAGGAAAACACTTTTTTGAAGGAGAGGGGCATGTTAGGTCCCTATAATACCAGTGTATCCCCTTATTTTTATTATTATTGTAGCCCTCTTGTTGTTATTGTTGTGCCCATGTAGTCCCCATAGAAGCCCACTATTATTATTTTTGTGCCCTTACATTATTATTATTATGTTGGCTCTAATTATATTATGACCCCTTAGACTCCTATATATAGAAAGGAGGTTTTTCCATTTGACTCATACAATAATTGTTCATTTATGCAATGTAAAGGAGGTTTCCCCCTCGAAGAGGATAATTTTTAAGTTGTTGATCTATCTTTTCTTCTATTTTGTGAGTTGGTTTCATAACATGCGATGCTTTAGCATTGAATTTTATAAAACAAGGATTGGATGAGAAGTTTTTTTGCAAGGTAAAAAAAGCTAAAACTTCCAAGGAAGCATGGAAGATCCTATAAGAAGAATTTGGTGCAAGGGAGAGTAATCAAGTCAAAGATAGTAGTGTTGTAAAAGATGTTGTAGCAGTGCTTGAAAATGAAAATGGATCTGTTGTATCGAATCTATAGAAAGATGAAGAGTTTAGTGAATCCAACTTGAAATTGTTTCACAATGTTGATTGTGTGTTACCAACATAAACTGGTTTTGGCATAGATAATGTTGCCAATGGAGAAGCAACTAATTCATTGGATCCAATAATTGAAATTGTTGATGTTAAATTTGATGAAGAGAAATTAACTAGTGATGAGTGGTTACATATGATGCAACATAAACGTCTTATTGATATGTTGTTATTTGGTGAGATAAGCCCACTTAACCAAGTGGAAGAAAACCTATTTGCAGAAGTAGAGGTGGAGAATCAAGATTATGAGGCATCGACAGAGTCAAAGAAGGAAGAAGAGAAGAAATCTCTCATTCCAGAGTAGATTGAATAGAACCAATATGGTTCTGAAGATTTTTTTTCATATAAACTTAACATTGATTTTATGTGTGCAAATGTTAAACACAACCAAGATGAAACAACAAAATTTGAAGAAGAAGTAATGTTCCTTGAAGCATGGCTTGAAGCACCATGTGTTGATTATTTTTGCATAGAAGTTGCAGCAATTAATGTTGAAGACAACATGGATGATGTTGAAAGTGAAAATGTCAATGAAATTTTCATGTATTGGTGTCCTGAAGAGATGAAATTCTATTACGAACTTATGTTGCAACAAATTGATAATCAAAATATGGATGATAAAAAAGCCTATACAAGACGACATGTGGCATCAGTCCACCTAAAAACATATTTTTGAAGAATTAGATGACAACTCTGGACAACCTAAAATGATTTTCTATGATTTTATGATAAACAAATATTTAACGATGAACAAGTTGCAACAAAAAATGAAGAAACTAAAATTTGGAACCTACACCAAAAAGGAATAGATGAAGCAATTCAGAGGATATAAGATGTGGAAGAAATGGAAAAATAAATCAAGCCCAAGAATTGATTTCAAAGTTTTGAATCATTGTAAACCTAGCTAAGACTTAGACCATCATACATGTTTAATTTGTGTTGAGTCAATGTTAAGTTGTCAATCATAATTAAGGGGGATTTTTTGCGATAAATACACTCGTGTGATAGATGAATCACCAAACACCACCTCACCGAACACCTCCTGCACCACATCATTGCCATGAATTGTCGAGCGTCGAAGAAGTACCACCGCCATTACCTGTTCAGTTTCAAAGGGGCAACATCTCATGGATTCATTGGAACTCGAAGAGGAAAAACTGATTTTTTAAATATATGTCATCAACTTAGTTTTCTGTATAAATATAGATGAGCCATAATAGAGATAGCAAAGTCTAGATGCGGAGACTGAGTTGTAAGGAAACTATAGCTGCATAGTTCATTGTTTGACATTATATAAATTCATGTTTGGTGTTTTGGTTTATTTCAACAGTCGTAGTCGTGTTTTGTTGCATGTATTTTGCTATGTCCCAAACATATAACTAATTATGTATATATTTCCCATGAGGGACACATAGGCATAATAGACAGATTCTATGAAATGAATATCAACATGGAATTTCCATCGTGGGGAAAAAGAAAATTATTTTGGGATGCTCGTGCATTGCCCTGGCACCTTTGCATATTTGCAGAGATGGACAAACCACGAACCTTAGGAAACCTAAATTGAGTCTAAATTGAACCCTATGGCATTGATTAGAATACAAACTTAGAGTTGAAAGACAAAGCCAAAAGTTGAGCATTGAGCACTGAAATACATGGGAGTAGAGAGCTAACAATACTAGTGAGAAATGGTTTTAATTTTATGAAGAGCGAAATGATAGAGACATCAACAACATGAAAGCAATGCATTAATGCACATTGACCTACCCGTTGCAATCTAAATGCACGAGAAGAAATAAAGGAGAAGAAACAGAAGAAAGGGAGAAGGAGACATGAAGCTCTTGCATCCAATCTCTAAGGTAATATCAAACTACCATGAAATCAAAAACATCGATTACAAAGTGTGCTAATTATCATATTCAACATTTATAAATTTCCTAATTATATCCTGAAAAAAACTAACATTTTTAGGAAAACATAATTTTAATAAACTTCTATTTATAATTAAATCACGTGACAAGAATGCATAGCACTATAAATCTCAAATAAAATTAATAAATCTATTTATCTTGAAAAAAAAATCACTTAATAAATCAATTTATGGTGAAAAAAAATCACTTAAGAAATCAATTTATCCTAAAATAAAAATCACTCAGCATTATAAATCACAAATAAAATTAATGAATCAATTTATCATGACACAAGTCAAAGTAAAATTTGTTATCAACAAATCTGTTCATTTTGTTTACTTCACTCTGTAAGCCAATGCTATGTAGAGTTAGATAATTCAATTTCAAGCTCAGGTTTAAAAAAAGTCCCACATTTGCAATTTTAGAAAATAAAGTAGTTACATCAAAGTTATAATAATAGTGATTAAAATCAACTATATATCACACAAATATAAACTCTAATTCAAACTCAAATACTTAAAATAAAATTAAAAAAATTGATCCAATATTACATAAATACAAACCCCAATCTGTTTCCTACAAAACATTCAAATAGGCAAATAAAATTGTTTAAAAATAAAATTTGGTCAAATATCATTCCAAAAATTATTAGAACACTTCAAGGGAACACACTTTCCAGCCACTGAAGATAGATGCAAGACATCATTACAAAACTTAAATGGGAGAGCATTACAAAACTTTGAAGATAGATGCGAGATAACATTACAAAACTGAAATGGGAGAGCATTACAAAACTTTCCTTTTCCTATGTAGAAAAGAATATCGATTCCTTTTCTCTACAACTCCATCCGCTACATGATTGTTCACAAAACGCTATGTTTGGACCTTCAAATATGAGTTCCTTTGCTATTCAGACGCCCTGCATCATAAAGTTTTGGAAAAATACTCGAAATAGCCATATAAGTATTGAAAATATCCAATCTCATATAAGTGAATGAAATATCCAATCCCATATCAAAATAATAGTAAAAACCTGACAGCCAGGTTAAAAAATTCAGTTTATCTTATTACTAAAATAATAAATTACAAAGTTAAACCAGGCTCTGAGCATGCCCGGCATTGCCATTAATGGCAATTATCCGAGCAGAAAATTGCCCAACGTGGTTTTTGGTATTTGGCAGTATCTATTTTATTGTAAATAAAGTTAAGTAATAAATTACAAAGTTAGGCAAGGTTTGTGCATGCCAATAATGACAATTATTATCTAACTTGGTTTTTTGGTAGTATCTATTTTATTGTATACATACAATAACATCAAATAGATTAAAAACACGAAACAAATATTTCAACTTCAAGAAACATAAAATTAACTTTCAAACACAATAGCACAACTTACAGTTATTAAATAATTATCTATAATAAAACAGAATATCACAACTTACAGTTAAATAATCATTTATAGTAAGATAATTTACAATTAAATAATAGCTCTAAGGGTTAGCTCAATTGGTTGAGTCTTCCCTTGGAAGTACTCTCAAATTGGGAAGTCACAGGATTAAATCTCTTAGACACCTACAGAGTTAGGCCAATATCACAACTAACAACTAATAATCTTCTATACAACTATCTCACAATTAACCTTGAAACGTGGATGAAACATAATTAATCATTTATATAACAACCACAAGGTAAACCTTCAAATGTGAGCAAAACAAGATTCCAAATAATTATTTTAAATCAAATTAATTACAAGTAAACAACACTACAATGTTATTTAATAAACTATAACAATGCATAAATAAACTTAAATAAATAAATGCTGAGTATAACTATATTCAAATAAAAAAATACTATTAACAAAAATTAAAGAAAAGACAATACTCAATTAACATTTAATATGATGTTAAAGATGGAGGTGAAAAGACAATACTCAATTAACATTTAATATGATGTTAAAGATGGAGGTGTTGGCGGAAGCCAGCCAGAAAGAAAAACAATTTTTATTTATAATTTATAATTAAATTGAGTGACAAGAATGCTTAGTATTATAAATAATAAAAAATTAATAAATCAATTTATCTTAAAAAAGAAAATCACTTAATAAATTAATTTATGATGAAAAAAATCACTTACAAAAATAAATTTATCTTGAAATAAAAATCACTTAACATTATAAATCACAAATAAAATTAATAAATCAATTTATCATGAGACAAGTCAAAGTAAAATTTGCTAATGTTGTTCATTTTGTTTACTGCATTAGGTAAGCCAATGCTAAGCCAATGCTATGTAGAGTTAGGTAATTCAATTTCAAGCTCATGTTTAATAAAAGTCTTACATTTGCAATTTTAGAAAATAAAGTAATTACATCAAAATTATAATGATGGTAATTAAAATCAACTATATATTACACAAATATAAACTCTAATTCAAACTCTAATACTTAAAATAAAATTAAAAAATTTGAACCAATATTACATAAATACAAACCCGAATCAATTTTATACAAAATATTCAAATCACAATATATATATATATATATATATATATATATATATATATATATATATATATATTATTTAAAAATAAAATTTGGTCAAATATCATTCCATAAATTATTAGAACACTTCAAGGGAACACAAACTTTCCAGCCACTGAAGATAGATGTGAAACAACATTACAAACTTTCCAGCCACTGAAGTTATATGTGAGACAGCATTACAAAACTTAAATGGGAGAGCATTACAAAACTTTGAAAACTTAAATGAGAGAGCATTACAAAACTTTCCTTTTTCCTGTGTAGAAAAGAATATCGATTCCTTTTCTGTACAACTCCATCCGCTACATGACTGTTCACAAAACGCTATGTTTGCACCTTCAGATATGAGTGACTTTGCTATTCAGAGGCGCTGCATAATAAGGTTTTGGAAAAATACTAGGAGATGCCATCTAAGTATTGAAATATCCAATCTCATATAAGTGAATGAAATATCCATTCCCATATCAAATCCCATATGAAAATAATGGGAATGAAATATCCAGTCCCATTAATGGCAATTATCCTAGCAGAAAATTGCCCTACCTGGTTTTTGATATTTGGTAGTATCTATTTTGTTGTAAATAAAGTTAAGTAATAAATTACAAAGTTAGCCAAGGCTTTTGCATGTCAATAACGACAATTATCTTACCAGAAAATTACATCCTATTTGGTTTTTGGTAGTATCTATTTTGTTATAAGACATGCAATAACATCAGATAGATTAAACACAAAACAAATATTTCAACTTAAAAAGAATAAGATATAAAATTAACTTTCAAACACAATATCACAACTTATAATTAAATAATTATCTATAATCAAACATAATATCACAACTTACAATTAAATAACCATTTATAGCAGAATAACTTATAATTAAATAATTATTTATAACAAAATAACTGTGAAACACAATATCACAACTGACAATTAGATAATCTTCTATACAATTATCTCACAATTAACCTTGAAACGTGGACGAAACATAATTAATCATTTATATTAGAACCACAGGGTAAACCTTCAAATATGAGCAAAACAGGATTCTAAATAATTATTTTACATCAAATTAGTCACAAGTAAATAAACACTACAATGTTATTTAATAAGCTATTACAACGTATAGATGAACTTAAATAGATAAATCTTAAGTATAACTATATTCAAATAAGAAAAACACTATTAACAAAAATTAAAGAAAAAATAATACTCAATTAACATTATAGTTAGTTAAAGTTTTTTTTTAAGCCTTAGTTTAATTAGATTGTTTTTTTGCTTTACGATTAAAAAAATCTAGCAGAAATTTTTGTAAATCTAAGTTTTTGATGGTGCTAAATCTATTTCCACGATAAAAAAACATGATTCAAATATTGCAGAATTTCTTAAATTATTTTTGCTCAAATTTTCTTTTAGCAGTCTTAGCAATTCCTCCAGCTCCATAAACAACTCCTTTCCTGCTCCATAAACAACTCCTTTCTTTAACATCATCCCAGCAATGATTTAAAATAACATCATACCTTGAGGTGGAAGTAGAGGTAGAGTGAGAGGTGAAGGCTAGGGCAGATGCAGAGGTGGAGGTAGAAGTAGAGGTAGAGGTCGAAGTGGAAGCGAGTGTGAGAACCATTATTATGAATGCAACTATGCACATAATTAATATGATGTTAAAGATGGAGGTGTTGGCGGAAGCGAGTGTGAGAGCCATTATTATGAATGCAGTGCAGTGATCCACAGTGAAACACGCTGGAGCAGTAGTTCTCTGTCACTGATGCAACAAATGGTCACCAATTAATTTATCTCTCGCTCATACAACAAATGTTAATATCCCATATTGCTATCAACTGTTCGCAACAGACGTATCTACTGGACCTGGCATGCAACTTAATGGCTCAGTTTTATTTCATGGACTATAGTTGTTAGATTGTATATGTCCACTATTAGTTCCTGTGCGTGTCACGTCTGACGCTACTGTTGTGTCGTCGGCTGCGCACGTTTTAATCTTAATCTTAAAGACTATGCAATAATTATCATATTGATTGAATTGACTTGATAAAGTATTCTAAATTATAAATTGAAATGACATAGCTTATAAATTTAAAGTTCCAGAGTTAAATGGCTGGAAAATAATGTAAATTTTGACAATATTTTGATGAAATTTGGAGAAATTTTACTTACAGGAAAAATAATTTTATCTTGATGATGTAAAATATGAATCATGTTGAACATCATGATGGACATTGAATTACCATATATATTTTGCTTTTTTTTCTCATTGTTGAAAGCAATCATTAAATAATCTCATAAACATTCAATTTACAATTTATATTTCTTCTAATGATCTCTAAATTTTTGTTGATGTTTTTTTTTCCAAAGGTATCCTCCAAAAACATGGCATAAATGATAGTGTAATTATCTCAGTCTACACAACAATAACAACATCTATAGATTGTTTCACACACCATGCAATGTCACAAAGTATTATTTTACATACCATAGGAAGCCACAAAATTGTAAACTATATCATAAATTACACATGCATTTAAACATGTTGCAAATTAATGTTTTTTCATGTAGTGTTTTAATAAATCAGACCAGAGATTGATTGCTCTAATTTACCTTTTTTTGGGGTTGTTTTGGGGATTTTTGTTTATGGTTTTGTTTAGTTGGGAAAATAGTTGTAGATGGCTGAGAATTTAGAAATACAGTGCTTTCTCAACAAGTGAGGAAGAAGAAGAAGAAGAAGAGATGGTTTATTTAAACAAGTTGAAATGAAGGCTAATGATCTTCAATAGAGGAACTCTAAGTTGGAAGAGAAAATGTTAAATTCCAAAACAAAAAATTCATATTTATATATATAGTGTGATTTCTCCCCGATGGGGGTGCCTATTGGAAACTAGCTAATGTCGATTTCAATTGCAACCAACAAACGTCGACGTTAATTCTTTTTGGCAAGGGAAATAATAATGGACATGCACAAAATGTGGATGGCCACTAAGGTGTCGGTGTCGGTCCTCGAGAAGGGAGCAGAGCACAACACTTGGCAGAATCGACCGTATGCATGGCAAGAAGATGGGTCACATGAATACACTAACCTTCACCTCTAGATGCATCCTAAATTCCCATGACATGGTGTATTACCTGGTGCGTGTAGTATGAAGTTAGCATACACTTTTTGCACTGTTAGCTTGAAGATGGATTGTCTAGCTTCGGGTCGATTGGATGTTCCTGCCTCACATACTGACATTGAAGGAAAGCTCATTAATGAGAAAATCATGCCTCACAGGATCCAAGCAAACCTTTTCTGTTGCAAAATCTACATTTTTCTAAATGAATATTGATATGTGCTCGCCCTCACGTCTAAGTTTCCTTATATATGCATGGTTGGGATCTCAGGGTGGAAAAACATTATGGTATGCAACGCGTCCTCTCGCAATGATAATTTTATAAGAAGTACACGAAAGGGCATTCCTTTCCATCTGGGTGTGCAGCATCGAGGAGGTATAACCCTCTGTTTCAATTCTTTTGCATCTAAATCAGGGTCTATGTGGTTTCACATTGGCAAAAGTTTATTAGCTGATAGGAAATCTTGCAAACTCAGTTGGTCCTATAGCTATTTGTTATGTCCAGTTAGGGTTGTTTGCTGGTACAAAAGTCGTGACTTTGGATTTCTCGAGTCCTTATTGTACAGAATTCTTCAAACAGACTTGTGCTCTAGTTTCACAATGCCATTATCTCTAGTGATGAGGTTTTTTGCACATGAAACTTTTGCAGGATTGAATTCACTCTTGCCCAGTTGCTTCTTAGGTCATCTCCTGTTCCAAATTTTAGTGGTTATTGAGTCTGTTGGTCAATGTTCTTTGTCCTTCTTTTACACAAGTCTGGGTCGAGACCCTCCTTTGAGCTTGTTACGGTCCTTCCCTCGCTGGCCCCTGAAAAAATCGATCCTGCAGAGACTTCCTTCCCTTGTCTGGTTCTTGTGTATGGCGTTTTGTATCTCAAGACTTTTTCAATTTGGTTCTAACAACTCTTTTCTCATTGTCAAAATTGTTCTTTTCAAATTTCGTTTGCAATCTTCGTGGTTTCTATATCATCGTTTATTCTATTGGTCTGTTCTAGTTGTTGGGTTTAGTGTGGCATTTATTTTTCATTTGTCCTGAAGGTACGTAGATATTATGGCCCCAAGGCTTCGTGCATTGAGTCATCAGGGGATTTCTTTAGGACCATCCTCTTCCAAGCATCAGAGATTATTCGACTTGTTGTCCATAGATTTTTTTTTTAATGCGGAACCCCTGGAGGTTCACAAGGAAATTCTTCAGCTCAAGGCTAAAGAGTTTGGAGAAAATCTTATTTCTTAGACTCTGACATAGGAGGAAACAACCTCAAATGGATCCCAGATTTGGGAATGTTCCGTCGGAGAAGGATCCACTTTCTTCACTCTATCACTAATCATCACCTGCTAGAGGCCTTACTTAGTATGGTAATCAGAGATAAGCAAGTGGAAAACTACAAGCCTTTTGCAATCCAAGAATACATCAAACATATTCTTAAAGGCATCATATATAACCTGGATGATATCATTGTTTGACTATCTAGCATTGAGTGCTATATAGTTTCTAATTCTTACATTGAATGAAATGAGAACTAGGAAGGACCAAGAGTCATCAATGCACCATCTCAATGTGAAAATTCGGGGATCCCGAATCCTACTGCAACAACTGATGAGAATTATTCTATTTGTTAATTTCTTGAACAAATTATTTACTATGTTCTATGGTAAATATTTAAACCCATACACTACAACCTTCAAAAATTAAACTGTGGAAAATAAATGAGTGTGTAAACAATATCTGAGAAAGAATAAACAATAGACACACCACCCCGTTATTTTTGGACCAATGTCCCCGGAAAAACCCAATGCAAGAAAACCGATGCAAGAGGTGATGGTTTGTATTATTATGCAAAATATTTGAATAAAATATGGGATGCCTTACTGACCATCCATACAGAATCTGACTAACAAATAGATAGTGAGGATTACCTCATAGTGACACTGGAAAATCCGAGCTAACCAAACACTGAGCTAATGAGCCCTACGCTCCCTCTACACAGTCTCTGCGTCACTCTGCATGGGACTGCATCACCTATGCTTGTTGGCTCTTCTTATAGTTGTATCTAATCTTCTGGCTCCTTTCGGTCTCACACCCTAGAACTCTCGCACTAGATCTGACTGTTCCTTAGCTGAATCACAAATCTCCTCAAGACTGTAGCGCTCCCTCTGCTAGCTCTGCATAGCAGCTACGCTGACTCTCCACGTACTCCCCCTGTCTTCTCTATGATGTATTCTCGGTTTAGGAAAAATATCCAACCAGATCTATCACATCCCCTCTCTTCAAGAATCTTCTCGATCGATCTTCTCCCTAAGCACTGCTCACTAAAGAATTCTGATTTCTAGACTCTCTCAATATGTCTTTCCAAATTCGTATCAAGTCCTTCTTATAATATTCTCGTTGAGCCTTCAACGACCGAGATTAAATCATTAATCAACGACTAAGATTAACTTGAATTGATCTCTGTCTTTTTCAATAAGATTCAAACTATGTTTTATTAATACCCTTTAATTATTTTAATTTCCTAAGTTTATACTTTGGGTCCAATTAAAAATAATTAATTATTTTAATAAAACACACTCTCAGTGGAATTTCCCAAAATTCTTTCTTGGCTCTTTGGAATGCATGTGCCTAATTCTCCCTACAAATTTTGATACTTAGATCACATCCGATGCTACCATAAATCCACACTCCCTCTTAGTGAGGAATGTGCTCTAGAAATACATCCAACTGAAGTACTACTATGATTCTGCAACATCTCCCTCTGCGTTGTTGATGTTTGACATTGCTGCCCACCAACACTGTGTTGTTGCATTTGTGCTCATGTTGACCCTACATGTTACTGCAACTTAGTTGCTCACTACAACAAAAAAACATCCAAAACTGAACTAAGTGTTTAGTATGATGCATATCGTACTGAACATATGATTGTTGTTAGTCTCCGCGTTGTCCCTCTAAAGTTGTTGCATTGCTACTGACTTTGCACTGTGCCTTCCTACATTGCCACCAACTATGCTCTGCATTGCCTAGTTTCTGGTACTCTCTAGCCACTGCGCTATCACTTCTACACTCCTCTGCACCAAATGAAACTTTTCCATCCAACTACCAATTATTTCGGCACCCATAGCAAGGTGATGATCTAAGAGGTGGACTCTTCAAGGATCCTACCCAACTGCAACTCTTTCGAGCTACATTTCCATATCACCCCAATGCTCCTCTGGCGATCTATGGGAAATCATAGTGAATTGATCGTCCTCAATCCTTGCAGTTGCAGCTTGTGGATCATGCTTCTCATCTTTTTCCTTTTTCTTGAGAGGACATTGTGTAGCATAATGTCTCATCTCACCACATCAAAAGCACTTTATCTTTGATACGTCCTTCTTACGCCTTCACTACTCCTGTTGCCCCTTTGATGTAAGGGTTGCATTCTCCTCCTCCTCCTTGGGTTTCGTCCCACTGCTCCTATTCCCATCAAGTTTTCACTTGAGTAAATCCCTCATCATCTCTTCCTACTGAAGAGCTTCCCACATCCATTCCCATTCCAACAACTTCTCTCTGCCCAAGATACTCTAGACAAAGACTTGATAGTATTCATACATGGAATTGAGGGCCAATATTATCATCTCTATGGCCTGAGGATTCACTCCTACAACTTCCATCTGATCTCAGACATGCAGAAGTTTTGCAAGGAAGGGGTTTATGCGATCTCCCTTCCGCATCCTTGTATACTGCAAATTTTCCTCCAATAAAATCTTTCGCTGCTCGGAATACCCCTTATACAACGTAGCTAACACATCCCACATCTCCCTGGCTTCCCCTTTTCCAGAAATATGTGAAACAATATGATCCTCCACTCCATCGAGGATCAATATTTTGGCCTTTGTGATACTCTTCTTGAAGGCTCTCAATAGTGTTGCATCTATAGTTTGAGCTACTACACTATCGATGAAGGATTTAAGCTCATGGTCATCTAGAAGGAAGGAGATCCTTGCCTTCCAGATTACGTAGTTGGAGGCACCCTCCAACCAATCCTGGTCATGAAACCCACTAGCTGACATATCACCCAATCAACTGTCGAACTCCTACCTCTGATCCTCTGTGCATATGGCTCTACACACTCCCTACTAGAGTAAGCTAAATAAGTCACTAAATCGTTGCTTCAACACCAGAAATCAGAGTTGATTGGGCAACAAACTCTCTAAGTTCATAATTCCCCAAAATGTGTCTTATTCTTCTCTTCTGACACTTTCCGCACCAGCGACTGCTGCTACAAGAAAACTGCGTCCAACCAACTTGTTGATATGCACTGAATATGTTACGCTTCTCCCTCTGCCTTTGAAAAACTACAAAATGGAAAATCCTACCTCTCTGTTGGCTCACTCAGAGAGGTATTTCCTTGCAAATCTAGCCCTCCTAGCTTCGACTACACAATCACTGGGAAAATCGATCTGCTGCTTACACAATTTTTTGATCTCATTCTTCTTCTTTCAATGCTAGATCCTTTTGGTCTTCTCTCTTTCTCCTCCTTCACTACTAAACAAGCTCTTATACCATGTGAAAATTCAGGGATCCCAAATCCTACTATAACAACTGATGATAATTCTTCTATTTGTTAATTTCTTGAACATATTATTTATTGTGTTCTACAGTAAATATTGAAAACTCATACACTACAACCTTCATAAATTAAACTAAGGAGAATAAATGAGTACAGAAATAAGATCTGATTATGAATAAACAATAGACACACGACACTGTTATTTTTGGACCAATGTCCCCAAAAAAACCTAATGAGGCAAACTAGTGCAACAAATGAGGGTTTTCATTATTACGCAGAAGATCTTAATACAATCTGGGATGCATTACTAGTCATCCACATAGAGAATATGACTAAAAAAGAGATAGTGAGTATTACCTCATAGTGACATTGGAAAAATTGAACTGATCAAACATTGAGCTGATGATCCCTATGCTTCCTCTACGCAACCTTTTCACAGTCTCTGTGTCACTTTGCACGGGGACTGCATCACCTCTGCTTGCTGGCTCTTCTGGTCACTGGATATGATCTTCTTTCCCCTTCCAATCTCACACCTCGGCACTTTGACATTAGATCTAAATGATCCTCAACTGAATCATGGATCTCTTAAAGGTTGCAACGCTGCCTCTAGTGGCTCTGCGCTAGCTCCGCATAGTAGCTACACCACCTCTCTGTGTACTTCCCTTTATCTTCTCTGTGATGTATTCTTGGCTCAGGAAAATTCTCCAACCAAATCTATCATTGCCCCTCTCTAGAAGAATCTTCTCCGTTGATCTTCTCCTTGAGTACTGCTCACTAAACAATTTTGATATATAGACTTTATAGGCGTCTTTTTCCAAATTCCCATCAAGTAATTCTTATAATCTTCTTGTTAAGCCTTCAACAACCGAGATTAAGTCATTAATCAATGACTAAGATTAATTTGACTTGATCTTCTTATTTTTCTATAAGATCACACTTTGTTTTATTGATACCTTTTAATTATTTTATTTTCCTAAGTTTATACTTAGGGTCTTATTAAAAAAAATGAATTATTTTTATAAAATAGACTCCCAGTGGAATTTCCCAAAATGCTTTCTTGTTTCTTTGTAATACATGTGCCTAAGCCTCCCTGCAAATTTTGAGACATAGAGCACATCTGATACTACCATAAATCAACACTCAAACCTCCCCTCAAGCTAACTCAACTGCTTCTTCTCCGGTATACTTTTGGTTTTAAGGGAAATCTAGTATGAAATTTACAACATATATATATATATATATATATATATATATATATATATATATAGCATGATTTCTTTTGGTCCCTTTTTTTTTTTCAAGAGTTTTTTTTGTTTTTAGTTACAAAATAATGAATTTTTTTGTCAATGGCAAGTGTAGGTTTTTAAGAACATGACAACCAAACACAAAGGAGGTGGATTTTTTGAGTGAAGCAAAAGCGCAATTATATTGCTTAAAAGATGTTCACTGAAATTTTTGTGTACTACATTCTATTTCATTTATCAATCATCCACCGCAAGTCAACTTTATCTTAGGACACGGGTCTCTTATTCTTTCTATGTCCAACATTTTGAGTATTGTTGATATTCCATAGGATATTTCTTCCCAAAAAAATTCCATGGGATATTTCTCCCACCATAATTAGGAGAAAAATAATTGAGAGTGCATGATATATATTTAAGATAGTCTGTAATAATCATAGCCATGATGTCATACATATTTCTCACATATAGATTATACCATTTAATAAATTATAATGTAAAGGGATGAATACTTGGTCTATAGCAAATTTTATTATCAATAACTTATTTACAACAACTTTGAGCCTGCTTTTAATGTTGTGTTAAAAAAATTGAAATTATTATTTTTCCCATATTTTTTGGTTTCATTTTACTATTTTGAATGTTATAGTGATAAGAATAAAATCTACTGAAATAAATTTCTAAGCACCGTTAGGCAACATGTGAAAAATAATAATGTTCCTTTTTTCTGACTGACCACAAATTTTGAATTATAAAAAATAGATCTTCCAATCAAAATTTATGCCAATTATAAGTTACATATCTTTCAAAGCCCTAATTTGTAGACTATCTGGATAGTTGAATTTTCTCCTAATATATGTCTCAAAATCGAGATCTCCTAAATTTTAATTTTGGTTTATAGTACTCTGATATGTCTTCTCTACAAATACATAGCTCAAACCAAATTTCGATTTCCCAAGTTAAATTTATGGTAATTTTCCCAAAACTTGTTGATTTTAGGCTTTTTGCTAAGAGAGGATTTGTAAGCATGTCACGTCCAATTTTTCATGATTCTAAAATTTTATTTAAAGTATTTTGTTATGTTTCCTCATAACCCTCAAAATTTCACATTGTGAAACTTCTTTGGTAAAAAGTTACAACAAACCTACCAAGATGGCTTGTTTGAAAGTTAATTCTAGGACTAGTCACGAACACTAACTTCCATGGGAAACATCTTTGAAATTGTAGCTAACCAAATCCTAAATCAATATATATCTTTGTCTCTTAAAAATTTCAAGTTTTTAAGTGTCCTAAGAAAAATTATAGCGAAAATGCTATGATCACTCATTTAAAACTGATTTTTGGACCACTCACAAACCATAATTCCATAGGGTATATCTTTGAAATTATAACAAACTAGAATCTGAAACTTCGACCAAGTGTGCTTTGATATCTTCTCTCAACCATTTCAATATTTCATGATCTGAAGCTTCCCTAAAAAAAGGAAAGTTATAGTGAAAATGTCACAAGGACATGTTTGAAGCAAGAAAACCCTAAGTTCGTACGCTTTGATAGAAATTGTTATAAATTTTGCACCTTAAAAATAATAACAAGTCAATGAATATAATCTACCTTGAGGGTGGAATTTCTTTTTACAATGAGTACAATATAATACAAGTAATGATGATCACAAAACTAATCCTCATTGGTCTGTGTGTGTGTGTGTGTGTGTGTGAGAGAGAGAGAGAGAGAGAGAGAGTACAATGAAAGGCGTAGCTCACCTCATGCTATCAAAAATAAACTAATAATTAATTCTTATTATGGCCTTGATATATAGGCTCAAGGGACTTAACAAGACATGTGAACATCAAAATATATAATTATTGTGAATATATAGCATCTCTTTGACATTTATTAAAATTAGAGGTACTAACAGATACTTTGAGACAAATCCATAATGAAATGGTGAACCTTCCAAATAGGGCTATCTTCTTCTCATAAATAGCTAGAGTCTACTCGTAGAGAATATCTACTTATAACATCACCATAATCTTTACATTCTTGCAAAATTTTGACCTTTGACTCCATATAATCTATTTGGAACTTGAATGGTTGACTATATTGACACATGTGACTATATCCATAGTAAAATAGAGAAAGAAAAAATATTTACAAAATTCTTCTTGGCATTGATGCAAACGAATTGTATTAGAAAGAAAACATATTTATTACCATTAATACTATTAGCACAAAATCAATTTAATACATTGATACATAATTTGATAAAATGGAATATGAAAACGAGAGGTTTTTTCTTTTAAATTGAAGTAGTGATGTGCTTAAGTGGTTATGAAAAAAAGGTATTTCATCTTTTCAAATTAATTATCATTTTCATAAATAAATCAAAATTAGTAATTTATTAGCTCATTATTTTGACTATTTCACACAAATGAAGAATATGGTGCCTTGAATTAATTAGGTGCTTAGATCAAGCATGTCCCTTACGATTATGAGGCTTAGACCTATTTTGTGGCTTTTACACTAACCCTTTAAGGATGGGCTTATCTATAGGTGTTTAAGAGACTTGAATTGTTGAAAATTTCCATTTTTATTGAGTAAAAAACTCTTTTGTATGATCCTAGAACCTCCCTTATAAGCTCAAGTAAAAAGATGATCAAAGGCTTAGAGCTCTTTTAAGGATTTGTGGAAGTCATGTAAGGGTCTAAACAAGGTGTTATGTCCTTGGGATAGCATTTAGAAAAACCTGGGTAAGTTTTAATGGAAAACTTGGAAAATTAGGTGTATCACATTGTGCAACACATTGCACAATGGTTCGATCTAACATAAAGTTTGAGGATTGGAACATAGCTTGAGTCATATTTTGTAGCATATCATTTAAAAGAGAAATATTTTCATGGTGCAATACACCACACTGACAAATATTTATGACCACATGACATGACATTTGGAGCATCATGTTTAAAGTTGTTGCAAGATTAAAAGGCTCGAAATCATAATAAAGGTGGGTGTGTTTTTTGAACATCACCAGACCAAAAAATTATGGTATTGTGACACAATGGCCTAAGAATGACAAGTTAACATCACAATGATGAATATTATCGAATATATAACATATCACAAGAAAAGTGACTTTATTTCGATATTTCATATGGCTAGAAAATTCTATAAATTATGACAAGCCTATCACCAATTCATCAAATTTGTAGGTATGGTAGGAAAATAAGTTAAGGAAAAATGAAGAAAAAAAAGAAAGAGAGAGCGCAGAAGATGAAAGGCATGGTGTTGTGCTAGGACAATATTTTTAATAGTGTGACATGTCACAAGAAGAAATTCAAAAACTTTTCCTAGCACAATACCATGTCTTTTTGATATTCTTCATTCTTTGCTTCTTTTTTTTCATCTTACCATGTCACAAGAAAAAAAGCTCTCAACAAACACAACAAAGATGTTGTCCTCACTAGATTTGTTTTGTACTACATAGTGTTTTAATTTATCAATCATCCACCACAAGTCAACTTTATCTTAGGACATGGGTCTCTTATTCCTTATATATCAAAAATTTTGAGTTTTGTTAATATTCCATAGGATATTTCTCCCCAAAAAAAATCCATGGGATATTTCTCCCACCATAATTAGGAGAAAAATAATTGAGAGTGCATGATATATATTTAAGATAGTCTCTAATCATCATAGCCATGATGTCATATATATTTCTCACAAATAGATTATACCATTTAGTAAATTATAATGTTAAGGGATCAATACTTGGTCTATAACAAATTTTATTATCAATAACTTATTTACAACAACTTTGAGCCTTCTTTTAAAGTCGTGTTCAAAAAATTTGAAACTCTTGTTTTGCACATATTTTTTGGTTTCATTTTAATATTTTGAATGTTATAGTGATTATAATAAAATCTATTGAAATAAATTTTTAAGCACCATTAGGGGGTTTGTGAAAAATAATAATGTTCCTTTTTTCTTCTTGATCACAAATTTTGAATAATAACAAATAGATCTTCCAATCAAAATTTATACTAATTATAAGTTACATATATTTGAAAGCCCTAATTTGTAGTCTATCTGGATGGTTGACTTTTATTGTGATATATTTCTCAAATTCAAGATCTCCTAAATTTGAATTTTGGTTTATAGTACTCTGATATGTCTTCTCTACAAATCCATGGGTCAAACCAAATTTTGATGTCCCAAGTTAAATTTATGGTAATTTTCCAAAAACTTGTTGATTTTAGGCTTCTTGCTGAGAGAAAAATTGTGTAGCATGTCACATCCAATTTTTCATGATTCTAAAATTTTATTTAAATTATTTTATTATGTTTCCTCATAACCCTAAAAATTTCATAATGTGAAACTTCTTTGGTAAAACATTGTAGCAAACCTACCAAGATGGCTTGTTTGAAAGATAATTGTAGGACTAGTCGTGAACTCTAACTTCCATGGGGCATATCTTTGAAATTGTAGCTAACCAAAACCTAAATCTATATATATCCTTGGTCTCTTAAAAATTTCAAGTTTTGAAGTGTGCCAAGAAAAATTATAGCGAAAATCTTATGATCACTCATTTAGAACTGATTTTTGGACCACTCATAAACCATAATTCCATAGGGTATATTTTTGGAAGTATAGCGAACTAGAATCTGAAACTTCGACCAAATGTGCTTCGATATATTCTCTCAACCATTTAAATATTTCTTGATCTAAAGCTTTGTTGAAAAAGCAAAGTTATAGTGAAAATGTCACTAGGACTTGTTTAAAGTAGGAAAACCCTAAGTTCATATGATTTGATACCAATTTTTTAAAGTTTCAACCTTAAAAATAATAGCAAGTCAATGAATCTGATCCACTTTGAGGGTGGAACCTATTTTTACAATGAGTACAATATAAGACAATTTATGATGATCATAAAACTAATCCTCATGAGTGTGTGTGTGTGTGTGTGTGTGTGTGTGTGTGTGAAAGAGAGAGAGAGAGAGAGAGAGAGAGAGAGTACAATGAAAGGCTTTAGCTCATCTCATGCTATAACAAATAAACTAATAATGAATTCCTATTATGTCCTTAATAAATAGGCTCAAGGGACTTAACAAGACACGTGAATATCAAAATCTACATAATTATTGTGAATATCTAGTGTCTCTTCGACATTTATTAAAATTAGAGGCACTAACATATAATTTGAGGCAAATCCATAATGAAATGGTGAACCTTCCAAATAGAGCTATCCAACTTCTTCTGATAAATATCTAGAGCCTACTCGTAGAGAATATGTACTTATAACATCATCATAATCTTTACATTCTAGTAACATTTCAACCTTTGACTCCATATAATCTATTTGGACTTGAACCAATGATTAGATTGACCACCTGTGACTATATCCATAGTAAAATATAGAAAGAAACAATTTTATAAACTTGTTCTTGGCATTGATGCAAATGAATTGTTTTAGAAAGAAAAAATATTTATTACCATTATTACTATTAGCACAAAATCAATTACATTGATACATAATTTGATAAAATGGAATATGAAAAAGAGAGGTATTTTATTTTAAATTGAGGTAATGATGTGCTTAAGTGGTTATGAAAAAGGGTATTTCATCTTTTCAAATTAATTATCATTGTCATAAATAGATCAAAAATATTAATTTATTAGCTCATTATTTTGACTATCTCACACAAATGAATAAGATAGTTCTTTGACTTAATTAGGTTCTTATATCAAGTACGTCCCCTATGATTATGAGGCTTAGACCTATTTTGTGGCTTTTATTCTAACCCTTGAAGGATGTGCTTATCTATAGGTGTTTAAAAGACTTGAATCGTTGACAAAATTCCATTTTTATTGAGTAAAACCCTCTTTTGTATGATCCTAGTACCTCCTTTAAGGATTTTTGGAAGTCACATAAGGGTGTAAAGAAGGTGTTATGTCCTCAAGATACCATTTAGAAAAACTTGGGTAAGTTTGAATGGAAAACTTGGAAAATTAGGTGTCACATTGTGCAACACATTGCACAATGGTTCGATCTAACATAAAGTTTGAGGATTAGCACATAGTTTGAGTCATATTTTGTAGCATATCATTTAAAAGAGAAATATTTGCATGGTGCAATAAACCAGACTAAAAAATATGTATGACCACATGACATGACGTTTGGAGCATCATGTTTAAAGTTGTTGAAAGATTAAAAGGATTGAAATCAGAATAAAGGTGGGTGTGGTGTTTGAACATCACAAGGCCAAAAAATTGTGGTGGTTTGACATAATGGCCTAAGAATGACGAGTTAACATCACGACGATGAATATTATCGAAGATATGACATATCACAAGGAATGTGACTTTATTGTGACATGTCACAAGGCTAGAAAATTCTAGAAATTATGATTAGCCTATCACCAATTCATCAAAATTCGTAGGTATAGTAGGAAACTAAGTTAAGGAAAAATGAAGAAACAAAAGAAGGAAAGAGTGAAAAAGATGAAAGGCATGGAATTGTGCTAGGAAAATATTTTGAATAGCGTGAGATGTGAGAATAAGAAATTCAAAATATCTTCCTAGCACAATACCATGCCTTATGATCTTCTTCAGTCTTTGCTTCTTCTGTTCCATCTTACCATGTCACAAGAATAAAAACTTTCAAGAAACACAAAAAATATGAGGGATGGGAGAAGATAAGGAGATACACAGTAATAATTGTAGAGTTAGCTAGTGCTACATAATTGAGTTGGTTCTCATTTTTGATCTTAGGAAAGTTTGGAGGCAAGGGGAGGTAAGTGTTGCAATGAAATAACATTTTATGTGAAATGAGATTTCTTGGTAGAAAAGTTTTCTTTGGTGCAATATGTCACATGACAAAACATCTTGAGGTGTGAAAAATACTTTGGTCAAAATGTGATATGTTGCATGAAAAAAATTTTTAAGGTGCAACAAAGACAAAAAGATAAATTTTTCCCACATGAAACATGTCACAATAGAAGAAATTATGGCCATTGAAACTTTTTAAACTTGAAATAAATGACAATAATTTTCCAAGATGTCACATGGCTAGATGACCTGGATTGGTTCAATGAACACAAAATATAAGGGTTTTCCATATTCTTGTTGATATATTACTATACAATTCCGAATTTCATACACATGTGAGTTGTACAGATTATGACATGGAAAGAGGAAGAGAAACCACTAAGAAACTATAAAGGACCATAAATTTGCACATAAATGTTTGAATTAAGCAAGGCTATCACCATTGAAAATATCTTGATGAATAGAATGCCTATATGAGCTTAGAATTGGCTTGAGAATTATTCTTTAATAGGAAAATTTTGAATACCCCTCCGTTGCACATTGTTGTCATTGATGTCAAAGGGGATGCCTAAGGAAGTAGCAGTGTAATTCATGAATTAAAGGAAGCAATATGATAGCCTGACCCCTTGCATTCTCTCATCAAGTGACGTCAAATAATGATGAAGTTTATTAAGTTTTCACATAGTTATATTGTCCTGATGAGCCTAAGGATGGAGTGGTTGGATAGTCCTTATTTAGACCTTTTCAATGGTATATACTGTCGGAATAACGATTTCCATTACACCAAAACCTGTATGTGTTAGTAAATAGACACATTGCCATAGTTAAAGAATCCACGAGAGATGATTAAGCCTTATCATGAAACACAAGGGGAGTATTGGATTATGCAATGGCCAACAATCTCACCCCTAGTGTAAGCCAGGTGTGAGTCAAACTTGAGAACTTTGGCTCTGATAACACTTGTTGGAATCATGATTGCCATTATACTAAAAATCACAGGTGTTAGTAAAAAAACACATCGCCAGAGTTAATGAATCCACAAGAGAAAGTTAAGCCATGTCACAAAATACATGGGGAGCACTGGATTATCCATTTCCCAACATATACCACCTTGAAAAAATTCTCCCGAATGAGAAGTTATGGCCATTTGAATATCAAAATTAGTTAAAGGCCTAAACTATCAATCCAAACCCAAAAAAACCAAATATGTTAAAAAATGAACATATTTTGGATATATATATGGTTCAATGGTTGAATCTATGATAGACAACAACAAAACTTGCATGTGAATTAACGTAGTTAAAAGTCAAGCATCTTTTCTCAGACAAAAAGGATTAGATAGTCAAATATAGAATTGAATGACATAATATGTGTCAATTTTCCCAAAATTTAACCTTCCTAATGAGCCTACCCCATAGTGACACATCGAAACTACTGATTGGATGATGTGTCAGTGATGTGTCCCTCTTGCATAGTCAGCTATGACGTGGCAGAAAAGATGATGTGGAAGAATTGAATTAGACAAAGGAAATGGCATATCATAATATGATTAGACAGAGGAAATGACATGGAAATGAGGATGATGTGTCACTAATATGGCTTGAAATATCAATGAATGATGTGGCACCTCTTGGGGCCATCATGTGGCAATGACAAATGGAAGTTTTTTATTGGACAATCAATAAAAAATGGATGACACTCGAAACCCCTCACGAGCTGCCACATGGCATGATGACATCATGCTAACATCATCATGTAGTCAACCATGGACCCCTAGAGACACATTCACATGGCATGGCTGTATGGTCACTTAAGTTCAAGGCCCAAAAGACTGAGACACAAAAGTTATGGACAAGGTCACATTGAACATGGTGTAATATTCCCAAATGGGGAAGCAACAATATATGAACATAAATTTGAAAATGGCAGTGAATAAAATTACACCAATATGTATGAAAATCATGGAGCCATTTTATTATGTAAATCGGCAGCAAATAAGTACAATAGAAGTGGGCACAACTCAAATAATCAAGGCAAGAAAGCCCCACATGAATACATATGCCAAAAATGAAATGCTGCTACATAGCAGAATGCCCAAGAACAAGTACAGTGCAATTTTAGATGGTGCACTGTTACTAGAAATGTAAAATAATATATATCTACTAATGTATGGCTCAAAAAGTGTCGGGAGAAAAGATCTAAGCTCCCAAACACAATTTCAAGACAACCCGGGAAGGATTTCCTGAAATATGAAAAGTAAAAAAATGCTAGAATGCAGCCTTAAGACTAAATAGCAGCTGCAACTCAATAAATGGATGAATATGGTTTTAGATGATACATATAATGAATAGATCTCCTCCAATATATCCTTCAGGTGAAAGTTTGATCCAATCACCGAAGATCTCACCGTCCAATCAAACACTGAAACCCCTCACTGCAATTTCTCACTAAAATAACACAGTCAAAGAGGGATACTATGCTGTAGGTGATGGGAATGTGTTCGCATGGTGCCAAGATGTGAAATAAAGCTGAATAGCCTCCTTTTCTAATATCCCAAGGAAAATAATTCTTCCTTCTCTAAAAAACTAGCTCCGGAAGTGGGTTTCTCAACCCTCCACTGCAACACCCTGCAACACAACACAATCCTTTGTAGAAACTGCGTTGTATTTGAAGAATGAAGCTTGGCCTTAATCCTGAGTATGGAAAATGAAGTGCAATTCTCCCCCAAGAGGCCTCTCAAGAAATGAGATGGGATTTCCGCTCGGGAACACCTGGTGCTAAACAGCACAACAATCTCAACTAAACAGCTGAAGAATGCAAATAGTCATGCAGACCATAAAATCAATAATCAATAACATGCCTCAATATGGCTGTCTTTCCCTCCTTATAAATAAGTGTGAGCCGTCTTACCTTGGGTCCCACTCATTAGGGTTTCCACCATCATGGAATCTTCCTCCCACTATCACTGTGTTGTATCTATTGATGATCTACTCCATCCATACCAGCGTTGTTGACTTGGTCAAACTTGACCTTGTCCACATGTATTTTCCCCTGTTCACACATGAGGGTTCAAGATCCGGCTATTATTATGACCCCTTTTCACATCAAGAGGGATTTTATGCATGTTTAAGATATGTATGGGCCTCCTTACCCATTTATTCATCTACTAGGTGTTAAAAGAAAAAAATTATATTCCTAATAGCTACATGCTAGTTTTAGGAATATTACAGTCCTCCCCTCCCAAATGTTGCTTGTCCTCAAGCAAATTCAAGGATAGAACTGAAGAGCCTCCTCTCCTCCTCCTATAGCATCCTCATATGATAATCTCCTCCAAGGAACAAGATGTTGTCTCATCAATACATCTCCAAGTTTCCCCTCCCAATTATGCAAGTTAGGTTTTGGTGACCATCCCAAATAGCTATCATCATGAAGAAGTAAAATACCCATGGAGGCAACAATGTGCTATCTAGAAGGACCCTTGAGGCATGGAATCTGAAATACATTGGGTACTGTCATTCCCATGTGAAACCTCCATCCCCAAGCTATCATCCATACAAAATGAGTCACCTTCCAACATGGAAACTCATGAAAAATTCCCTCCACCTAAAGCTCCTGAAAAATTGGTGGGCTGCATAGCTGAGCATGCTGGATCAAATTTCCCATCCCATGCTGGATCCCTCTCCACTTATGGTAAGTGTAGAGCTGCTGCTAAATTTGGGCTGCAATGATGTTGCCTTCATGAAGAAAAAAGGAAGTTGGATCTTCAAAGATCCACTCTTTGGTTCTTTCCCATACCACCCCATATAAAGTGAATATGACATTATCATCATATGGGATCCACATGAGAGAGGTACTGAAGTTTTTACACAGTTCTGCAAGGTACCAAAAATCTCCCAAGTAGTCACAGCGTAGTTTTTCTAACTGTTGTTTCAAAAAATAACATGGCAAGTTGTTTCTTAACAAACTGCTAGTTGTGTATGTCATCATATCTACTAGTGAATAGTAAATGGATTTGTATATCAACTGAGCATACAAAAAATAATAAAACACTTGCCCAAAGCCATACAAGAGATGGCTATCCCCATCATATATTTTGGCCCAAAATTGACCATGAAGCCCAAAGAGAGGCTTGCCCTCTTGTGGAGCAATGCACTATATATAAATGGTAAGAGAATGAAAATATTGTGTTAGATAATCACTAAATGCAAAAACATAATTCTTACCATGTAATGAGAGCACGATGACAATAAGATCCATGAATAATCCCTCCATAGTGGTATGACATACTCCCATGAAGAGGAATGAACCATGTGCTTCATGAAGGTCTTTCTTCTTATGCTTGGAAATCCAAGTCAAGAAGATCATATCACGGTAATAGATTTCTCCATCCACTACTGCATCACTCTCATCTCCTCCTTTCCCATCAAGTGCATCATATGTGAAGTGATCCTGGGAACACTCCATCAATAAACCCATGCTCCCAAGTGACAGCATTGTTGGCCTTTGCAATAAGGCTCCGGTCATCTCATAGCTCCATTATTTGACATGTCCAA
Source organism: Pinus albicaulis (assembly GCA_034641835.2). Lineage (NCBI taxonomy): Eukaryota > Viridiplantae > Streptophyta > Pinopsida > Pinales > Pinaceae > Pinus > Pinus albicaulis. The sequence goes on from CM076570.1 coordinate 1,178,104,068, forward strand.
TGTTAAAGTCATCTAGCATAATGCTGCTGTATATGGGAAATTCCTTCCAATGTGGAAGTACCTCTTGATCTTCGAAGGCTAAGGAGTAGCCCCTTTGCACCATGACAGTGTCATCACCTACTCCTACAACATCATGCAAGGCATGAGAGAAAATCTTCCCATACTCTCCCAAGAGTAACCAAAGCAACAATAGTTCTTGTTGCCCCCTCACATCTCCATCATACAAATCATGAGGTAAAAAAATAATGATTGATATGAAGAATTCCATATCAACATAATGCATCCATACTCCTTGCTGCCATATGGTGCAAGTGTCCTGCCAAGTTTCCTCCACCAACATACCCTTTGAAGAAGAGTATCTCACATGATGGCCAAACTCTTTCAGGAGTAGCCAATGCAGCCATGCCTCCTGTTGCCCTGTGTCATAGATATGCATGTGGCTCACCAACCTCTTGCTCACCATCCACACGCTCTTATGCAAATGTGGGTGTCTCCTACCATGCTCCATCTTGGTATCCTTCCCATGGAGAATACCATCCTCCCATATCATATTTCTACCTTTGAATTTCATGGGATGTTGAAATGCAACCTCTTGGAGATCTCCCAGTGAAGATCCCACACCAATGACCCTATTGAATCCATAGGGATCCAAGTGTGTTGAAAGCAAAGTCTCCTCATAAAGCTGTACAATGCTCAACAAGAAAGACCCATCACAATGTTGGAAAATGAGAGGACTCTCATCAATCATTTGCTCCTACAATGTCACACAAGTGCAATGGTCGTCATAATGCTCTATTAATATCTAAGCTCCCAACTCATCACTATTGCTCAATGACAGTGTTTTTGATCTCCACAATGGTGTATTTGTTGTCTCATGCTCAATATCAATGTTGAACATATAGTCCTGCATTGGATTATTTAGGACAGAGCTCATCCCATCCTTCAAAAATCCACACCCAAACCTCAAGTGTTGTGTGCAGCTCAACAATGATACACTAGGATAATTTTTCACCTCCTCCTTGAAAAAATCAAGGCTTCACAGTGCAGTGAAAGTCTGTTGCTCCATATCAGTAATGCTTTTTGACCCTTTGTCATGCAATAGCATATTTCCACAACCCTCCATAAGATTTTCTAAAATAACAGAAAGTGGAAATTTAGGCATACCTTGGTGGAACTTGGGAACATCTTGTATGGTTGCAAGAGTTCCTTCCTCCAATGTGTTGGCTCCCCCAACTACTGATGATGATGGCTACTCCTCCATAGTTGTATTAGCACTGGTACAAGTCTCCTCAAGTGGTGGTGAAGGCATTTCCTCCTATGATTTCTTCTTTTCAATTTTTTTGATCAACCTTCGAGTGAAATCTGCAAAAGCATTCACTCTTGCATGAATCAAATGGATGAACCACCAAATGATTTCTTCACCCTCCAGGTGCAGCACTGCAATCTCAACAACTTCTCTTTCCACTACTGGATGTAGTAGGAAGAATGCATCTAGCTTCCTTGCCCAAGCCTTTGTTGTACATGTGGATGATCCGTCAAAAGTAGACAATAGAAATATATTTCCCTTTATTCTCCTATTGTTGCAAGGTTTGCTTTCTTATTCAAGTTGGATAAACTGTGGAAGGGTTAGAGTTTCCTTGAAATCTCTAGGTTGAGACTTATATTCTATCAGGTATCCACTTAGGATCTCATGTTCCAAGTGGCCTCCATCTCCATGCTTCTTGTCTTCTTCCTCAAAAGAAAAGGGCATAGTGGAATGCTTTGGAGCTCTCTACAACACTGGTTCTCTTTTCTGATCATAGGAAGTACATGGGCCTTCCTCCTCTTGAAACCCTATAGAGGTCTCACTGCATCTTTCCTTTTTCATTTGTTTAACCTCCTTGGAGAGGTTCTTCATAGATCTAGACAGTGATGAGACAAAGCTCATTCTTTCCATCATTCTGATATTTTCCTTCTTCTCCTTACTATCCTGATAGCATAATGGTTGAGATCCACAGGTTGAGCCAAGATTATGCTTCGATACCATTGTAATATTCCAAAATGGGGAAGCAAAAATATATGAACATAAATATGGAAATGACAGTGAATAACATTACACGAATTTGTATGAAAACCATGGAGCCATTTTATTATGTAAATTAGCAGCAAATAAGTACAATAGAATAATCAACTCAAATAATCAAGGCAAGTAAGCCCCACATGAATACATATGCCAAAAATGAAATGTTGCTACATAGAAGAATGCCCAAGAAAAAGTACAACGTAGTTTCAGATGGTGCAATGCTAATGGAAATGTACAATGATAAATATCTGCTAATGTATGGCTCAAAAAATGCCGAGAGTAAAGGTCTAAGCTCCCAAACACAATTTCAAGATAACGCGGGAAGGATTTCTTGAAATATGCAAAAGTAAAAAAATGTTGGAATGCAGCCCTAAGACTGAATAGAAGTTGCAACTCAACAAATGGATGAAGATGGATGTAGATGATACATATAATGAATATATATCCTCCAATATATCCTTCAGGTGAAAGGCTGATCCAATCACTGAAGATCTCACCCTCCAATCAAACACTGAAACCCCTCACTACAATTGCTCACTGAAATAACGTAGTCAAAGAGGGATACTACACTATAGGTGATGGGAATATGTTGGACTGGTGCCAAGATGTGAAATAAAGCACAATAGCCTCCTTTGCTGATCTCCCAAGGATAAGAATGCTTCCTCCTCTGAAAAAGTAGCTTTGGAAGTGGTTTTATCAACCCTCCGCTGCAACACCCTTCAACACAACACAATCCCCTGCAGAAAATACACTCTAGCTAAAGACTGAAGCTTGGTATTAAGCCTTAGTGTGGAAAATGAAGTGAAATTCTCCCCCAAGAGGCCTCTCAAGAAAGAATATGGGATTCCCGCTCGGGAACACCCGGTGCTAAACAGCACAACAATGTCAACTAAATAGATGAAGAATGAAAATAGTAATGCAAACCATAAAATCAATCATTAATAACATGCCTCACTATGGCTGCCTTGCCCTCCTTATAAACAAGTGTTAGCCTTCTTACCTTGGGTCACACTCATTAGGGTTTCCACCATCATGGAATCTTCCTCCCACTATCATTGTGCTATCTCTATTGATGATCTACTCCATCCATACCAGCGTTGTTGACTTGGTCAAACTTGACCTTGTCCACATGTATTTTCCCTTGTTCACACATGAGGGTGCAAGATCCAGCTATTGTTATGACCCCTTTTCATATCAAGAGGATTTTTATGCCTGTTTAAGATATGTATGGGCCTCCTTACCCATTTATTCATCTATTAGGTGTTAAAAGAAAAAAATTATATTCCTAATAGTTGCATGCTAATTTTAGGTCATATGGTCACCTACGGGAAAGGTACAAAGGAATAGGGTGCAAAGGTTAAGAACAAGGTTACGTTGAAAACTCACTTGTCGGTGCTATATGTTGATTTTTCCATGGTACTGAAGAATCTAGTTTGAATCTAAGAATACGATCACATACACACTCAAATGCCACAACAATTATACTCTGCAAAATAGAATAAAAATAGAAATAAATCAACTAGTGCACAATAAAATTCTTAACCCAACACTTGTTATATCACAAAAATTTAATACAAGAATCTTACGACTCTTGTACCAGGGATAATGGCCCTTACAATCAACCTTGATACAAAACAACAACTAGGGCTTGGTATCGACAACTATGATGACAAAAAACCCTAAACAAGGTACATTTGACTTACTTGTTGATGTAGCACTTCCATAGCCCTTTCAAACCACATACGTTGAACACATATGGCGGGTGCTCTACCTTCCCTTCTGCTAATCACACGACTTATGCTTCCTTAGAAAGCATGCTTCTTCAACTCAAAAACCTGCCACTATCAATGAACATTTTTTCTTTAATGTCACTAAACTTTGGCCCACACTATTCTACCCTCTAGCTGCTCCTTTGCTTCTCAAGGATATTAACACATATGGACTTCACCACTGTCGAATTATTACCTCTTTTTGTCTCAAAAGAAGACAAAATTAGGGCTTCAAGGTTTCCCTCTTATCTCTAATTCAACCCTCCATCAATAAAAAAAACTAGGGCATAAATGAAATCCCTCTTATCATTAATCCACCACCCTTGAGGTCAATGAAATAGGGCATAAACAACCCTTCCTCTCTCCATAAAAGACTATATTTAGGGAATCTAAGAAAATCACTAACAACCCTCCAAGAACTGTACACAAGTTGTTGCAAAAACATTGTTTATAAGACTTGTGAACAAAATTCCAGCTAGCAGTACTCTTCTTTGAAAACATTGCAACTTAACCCTTTCAACAAATGTAGTCATATGAAAAATTCAGTCCGAGATTGTCCCTTATTTTTATACATGTCCACAAGAAACTAGATCCTTGTACCTATGCAATAACTTATAACAAGTGTATAGATCCCTATATTTCTTCTCTTCCTTCTTCATAAACTTGTCCTGCATTCAACTGACCCTCGGCCTTATGCAGAGGGAGATTCAAACCTCTTAATACAAGTATATACATGGCTCTAGCAAAGGTATATATACATAAAAATTTTAACCTTATTCCAGTGATACTCCATGAGTCATATGCACATAAATCATCCATGGAACCTTTACAAAACTTGGTCATACTTCCTCCTTCATCCTACACATAACATGAGACAAGAGACAAATACAAGACACATCTTCCTTGCTCCTTATCCAACTCGGACCCTGAGGTATAGAAATTCCTTTGGATTTGTTTTCACTTGAGAGGAAATTATTTTGTGGATGATCCTGAATGAGCTAATTTCTCCTCTACTTATATCAATATTGGTGGAATTCACTTGCCCTTAAGGGTCGCCATTATAAATAAGTTGACTTGAGTTTTATTACTCCAACATAGATGACTAAAAGATAAAAATTTAATTGTGCTTTCCTTTGACCACACCATTGAAGACATTGTTTCCCTTTAGACCATCAAGGGTGCCACACATGCTCTCAATGGTCAAACCATCCAAAGCACCTCTTGGTTTTGCACCCACAACTTTCGGTGCAAAACCCACTACTTGGGTACACTCACCCACAAGGCCCATGTGGGTCAACTTTCTCCCAAACCCTGTACCCTAACGAATGGGAGTACTTCCCATGATACTTAAATTAACACTCCCTCTTTGTTATGGCAAAAAAAAATCATATGTGGACAAAACAAATCTCCGTATATTCAATTACTAACTCTAGTAACAAACATACAAACTAGTATATCTTTCCCTGATTTTATTCCTATTGAATCATAAATAAGAATGGTAGAATACGAGACCCATACCTTTCAAATGAAATGCTTGATGAAGATACTCACTATGGTTTGATGCATCTCCTCAATGCTTGGTATCCATACTTGCAAACATATTAACACCAAAATATCAAAGGCATATGATAGATACATGACTCGATACAATTAATACTAGTGATCAAGAAAACTAGTACCTAATATCATTATCAATGGAAAAATGGAAGTAAATACACAATAGATCAACTCCATTGAACAATAAAGTGGGAAAAGAATGATTTTATATTATATCAATATTGAAGGAGTAATACAACCTTAGCCTTGATAATGTATGGCTCCTTCCAATGGTCTTCAATCTTCTCCTTAGATGACACGACTTCTAGCCCTATTTCAACAGCATAAGTTTACCTTCAGTAGTACTCACTAACTCTCTAGTATGTGTTTGATTTATAGGCCAAGAGGGGAAGGTTTGAGATCCTCTTCCTAAGGGATGATATCCTCAAAAGGTGGGATTAAGGTTCCACAAAGAGAGGGAACTAGCTCCATGAACATAGGGACTAGGCTTGAGTAAGCATCAATTTGAAGCTTTCAGTTGGGAAATATTTGCCCAAAAAATATTATAGATTTAAATTTTTATTTTTACTTTCATTGAGTCATGTGCGCAGTTCACAGTGGAAGATAGAGTGCACTTTTATGCTAGGTATAATGGTCAAATATGGGTATGTGCAAAATGTAGCTAGGGAACTGCGCATGTACTCAAAAATAGGTATTTGGACCTTGTAATATAGAATTATCATTATCTTTGGGATTATTTAGCTTCTATCCTTGCAGGGGAATTATTTGGAACACTTTGGTCGATAGAGAAAGACCCATATCAACGGTCATTTGCCTAATGGTGACCAAATGAGGTGTAACATATTGCCCCCTAAAGTACAAAGTCAGAAAATATGTTTGAGGACATAAGTGATTTATCATGCCAAAGGTCAGATTAGAGACCATGGTTGGAGACCTAAAACAACCAATAAAAGGTTACTATACAATATATAATCATCACTAAGATATGCATTCCCGTACTCATAGCATAATCATCTCAATGAATCAATAGGGAAACACAAATATCAATGTCAAGAGTAGACACAGTATGTACACAACCATCAAATATGGATCTATATGTACAATCATGAATACATAACTCTATGTAACCTGGATGGATGAAAATAGATCCACAATCTTGATCTTCATCTCTATCGATCAATAGTATGAATCTAACCATGCGAGTGAATGTATCAAAGTCAAACATGGTAGAAACCACTTGATTACTGGTGAATGATGTGAATCGTTAACAAGTGCGAAAGAAATCACCAATAGTGACAATGTTGAATTTCCATGATCTTGGGTCTAGGATATACTATTAAATCTCTGACACTACCAAACCAAGAATCTCAACATAACTACTTTTCACAGTGGAGTACAAAAAACAATAAATCACATATTCATAGAATATAGACAGATTTTTAAAATTTTCAACCCAAATTCATTATATTAATCCAAATGATATAATACATCAATTTAGGGTTCTCATACTAGGGATAATTTCCCTCATACATCCACTAGTACAAGGTACAAAACAAGATACTTTAACCATCTGGATGATGTAGCGAGATCTCTCAGCTCCTCTCTGTCGTACCTTATACTTTCATGGTCCTTTGACTCCCAAATTGCATCTCTTTCCTCTATTAATGCTCCAAGTCCATCTAGCCACTGAACCTTAGCTATCAATCTGCTAACTAGTTATGCCTTAGCGCATCAAGGGCACAAAACATCGATACTCCCGTCGAGTTCTTGTAAACAAATATCAAATGCCCACTGCTACTCCTCAAATACTTAGGGACTTCAACTCGTATGGTATTCCTGCGTTGCTCCAATGAATACCAACATAGGGCATGGAGGGCTACCACCTATCACTACAAGATGTTCATCTCCCACAATGAACACGAGCTAGGAGGACTGCTTATCATCTGTTATAGAAGTCCTTCTCCACACACAAGTGTAGGGCTCCACAAACTGCTCCTATCTGATCAGACCATTGAGATCCAATAAGTACCACTCTAGAAACTACTTAAGTCCATGAATATGGTGCACACCGAGCTCCAACTTGGGCACTATCATGTTTTCCTCTAGAAAACCATAAATTCCTAATCATGTCCACACTTGGTCCACTCTCACACTGCCCTCAAATATTACATGAGTGACCAATATTTGTTGTAGCATATCCTCCTAGTTAGGGAATCCAACATTTAGGAAACTCCTCCACATGGATGCTAAAATAATTCACAATATTCCTCTCCTAGGACACTTACCCACTCTGAGATCTGCTCTTAATTGGGGTTTTAGTAATTCCCAAGACAACCCCAAAAATGGGATCCTAGAGGTTGCATTATCCAAACATGAGGAAAGCCTTCCATTTATCATCTAATAAACATGAAACCATCACATACCTCTTTAGTCATGGTTTGTCATACATTGTTGTAGGTTTTTCCCACTACTTAGTATTGCAACTTCACTGCAACGACTCCCTTTCCTCTCATGCAAACCTCTCTTTTATGCTACGGTCTTCCATTCCTTTGTTTTGTCCACAATATCCTTGAAGTATGGGCTAAATATATCCCTAAACCATCCTTCTCGGGCCTTTGTTAAAATGAGGTAAGTCCTGCGACCTTCCTGTAGATATAGGAAGCCTTACAACCTGCCTAATACAAAGGAAAAGAAACATGTACATACCTGTTAGGGCCTTCAATGGTTGCATCCTTAAGAGATGGAGATAACCAACACAAAATTGGCCCAAAGTCTCCTCTAAATAATTTTGTTGTCCTCTTTGCTCCATAGGCCTGTGAAACCCTTTCAAAAATTACCAAAACATTCCTCCACTACTTCGTCCTTCTTCCCTTTGAGCTTCAACTGCCTTAGGATGGAATTACTATGAAAATATGCACTTTTGGATGGTGTAAATGGCCTCCACTCACCTCCTATTTATACACAAATAAAAGGGATCCACGAATTGATGAAGGGTCATGAATATTAAACCAATTATCCTCAATACTACATGACCTGATTGTCCAAACATTAATGTAAACTTCAAAAATTCATAACTCAAGTTCTAGAGATCCGATTTGGGTGATTTTTGAAGCGTTGGAATTGACACACCAATCTCTATCACCTAAAATTTTATCATGCTCAAATTATTCATTGTTTTAGCCTAAATCCTGATGGGTGAAAAACCTCATGCTTGGGTTCCAAGCCCATAAGGAAACTTGTGGAGCTCCTTCCTATTGGGTATGTGTTATATTATTTCCACGATTAGTCGCACACAGAGGGGGGGCGATAGTATCACTTGTACATTGCGCGGGGTGTACCAGGGGGGTCATAGGGGGGGTGATAGCCCCCCCTGGTCGAGTTCTAGGGGAGTGCCCTGGGAAAAATATTTGGACCCTATTTTTCGGTGGGCGGACCCTCCCATGGTTTTGGGGTATGATGGTTTGTGGCCCCTGGTATTTTGTAGATCCGGTCAAGGGAACTACGGTTATGTTCTAATCCAAGGTTAATGGATTGGGGTTTATTTATGCTTCAACATTTATATATATGTGTTGTAACACTAAAAGGAATATAATGAAAAATCAAGCTGGTCATGCTGATTTGGGATCCAAGGGAAATATATATGTATATTTGTTTAATGTTTTATGCTCTCACTATTGGTTATTTTATGTTTTTGAGATTCGTTTGTAGATAATTTCTATACAGGGTTAATATCTACATTTGGTATCAGAGTTGTTTTGGCTTCAAGGGGATGCCTTTTCTGCTAAGGATTTTCTTTCTCGGGCCTGTGGTATACCATATTCAGTGGGGGATCTACGAGATTGATTCTTGTGGTGAAAGAAGATGGTGAGCAGTGGAAATATAGAGATAGAGAAATTTAATGGGCAGAGTTTTGAGTTGTGGAAACTCAAGATGGAGGATTTACTAGTGGATAAAGATCAGTGGAAGATGGTAGATCCAGGTACTAAACACATAACAATGTCAGATGAAGATTGGAAGAAGTTGGATCAGAAAGCAAAGAGCACAATAGAGTTGCGTGTCTAAGATTTGGTGTTGTTGAATGTATCTGGGGAAGCTACAACGAAGTCTTTGTGGGACAAGCTAGGGAATTTGTACCAATCTAAGTCTCTGGTGAATAAATTGTTCCTGTGGAAAAATATGTATAACCTAAGGGTGAAGGATGGATAATTGGTGACTGATCATCTAAACGCCTTCAATATTGTGGTAAGTTAGCTGTTATCTATTGATATTAAAATCTCAGATGAAGATAAGTGCATCAGTTTTTTGTGTTCTCTACAAGATCCCTGGGACAGTCTGGTTATTGCAATAGGTAGCAATACAACTACCTTGAATTTTGATGACATTGTCTCATCCTTGTTGTCAGAGGAAATGAGACGGAGACATATGGAGGGTCGGATTGGAGAAGCCTTATATGTACGAGGAATGTCCCAGAACAAAAACAAGAATAAGGTTTCGAGTGGGATATCTAATTCTAGAGGTATATATAAATCTCCAGGAAAGTTTGTGAAGGTGTGCTGAAAATGTGGAAAGGAAGGAAACTACAAAAACGACTACAGATCTAAAGCTCCTAAGAAAGGAAAGGGATTTGATGATGCTCCTTCTGTAGAAGCAAAAACCACCTTAGATGAAGGTGGGGATGTGTATTTGGCTTCTTCTTCAAATACATAGGTAGATCATGAGGCATGGTTGGTTGACTCTGGTGCATCCTTTCACTTCACTCCCCATAGGGAGTTGATCTAGATCTTGGGGGGAGGCCCCCAAGATCTAAATTTTTTTAAATAGATCCAACAATATTTGCAAAATTAGAATGCCAGAAAAGAGAGAGAGCACAAAGAAAATAAAACCACAAAGAAGCTTGGTTTATTAAAACAAAGAATAACTATAGAAGCTACATTGTGGTGGAAAATCTGTCCTTTTACAAAGTGAGGCTTGTTATTTATAGCCTTTTTTTGAGTTACAATACCATGGGTAGATACCATAGGTGGATACCATGGGTCAATACCATGGGTAGATACCACTTACAATACCATGGATAAATTCCATGTGTGGATGAATACCATGGGTGGATATAGACCATGGGTGAATGAATATCATGGATATATGTCACTTACAATACCATAGGTGAATAAATACCATGGGTTGATGCCATTTACAATACCATGGGTAAATTCCATGGGTGGATGGATAACATGGGTGGATGAACACCATGGGTGGATGCCATTTTCCATTCAGATCATTCCTCCCTCCTTAAGAAGCAATGGTCCCCATTACATGGAATTCCCTCCTGAGAAGCCTTTGTTGAATATGAAGAGCCACTGAAGAGAAGGGTTTTGTGTGGTTAACCCATAACCATGATGAACGAAGATCCAAGGATATAGATACCCTGTAATGCTTGTGACCAATAGTGATATTGACAGTGTGCGACCTAGCAAATGGACTTCGATGAAGTGTGGGTTTTTGGATGACTCAAAACCATGAAAAATGAAGATCAGAGGATAGAAATACCCTATAATGCTTGTGACCAACTGTGTTACTAATAGTGTGCGGCCTAACAAATGGAGTTCGATGAGAAGGATTTTATGCGGTTGACCCATAACCGTGAAGATGATTGTTGATGAAGTAGTAGGTGCCTACATAGCTTGGGGTGGGAGGGAACATCTCCAAATAACCCCAGCTGAATACTGCTATGCTAAAACCAATGAATGTGAAGTAGGTGCCTACTAAAGCGGGGTGGGAGGGCACATCTCCAAAGGGAACCTGCTCTTAATGATGCTCCAGATTTAAAATGAGCATAACTCAGTCATTATAAGTTGGAATATTTATTATAACCTATTTTTGGAAATGGAATGATCATTCTGCATCTTCCTGTGTGTTTTAAATCTCTATCTAGAGAATATAGACTCTTATATTTGCGCAGGAATTGTCCCACCGTGACAAAATTTCTGAAACAAATAGCTGATTTTAAATCAGCGATAACTCCCTCATTCGGAATCTGATTCAACCACTTTTCTTTTTTGAAATTAGGTGATTTTTCAAGAGGAGCTCAAATCGGTAACCATTTATCTGAAATGTCGTACGTAAAACTGCAAAAAATTATAGGAGAGCCACCATCCACGAATTGTTTTCATAAAATTTTCTGCAACATTGTTGATTTAGAATCAGCGATATCTCCCTCATCCGAACTCCAATTCAACCAATTTTTTTTTTTTAATTTGGGTATTTTTTTTCAAGGAATCCAGATCTGGTCTTATTTTTTGTAAATGTTTCACCAAAAGTTTCATATATTATTTTCAAACTCGCCACCCAAAAAATTCATGGAGTTTACTGAAGATTGCTGCCAAAAATTGAAATTGAAATATGTTTCAGACCCTCATTCCCATGGATTCGTAACCTGACTCTGATACCACTGATCCAGATTTTGGGGGGGATGCCCCCAACATATAAAAAAATTTAAATAGATTTGACAATATTTTCAAAATTAGAATGCCAGAAAAGAGAGAGAGCACAAAGAAAAAAACCACAAAGAAACTTGGTTTATTAAAACAGAGAATAACTGTAGAAGCTATATTGTGGCAGAAAATATGTCCTTTTACAAAGTGAGGCTTGTTATTTATAGCCTTTTTTTGAGTTACAATACCATGGGTAGATACCATAGGTGGATACCATGGGTCAATACCATGGGTAGATACCACTTATAATACCATGGGTAAATTCCATGTGTGGATGAATACCATGGGTGGATACAGACCATGGGTGAATGAATATCATGGATAGATGTCACTTACAATACCATACGTGAATAAATACCATGGGTCGATGCCATTTACAATACCATGGGTAAATTCCATGGGTGGATGGATAACATGGGTGGATGAACACCATGGGTGGATGCCATTTTCCATTCGGATCATTTATTATGGTGACCTCCTCTGGATCTAAATTGGTGTTTTCCATTCTTGCAGATGTCGTGGGATTTATGCAGGAATGCAATGAAATACAGAAATAACCATAAACATAGAAATATAGTGGAAATAAGGCTTCATTTCATTAATATCAAATCACAGAAATATGCTTACTAACATGATGGACATAAAATAGCTAGGGTGCTGGTAGCGAATCTCTGAGAAGAGATGTGGCAGCTACAGACCTATGAACTCTATTACAATGAGGCTAGAGGGCCTATTTATTATGGAGAAACAATGGAGAAGCCTAAACGTCCAAAAACCTAACCCTAGGAGATGAAGCACCAAAACTATGGGCGAATAAATACCATGGGTCGATGCCATTTACAATACCATGGGTAAACTCCATGGGTGGATTAACACCATGGGTGGATGCCATTTTCCTTTCAAATCAAGAGTGGTTATGCAAGTATGAGAAGTATGATGGTGGCTATGTCTTCTTAGGGGATGATAGAAAGGCCAAAATCGTTGGACGTGGAAAAGTAAAGTTGAAGCTGCAAGGTGGAAGGATTAGAACACTTCCTGGTGTTATGCATATTCTTGCATTGGCCAGAAATCTGATTTCTGTAAGCAAGATGGATGATGTGGGTGTAAAATAGTGTTCAAGAAAGATACCTACAAGATGGTTTGGGGAGAACTGGTATTAATGCAGGGAGTTTGGATTGGAACTTTGTACAAGCTTCAGGGTAGCACTGTTATTGATGGGTGCAACAGTTTTGTGGTTCTTGAAAGTGGAGTGGAAATTCTAGTGGTCTCTAGAGAAAATACCATGCTATGGCATCAAAGGCTTGGACATATTGGAGATAAGGGCCTTTGGATACTGCATGGAAATGGTATGGTAGAAGGTATGTCTAATTTCTCTTTGGATTTCAATTTCTGTGAACATTGTGTATATGGGAAGCATAATCGGGTGAGTTTTCCTTTTGGTGCTAAGAGGGTGAACAAGACATTAGAGCTTGTGCACAGTGATGTGTTTAGACCTGTGTTGGTTCCATCATTGGGAAAGTCTATATACTATGTTTCATTCATATATGACATCTCAAGGAATACATGGATATATTTCTTGAGGAATAAATCTGAAGTCTTTGACAGATTTAAATAATTTAAGGCTTTGGTGGAAAACCAAACAGAGAAGAAGATAAAGGTGTTGAGGACAGATAATGGTGGAGAGTTCTGCAAGAAGGAATTTGAAGAATTTTGTATAGCACGATAGAAGACTAATCCATACACACCTCAACAAAATGGAGTTGCAGAATGAATGAATAGAACGCTAATGGAAAAGGCAAGAAGCATGCTTAGTGGTATGGGGTTAAGATAGGAATTCTGGGCAGAGGCAGTGAAGACTACATGTTACCTAGTTAACAGATCACCTTCATCATCATTGGAGGATAAGACTCCACATGAGGTATGGACTGGTAAGAAACCCTCTCTTTCACATCTAAGGGTATTTGGATGTGATGCATATGTACATAAGGATAAAAGGAACAAGTTGGATAATAAATTTGAAAGGTACATATTTATTGGGTATAATGATGGTTTAAAAGGTTACAAGATTTGGAACCTAGAAACAAGGAAGGTTGTGTACAACCGAGATGTGGTGTTTAGAGAGGTGAAAGATGTTGTTAAAAATGAATTCCTATCAAAGGAACCTGAGAAGATAGAGTTTGAGATAAAGGATGATGAATCATACTGTACAACAGAAGAAGATTCAGAAGAGGAAGATCCACAAACTCTAGCTGTGAGAAGATCAGTTTGGGAAAGAAGACAACCATAAAGTTATAGTGCATCTGCTTTCCGTTCAATTTTTTCTTTAATTATCACTAATGATGATCCCAGAACTGTTAGGGAGGCAATGTATTCAGAGGATGGAAAACTCTGGATGGAGGCCATGGTTGATGAAATAGCACCCTTGCACAAAAATGAGGCATGGGATCTGGTGGAGTTTCCAGTTGGAAGGAAGCCCATCGAGAGCAAATGGGTGTTTAAGAAGAAGATAATGTAGAATGCAAGGTGGAGAAATAAAAAGCTCGGTTGGTAGCAAAAGGTTATTCACAGGTATCAGGAATTGATTTTGGTGATATTTTTTCTCTTGTTTCCAAGGTTACTTCTATTAGATTACTTTTATCTGTTGCTACTACATTTGATTTTGAGGAAGAAAAAATGGATGTGAAGACAACATTTCTTCATGGGGATCTGGAAGAGGAGATCTACATGAAGCAACCTGAAGGCTTTATGGTGAAGGGCAAGAAAGAACTTGTATGTAGGTTAAAAAATTCTTTTTATGGGTTAAAACAATAACCAAGGATGTGGTATCATAAATTTGATACCTATATACGAGGGCTTGGTTTCACTAAAAGCAGAGAGGATCACTATGTTTATTTTAAATTAATTGGTGACTTTGTTATTTATTTGGTCTTGTATGTGGATGATATGTTGCTGATTGGAAACGAAAAAAAAATTATCCAAGATTTGAAGACCCAATTGTTCTCCAAATTTGGCATGAAGGATCTTGGTGTTGCAAACTATATTTTGGGCATGGAAATTAAGAGAGATTGGGCAAGGAGGAAGCTCTGGTTAAACCAGAGGAAGTATGTCGAGACTATATAGCAGAGGTTCAATATGCAGGATAGTAAACCGGTGAGGGTTCCTATTCATATAGGTGTAAATTTTTCTGCTGAACAGTGTCCCAAGACACAAGAAGAAGAAGACGATATGTCCCGTGTTACATATGCAAGTGCAGTGGGTATCCTGATGTATGCAATGGTTTGTACTAGAAAAAACATTGACATGCAGTAGGATTATTGAGCAGGTTTATGTCAAAACCAAGGAATGAGTATTGGATAGTAGTAAAATGGGTTTTCAGATATTTGCGTGGCACTAGTGATTATGGTTTGTGCTACCAAGGAAGACTAGGATTGGACACATTTTTGGACATCCATGGTTTTTTTAATTCAAACTGGGCTGGATATATGGACCAAAGAAGATCTGCAAGTGGGTATGTGTTTAGCCTATTTGGAGGTGCAGTTATTTGGATGAGTAAAAGACAGTCTGTAGTGGCTCATTCAACTACAGAGGCAGAATACATGGCAGCCACTCATGTAAGCAAGGAATAATTTTGGTTGCATAGATTGTGTTCAAGTATGGGGTTGGTGCAGCGGGCTATAAGGATAGACTGTGATAGCCAAAGTGCAATTTTCTTATCAAGAACCCTGCTTATCATTCAAAGACAAAGCACATTGATGTTCAATATCACTTTGTGAGAGATGTGATTGAGGATAAATGGGTGTTGCTAGTAAAGTTGGACACTTTGAAGAATTTTACAGATGCAATGACGAAGTCCGTGAGCACTCAGAATATCTCTTGGTGTAGAGAAACAATGGGTGTTGCAAAGTTGGGCTAATGACTAAGCTCTCTTGTTGCCCCCCGTGGAAATAAAACAACAAGTGGGAGAATGTTGGGTATGTGTTATATTCTTTCCACGATTAGTCTCATGCACCAGGGGGGATAGATCCCCCTATATGTTGCATCGGGCATGGTTTTGTGCATGAGTTTGCACATGGTTTTGGGGCATGATGGTTTGTGGCCCCTAGTATTTTGTAGATCTGGTCAAGGGAACTACGGTTATGTTCTAATCCAAGGTTAATGGATTGGGGTTTATGTATGCTTCAACATGTATATATATGAGTTGTAAAACTAAAAGGAACATAATGAAAAATCAAGCTGGTTGTCCTGATTTGGGATCTAGGGGGAAATACCTCTGTATATATGTTTTATGTTTTATGCTCTCGTTATTTTTTATTTTCTATTTTTAAGATTCGTTTGCAGATAATTTTTCTATAGGGTTAAAACCTACACTTCCTCTAGACCCTCAATCCTCAAGGCTTGGAGTACCTCCCAAGCTACAAAAATCAACACCCCATCTTAGCGAGGGAGGTACTTCCAAGACTAGGAAGTAATCATCATCATTCGATGATACTATCCCATCTATCGTCCATCACTACAACATACTCTGTAGAATGAACTTGTCAATATCGATAGTATCTTTGTCTCATCTCATTTGTACCTAAAATTCCCAAACCTCCCTAGGGTTGCTCCCTCTAAGGATAGAATCCCTCTAAGCTTACACAATCTCCATTGGCTTAGTCCTGCAAGCACTCATCCTCCTTGATTAGATACTACTCATGCAAATCCCACCAATCTTGGATATGCAATATGATGATCTGATGAAGATTATAGCCTGCCAACATGTAGTGGCGTAAGAGTTTTCCTTCTTCAGAAATTGTGTGGCCTAAGAGTTTTCCTTCTCAAAGACCAAACAATGTTTTCTTAGGATTCATAGATAGGCCATACTTCCTACACTTCTCAAATACCTTTTGCAAATGAAATAGGTGTTCTTAATCAGTTTTAGAATAGATAGTGATGTCATCAAGGTATATCACTATGAAGTAACCTATGTCTTTTGATAAAGCTATCTCCATGTCTCTTTGAAAAGTAGCCCCTGCATTCATCAACCCAAATGGAATTTTTAGATACATGAATGTGCCCCAAGGTGTTGTGAAAGCAGTTTTGTGCTGATCACTTGGCAGTACTAGTACTTGATTCTACCCCGAAAAGCCATCAAGCAATGATATTCTCTTAGAACCTACCACCCTTTGTAGTATATGATCCATTTTGGGTAAAGGGTAGTTGTCCTTTAGGAAGGCTTTGTTCAAGTTTCTAAAGTCTATGCACAACCTGATATCCCCTGTTTTCTTTCTTATTGACACAAGGTTAGAAACCCATTCTGAGTACCTAAGTGGGACTATGACACCAAAATCATACATCTTTTTTATTTCCTTTTCAACTAGAGGTACTAGGGCGGGATTTATTCTTCTCAATTTTTTCTTGAATGGTTTCTGATTTTCCTTGAGAGGAATTTTATGCTGAGTAAAGCTTGTGTCATAGGACTTCGAGTCCTCATACTCCCATGAAAAAAAATCTTTAAACTCTTTGAAAAGATCTATATATTTATGTTTTATGTGAGGAGGGAGAGTTTTGGATAGCTTGATCATTTTGGGTTTTTCTATGCTGCCTATGTTGCATTCTTCCACATCAGTTTTGGTGGGTTCTATCTTTGGCTTCCTAGAAACATCATTAAAGTCAAACAACTCTTCTAAAGGGGTAAGACCTCTTGGTAATGAATCATCTTTTCATTGTAACACGACGAGGTCTTTTTCATTTGGGTTCCTAGAAAATTCTGCCTCATGAAATTGTCCTAGCATATTTACATAAGTATTAGGAAATGGCTCTATTTTTGCTGTTTTTTTTGCACTTGAACGATCTTGTTCACGTTCTAAGCTTGGTTTTGGTATTGAAAATTCATTCTTAGAATGCGGAAAATAATCAATTTTTTTATCACCCTCAAAAAATTTCCAGTAATATATGTTGTCAGGTACTATAGGCCTATTTTTTACTTTTACAGTGTTATTGTTCATTGGCATGGGGTATTTGGCAAGCTGGTAGAAAAGGCAAGTTCATTGGTAAGGGTGTTTTGATCTCTAGGAATGGAAATAATTTCATACTTCTCAAAAATTTTCAAGAGGTCTAAGGTTGCATTCCTATATTCTCTTAGCCTAGGATTCTTGGCTGAATATTCACCCTTGATTTGTCTAATGATCAGCTTAGAATCTCCTTGTACATAAATTTTCTTGGCTCCTATGTCCTTTAGCAAATGTAAACCAAGGAGAAGGGCCTCATACTCTACAATATTGTTAGTGCATTGAAAGTCTAGATTGTAGGAGTGGCCTTTATTGGTGTTATGTATCTAGACGCCAGCTCCCGAACCAGCTTTGCCATAAGAGCCATCAAAGCTCATGTTCCAAAGTGTTTCAAGTTCAACTTCACCATTATGTTGTTGTTCATGGCTGCTAGAGTTTCGGCTTTCAAGTTCTTCATTCAGTTTTTGGTTTGACTATTTTCGTAGGCCTAGATCTTTCTCAATTTCATTTATTTTTTCATTAATGTCATCTTCATTATACAAGATAAAAGAGTCAAGGTCTGAATGGATGGAATAAAGAGGGGTGTTGTTTGGCCTATCTTGGCTGCTAACCATATATTTCATGTGTGATTCCTGGTACAATCTCCTTGTTTGGTTAAAGACCAGGATGGTAGCATAGGACATGTCCATTTGGAGATTCCCTTGAAGCTTGGCTCCCCATGATCTAGATAAAAGCATGCCATACTTGGGGGGGATGTCAACCACTACAATGTCCATGACTAGGATTTTGGCAGGTATCTATGCCAAATTGACACACAGGTATTTGATTAGACCCAAACATTTGACTCTACTCGAATCGAAAGAGTACAAGACCTTGTAAGGTTTGGTTATTTCTAGGCCTAACCTCTCCATCACCACCTTGGGCATGAGATTGTGTGAGGCATTCGAGTCTAGCATAACATTATGCAAGATTTTTTCATGAATATTCAAGCTAAAATAGAATGGAGGGACAAATCCTTCTTGATATTTTCCCTCTACCTCAAGTCCAAACAACAGGTTTGGTTTGTCATCAGTTAGGTTTAGAGTGTCGGTGTCATTTCCTATGTTCCAAGCTTTTAACATTTGGGACCTATATATATCCTAAGTTACTAGTTCAGCAAGGAGTATGTTTATTTTGATTTTGGAAATCTCACCCTCAAAACTGAAAGGTGCTAGAGTTTTTGGTATATTTACATCAGTTTTGTCACACATAACCTTTTCATCCATTTTGGTTTGTTGAGTTTTATTAGGAATGTCATTTAGAGCAGTTTTACCAGGGCCACTAGTTGATGTACTAGGGTAGTTTGGGTCACCATTCGATTGGCTGATTTTGTCTTTGTTTTGATCATATTTCTTAGCCATGGTGTTGGTGTTTTCTGCTGTCCTTTTCATTATGTTTTCAGGGGTATTTTTAACAGTAGTTTCTAGTTTTTTTTTCCTGGAGGCCTCTTGGTTTTTCTTACTCCTAAGATCATATTTCCTATGGACCTCCATTATGGCATTTTCAAATCCTAATTTATATTCTTCAAACTCCTCATAGTTTGTTCAATCATTTTGGTTTGAGGAAAAGAACCCTTGTCCTTCTTCTGTGAGAAAAATGTCACCCTCGTTGCCAGAGCCTATCAAGTTTACATGGTTTTCTTCCGCCTATTCAGTCTCTCTTTCCTCTTCATCTACATAGTTGTCTTGGAAAGAAGGCCTGATTTGTTGGTCATTGTCTCTTTGTCTGTTTTAGGGAGGGTCTCTTCTGAAGTTCTGATTTCTATTTCTGTTTTTTGGATTTGGTTGGTTTTCTCTAGGAGATGCTCTTTCATTCAAGTTGATCCTCTCCATCATTCTTTCAATTACTCTCACTAGGTTTTCAATCTTGGCATCAGATGTGGAGGCCATGGTTTCATCTTGGTTGTGACTTTATTTTCTAACCTCATATTAGCCCTTTTCTCATTCGGATTGGCCTCTACACTCACAACTCCCCTTTGCATGTCTTCTAAGATTAGGGGGTCTCTTTCTCTCAATTGGTAGGTCATGTCCAGATCAAAGCCTTCTGGAAATTTCACTAAGGATAGGTCTTGTAGAGGTTTCATATGAGATGGGAGGGCACTGTACACACTGTTGATCCTAGTACAATAGTCTTGGACACTTTCCCCGACATTTCTCTTAAGGTTGTTATATTCTGAGAGTATTTGGAGAGGGTTTTTATTAATCTCCCACTTGTTTATGAATGTATGATAGAGGGAAGAGATCATTTATGTTGTTGGGAGTCAAGTTTTTGAACCATTTTTTAGCTTCTCCTCCTAAGATTTGGGCAAAAATCCTCATCTTTATGGTCTCCTCTTGTATCTCTTGATAGTAAAATGCATCATTCTTCCTATCTACATGTTGTTGGGCAATGGTAGATTCAGCTCTGGTAAAGTGAGGTATTTTGGATTGGTAGTCTTGAGGCATGGACACTAAAGGTTGGGGTAAAACTAATGGGGCAAACCATGCTACCATGATTGGAAGGGAACCCAAGGAGGGTTTGTGAGAGGGGGGATTTTGAGAGGAGGTGGAGGATGAAGTGGAGTGGTTTGCACAGTGGATGTGTGAATGGGGGTGGTAGATGTACTCGAACCAATAAACTGAGATTGAATAGATTTGGAATGGAAAAAGCCAAAGTTTTGGAGAAGCTCCAAATCAGGAGGACTGGAAGGAGAGGCTTCTCTACTAGGACTCTACTGCAAATATATGTGCTCAAGGTTTGTCTGGTCTATCCCACTCTAAGATTTATTTCTAAAAAGATTATTTCTATGGTATAAGTTAAATTGTGGATCTAGTAAGGCTGTGAGGTTTTTAGGGATAGAACTTGCTTTGTGAATGGTCCTAACAATAGTTGAATCTTGGGCCCTAGAATTTTTCCACAAAATATTTTTTGGGTCATTAACTATGTTAGGATGGTTAGGGTTAGGGTGAGAACTGGTGCTAATCCTTTGCGAAGCCAAATTTTAAACTCAATAATGCAGAGAGGCTGAAATTTTAGGAGTGTCTTGAAAACAGACCTATCTACAAGGATACTAAGCTCACACAAAGAGTGATTGGGTTTTAGATTTCTATGACTAATTAGTGCATTACTAGGGGAGGCTATGAAAGCTAGTGAAGTTAGTAGGCCTACTAGAGGTTAGTGGAGTTTCTAGGTGGATGTTTTTTGTTGTTTTGAGGATATGTACTTGTGGTCCACCACCAACAATTGACAAAAACCAATCTAGAGATATTTTTTGGGGTTTTCTGAGTTTCTTTATACAACACTATGATTTTAATGAGTTTTCTCCAGTCGAGACATCATGTTTCTAGTATGGTGAAACAATTATATAGTACTCTTGGCTAACACTTGATTTTCTAAGTTCTTTAAGGATGTCTAAGGTTTTTAATCACTCAAGTCCCACCGTGATCACCATTATGTTAGGTCCTCATAATTTGGCAGATTGGAAATGACCAAATGAACAAGAGTAACATCAAACCAGTCTTTGGAGTCTTAGGACCTAGCCTTCCTGGACTTAGAGAGGGCTCTCTCTATAAACATATAAAGGATGTGATCTTGATTGTTTTAAGGGTTTTAATTTTAGGCTAGTTATTAGGTTTAGGGTTTGTTTGTTTGTTTGGTTAGGTAGGTGGCTTATTGAGTAGAATAGGTAGAGTGAGAGAGGTTCAGACCATTGGGATATGGAGTTTACAAAGGTCTTGAAAAGTTTAATAGTAGGACAAGGGTGTATCATAGGGAAAATCTAAAAAAGTCGAATAGATCTAAAGGCTTTTGTGAATGAGGTGAACAACAAATTGTGAACATAGTAGGTGCAGAAGGGCAGTTAAGAATCCTCCAAAAAACACATCAACAAGAATGATATTTATGATTACTAAGAATGAAGAAATAATCAAAGGCAGGGCACACCAATAACTCTTTTGATCAATCTCTAACATGTAAGCATTAAGACAACGATCCAGTGAACTATAGAAGGAAAACAACTTGTAAATCTTCTAGTGTTTTCACCTTCAAGCTAAGAAAACATTTAAGATAAACATATAGCAGAGATAAAAGAAGAGGGAACTCATAACTTCATCAATCAAGCTATTAAGACCTCCAAAATAACTTTTTAAGATGAGCTATAGGGCATGGAAAATCATAAACCTCATTAGCTAAACTTAATCAGCAATAATTCAAAGTAAAGACCTTAAAAACGATGTTTAAGTAATAACAGAGAGCAGGGCTAACCATAAATAACTTTGACATTTGCTTCATTGAATCATTTCTAAGATAAAAAAGCATAAGTGGGTCTAGAGAGCAACTAAGAATTCTCTAAACTGACCTAGCAGAAGAAAACATAGAAGAAGTGAAGGACAAATAGAAAAAGGTGCCTCTAAACAACATTTCTTAGCCTAAAACTTTTGTCCTACTACAATAGAAATATGAAAATAATGATAATACAAGAAAACATGAACTAAATAGGAACACATCACCATTTAAAAATGATCAAGGATCCTGCAAGAAAGCCTTCTCCAATGTCAAACAATCCAAGCCATTCACAAAATCAGAGACAATTTGTCTTCAATCTCCAAGTCTATGTATTACTAGTAGATTTTTGGCTTCTGTGATCCATCAATAAACTCTGAAGAAATCTTTCGGTAATAATCACATTATCATGAATAAAGTCGACGCGTTTCGAACCAACCAGTGTGGTTCATCATCAGGACTAGGTGAGAGATCAGATCAGTCGTTAATTTAAATAGATGTAGGAGATGCAAAGAAAACATATATAACAACGATTTTGACTAAGAAATCCACAACGGCTAGAATTAATAATTAAAACAAAATAATAATAATAATAATAATAATAAAAATAAAAATAAAAGTAGTTCTACTAATTTAAATATTAATTACATTTTGAAACGGCTAGTTTGAATATTCAAATTTAATTATATATTATTATATTAAAATTCTATTAATTTTTTTTAATAAAAATAAAAATAATAAAATCAAATCAGAACTAAAAATAGTTAAATCAATAAAATTAAAAATGGTAACAGTTAATAAGATATTAAAATATTTATTTATTTATTTATTAAAAAAAAAAAAAAAAAAAAAAAAAAAAAATATAAAATAAAAAATATAAAATAATATAAAATATAAAATAAATAACTAAATAAAAATAAAAATAAATAAATAAATAAATAAATAAATATATATATATATATATATATATATATATATATATATATTAAAAATAAAAAATATAAAAATTAAGAATATAAGGCACGAATCCAACACCTGCTTATATTCCAACCATCATCTCTATTGAGATTTACGGGCCTTTTTTCAATTTCAAGGGCCTCTCTTAACTTACGATGATGAAAATGATCAATCTTGGATAAGACCTTAGCCTCTTCAATGCAGATATGGTGGTTAGTTTTTTCCACATGTTCAGCTAGGGCAAAGGTGCGGGACCTGCCATGTCTAATGTCAGCTGCATGTTCACATATCCTATGGCTAATGGACCTACCCGTTTCACCGATGTAGGCGTCCCACAGGAACAAGGAATAAGATAGACACCTTTTCCATCCTTAGGGTTCACAGGATCTTTAACTGAGTTAAGAGAGCTGCGAATCGTGTTAAAGGGTTTGAAGGAAGAGGAGACCCTATGCTTCCTAAGGATTCTAGAAATCCTATCAGTGGTACCCTGAATGAAAGGAAGCCTTACATTACAGGACCATTGAATAGGATTTTTATGTTTAACCAAGAAGCCTCTTTCAGCTTTAAGAAAAGCTTTACGACCTTGAGACTTACTATAACCATTAGAACAAAAAACATTAAGGAGATGGGTCTTTTCTCCCTCTAAGTGAGACTCATCAGAGATTCTCAATGCCCTAGTGGCTAAGGTATTGAGGACACCTAAATTTTGAGCAGGAAAATGATGAGAATCAGCCCGAAGATATTGTTCAGTATGGGTTTTTTTACGAAAAACTTGATGAGAGAAAGAACCATCTTCTTTCCTACAAATAAGAACATCAAGGAAAGGAAGGCTCCCATCCACCTCATACTCCATGGTAAATTTTATGGAGGAAGATTGACTATTGAGATGAATGAAGAAACGGTCAAGCTCTTCCCTACCATGAGGCCAGACGACACAAGTATCATCTACAAACCTTTTCCAAAGCTTCGGTTGGTGCAGAGCCGAGGAAAGAGCCTTGGACTCAAAATCTTCCATAAAGAGATTAGCTACAACCGGAGAAAGAGGAGAACCCGTAGCAACACCACAGGTTTGCTCATAAAACTCTCCTTCAAAACTAAAGAAAGTAGAAGTTAAGAAAATCTCAACTAAAAAGGCAGTGTCAGGATCAGTAATCCGATTAATGACACCAATGGCCTCCTTAATAGGGATATTGGTGAAAAGAGAGACAACATCGAAACTAACAAACCTATCTTCAGGTCCCAAATTAACATCTTTTAACTCATTAACAAAATAAGCAGAGTCTTTAACAAAGGAATCAGTACGACCTACAGGAGGCTTCAGCTTAGAGGCTAAATACCTAGCAAGAAGATAAGTCGGACCCCCAATTGTGTTAACAATGGGTCGAAGAGGAGCACCATCCTTATGGATTTTTGGGAGACCATAGATTCTAGGAGTAAGGGGGTTGCTTTCAATCAACTTCTTACTAAGAGAACCCACAGACCTGCTTGACTTGATAGCCTCAGTAACAGCTCTTGAAACCTTTTTTAGGGGATTCTTAGAGAGTTTTTTGTAGCTCCCACTATTCTCTAAATGGTCTAACATTTTCTTCCTATAATCCTCTTTATTAAGAATAACAGTAGCACCTCCTTTGTCCGCTTTAAGAACAACAATATCCTTATTATTATTTAAGGATTTTAAGGCTTCAAATTCTGACTTACTGAGGTTACTTTTAGGGGGCTTGGCCTTCCTTAAAATGACTGCACAATCTTGCCTTATAATGTCCTTAGAAGAATCTGGTAAGTCTCTGATGCCAAATTCAATATCGCAAATAATATCATGAACCAGAATTTTCCTTGGAGCAAGGGAAAAATTAAAGCCTTTTTCTAAAAGCCTATAAACCGACGACTCAAAGGAGAAGCTCGAAAGATTAACTACTTTATTACTAGAGATAATATTATTATTGTTAGAATTATTAATAGAATTGTTATTACTAAATTTATTTTTATCATCATAAAAACTCATAATATTACCGTTATCTATAGATAAGCCATTACTAATATTCAACAAAATGTCATTATTAATATTCTTCATTCTATCATTACTAAATTTTTTACCAATAGTAAAACTATTATTAATATAATTATCAAAAGTAGAATCATTATTAATAATCTTAATATTGTTATTTTTAACTTTCTTAGCTATGTCATTATTAAAATTATTATTTATAATAGAATTATAATCATATTCATTATCATAAAATCCTTTAATATTATTATTTGACCATTTTTCATTTTTAAAGTCGATATAGTTTTTATTCATAAATAAATGATTATCAGTAGGAGTATTTGAATTGATTTCATTAATATTATATTCATCTATGAAATTAGTTAAAGATTTATTAGAGCGTAAAGGGTTAGAGGAAAACTTATCGTTCGAATTTAAGATCCCGTCAGCATTTAAACCCATGACATCGTCAGCGGCAGAACTTACCTGCGTGGTATTCTCTATAATCGAAACGCTGGGAACGAGAGAAGCGACTGCACCAAATCCACCAGAAGACTGAAAAACTCCACCTACGTTCACGTCAATTCCAGAATCAACATGAGCGCTAATGCAAGAATTCAAAACGTTGGACTTTAGGGCCGCGTATACACCATGTTCTGCAGAAGACCGAAAATCATCACTCATGATCCCATATTCTTCAGAGCCAACAGGAACAGAATTAGAACAACTCGAGGCTAGACCAGCGAATCTATCAGATCCTCCAGAAGACTGGCCAACGTTTAAACCAACTTTCTCAACACACTAGGCACCGCTAGATAAACTCTCCGACTTTAGAAGCGACGATCTCCATTCAGCACAAATTTTATTAAGTTGCCCATCAATCGAAGTCAGACCAAAAGAGGTTTTCTCAATCACCAAAGAACGTTGTCTTGTATTCACCAAATCGACTTTAGAGCATGGATCACTGGTTATTAATGAAATCAGTAGGTAGTCATTGCCACTTGAATCAGACTGTTTAACCCCATCCGACGAATCTAAAGCGGGAGGAACACTAAAAATTGAATTAGCTGGTGAAGAGACAACTGAAACCCAGGAACGAAGTGCAGAAATTTGTCCTGCATTCACCCTGCTCGCTGACTGAACCAAATCTTGATCTGCGCAAGAAGACCTTTTAAACAGCTTCGGAAATTTTACCGAAATTTTCTCCTTCCACAAAGTCTCCCACCGACTAGATTTAATAGCAGACCTGGCATCAATTTTGGTCCATAAGACCGATGGAATCGAATTGGACAGATTCAAATGCCACATCAATAATTTTCTTGATAAAAGATCCAAGCTTCTTCTAACCTTAGAGATCTCACATCGAATGAGCGCGAGGCTAGTTTTAAAAAATACACGATGGTTTTTCGAAATGTTGAGCGGATGTTTTATCAAAGCAAAAGAAGGAATAATGGAAGCATCTCTACATATTAAAATATTTTATTTTTTATTTTTTATTTTTTTTATTTTTTTATTTTTTAATAAATAAATAAATAAATATTTTAATATCTTATTAACTGTCACCATTTTTAATTTTATTGATTTAACTACTTTTAGTTCTGATTTGATTTTATTATTTTTATTTTTATTTTTATTAAAAAAATTAATAGAATTTTAATATAATAATATATAATTAAATTTGAATATTCAAACTAGCCGTTTCAAAATGTAATTAATATTTAAATTAGTAGAACTACTTTTATTTTTATTTTTATTATTTTTTTTTTGTTTTAATTATTAAAACTAGCCCTTGTGGATTTCTTAGTCAAAATAGCTGTTATATATGTTTTCTTTGCATCTCCTACATCTATTTAAATTAACGACTGATCTGATCTCTCACCGAGTCCTGATGATGAACCACACTGGTTGGTTCGAAACGTGTCGACTTTATTCATGATAATGTGATTATTACCGAAAGATTTCTTTAGAGTCTATGTATTACTCTCAATAATTGTTTAACCAGCATATACAATGAGGCCTCAATGTTGTATTTAACAATAAAGGAGGACCAAAACCCTAATTAGGTATTTAGAAGCCTATTAATTAATCATAAATGTCATTTTTTTCCTTTGAGACCATGCAAGGCCCAAGGCACAAATATCCTAATGCATTAAATGCAAAATATCTTCTCAACCATTTTTAGCAAAAAAATTGACATTTAGGCTCCCAAAAACTTCCAAAATATTTCCTAGCATGTTTTATTGACTTTTTGTTTGCAAGGGAGCAACACTGAGATTTAAGGGTGCATTTCCAGGCCAAGGGCACAACGCCTACATAGGAAAACTAGGTCACCTTGCAACCAAGTTTTGAAGGCCTTCCCGATGTCAGAATGAGCTTCGTGATAGATCGTTGGAAATACTGTTGAGTCTACTTTCCAAAAATTCCCTTGGTTTTCTAATTGGACCCCATTAAACTGTTCAAAAATAAAATCTCCCAAGGCTGCTAAAGGCACAGTGCCAGCCCTGAAAACATCGCAGAAAGGTGAAATTTTAGGTGTTTTTGACCCTTTTGGAAGACCAAATCAATTCCAAATGACCTAAAATTTGGTGTGCATATTGTAATTGACCTAAAAAATCCAAAAAATTAAACCATTTCTCCTGAGGATGCTCTGAGAAATTAGCCCTTCAAATTAGCAAAACCTCAAAATTTCCAAAAAGTTCCCAAACTTTAGATTTGCCTTGATTTTTATGTCTGGGATGCTTGTATGGAATCATCAGCAAGAATTTCAAGGTTTTCTCAGTCTTTGTCCTCCTCGAGTGCTTGAATTTTGGCAAGGGCTCCTTTGAGCTTGGCCCTTGCGATTTGATTTCTCAAGGTGTAGTGCTTGGCCATATTTCTCTGTAGGCCAAGTTCCCTTTTTGTCTTCTTTAGCTGCTTGTTTTCAACCTTATAATAATTAATGACATAATTTGACATGCCAAGATTTATTTGTAGGCTTCTTATCTGATCATCCTTTCTTTGGAGAAAGATGCTTGTAACCCTCTCCTCATCTTCATTTTCACTGTCAAGGTCAATGAGTTGGCACTCTTGTTTAGTTTGATGCTTGCCTTTCTTATCTTCAGCAATGACCTTTTCCTTGCCTTTTTCAAGCTTCTTTGTTGATGTAGAAGGCATGGCCCCTTGCCTTTTAGAGGCAGAAAACACGTGCATTTCTCCTCTTTGGCATGTCAAAGGAGGAGGTGCAATATTTTTTACCTCAGTGCCATATGTCTTGTTTCTATCTTGCCATAATCTTTGTTTAGCTCACTGAATTCTTGGCTCACTTCTTCATTTGTATCCTTCATGCTATCATCACTACTTTTTCCCTTGCTACTCTCTGTAGTGGCTTTATCCTCTTCACTACCTTCTTTATTGCCTTCAACACTGCCATGAAACTCACTATGTGCCATATCATCACTGTCTTTGTAAACACTATCAGCCTCACCATCTTTTGCACTTCTCTCTGCACCATCATCATCTCCACTATGAGCCTCATTGTTTTTACTGTCCTCATGGCCATCATGACTGTTACTTCCTCCCTCATTACTACTGCTTGCCTTATTATTGTGATCTTCATTGCTATTATCAGCCTCTTCATTTTCTTCACTGTTATCATCAACTTCACTGACATTTTGGTCCTTGGTGTCACTGCTGTCATTAGCATCATCATTTGTCTCTTTGTCACTTCCTTTATTTGTATCCATACTACCTTCTGCCTCTTCATCTCCAACATCATCATTTGCTTCTGCATCATTTCCCTTATCATCACTAGGAGCCTCATTTTTTTCACTGTCATTATGGATCTTAGTTTCACTGCCGTGCTCTTTGCTGCGTTCCTCCTCACTACTACTTGCCTCATCATTGCTAACATCCTCATTTTCTTATGTTTCCATGCTTTCTACACTCCCTTCATCATTTTTTACTTCCATGCTGACATCACTGCCCTCTACCTCTTCATTTTCTTCCTCTTTACTATCCTCTTCTTCATCATTGCTTGATTTTTCATTTCCCTCTCCTTCATTCTCATTTGACTGCTCATGATCACTTCCATCATTGTCTGTTGCACTAGGAGAGGGTGATGAAAGAGGGTTGTCTTGAGGTGAAGGAACATGTGTAGATGGTGAAACATGCTCATCAGGATATGATGGAGGAGTAAGGACAGGAGGATGAGATGATGAGGGTACATTTTGCTGAGGATGGGGTTGTGGGTTTGTGAAGACCTCATAGGAAATGAAAACCTCCCATGGAATACTCTTTTGCTCAAATTGATGCATCACAACCATCTTGATGAGAGAATGGTGAAAGAGGCTCTACATTTGTTGTGAAGGGTGTCCCTTTCGCACAATATAAGACATCTTGTCAATACTCCTGTAGAGATAGTAGGGAAAATGCAACATCTTAACCCTAGTGAAGTGCATGAGAAATCTTATGTGGTAGGAATAAAGCCTAGAAAACCTTCCCTCACATGTGAAGTATTTCATAATGACCCTCATCATGGGTGCATACCTCTCAAGCAGATGTGAAAAAGGAAATATAGACTTATTGTAGTCTTTGTATCTGGGCTTGAGGAATGGCTCATAGTGGCTTATGTCTAAGCTGGCCTATTTGAACCACTTTTGATCAACACTAGGTATTCTAGTGGCAATAGCAATGGAATTTGGTGACAGCTCAAAGCTTACCCTTGCAAGATTTGCTTTTTTCTCATGTAGGTTGAGGATGAAGAGCCTAGTCAGCTCAGGATGACTTTGTACTTATTGTACTCTTTCACAAAAATGAAAACACCACAAATTTTGGAAAAATGTGACAGTCATGGGAGAGGCATTAAGCTCCATGGTGTTTTGAGGTTAAAACCTATTAATCCTTCCACCTCTGTGTTGATGCCTCTTAGGCACCTGGCTTTCTTCTTCACTACCATTTCCTCCTTCTCTTGACATTTTGACACTTGCTACTTTGAAAACCAAAACCCTAACTCTTCTTATGAAATTATATGAAGAGGGTAAATGGGATGGTGATGAAAAAGACAGTCTTTTACAAGTGGAGGAGTGAATGAGTGAGGGTAGGGTGTATGAATGTGAGTGAGAGGCAAAATCAATGGCTACCCTTTTTGAGTTGTAAACAAAAAACCCTGCTTGGACACACTTTTCTCTGATGTCAAATTTAAAAATGGAAAAGGATAAGGCAAAGTAAATCTACTTTTAGTGTAACAGATAGAGCTTTCAAGCTTTTATGGATGACTAATCCCAAACCATTTCAACCAATTTAATCTACTGCTGTCTTAACTGTTTTTTCCTTGTTTGCAGATGAAGGAGGTTTTAATGACATTTAGCTCATCTCCTTAGGGTTTATTTCTTTAACCAAATGACAAAAAAACTTTGAAGAGGAGGCTATGTCTTGTACTTACCCCTCATAGATGTTTAGAAAACCCTTTGAGGCAGTTTAAGGAGGCCTTGAGTTAATTTGAGGGTTTGAACTGGTGCAGAGGCCCTCCTAAACAAACGCGTAGCACCTGAACGTGCTGTCGGGTAGGTTGAATGTGCTGTTGGTTGGCTGAACACGTAGTGGTCGGCAAGGCGCAACACCGTGCATGGGCTAAATGTGGAGTCAAGCGGTTGAACACAATGCTATGGGCTTAATGGCTTGTCAGGTGGGCAAGTGCGCAGCGTGTGCCTATTTTATTCTGGGCATGTCGAGGTTCCGGGTGAATGCGCAATGCGTACCTACAGGCGCACAACATAGAGCAGTTTTACAAGGGTTTTTTCAACAGGGGCACAATGCTCGATTTTGAATGCGCAACGCTACCCTGAACGTGCAACACCTCTGAACTTGCCCAAATTTGACCCGAAATTCATAGTCTTCTCTCCTGGATGTTTCTAATTTCTCTTCAAGGGAATAATAAGTCAAATGCTAAACAAAATGCCCTTTTATATGTTTTGGATTCAAATTAAATAATTTTGGACCCTTCTCCTAATGTTTTAAGCCTTTTCACTTTTCACCAACTCTTTTGACATTTTTTGTGTAGGACACTCGGAAACCTTTAAGTGACTCTTATTTCTGCTCCTTGAGAATTTACATGCTCATTTGTCATTTTGGTGATTTAACCACATAGTAACTCCCTTAAAAACTTTTCTTTACCTGTACCTTGGAATTCAAAACATCTTGTGCTGGGCATGTGACTGAAAGCTCTATCTTCACCTTTATTACTAACCCTTAGGCATGATAAACTCAACATTGGCAAGCACTATGAATTCAAAAAATCATGCTTTCTACCTTCTGGTGGCCACCGCTGATTTGTAAAATCCCTTTAAAATACTAACTTGCTTTTCTCTTTCTCCTTGGATCATGACAAATTTACCTTTGAAAATCTTAGAGAGGGTTGCACACAGTGGTATTTTCAAGGCTGTGTTTTTCAATATAATTTTCAACTTGTCTTTCTCACATTTTCTTACTAACAAATTTACAGTGTTTGTATGCAAGTTTGATAAACATGGTGAATTTTGACTTTTGTAATCTTGAGGCTTGATATGTTTTCCTTTGACACCTTTGAGACTAAAAACACAAGGCACCATCATCACAACACTCCTTTGACATGCATTATGGAATTCAAACAATACTTTAACTTCTTTGGCCACTGAGTGTAAGTAACTGAAATGAGAATTTGATCCTCCTCTCACTGATATTCTTTACTTATTTTCCCCTTGAAACAGTGAGGAATTTCACTTTGGAAAAATATGGAATGATATACATTGTAGCCCTTTAAACATCTTCTTTCTGCTATCATCATGGAGGCCTAACATCTTCATTTTACCTCCTTTAACTGGCTTTAGCATGACAAACTCCTTGGGATGAGTTTGGAATCTTTACAAATAGTGATATCTTCATAAACCCTTTGTTGTCATTATGGAGTCCAAATTTACCCTTTCACCTTCTCTGATCACCTTACCAAAACCATAGGTTTCTGGGATGCTTGAGAACAATTATCAATGTTGTCTTCTAAGTTCTCTATAGCCCTTTAAAGTTCATTCATTTTTGTCCAGTTCACCTCACCTTTTTCCCTTTTTCATCCTCAACTTTTAAAAGAAAAAACTTCTCTTCATGTTTGGTTTCTTGGTGTACCTCCTTTAGGTCCTGGCAGCATTGGATCCTTGCTTGGCACACTGCTGACCTAATCAAGCTTAGAAACCCTGATTCTTATTGAACACAAATTGATTCCTCTCTCTTTTCTATGAATGTCTTTATTTTGGAGCAAAAATCTTGTCTTACTAATTTTCTGCTGATGGTCATTTTAAACATCCCTGCATAAATGTCAAAATTCTTGTTTATCTCTTGCAGGACTTGAAATTGGTAGAGTGGTCTTCTTAGGAGATTTTCTAATCTTTCTTGGACAATGATTTGCTGATTGTTTTTCATTTGAACCAAATTTTGGCACAAGAAAAACAGAGCTTAAAACACCAATGATGACCCTGCAACCTATGAAACCCTAATGTCCTAGTGGGAGGGTTCTTTGACTTGGCCTTTGACTAAAATCTGGTTTAAGATCTTCAAGTGTAAAAACATATTTTTTGACAAATTGATGTATTGAAGATCCAAAATCCAATGTACTTGATTTATCTAACAAGCCTACATAGATAGTTTTGAGACCATGAATTCTTGAGGAACTTGGTGGACATGGAAAGGAAAAGTTTTTTGGTAACCCTAGATGGAAAGTGGAGGGGTGAGGCAAAGGCAAAACAAAGTGCTGAATTTATAGGTGGGAAAATGGGATATAGATGAGTGGCACAAGCACATGATGGGTCTTTAAGGAGTGGTGGGTTTAACCATGGAATGGAAAAATAGTAGAATAGTGAAAAACTTGGTATAAGGATTATGAAGGTAGTGATATTTCTAAAACTCACAATATTCAGGAATCTTGTTTTTAAAAATATAGAACCAACATTTAGTCATCTATAGATAGTAAAAATTACTGATGACTAACAAACTCCTATAAAGCATGTCGTTGTCCTCTCCACTCCACAGACCTGTGAAACCATTTCAAAAAATAACAAAATAGTCCTCCATGACTTTGACCTTCTTCATTTTGAGCTACAATTGCCTTAGGATGGAATTTATATGAAAATATGCACTTATGGATGGTGTAAATGACTTCCACATAGCTCCTATTTATACAAAAATAGAATGTCTCCACGAATTAATGAAAGGTCATGACCACTGGACGAATTCTCCTCAAGCTTGCATGACTTGACTATCCAAACATTAATGAAAACTTCAAAAATTCATAACTCAAGTTCTAGAGATCCAATTTAGGTGATTTTCGAAGCATTGGAATCATCACACCAAGCTCTATCACCTCAAAGTTTCTCATGCTTACATTATTCATGGTTTTGACCCAAATACCGATGGGTGAAAAACCCTATACTTGGGTTCCAAGCCCATAAGGAAACTTATGGAGCTCCTTCCTCCAAACCCTCGATCCTCAAGGCTTGGAGTACCTCCAAAGATACGAAAATCAATATAAAATGGTTCTCAAGTTACTTCCAATACAATCTATGAAGTGTGAAAAGATGTATTGAAGTTGAACACTCATAGAATCATTCGATCGAAGGTCAATTTTGAGAACCTATCACTGAAGGTGAGAAACCTGCCATTAGGGCATGCAAGCTTCAAGGTTATGAAGAATATTTCTAGATCAACCTCCTAGATAATGAACTAAATTCGATAGGAAGCGACCCATCACAGAAGGAACTACGACACAAAACTCATGTCAAGTTTTGAAGAAAAAATTTGGAGTAATCTAGGACTGACTCAAGTATGGCTGACACGATTGAAGGCTACAAATTGCAAGGTATTTTTAATTGAGGTTGGATTTCTCTTGAACATATCGACAACAAGACATTTTGACTTGGTAGCATTTGACTAAAAAATAATACCCAAAAATAACTAAAGACTTTCAATGAGGTATGGTTAGCTGTGAGACAAATGGATTTCCCAACCCAGACAAAAGGGTGACCGAGTGTCATGTTCAAGAGTGACATATAGACTTTCGTAATAAAAAAATGAACGTTTCTTCCCAATTCCCCCCCACCATTATTGGCAAGTACCTCTTTATTTTTGTGCAAGCTTGAGGAGGATAACATATGATTTTCCTTTAATCTCATCCTTCAGATGAGTCCTTCAGAGTATTTTTAATAAACCCTAGGAAGGAGTTGTTCAGTCTTGTGATGATGGACGAGTCCCGCATTGTTTATGTTTTATGAGTCCAATGAAGGGATAATTCGATGTCGTATTAATATTTAAAGAGTTTGAAAATACAAGAAAAGGCCCAAATCATTCAATTATTTCAACGTAAATCTTAACGAGCCCGAAGAAAGTGAAGCTACAGGTATTTTTCATTGTGAGGGAGTTAGGAGAAAAACATAAGTAAAATACAAAATGTATTTTTTGTGAATTTAGTCTCTCAAGCCTGGAAAAGGGTAAAATAATGCAGGAGAGAACACTATTGACCATGATTAATCAACGTATAGCTTTTTCATAAATATTCCACATGATCCATAAAATGGGTAAACTTATATCAAGTAGATGTTTTTTAGCTTTATTTAATGAGTTTGAAACAAACAAGCATACTCGACGATCTTTTCATATTTTGAGAGTAGAAAAGAGCTTAAAGATAACTCCAGGGTTTCATTTTTTCATAATTTTTAGGAGCCCGAAAAAGTTATAAAGTTTACTCATCACCAAAATGATTCATTTTCATAATTAAACTTGTCTTGCACATTTTAATTCAAAAAATTATCATAATGTTGGACATGGGATCCCCCGTGAAGTAAGTAGTAGAAGAAAGACTCTGCAGATTAAGGAGCAGGGCATGCAACACAGAGTCCATTTTGAGTCTAAGGGGCTTTGGGGTGGGTCAAAGCCACTTATTATGTATCGAGATGGGACATTTTTGTGAATTTTCAACTCCACCCATGGTTTTGGACCATGGTATTGTAAATGCCAAATTTATACAAGGAGTCTAGATAGAAGTCATAGGAAGTCTAGTAGATGATATGTGATGAAATTAGTTTGGATGTAAGACTATTTTAAGTCAAGTTCTGTGGCTTTTTGATAGAGGAAAGGCTCTTGTAGCTGAGTGTGAAAATACCTTAGGAAGTCTTCCAATATGTGCACATATCCTTGCAGCTAAGTGCACAAGGTGGAACTGAATGTATGAGAAGGATTGGGATATGAATCAAAGATTTATTGACACATATCTAAGTTATATTGATGTGTTTTTATTTACTTATTATTTATGAATCTCTATGTTAAGTAAGGGTTTGATCTATAATTTCATAGAAAAGTCAAGTTTATGATTATTTACATTGTTTTATGCATGAATAAGTATGATCACACAATCTAATAGTAAGTTCAACATATGTGTTGAACCACATTTGTCTAATTGATAGATATGACATGTGACTCCTCTGTTAAGAAGGAAAAGCCCTAAAGCCACATTCATTTGTCCCTATGGATGCAAAAACCTGGTTCTATCATCCCCCTATATTGCCTCGAGTGAGACTTCGATCTCCGAAAGCGGGTCGTTGCCGAAAGGGCTGGTAATATTGGGTTTTGTTGGTTTGTGGAGTCACTTTTGAACCTAGATCTAGGCCCCATCAAGCCAAAAAATGGTTTTATTTCCAAGATTTGGATCTAACTGAGGGATAGATGGATGTGGCATCCGTCGAAGAAAGAGATTGAAGATTGGTTAGATCTAAAAGAATGCAATTTTTTGTGCAAAAAAATACAAATCTGCGCATCTCTTTTGAGGAGTGGTTACAAAAGAGTATTTATATAGATCAGTATGAGATATTTTTCACATATTTTCCTAGTGAAATGTATGATTAGATATCAAGGCTAGCTGCACAGACATGCCATTTTAATCATAGTCCTACAACGTGGACCCCAAATCTAATCCAGTAGTTGAAGAGGGTTGATAACGAGATTGTGAGAGCTATTGATTACTGGATTGATAGCATGCTTGGAGGATTTATTATGGAGTTTGAGATTGACACATATGTGTCCTATAGTGAAGTAAAGCACAAATTTTTCAAAGGACCACGAGGCAAGTACCTAAATTCACAGAATTTATGGATTAAAATGCTATTTTGTGAAAAGGGTGTACTACAAATGCGCTTAGATTGATATGCAAAGAAAGAGAACTTGGTGCTATGCGGAGTGGAAAAAGGTTTAGGACAAGTTGGAGAATGTACATTGAAAGGGAGTATAGTCTGTTTTTTGGGTCTAAAGGAGGATAAAGGAGGAGAAAGCAACCCCGTTACCCCGTGAAGTTTATTGCAGAAGTCTCAAAGCCAACAGAGCACTGCGGAGATTCCCCAACCTTCCACCCCCTTCATTACCCATTCCCATTTTTTTCCTCCACCTCCACCTCCCCCATTCACCATGGTCCAACCACCAAATATGCATATGTTTAAGGGAACATATGATCTTAAACAATTCTAGT
Organism: Pinus albicaulis; assembly: GCA_034641835.2. NCBI lineage: Eukaryota > Viridiplantae > Streptophyta > Pinopsida > Pinales > Pinaceae > Pinus > Pinus albicaulis. The sequence continues at coordinate 1,178,140,686 of CM076570.1, forward strand.
TTGTAGTAGAAGAAATATGGAGTTTGCATAATATTATAGATGAAAACATGAAGAAAGTGTAGTTTGTCACCGCGCTGCAAGATAGAGTGTTGTCTTGGTACATTAAATATTTTACAACAAATGAAAATGATTCATTGGCTGAGATGAAGACTGCACTAAATGCGGAATTCAAGAAACCAAAGTCGCAGTCCCAGTGTTTCATAGAAATCAAAGAAATTAAGTAGTTGGCTACTGAGATTGTGTGGGAGGTAGATGAGAGATTTAAGACACTTCTGAGCTAGATTAGATTTAAGATCTTGGTTGAACAACATAGATAATGGTTCATTGTTGTGTTTTTTCTGCATCTTAGATTTCCATTATCACAACAGAAGGTTGCAACTCAGGCTGAAGTGATGGAGATAACAATGAAGCTGGAGGCTTCACGAATAAATGATGCAAATCTAGGAGTTCAATAGATTCAAACTCAGTTGGAAAGTTTGAATATGGAGCTCCAGGATCTAAATAAGGGAAATGAAGTTCAACTGGATATGAGAACAAAGTTATGGTGTATAAAATGCAAAGCAAAGGGTTACTACAAGAAGCAATGCCCTATGTATAGAGAGTATTTCAGCACTAGGATGCCGAGTCCATTGAAGCTTGGATCGATCACACGACCGAGTGCAGAGCCTAGTGTATGGTGTAGCATCTGCGAAGTTGTAGGCCAACATTCCATGGACTATTGTCACCTACTGAAAAAAAATTTCAGATAGTCAAAGAAGTTGTTCTGCAATTTATGTAGTTTGGTAGGACACGATGAACAACATTATAAGAGCTACTATCTAATGATGCAGAATAGTCCTGATGCATACATAATGCAAGTGGAAGTTTGCAAAGCTTCGAGTTTGTTGGATGCACAAGGAGGTTTCCAAGGGTGAGGTCATGGTCAAGGAGGAGCATTGGTTGTGGTCGAGGGAAACTCATATGTTACAACTACGGACAACTTGGACATTTTTCTAGGGATTGGAAGAATCCTACTACTGTGTCATGTAAGTATTGTCAATAATTTGGTCATGAAATCAAAGAATGCCCTATTTTATTAGCTAAAAGGCAGGAGAAGCGCAACCAATATCCAACTCATAATATACAAATGATGAGGGTTGAACCGTGCCAGGGAGATCCAAATGTTCACATAGTAACACGCAGTGGTGTGCAAATTGGAGGAGACCGTGCCAAAGGGTAGAGGACTGTGACAGAGACATGGGCAAGCAAGGTTGAAGATAAGACTACTAGGTTTAATGTACAACGTGAAAAAGAGACATTCATGGAAGAAAAGAAGACATTTATGACTCCTAAAGCTTCAACATCAACTGCGCAGAGAAAGCTATTTCCCTTGAAGAAGAAGCCTGAGGAGAATACTAAAGAGAAGGAGACTGATCCATATATATTGGTATCCTGCTTATAGACATGCATGAAGTTTCTAAGGGACTAGAAGTTTGTAGAAGGGTTACATGAGATGATATATAACTACGCTGGAAAGGAAGAGTTGCGGTTGGAACAACACGCAGTAAATAAAGTGTACAAGAAAAAGAAGAGAATTGGTCGGGAGATGCGATTGAATACATAGATTGGAGAATATGAGATGGATCAAGTCATTCTGGATCTAGGATCAGATGCCAAAATTTTGTCGAAGAAGACATGGGAACTGATAGGAAGGTCGAAGCTGCAATGGTCACCAATTCAGCTGAAGATGGAAAATTGGCAGAAGATCATTCCTATGGGACGACTGTAGGGAATCAATGTAGATATTGATGGGGTGAGTGTGTTAGTTGAATCCGAAGTCATTGATATAGTTTATGATAGTAATTTGTATCTGACGTTCTTGGTATTTGATTGGGCTTACAACATTGATGCTATAATCAACCTAAAGAATAGGGAGATGGTGTTTGAGAAGGATGGTACCCTAGTTGTTCTTCCATTAGATCCTTTTGAAGGTGCACATTATACAGAGCCTATCCAACGTGAGTATGGTGATGTTGAGATTGATTAGATTTATAAGCTTACTGCGTAGGATGAAGACTCGATTAATCCCACTACAGATGGTAGAATATGCTTGGAGTACGATAGTTAGTGCGTTTTTTATTCCGATGAAGAGTTGGAGCATTGGAAGAATCACTTGCATGAATTAACTACTAAGCGTTGTAACAAGGTTATGAAATCTTTGTGCTGCATCAGATCGAAACTACAAAAATTATATTTTTATGATGGAATGAGGAATGTTGTCTTATTCCTGGAAGAATTTGAGAAAAAAGTGTTAGGGAACATAGGTATGAAGCTTTGGACTTCGCATTGAGGTCCACTCCAACCCAATGGTGGGGCACACACAAAGAGATTTTAGGAGGATGGAAAAAGTTTTACAAATTGATAAGGCTGAGATTTGGACATGGTCAACAATTTTGTGTTGTGGGAGGTGATCTGCGGGTGCCTAGGGGAATATAAGTAGAGCACTATCAATGATTCTGTTGGAGGGTGGCTCAAGCGTAGTAGGAATACTACGCGGTAGATTGAATGTAGGTGCAATCGGATGTTACTGCACCGAGGGAGGAAGGACTGCACTGATGGGGTGATTTTAGCAGAGCTCATCCAAAATATGATCACTAGAACAATAAAAATTGATTAGACAAAGAATTGGCCATTAAAAGGAGTGGAAGGGACACATTGAATGAGCATATCTAAGCAGATATGCCACCAAATTTACATCTATGAGGAGCATCTAAAGGAAATGATGAGGGTCGAATTCGAATTTCACTATAAATCAAGGATCCCACTCCCAATTCAAACACTTTGCACGCTAAGTTTTAAAAGTAAGGGTTGTTGTCTACAAGAGTGTCAAGAAAGCTATTGTATGTTAGGGAAGAGCTACGAGGAGATTGAACATAAATTTATCCATAGAAGCTTAGGATACATAATTATGGTTGCGTCACCTGCGACCATCACAAGGTTGAAGTCACCTCGAAAGTAAACCACCACAGGCATGGCTCCATTTGTGAAGCCCAAGAATCCAATATTAATATCATTGCCCCAGAATAAAATATCGAAGGAATGAAAGAGTAAGGGGGTCCAAGATCGAAAAAGGAAGGTTGTGGAGATTGAATCCGACGAAGGAGAAGAAGCCCTAAAGGAAGTTGATGTTGAGTAGGTTGAACCTATCTCTAGGTTGCCTCTATATATTCCGCCCTAGAAGTTGGAGACTAAGAATTCAGTAAAGGACCTCGACACAGTGAAGTATAAGATGTTCACACCATTAATGTTAGAAGAGGTGCTGGTTGAAGGAGACTTATTGGCAAAAGTTCCTCATCTAGGAATGGAAGATTGAGACTTCAATGATTAGAGTAAATACCCGTAGTTTGAGCCCAATAGATATCTGCACCAACAAGTCTATCCATGTGGACTGATAGTATTAGAGCTAATGAAATGAGTGGTTGGTATCTAGAAGGCCGAGATTCTAAACATGTTGTATGTTCCACACTTCAGGAGGAGTACAATTAACACTATCTATGTGCGCCAATTGCTTGCCTTAGTGCATGATGAATATTTGTGGTTGAGGAAGAACATCCCCATTAAAGTGATGCTCATTAGGATAATTACAACCCTTCCTTCTCTGGGGTTGCACCCCACGGAGGCTTTTTTGGGTAAAATCTAGGACAAGTAGATCGTGGATCAGATGAAGAATGACTACAATATGACAAAGGGAATCCGAGGTTATTCATTTAATTCCATATCTGATAGATAAGTGCACTTTTCTGCACACATTTTAGTGGGGAAGATCATGAGAAAGAGCCATGAAGAGGAATTTTCAGTGCCCGTAATAGCCTTAGTCATGGAGTGCACCAAGGGTGTTGTCTATAACTAGGATGGATATTTATGTATTTAATTCCTCGTTGATTTCATAACAGATCAAGAAGAGGGAAATCAGTTTCACTACGTCTGGCTCTTGCTCCTCATTGCACTAATGGAATGGAAGGAGCCCAAGGAATCCCAGTTCAACACTGCAGACCTAGATTTGTGCAAGGCAACCAGATATGATTCAACGTGGCATTCGACAGAGCCATGCAAGGTCATGGCCAATAAAATTTTCTAGGTAGGATTTGAGATGAGTTTGTGGATAGTGATTAACCAAAATCCTCGGTTATCACCTCATATTTTGGAGCAATATCAATAGATCATGGAGTTCAAAGAAAAATTCCATGATATACATATTAAGGAAAAGAAGGACCTCACTGGGGTCTGGTATGAGCTATAGTACCTTGTGGAAGAAGAAGATGTGGAAGCCATTTTCCATGAATGGGAAAATGACTGGTTAACTCTGCCAACTGAAGGCATGGAGAAGGCAAGAACACATAGTGCGAATGCCACCACACCATTGGGACAAAAGGACACAAAAGTCACATTTGTGACTGAAAAGGACACTGAAGCGGAGTTACGCACAAAGATACACATTCTGGAGACTAGAGAGGATGATGTTCTCGGTGGTGATCTTGGCACAGATCCATCTTACCCCCCCTCCCATTTTACCACCAAGAGAAGGTATCCACAAAAGGGTGGCATGAGAAATAAGGTCAAGTTTGACAAGTCCACTGGCCCTGAGGCAATGGTCCTCACTAAGGTGGACATTGATGAGATAGGAGACATTGTGTGGCATGTCACAGATGAATTATGGGGAAACATCGAAGAGCAATATAATAAAGTGTTGGCAGATTTTCATAAAGGCGTAAAGGACTTATAGGTTAAGACAAGTGTAGTTCAGTCAAGTGTGAGTCAAGCAAGCAGGTTGCAAGTGAGTGTGATTCCACTAAGTGGGGCACAAGTCGGTATAGGCATAGCTGTGCATGAATTAGAACTAACCTCTAATACCTGCATGGTGCCCATAATTGCAGGTACCTTGAGCTTTGACACTATGGAGCAGATAAAGCTAGTGGTCCACCGGCAAAAACAAACTTGAATTTGGTCGCACTTCCCCTGAAGGCTTTGCATGAGTTCCACCATGGAATTGTCGAGGAATCGAGGATTAGAGAACAAAGTTCTCTTCTAATAATTTAGGATGTCTAGAAGAAAAGACAGAGCATGGATGAGGAAAATTAGATGGCTATACAAGAGCATGAGGCTAAGACAATAGAGAGACAGTAGTCGGAGGAATCCATCTTCCAGGCTTGCAGTGAGCTACCAGAGCTCCATATTCAGGCTACGACTGCGTCGAAAGAGAAAGTGGACAATATTTCCATTGCATTTAAGGACTCTAAGGCCAACTTCGATGAAGTGTGCCTTGAAATGTATATGAAAATCGTCGAGCTCCAACTGTAATTGCAGCTTGCCACTCCACTAGAAATGAGGGAGCAATGCGCAGTTGAGCTCAAAGCTTAAACAAAAAATATTGAGTCTCAGATACATGAGTGCACAAATGTATTCAGAGAAGTTATGGATGTATGATCCTCACTACAGGAGGACCCTCAGGTATAGAATATAGAGGCATAAGTGTGTGAAAAACTTGAACAAATGGATCAGATTAAGGTCACTGCAAAGACCTTAGCACCAATGCAGTGGCTTACCCATCTTTAAGAGGGTAAAATTTTACAAGAATGGGTTGAGGATCTATACAAGAAGGAGTAGCTACTTGTAGCTATAATGAAGCCATGGTAAGTTGAAGCCAACCATCTCTCCCAAACTATGGAAATGAAGCTTAAATCAGTACAAGAGACACAACATGGATTTGCGCAGAAGGTGGTCAAGTCAGTCACCAAGACGCTGCTCAGAGAAGTCTGATATTTTGAAAAGAAGTGTGCAACATCAGTTCCACCATTTATGGATTCCATGAGTGGAATCAAAGATAATATTGATGGCGCACCAGCTTTATGACTTGGGACAAGTCATAGTTTTGTGTTGGGGACTTGTTGGGCATGGGATCCTCGTGAAGTAAGTAGTAGAAGAAAGACTTTGTATATCAAGGAGCAGGGCATGCATCATGGAGTCCATTTTGATTCTTAGGGGCTTTGGGGTGGGTCAAAGCCCCTTATTATGTAATGGGATGGTACATTTTTGTGAACGTTGAACTCCGCCCATGGTTTTGGACCATGGTATTGTAAATACCAAATATATATGAGTCTATATAGAAGTCATAGGAAGTATAGTAGATGATATGTGATGAAATGCATGTGGATGTAAGACTATTTTGAGTTAGATTATGTGGTTTTGGGATAAAGAAAAGGCTCCTACAGCTGAGTGCATGGAGACCTTAGGAAGTCTACAACTATGTGCGCAGACCCCTATAACTAAGTGTGCAGGGTGGAACTAAATGTATGAGAAGGATCTGGATATGAGTGAAAGACTTATTAAGACATATATGAGTTATATTTATTGTAGGTTTTAACCCTGTACATAAATTATCTGCAAATGAATCTTAAAACAGAAAATAAACAATAGCGAGAGCATAAAACATAAAACATATATACATAGATATTTTCCCCTGGATCCCAAATCGGGATGACCAGCTTGATTTTTCATTATATTCCTTTTAGTGTTACAACACATATATATGCATGCCGAATCATACATAAACCCCAACCCATTAACCCTGAATTAGAACATAACTGAGTTCCCTTGACCAGATCTACAAAATACTAGGGGCCGAAAACAATCATGCCCCAAAGCCATGTGCAAACCCATGAAAAAAAGCATGGGAAGGTCTGCCCACCAAAAAATACAGTCCAATTTTTTTTTCCTGGGGTGCTACCCCAAACCCTGAATAGGGGGCACTGCCACCCCCCCTATGACCCCCCCATGTGCGACTAGTCGTCAAAAGAATATAACACATACTCAACATTCTCCCACTTGTTGTTTTCTTTCTGAAGGGGGCCATAGGAGAGCTTAGTCATTAGCCCGGCTTTGCAACACCCATTGTTTCTCTACACCAAGAGAACTTATAAGTTCTCACAGACTTCATCAATGCATCTGCAACATTCTTCAATGTGTCCACCTTTACCAGCAACACCCTTTTAGCCTCAACCATATCTATCACAAAGTGATATTGAACATTAATGTGCTTTGTCTTTGAATGATAAGAAGGGTTCTTAGCCACGAAAATTGCACTTTGGCTATCACAGTATATCCTTATAGCTTACTGCACAAATCCCATACTTGAACACAATCTATGCAACCAAACTGCTTCATTGCTTGCATGAGTGGCTGCCATGTATTCTGTCTCTGTAGTTGAAAGAGCCACTACAGATTGCCTTTTACTCATCCAACTGACCGCACCTTCAAATAGGCTAAACACATACCCAATTTTAGATCTTCTTTGGTTCAGATCTCCAGCCCAGTCTGCATAAAAAAAAATATGAATGCCCAACACTCTTTCCAATCCTGGTCTTCCTCGGTAGCACAAGCCATAATCACTAGTGCCACGCAAATATCTGAAAACTTGCTTCACTACTATCCAATGCTCCTTCCCTGGGTTTGACATAAATATGCTCAATACTCCCATTGCATGTGCAATGTTTGGTCTAGTACAGACCATTGCATACATTATCCTACCTACTACACTTGGATATGGAACATGGGAGATATCCTCCTCTTCTTCTTGTGACTTGGGACACTTCTCAGTAAATAGCTTTACACCTACAGGAATAGAAACATTCACTAGTTTACTATCTTGCATATTGAACCTCTGCAATATAGTCTTGACATACTTCCTCTGGTTTAACCAAAGCTTCCTCCTTGCCTGATCTCTCTTAATTTCCATGCCCAAAATATAGTTTGCAGCACCAGGATCCTTCATGTCGAATTTGGAGAATAGTTGGGTCTTCAAATCTTGGATAATTTCTGTCATTTCCAATCAACAACATATCATCCACATACAAGACCAAATAAATAACACGGTCACCAATTAATTTAAAATAAACATAGTGATCCTCCTTGCTTCTGGTGAAGTCAACTCCCTGTATATAGGTATCAAATTTCTGATACCACATTCTTGGTGATTGTTTTAACCCATACAAAGACTTATTTAACTTGCATACCAGTTCTTTCTTCTCCTTCACCATAAAGCCTTCAAGTTGTTTCATGTAGATCTCCTCTTCTAGATCCTCGTGAAGAAATTTTGTCTTCACATCCATCTATTATACCTCAAAATCAAATGTAGCAACAACATATAAAAGTAGTCTAATAGAAGTAACTTTCACAACAGGAGAAAAAATATCACCAAAATCAATTTCAGGCACCTAGGAATAACCTTTTGCTACCAACCGAGCTCTGTATTTCTCCAACTTTCCTTCTACATTCATTTTCTTCTTAAACACCCATTTTCTCCCGATGGGCTTCCTTCCAGCAAGAAACTCCTCCAGATCCCATGCCTCATTTTTATGCAAGGATGCCATTTCATCAACCATGGCCTCCTTCCAGAGTTTTCCATCGTCTAAATCTACTACCTCCCTGATGGTTCTGGGATCATCATTAGTTATAGTTAAGGAAAAATTTGAACAAAAAGTAGATGGACTATACCTTTCTGGTTGTCTTCTTTCTCGAACTGATCTTCTCACAACTGGAGTTTGTGGCTCTTCCTCTTCTGAGTCTTCTTCTATTGTAGAGTCTAATTCATCCTCCTTTAGCTCAAACTATATCTTCTTAGGTTCATTTGGTAGGACTTCATGTTTAACAACATATTTCACCTCTCTAAACACCACATCTCGACTGTACACAACCTTCCTTGTTTCCGAGTACCAAATCTTGTAACCCTTTAAACCATCCTTATACCCAATAAAGATGCACCTTTCATATTTATTATCCAACTTGGCCCTTTTCTCCTTTGGAACATGTACATATGCATAACATCCAAATACCCTCAGATGTGAAAGAGAGGGTTTCTTACCAATCCAGACCTCATGTGGAGTCTTATCCTCCAATGCTGATGAAGGTGATCTGTTAACCAAGCAACATGCAGTCTCCACTGCCTCTACCCAAAATTCTTCTCCTAACCCGGTACCACTGAGCATAATTCTTGCCTTTTCCATCAACGTTCTGTTCATTCTTTCTACAACTCCATTTTGCTGAGGTGTGTACGGAGTAGTATTTTTCTATGCTATACCACACTTCTTACAGAACTCTTCAAATTCCTTCTTGCAGAACTCCCCACCATTATCTGTCCTCAGCACCTTTATCTTCTTCCCAGTCTGGTTTTCCACCAGAGCCTTAAATTCTTTAAATCTGTCAAATACTTCAAATTTCTTCCTCAAGAAATATATCCATGTATTCCTTGAGAAGTCATCTATGAATGAAACATAGTACATAGACTTACCCAGTGATGGAACCAACACAGGTCCAAACACATCATTGTGCACAAGCTCTAATATCTTGTTTTCCCTCTTAGAACCAGAAGGAAAAATCACCTGATTGTGCTTCCCATATACACAATGTTCACAAAAATCGAAATCTAGACAGCTATTAGACATACCTTCTACCATACCATTTCCATGCAGTATCCGAAGGCCCTTCTCTCCAATATGTGCAAGCCTTTAATGCCATAGCATGGTCTTTTATCCAGAGACTGCTAGGCTTTCTGCTCCACTTTCGAGAACCACAAAATTGGTGCACCCATCAATAATAGTGTTGGCCTAAAGCTTGTATAGAGTTCCAATCCGAACTCCCCGAATTAATACTAGTGCTCCCCGAACCATCTTACAGGTATCTTTCTCGAACACTATTTTTACACCTCCATTATCCATCTTGCTTACAGAAATTAGATTTTTGGCCAATGCAGGAATGTGCAGAACACTAGGAAGTGTTCTAATCCTTCCACCTTGTAGCTTCAGCTTGAATTTTCCACATCCAACGATTCTGGCCTTCCTATCATCACCTAAGAAGACATCACCGCCATCATATTTCTCATACTCACAGAACCACTCCCTATGGGGAGTGAAGTGAAAGGATGCACCCGAGTCAGTCAACCATGACTCATGATATACATGTGTATTTGAAGAAGAATCCAAATACACATCCCCACCTTCATCAGAGGTGTTTTTTGCCTCTACAAAAGGAACATCGTCAGATCCCTTTCCTTTCTCAAGAGCTTTAGATCTATAGTCCTTTTTGTAGTGCCCTTCATTTCCTCATTTCCAGCACACCTTTACAAACTTTTTGGGAGATTTAGATCTCCCTCTAGATTTGGATCTCCCACTCGAAACATTATTCTTGTTTCTGTTCTAGGACCTTCCTTGTACAAATAAGGCATCTCCATTCTAATCCTCCATATTTCTCCATCTCATTTCCTCCGACAGCAAGGCTGAGACAATGTCATCAAAATTCAAGGTAGTTGTATTGCTACCTATTGCAATAACCAAACTGTCCCATGGGTCTGGTAGAGAACACAAAAAACTGATGCACTTATCTTCATCTGAGTTTTTAATATCAATGGATCATAGTGAACTTATCACACTATTTAAGGCGTTTAGATGCTCTGTCACTGAGTCGCCATCCTTCATCCTCAGGTTATATAGCTTTTTCTGTAGGAAAAATTTATTCACCAGAGACTTAGATTGGTACAAAGTCCCAAGTTTCTCCCACAAATTCTTCACCATAGCTTCCCCAAATACATTCAACAATACCGAATTTGAGACACAATCATATTGTGCTCTTCGCCTTTCGATCCAACTTTTTCCAATCTTCATCTGACATTGTCATTGGTTTAGTACCTGTATCTATCGTGATCCACTAGTCTTTATCCACCAGCAGATCCTCTATATTGAGCTTCCACAACTCAAAAATATGACCATTAAATTTCTCAATCTCTATCTTTCCACTGCTCGCCATCTTCTGTCACTGCAAGAATCGATCTTGCAGATCTCCCATTGAATAGGGTCTACCACAGGCTTGAGAAAAAACCCCTCAACAACAAAGGCATCCCCTTGAAGCTGAAACACCTCTGATACCAAATGTAGCTTTTAACCCTATACAAAAATTATCTGCAAATGAATCTTAAAACAGAAAATAAACAATAACAAGAGCATAAAACATAAAACAGATATACACGATATTTTCCCCTCGATCCCAAATCGGGATGATCAGCTTGATTTTTCATTATATTCCTTTTAGTGTTACAACACATATATATACATGCTGAAGCATACATGAACCCCAACCCATTAACCCTGGATTAGAACATAACCGTAGTTCCCTTGACCGGATCTACAAAATACCAGGGGCCAAAAACCATCATGCCCCAAAACCATGTGCAAACCCATGCACAAGCCCACCGAAAAATAGGGTCCAAAATTTTTTTCCCAGGGTGCTGCCCTAGACCCTAAACAGGGGAGGCGGTTGCCCCCCCTGTGACTCCCCTGCTGCACTTGACGCAATGTACAGGGTGAGCTTTCGCCCCCCTGTAACCCCCCTATGCATGACTAGTCGTGGAAAGAATATAACACATACCCAACATTGTTGTGTTTTTATTTATTTAATGCTTATGAATCTCTGTGTTAAGTAAGTTTTTGATCTTTAATTTCATAGTGAAGTCAATTTTATGGTTATTTACATTGTTTTATGCATGAATAATTAAGATCACACAATATAATAGTAATTTCAATAGATGTGTTGAACCATGCTTTTCTATTGATAGATCTGACCTACGAAGCTCTGTTAAGAAGGAAAATCCCTAAAGCCATAGTCTTTTCTCCCTTTGGATGTAGAAACCTGGTTCTAGAATCCCCCTATATTGCCTCGAGTGAGACTTCGATCTGCGCAAGTGGATTGTTGCCAAAAGGGCCGATAATAATGCGTTTTGTTGGTCTACGTAGTTAATTTTGAACCTGGGTCTAGGCCCCATCAAGCCAGCACATAACTGCTCAAAAATATTACAAAAACATTAAAATTTTAAATTTTCAAAGGTTAAAGGAAGAAAATAATATTTTAATTAGCCTAAAATGGCTTTAAAAATCCAAAAGTAAAAATATTTTACTATTTGTGTTTTTACCATTTGAGATCCATCGAGAGTGCATTTTAACCAAAAACTTCAAAGGAAGATTTTGACCAAACTGGTGGACCAAATCACGAACCGCTTTCTCTAGGTAAGATATTTCCATTATCTTCGTTTTAATTTCTTTTATTTTTCATTTCACCGTAGATTCAATGTTTTTGACTGGGTTTTATGAGTTTAAATTTCTCCCTTGGGGTGCGTAGTTACGTTTCATCGGGTCCACGCACCCTGACCCTTTTTGTTACATTGAAAAATGTGATTTGTGTAATTTTCCCAAAGGGAAGCCATGCAAATTCACTCTTTTTATAAATGAGGGTTGCACACAATGCTGGGAGTTTTGAAAAAATGAATAAAAAACCATTTTTTTTGAAAAATCCATCAAATTATTTTCTAATAATCCTCCACTATTATTTTCAGGATCTTGACTTGTAAAAATTGAGTGGGGGGAAAGAGAACATGAGGTTCAAGATGTGGAAGCTTTAAATGACCTAGTAACACTGCAAGCTTTGAGAGACTGAGGTTTATACAAATTCTTCATGATCCTGAGTATGAAGGCTTAGCTAGATTTGCTAACATGGATGGTAAGGACATGAAATGTTCAAGAAAAGTGTTTCTAGATAGGATACCAAATAATTATCCTAGATGTAGATGACATATATTTTCTGATTGGGATTTCACGCCGAGGGAAATATATCTCATTATATGGGCACCAACCAGGTGGAGCAACAATAACAATTTACCTAAGGAAACATTGTTTTCAAGGGTCCCAACTCAAATACAAATGGATTCAAATCAAAACTATTGAGAGGCTTTCGTTGAGAACCATTTCCTTCATTGTTGCATGATTTTGTGGAATTTAAATGCTTCACTTACTCACTAAGGCCCAAATGCAGGTTTCAGTGCAGTGTTCACAACCTACCATTTTCAATTGGTGTGGGGGGTTCTTGCCAATCTCAAAGGGCAACTGAATAGAGAAAAGACTGGAAAAATCAAAATATTTGGGTATGGTTCCATTGTGATCTCATTTTCTTTATAGATGATTCCCCTTCTTTCCCCACATGTATCTATAGATGTAGGAGGACCTTGTGATCACGTGCTTAAAATTATGGTAAAAAATGAAATTTGTCTGAATTATGTGGAACCTGAACGATCACGTAGATATCATCGTTTTGAATCTGGCGCAACTCATTTCATGGAAAATCGACATTGTATGCTCCCAAAAGCATGTTATGTTCATTTTCCCAAATAAGCAAAAATTTGGCAAAATTGTGTAGACTTCCCAGCCAACAGTTCGTACAATTGACTAGGCATGGTGGACCAATCTAGTTGCACCATTTGTCCGATTTGTGTTCGTGTGGAGGTGGGTGGCATATATTTATTACTTGGGATGGTGTCCAACCACATGATTTCATGTGGGCCAACTGGAGGCTACCACATGGTAGCATGGGTGTAATGTTCCAAATTTTTATGGAACATTAATTTTTGTTAATTTTATATAGGAGATGAATAAAATGGGTAGGGGACCCATTCCTTGCATAATTAGAGAATAAAAATCCTCTAAGTATGAAAGAGGATCATGTTTGGAGTTGGATTTCACACCTCCATGTGTGAAAGGAGGTTTTTGCATAAAGGCTTGGCCAAGGTTGACCAAGTCAAATTGCGTTGGCATGAGTTGGAAAGCACTAAGTGGGACAACGTAGGAGGGAAGCTTCTAGAGGAAGGAAACCTTAATTTGAAGTAGGGCCCATGGAGGGAAGGCTCACTTGTTTAAAAGAGGAGCAAGGTGGCCATTGAGATTATGATTGATCATTTTACATTTGAGTCTTAGAGACTTGTTGTTGCCTCTTGCTGTTCAGCAGAGTTGCAGTGCCTTCGGGCACGAGGGAGTCCTATTTAGGAATTACTCTCCTTCTTGAGGAGCTCTTGAAGGATTGCAATCCATTCCCCATATTCAAGCATTCAGGCCATAGCTTCAGTCATCTACATCAGCGCAGTTTCTATAGCAGACATTGTGCAGTGTTGTTGGGTGTTGCTAGGGAGGTTTCCACACACCATCTAGAGCTAGTTTTCTAGTGAAGGGAGGTTCCATCCCTTGGGAGATCAGAAAAGGGGTTTTATGAGAAGATACCACCATATTTGGCATCAATCAAACCATATTCCATCATTGGCCATGCAGTCCCTCTCTTAGAAAGTGTTCTTCTTGGTGGCTATTTGCTGTGAGGGATTGACAGTCACTTGGAGGGGAAGTCTTGGGTGAAAGGATCAGCCTTTCACTTCAGATTTTCATTTGAGAAGAGTTCTTCATTTTTTGCATCAATTTTAGCCTTCTCCATGTATTTCTAGCTTTTGAGTTGCAACTACTACTGCAACTCAGGCATTTCTGTATTATAGCATTTTTGCATAGATTTCAGCCAATCAAAGTAGAGGATTGATGTTATGTATTTTTAGGGGTTGAGATCTTGCTCCCCCTTCTTTATTTGAGCCCACATTGTTATATATTTGTATTTTCATTATTTATGTAGTAGTCTCTCATGTAACTACGCATTCATGGCCTAGGGCTTGCTATATACAACAATATTTCTCATATGCGCATGTATAGTTTTCTTGAGGCTTGTTGTGCCTTGCTTGAGTGATCATTTCCTCAAGGAGTTGTATATTTTATGCTTCTATGATCTAATATGATGGCCATTGGGTCCTCTGGCATTTCATGTGTATATGAATCACTGCTATTTTCCATTTGATGTATTTTTTATTGTTGTAGCTGCAATGTTGGGGTTATCTTAAGAGATTCCCAATCTTGTTGTTTTTCCCTCTTGGGGATATTGTCCCTTGAAAATACTCTATAGACAGATTCTAGTAGTGGGCCAGGTAGCCTTTGGAGCTCATCCTTTGTTCAAAGGTGAAAAATCCAGTAAATGCCCCTACAGTCCATCTCTGCAATAGATTTGCTTTGTTAGTTGACAATGTTTCTAAAAAGGAACATTATAGTGGTATCAGAGCATCGAACTTGGTATAGCCTGTGAGTTCGATTTCAGAGGAGAATTATGAAGAATATGAGCTTGATCTCATCTATTTTTGGAATAAATAAGAGCCTCCCTGAGGAGGAGAAGAAAAGGGGAGAAGAAGAAGGTCCATACACTTCTTATTCCCTTGAAGACCAGCATGGGAGATGCTTGGATTTTCAAATCTTAAGCAAGTACCTGGGTGACTATAAACCCCATTCTACAGCATTCATGGGAGCTACAACGTTCCCACAGTCTATTCAACAGATGGAAGATAAAAGGCCCTATGATCAGAGGCAATAGGCTTCTATTTTCTACATTTGACGGGGTTACTTCAGCTAGAGCTTGGGTGAAGAAGCTGGAGGCATTTTTATTGCTACATCCAGTGGTAGAAATGGAAGCAGTGGATATTACATTGCTACACTTGGAGGAGTAGCCTTCAAAATCCATGGATGGGGTAGCCATCGTATGGGAGGGAGAAGCCTTTTTAGCCACACAAAGTCATCCCAAGACCCACCAAGGTATGAGCAAAGTTCCACATTTTACTTGAGCAATTAATCTTAAGGATGGTGGAATTTCATATGAAGAGGTCCAAGGATCAAATCACATGGCCACTTTAGGGCCTCATGATTGCACTGCGCTGTGCAAAGGGTTCAAGGAGAAGATGAACCCTCATCCTCACACACCTTCGATGAGTTGCATTCAGCCTTTAAGGTGGTAATGTGAACTTTTGGAGGATGAAGTGAACCATGACACCTCCATCAAGAATCATGAAATAAATTGTGATCTGGAGGAAGAGACAGTTGTTACACCATTGAAGGGATTAGCAACGTTGTTGAACATGGATGGAGAGGAGACATCACCTCCATCAAATTTGGATCCTCATAGTTCCAACATAGTCATGGGAGAGAATCCTTTCCTAAGAGGTCTCCAAGGAGCTGCATTTAAAACTCTCATGAAATGCAAAAAAGCAAGAATTGGTTTGGGAGGATGGTAGCCCTCATGGAAGAAGTACCAAAGAAGAGAAGAAGTGGAAGGGTGTTTACATCATTGGGAAGCAAGGAGAAGGGATACATATTTCTGATATAACCTATATATCAGTCATGATACCTTCATCACATGAGTCATATGATGTGAG
Source organism: Pinus albicaulis (assembly GCA_034641835.2). Taxonomy (NCBI): domain Eukaryota; kingdom Viridiplantae; phylum Streptophyta; class Pinopsida; order Pinales; family Pinaceae; genus Pinus; species Pinus albicaulis. Next base: position 1,178,156,821 of record CM076570.1, read on the forward strand.
CATGAGGAGGCAGCAAGCACTTGAGTGCATGGGAGAGAACACAAGAAGATTTTCTCTCATATGATTGATGGTGTTGCAGGAGTAGAAGAGGGCACTCTCATAGTACAAGGGGATCACTCCTTAGCTGGGATTGATTGGGAGGCATTTCCATCTTGGGAGAAGCTTCATATTTGCAGCAACATCACCAGAGTTGTTCTTGACAAGGAGCATGTCAAGGAACAAAGTTTGGCATGGGCAAGAGCCTTTTTGCATGAGCTCACAACATTGTCATTTGGGAGGAGGATCACATGCATAGATCCATATATCATCTCACTTCTAGACTATGGTAAGAGTCTTGTATGTAACTTTTCTGATTTACATACTCTTATCATTATGATGCAGTGCAGGGCTTCTCAAAGGGGCAGATTTTTCATGTTGCTCCATGAGCAAAGTTGGGCCAAACCATGTGATGGAGACAACCATATTTTATATGGCCTTGGGAAAGTGTTACCTTCCATGTATGTTTAGCATTCATATTCACCCACTTACCATTAATTATCAGATGTAAGAACATACATTGTTATTCATGAGCTGAAAAACAACTTGCCATATCATTTCTCAAAGCAACAGTTTGGGAAACTACGCTGTGACCACTTGGGAGACTGTTGGTACATCTTTGCAAAACATGAAACCTTCAATAATTCCCTCATTTTATTTCTGATTATGGTCTCCTTGGCTGATATTTCTGTTATCTCAATGGAGGACATGATCAGAGGAGAGACACATGGGATGAATGTGTCCTTAATGAGGAAGGACTCCCATATTTTCTGCAATACATGTTCTAAGAGGAACATGAGAGGAGGCATGGCTACAGCCACAGATTTGCTTACTTGTGGGGTGAGCCATGGGCTTGGTAATGTTATCCATCCATTTTTTTTATATGGGCAGGTATCTTACCTTATTTTGCTGGATCACTCATCTATTTACTATTTAGTAGTAGATGTGATATTTGTTGTGCAAAACTTGCCATGTTATTTTCTGCAGTTGCAGTGGATGAGGTTGCATTGTGATCCTATGAGGAATTTTTTTCATTTTTATGCACATGGTATAACCTATAGAAAACATTTCATTGGGGCATTCTATGGTGATTTTGTCCTATTCATCATAGATGACATGTCTTGGGCTAGCCAGATTATCATTGATGGAGGAGAGATCCTTGGGGGATTACTCTTCATTTTGCCAATTGACGGCAATACATTTTCAGCCCATGATAAATACATACTCTACAACTATCATAATTGTAGAGGAGGACAACAAGGGGCAGGCTATAAGGCTTTCCATGATTAGATTTCAGCCCACGTTCATTTATGGAGCTCAAGGTGGAGGGAGATTTTCCATGAGTTGCCTTGTTGGGAGGAAGCTTATTATTTTTTTTATGATTGATGGCTTGGGGATGAGAAATTTATATGGGGAAGATAAATCCCATTATATAGAATATCTCATGCCTCAAGGATGCCCTTAGATAGCTCTTTTTCCTTCATGATGGTTGTTTCTACATAGTAGCTATTTGGGGATGTTCACCCAAAGGCTAGATTGCATATGTTGGAGGGACAATTTGAAGACTTGATTGCTGATATGGCATCATTTCCTTGAGGAGATAATCACATAAGGATGCTACAGGAGGAAGGGAAGAAATAAACACAGTTGATCCTTGCAATTGCTTGAGGGCAAGAAATATTTTGAGAGGGGAGGACTGTAATGTTCCAAATTTTTATGGAACATTAATTTTTGTTAATTTTATATAGGAGATGGATAAAATGGGTAGGGGACACATTCCTCGCATAATTAGAGAATAAAAATCCTCTAATTATGAAAGAGGATCATGTTTGGAGTTGGATTTCACACCTCCATGTGTGAAAGGAGGTTTTTGCATAAAGGCTTGGCCAAGGTTGACCAAGTCAAACTGCATTGGCATGAGTTGGAAAGCACTAAGTGGGACAACGTAGGAAGGAAGCTTCTAGAGGAAGGAAACCCTAATTCAAAGTAGGGCCCATGGATGGAAGGCTCAATTGTTTAAAATAGGAGCAAGGTAGCCATTGATATTATGATTGACCATTTTACATTTGAGTCTTAGAGACTTGTTGCTGCCTCTTGCTGTTCTGCATAGCTGCAGTGCCTTCGGGCACGAGGGAATCCTGTTTAGGAATTCCTCTCCTTCTTGAGGAGATCTTGAAGTATTTCACTCCATTCCCCATATTCAGGCATTCAGGCCATAGCTTCAGTCATCTGCATCAACACAGTTTCTGTAGTAGACATTGTGCAATGTTGCTGGGTGTTGTTGGAGAGGTTTCCACACACCATCCAGAGCTAATTTTCCAGTGGGGGGAGGTTCCATCCCTTGGGAGATCAGAAAAAGGGGTTTATGAGCATATCCCACCATATTTGGCATCAAGCCAACCACATTCCATCATTGGCAACGCAGTCCCTCTCTTAGACATCGTTCTTCTTGGTGGCTATTTGCTGTGAGGGATTGACAGTCACTTGGAGGGGAAGTCTTGGGTGAAAGGATCAACCTTTCACTTCAGATTTTCATTGGAAAAGAGTTCTTAATTTTTTGCAGCCATTTCAGCCTTCTCCATTTATTTCCATATTTTTAGTTGCAGCTGCTACTGCAACTCTGGAATTTCTGTATTATAGCATTTTTGCATAGATTTCAGCCAATCCTTTTAGAGGATTGATGTTATGTATTTTCAAGGGTTGAGATCTTGATCCCCCTTATTTATTTGAGCCCACATTGTTATATCTTTGTATTTTCATTATTTATGCAACAGTCTCTCATGTAACTGTGCAGTCATGGCCTAGGGCTTGCTATATACAGCAGTATTTCTCATATGTGCATGTACAGTTTTCTTGAGGCTTGTTGTGCCTCGCTTGAGTGATCATTTCCTCAAGGAGTTGTATATTTTATGATTCTATGATCTGATATGATGGCCATTGGGTTCTCTGGAATTTCATGTGTATATGAATCACTGCTATTTTCCATTTGATGTATTTTTTATTGTTGTAGCTGCAATGTTGGGGTTATCTTAAGAGATTCCCAATCTTGTTGTTTTTCCCTCTTAGGGATATTGTCCCTTGACAACACTCTATAGATAGAGTCTGCTAGTGGGCCAGGTAGCCTCTGGAGCTCATCCTTTGTTCAAAGGTGACAAATCCAGTAAATGCCCCTACAGTCCATCTCTGGAATGGATTTGCTTTTTCGGTTGACAATGTTTCTAAAAAGGAACATTATAATGGGGGCCACCAAAAACTTGTTTACAATCATAATTAGCCTTCAGCAGAGACAACATCATGACCTCCATCATAACAACAACAAGTCTTACCATCGGGCCATCGTTGCTACTTATTAAACTTATTGTCAGAACCTTTATTTAAATATTATATTGGTAGAGGTTCGGGGTAGGGGATAGGGCTTAGCGCCCCCCATACATACACCATATGACTATCGACGGGGAACCAAGGGCATGACCCTAGCCATAAGAATTGTTTTTATTAAAAAAAAAAATTGAACCATGTGTTATGGTTTTCAATATAGATTTTGGGTGGCATTATGCATTTTAATGATTTGACAATTTTGCCCAGAATTCTAGGAATTTGTTGCTCAGTTAGCTGAAATCATTGTAGGACAGTTCTATATTTTGGGGAATTTGTGGTGTGGTTAGTAGCAAAACTAGGGAGGCTCATAACCTCTTCAGTTTTTGACCAATTTTGGAGTAGAAAGAGGCTAGATAGGAATTTTTGGGTCTTCTGAAGCTGATGGAACAGGTTTTGAAGCCATTTGATCACTGTAAATGTATGTAATCACCATTTTGAGCATAATGATATAGGACCAAGCCATTGGAAGTTTTACCAAGGAGGCGTAGCCTAGGAGGGGTGAAATCCTTCATCACTTTCTCCGTTGTGGTTGTTTTTATGGTGTATTTGTCTACTATTTCTCAATATTTCAGAGTTTAATTTCATGCTTCATATGTTAAAAAATTAACATAAAAACTCACAAAAAATCAATTTTAACACATGAAATTTATAAACCTTTAAGCACTTTTACATTAAGATCTCATACAGATCGAGTTTGGTATCAAAGCTTAGCTTTTCTTTGCTACTCTAAGGATTTAATTATTTGAAAGTGTATGTGGAGCTTACAAGGTTGAAGCTCAAGAGAGGAGAAGGAAAACTTGTGGTTGCAAGTCCTCAAGTTAGGTCAAGGACAAGTAGAGCATGTTTGCCACAATATCCACCACAAATTCTTCCTCAAATTACATTTAATCCTCCAACAAGTATGTCACATGAAGGAGACCCTTAAAATATGTTAGAGGATGAAAAATCCTCCAGGAAATAATTCTTTGATATGACAATGATGGTGAAATTTATATATGAGGAGAGAAGCACACAGATGCAAGGTGACAGCTCCAATATTCCAAAGGGAGAGAAGTCTTCAAAAGGATGAGAAAGATATGGAGAAAAGTGTAATATTCTTAAATTAGCATGCAACTAATAAGAATATAAATTTTTGTTTTTAACACATAGTAGATGAATAAATGGGTAAGGAGGCCCATACATATCTTAAACAGGAATAAAATCCATCATGATGTGAAAAGGGATCATAATAATAGCTGGATCTTGCACCCTCATGTGTGAACAGGGGCAAATACATGTGGACAAGGTCAAGTTTCACCAAGTCAACAGTGCTGGTATGGATGGAGTAGCTCATCAATAGAGACAGCGCAGTGATAGTGGGAGGAAGATTCCATGAAGGTGGAAACCATAATGAGTGGGACCCAAGGTAAGAATGCTCACACTTGTTTATAATCAGGGCAAGGCAGCCATAGTGGGGCATGTTATTGATTATTGATTTTGTGGTCTGCGTGACTATTGTGCACTCTTTAGCTATTTAGTTGAGATTGTTGTGTTTCTTAGCACTAGGTGTTCTCGAGCGGGAATCTCATATCCTTTCTTGACAGGCCTCTTGGGGGAGCTTTGCACTTCATTTCTCCACACTCGAGCTTGAGGCCAAGCTACCTCCTTCAGCTAGAACACAATTTCTATTTAGAGCTGGGTTGTGTTGCAGCGTGTTGCAGTGGAGGGTTGAGAAGCCCACTTCTGGAGCTATTTTTTCAGAGGAGGAAGCATTCTTCTCTTTGGGAGATTAGTGAGGAATATTCTGGAGCAGATTTCACATCTTGGCACTTGGACGACAAATTTACCATCACCTACAGCACAATATCCCTCTTGGACTACACTATTTCAGTGAGCATTTGCAATGAGGGGTTGTAGTGTTGGATCAGAGGGTGAGACCTTCAGTGATTGGATCAACCTTTCACTTGAAGGATCTATTGGAGGAGATCCATTCTTTGTATGTATCATCTACAACCATCTTCATCCAGTTCTTGAGTTGTAGTTTCTATTCAGTCCTAGGGGTGCATTCTGGTATTTTTTCACTTTTGCATATTTCAGGAAATCTTTCCCGGGTTGTCTTGAAATTGTGTTTGGGAGCTTAGATCTTTACTCCTGGAATTGTATGAGCCATATATTTGCAGATCTATCATATTGCACATTTCCAATAGCAGTGCACCATATATAACTGCGTCGTATTTGTTCTTGGGTGTTCTGGTATGTAGCAGCATTTCAATTTGGCATATGTATTCATGGGAGGCTTGTTTGCCTTGATTATTTGAGTTGTGCCTGCTTCTATTGTACTTATTTGCTGCTAGTTTACATAATAAAATGGCTCCATGGTTTTCACACATTTTTGTGTAATGTTATTCATTGCTATTTCCATTATTGTGTTTATATATTACTGCTTCCCCTTGTGGGAATATTACACTGGTATCAGAGCATAATCTTGGCTCAGCCTGTGGATCTTAGCCATTATGCTATCAGGAGAACAACAAGAAGAAGAGATGTAAAGAAAAGACAAAAAGAAGACTCCATTATTTGGAGGAAGGAAGGAAGAGAGGCTCTCAAAACTTCTTTCTCAAACTATGTAGAGCATTAAGAGATATCTCAAAAAGATGAGAAGGGAGATGTGTAGAGAATCTCCAAGAGAGTTTGAATCTGAAGAAAAATATAGATTTTCACATGATGAGTGTGAGCATGCAGCCACACATTATGATTCACAGTGCAGACATATGGCCAGATCTGCTATGAGGGAGATGGAAAAAGAAGAAATTTCTAAGAAGGAAACTCTTAGGGATTATCTACAAGAATATGAATCTCAAACTAAGAGGTTCAAAGATCACATTAACTTCCAAGAATTATGCAAGATCAAGGTGGAGAGGAGCAAGCAACATGATATGGGTAGAATTTTTCTATCTAATTTTGATGGTTCAGCTAAATGTTTAGCTAGAGCTTGGGTGGAGGAGCTAGACACCTATTTGCAGCAGCACCAAGTTTCAGAGAATGAAGCCATCAAAGTTGCAGTGCTTCATTTTGGAGGTAAGGCCTATGCTTGGTGGATATTTCAATAATTTTCTTTAAAAAATGCACATACATCTACTTATGAAAAGTTCATTAGGAGAATAGTGGAAAGGTTTGATGGAGAACATTATGAAACACCTTTTATGGAGTTAAACAAACCAAAACAAACCAAAATTTTGCATGGGTTGGAAGGACCTATAAACTCAAATCCACTTGATAAAATTGTTGCAGATGCTAACATCTTGCATAATACCTTGCTAGAGGCAATATCTCTATCTCATATTCTTGGACAAGAGGGAATGGAGATCCCTTTTTCAAGAGAGGGTCCACTTATTGAAAAGTTTCCCATTCATATTGAAGACGAATAGAAGGTTGGGGGCAACAACACTGTCATATCTAGAGCATATCTAGCACCTCATGCAGAGGTAGATGGAGCACTTTCTTCAGCAAGAGGGATTCTTGTATAATTGCAAGGAATTCCCCAGGATCTCATATGTGGAGATCAAGGCAAAACCCATGAGTATCATGTGCCATTATTAACAGATTGTGAAACCATGCAGATAAAAGAAGGAGGTAGGGAGGATGACCAACATCATATAATGAGGAGCACACACCCCTATCTATTTCAGAGGGTTGATACACAGAAGAGGAATATTTATTTGCGTAGTGAGGTTAGAGACAAGGCTATCCATTCATATATGCAGTTTACTCTTGATCTTGATGTCTCATTGCATGGAGGCATTTCACCGGGGAGACCACCAGATCAACATATGATGAGGGATGCTTCACATTTGGATGCATCACTCATTTATTCCAGAGGGGCGAGGACCTTGGGAGAACTTGGTACATCACTGAGAGTCTTGGGGAGACTCAGGAAGAGGAGAGGAATTCTCCCAACATCATCATTACCCACTCTCATACCAGATTCTGCGTTGTGGCAGGAGCAGCAGGGGGAGGATAGAAGCTTTCCAACTTGCATCTTTGGCATGGGAGATGTCAAAGAGGAGGACAACCATTTGATAGATGTTCTTTATGATAGATCATCAGCATTGTCACTATGGAGGATAGATCCATATTGGAAATCCCAGTTGTTGGTGGATTATTCCAAGGATCTTTCTACTTGTATGATATTGGATGACAAATTGCATGAGGAGGGATATTCCGTCAAAGATGAGATCATCTACTATCATGTTAGGATCTTCTTATCTAGAGCTTCCAAGCTCAAGGAGAAGTTACTGCAAGCATGTCATGAAGTTTTTCTCTTTAGCCACACTTATTCTATGGGAGCATACCACACCATCATGGAGGGAAACACTTGGGAAGGCTTTAAGGAGGAGATATATCAGCATTTGAGGAGATGCATGGATCATGTGGAGATGGAGGAGATACGTAACTCTTTGGGGGAGTTAACACAACAACCTATTTTCTCTTTGAGAATGAGAGGGGATTTATCTATGAGCCACTCCATTTGCATGGGAAAATCATATGGTAAGGATACTGTTTGGTTGCATAATGATTTATGTAATTAATATGTGCATTCCATAACCATAAATGTGTAGGAAATTTCTCAAAGGAGGAGCATTCTTCCTTCTAGATTTCATGGTCTACTTGAGGCCATAAGCAGCATTGATGATGGCCACTCCCTAGGAGGTCTTGGGGAGATGATATCTTATGTAGGGCATGCTCACTTTGCACCATACACCATACATTTTCTCCAAACTTGTGAGGGGATTGGGGCAACAAGCAAGTGGTTGGGAAGCCACACATCATACCATTTTCTGATGTAGTTAAGAGTAAAACTGTGCTGGTTGCATTTGAGGGACCCTTTTCCTTCTCCCTTGTTACATATGGTAGCTAGTATCATTCTCATTATGGTTCCCTATGTTCATGTTTTTTTTGTCTTTGTGGGGAGTATGTTCAGAGGAGAGACAAATTGGTTGAATGTGTCCATGGGAAATGAAAATTCCCACACCTTTTATGCTCCATGCTTCAAGAGGAGTATGGGAGATGATATGGCCACTACATTAAATCACTTGTTTCTTTATGAGGTGGGCCATGTGATTGTTTAGAGCACTTGGATTATGCCTCTCATGAACAATTGGGAGGAACTTTTCTATGAGTTTCCATGTTGGGAGGTGACTCATTTTGTATGGATGATAGCTTGGGGATGGAGATTTCACATGGGAATGATAGCTCCCAATGCATTTCAGATTCCATTCCTCAAGAGGACCTCTTGATAGCACCTTGTTGCCTACTTGGGTATTTTACTTCTTCATGATAATAGCTATCTGGGATGGTCACCAAAAGCTAGCTTGCATACTTGGTGGGGGGGGGGGGGGGGGGGCAATGTGGAGATTTATTGATGAGACAACATCTTATTCATTGGAGGAGTTTATTTTAGGATGATGCTACAGGAGGAGGAGAGGAGGCTCTTCATTTCTATCCTTCTATTTGCTTGAGGACAAGTAACATTTGGGAGGGGAGGGCTGTAATATTCCTAAATTAGCATGCAACTAATAGGAATATAATTTTTTGTTTTTAACACCTAGTAGATGAATAAATGGGTAAGGAGGCCCATACATATCTTAAATAGGAATAAAATCCCTCATGATGTGAAAAGGGATCACAATAATAGCTATATATTGCACCATCATGTGTGAATAGGGGCAAATACATGTGGACAAGGTCAAGTTTGACCAAGTCAACAACACTGGTATGGATGGAGTAGCTCATCAATAGAGACAACACAGTGATAGTGGGAGGAAGATTCCATGAAGATGGAAACCCTAACGAGTGGGACCCAAGGTAAGAAGGCTCACACTTGTTTATAAGGAGGGCAAGGCATCCATAGTGGGGCATGTTATTGATTATTGATTTTGTGGTCTACATGACTATTGTGCATTCTTCAGCTGTTTAGTTGAGATTGCTGTGTTGTTTAGCACCGGGTGTTCTGGAGCAGGAATCCCATCTCCTTTATTGAGAGGCATCTTGGGGGAGTTTTTCACTTCATTTCTCCACACTCAAGCTTGCGGCCAAGCTACCTCCTTCAGCTACAACGCAGTTTCTGTTTAGAGATGGGTTGTGTTGCAGGGTGTTGCAGTGGAGGGTTGAGAAACCCACTTCCGCAGCTAGTTTTTCAGAGGAGGAAGAATTATTCTCTTTGGGAGATCAGTGAGGAATATTCTAGAGCATATTTCACATCTTGGCACTTGGCCAACATATTTCCCATCACCTACAACGTAGTATCCCTCTTGGACTGTGTTATTTCTGTGAGCATTGGCAGTGAGGGGTTGCAGTGTTGGATCAGAGGGTGAGATATTAAGTGATTGGATCAGCCTTTCACCTAAAGGATATATTGGAGGATACCCATTATTTATATGTATCATCTACAACCATATTCATCCAGTTCTTGAGTTGCAATTTCTATTCAGTCCTAGGGCTGCATTCCAACATTTTTGCACTTTTGCATATTTCAGGAAATCCTTCTCTGGTTGTCTTGAAATTGTGTTTGGGAGCTTAGATCTTTACTCCCAGCATTGTATGAGCCATATATTTGCAGATCTATCATATTTTACATTTCCAATAGTAGTGCACCATCTATAACTGCACTGTATTTGTTCTTGGGTGTTCTGCTGTGTAGCATAATTTCATTTTGGCATATGTATTCATGGGAGGCTTGTTTGCCTTGATTATTTGAGTTGTGCCCGATTCTATTGTACTTATTTGCTGCTGATTTACAAAATAAAATGGCTCCATGGTTTTCACACATTTTGGTGTAATGTTATTCACTGCTATTTCCATTATTGTGTTCATATATTGCTACTTCCCCATGTGTGAATATTACAAAAGCCTCCAAAAGGTAATGGGAATGGTGAGAAACCACCTTTTACACCACCATTCTCCTCACCACCATCCTCACCACCATATTCACCATCATATTCTTCCACAATATGCCCTTCACAAACACCTCCACATTCTCCAAAAGGTCATGGTAAAACTCCATTTTTGAAGCTTGACATTAATTTTGATTTTCCTATGTATGATGGAGAGGTAAATGCTGAAAGATTAGAAAATTCGGTATGTCATATTGAAGTGTATTGCAGGATACAAATAATCAAGGATGATGACACCAAGATTCAGCTTGCTTCATTAATATTGGAATGTGCAGCTCTTATTTGGTGGGAAGCCAAAACTCAAGAGGAAATGAAGAATGATGGTAAGGTCTTAACCTCTTGGAATGGTTTTTTTGCTTCTTTAAGGAGACAATTTTATGCATTATCATACATGAAAATGATATAATGGACTGGAAAAACTTTAGGCAAGGCAAAGGAAAAAGTGTGCAAAGCTATACTCAAGAGTTTAGGGGAAGAGCACTAATTTTTGGTGTATATTTGACAGCTCAAGAAACTTTGTTAAAGTACATTAGAGGTTTTCATAGTTACCTAAGACATGCTATTATCATGTTTAATCCTTCAAATTTAGATGAAGTATGTGTACATGCCACATATATAGAGGCAAGAGGGAAACATGTTTCAGAGGAGACAAGTGAGGATGCCTTTGATTCTGAAGAGAAAGGAAAGGGTGATTTTAAGGGTAAAGGTAAGAAGAATGATTCCATCAAGATGGAGAAATAAAAACTCACATAAAAACATTGTTCCAAATATGGCTATGATGAAGATCATTGCTGGAAACTTCAATTTCTAGAGATGAGACCCAACAAGCTTAAAAACAAGGAAAAGGAGAAGACATCTGCAACAATAACTCATGATTTAGGTTCTGATTTTGGAGATGAAATAAAGATTACCATAATGGGTTTGAAAGGTAAGGACATTGCAAGTACTAGTTCTTCAAGTTGTCTAATTGTACTCAAGATGATGAAACAAGAATTGAACTTTTCCATGTTAGGGTTATTTCAAAGCATACCAAGATTGACACCCTATTTGATAGTGGTTCACAAGAAAACCTTATTTTAGAAGACTTAGTCAAGAATTTAAATTTGGGAACCATTCCTCATCCAATACCTTTTCCTTTAGGTTGGATATGTAATAATAAAAATTTTCAGGTGACGAGGAAGTGCATACTTAGATTTGCAATCACTACAAACTTTCTTGATGAAGTTGAACTTGATATTGTTCCACTTGATATTTCTGGTATTGTTTTGGGTATCCCATAACTTTATGATATGAGAGAAATATTACATCTCCATGAGAATAAATATCACTTTTTCAAGAATGGGATTGAGTACATTATTAGAGCACATAGTAAGAAGACGATTTTGTCTCTTATGCATGATGGACAAATGAAAAGAATTTTGAATGCTAGTCAAAAAATTTCTTTGCTAATGTTTAAGCATGAAGATGTTGTGAATGAGGCCTTTCAAGGTGACGCATCAAACGGAAATTATGATTTTATTAAGGTTTCTAATGGTTGTGATAAGATGTTTCATGATTCTAACATGTTTCCTGTCAAAAGAGGTAAATAAGATGTGGTAAAATTGCAATAACATGCATCATTGTTGAGCAATGATGTGAACAAGATGTCGGTGCAAGAGAGTGAAAAGGTGAAAGAGAAAGTGCCAAATAAATTTGATAAAGAGGGCATTGGGTTAAAAATTTATTCTTGTGAGTTTCACAAAGTAATTTCTTTGAAATGGGATTCCGCATGGCGATGGAAATCACATTTGGTCAAGAGTCAAGACAAGCATAAGGCAAGACAAGCTAAACATCGACATGTTGACAATGTTTGAGGTGAGAAGAATGTCAAGTTGTTTAAGTTTCCTTTGATTGATGACCAATGAGGGAACATGTTTTTTTCTTCAAGGAAAACTTTTTGTTCTGCAAATTCTGGGAAATTGCAGTAAGATGGTATCTACAACAGTAATATAGGGTCTCCGGAACCAAGGGAAAATATCAATTTTCATGAGAAGCTCAAATTATTGAATTCATGCAAATTCTAGTGGATTGAGACTGGAAGGGTGAGGGGGTTGTACCATCATCCAAATGTTTAGTATTAAAATATATTCTTGGGTCCAAAAGCTTCCAGTGGGGAGGAGTGACCAGGTGCTCAAAATTAAGCTAAAAAATGAAAGGTTTTGAAATAGTGTGGAAGCTGAACGACCGCATATATCTCATTGTTTTGAATCTGGGGCAACTCGTTTTGCAGAAAACCAACACCATATGCTCTCAGAAACACATTCTGTTCATTTTCCCAAACATGTAAAAAATTGGCAAAATTGTGCATGCTTCCCAGTCAGCAGCCCGTACAACTAACTGTGCATGGTTGACTAGGCATGGTGGACCTATATGGTTGCGCCATTTTTCCAATTTATGTTGGTGTTTGGTGGCATATATTTATTGGTTGGGATGGTGGCCAACCACATGCTACCATGTAGCCTAACTGGGGGTTTCCATGTGGCAGCATAGGGGCCACCAAAAACTTGTTTGCAATCAAAATTAGCCTCTGCGGAGTTGACACCGTGACCTCCATCATAACAATGCCAAGTATTACTATCATTCATCGTTGTTACTTATTAAACTTACCGTTGAAACCTTTATTTAAAGATTATATTGGCAAAGGTTTGGGGAAGGGGCTAGGGTTTACCCCCAACCCCCCCCACCCCCCCCCCCCCCCCCACCCCCACACATACACCATACGACTATCAGCGGGGAACCAAGGGCGCAAGCCTAGCCATACAAAATTTTTTATTAAAAAAAAGTTAATTTGAACTATTTGTTATGGTTTTCAATTTAGATTTTGGGTGGCTTTATGAATTTTAATGATTTGACAATTTTGCTTGGAACCTGAGGTGCCCAACCCTTATCAGGTTGAAAGTGGGGATATAACATGCTAAAATGGCCTTTCAATATATTTTGGATTGCTTAGATCTTCACAAATTTATAACCTTTGAAAAAAAAATGATATAATAAGCGGTTTGTTGGTTCAAGTAGCAGTAATAATGGGTGGTTTTATGGGTTGATGGGTGTTTGTAATGTGGCTAGTATTCTACTGGTTTGATGGAGTTAGGTATGATTGACCATTATTTCAACATTAATTCATTTTGTGGGCTTCAACTATCAAGGTAAACTGTGAACCAGTAATTGAAAGGGTGGTATAAAGGTTTTTGGTAGCTATGCCTTCTGTTCCCAATCCTCATTTACCAACCAACATTAGGACTTCAAGACTCGATAGGGGAACCTGCTATACGTTTCATTAATAATTAGTACTTCGGGTTAAGATCCCCAAAATACATTTCATTCTCTACAATCATAACAGCAATTGGAAACCTTAATGACGATTGACCGAAGGGATAGGTTTATATAGATGAGAATGGCTAATGAGAATATGTTAAAAGATATGGTACACCCAAACATTGTGCCCCAAAAGGTGTTGCTTCATTTGTTGCTTGGTTAGCTAAAATCAGGGCGAAATTGTAGGACGGTTCTGGATTTTCGGGAATTTGTGGTGTGGTTAGCAACAAAACTAGAGAGGCTCATAACTTTTTCATTTTTGACCAATTTTGAGCAGAAAGAGGCTAGAAAATCATTTTTGGGTCTTCTAAAGCTGACGAAATATGTTTTGAAGACATTTGAGAATTGTAAATGTATGTAATCACCATTTTGAGCATAATGATATAGGGGCAAGCCATTGGAAGTTGGACCAAGGAGACGTAGCCTAGGAGGGGTGAACTCCTTCATCACTTGTTGTGTTGTGGTTATTTTTATGGTGTATTTGTATGTTGTTTATGAATATTTAAGAGTTTAATTTCATGTTTTAAGTGTTAAAAAATTAACATAAAATCTCACAAAAAATCAATTTTAACACTTGCAATAGATAAATCCTCAAGCGCTTTACATTAATATCTCATATATATCACCTTGAGATCCTCGTATGCTATAGTGGGTTTCTTTGATGATACGCCATGGGGGTGGTGATGACCTAGTTGTGAGATACATTCCTGAATATTTTGGGTGGCTAGAGCAGCATATCATCATGATTGAGGACTACCCATATGCAGTCATGGATTAGATCAGTGATCCATATTTCCCAGTTCCTTTAGGAATGCATTGGGGTGATATAGGTAAAAATATTACATTTTGGTAGTTTTTTGTTTTCAGCTTCTTTGTTTTTGACATCTAAGACTAACTATCTGAAATAATCAAGAAGATGAGTTCCGGGTAAGACCAACAACATTACATCGATTTGATAGACGTGGTGATCATCCAACAACTCTTTTGGTACCAAACCTCGATGTAACAGATGCCTTAACTGAGCTTGAGCACAACTTGGAGAGGTTGAATCTAGACATCCTAGACATTCGGATTGATGATTTTCTTCTTCGTTACTAGAGGCATATTGTGGGAGTTCCTGTGATAATCAATTGCTTGCTACGACGAGTAGCTCGTGCCATCATTTTTTACCATGATAACCATGCTTAGCTGCTAGTCATAGGGATAAATTTTGGTTTTTGGTATATGGACATGTTTGGATAATAAAGGCCACGAGGCCTCATATGTCTTGGATGACATTTTTTAAAGCCACACCTTTTACAAACATTTTGATTAATGGAAAATACTACTATTACGTCAGTTTATCTTGTACCATATGTGGATGGATATTGTTTTTCTTTCTTATAGATTTTGCAAATGTCAATTTAACACATAATTATCCAATGCATCAGTTAATGTGTTTAAATGTCTTGGAATGTGTTGATATTCAATGTAATCAAAATATCTCTCCAAGAGACGAACCCACAAAAGAATTCTTAAAATTGTGGAACTTCTTACTAAATAGACATCATTTAAATGTAATACTATGAGTTGAGAATCTAACCTAATGATCAATTGATGAATACCAAATGAAATGGTGTTAGAAAATAGCTCAATAACTGCACTATATTCTGCGATGTTATTCATTGTTCGACTAAGGCATATTACATGAATAATAACTAACTCATCAGTTGGTGAATAAATAGCCCAAGTTGCAGAAGAAAAATTATGAGTACTATGACTAGCACCATCGGTAAATCCAATGCAAGTTTGAAGGAGTGTCGACATCTAAAAATCAAGTGTAATACAAGATAAGTAGGAGAAGTTGTAGAAATTCATAAAAAGATGCTAAAAATGCCACATGCACATAAAAAATATGATACATGAATGTACAAAGTATTCAAAGAGTGAATTAAGTATAGTATTTCTTCATATAAAGACCATTTCTAGGCTTTCCTAAAGAAATGTCATCATAATCAACTAGCTCATAAGCACCTTTTCCTAGTACACGTTTTACAATATAAGGAATATATCACACGGGCTTGAATTTAGGGGAACCTAATTTATCATGATCTTGATCATAAACCAATATTAGATCACCTTATGAATATGAGCGAGGTTTTTCATTTTGATCAAAATGTGCCTTAATGCATTTCTTATGAGTCTCACTAGCTAATGAATAATCAGAATGATTCTCATCTAATCGTGTTGAGTATATAAAAGTGTTCCTCCTATGAACAATGGCTGGTAATAATTTGATTTCCAGTTTTAATGACAAGATTTCACATTCAATGGGAAATATTTCTTCCAAACCGTAAACCAACTGGAAGGGAGTAAAAACATTTGAATTTTTTTCTGTGGTATGATATGCCCACAAGGATGGAAAAAGAATCATATGCCAATTTCATTTATGAATTCTGACAATATATTTAATCATGGTAGTCAATATATTGTTTATGGATTCTACTTGGCCATTCGCTTTCAGGTCATATGGAGTTAAATTTTCAGGATGAAAGCTAAGCTTTACAGTAAGTTTGGTCATCATAAAATTTTGAAAATGGATACCATGGTCCGTGACAATGGTTTGTGGAACATCGAACCTGGAAATCACATGATTGAATATGAAAATAGTTGCAATTTATCCATAATCCTCATATGTATGCATCACCTTGTCCCATTTTGTAAAATAATCCCCTACTAGGATAATATACACATGCCCCTCAGTTGAGTCAGTGTTACATGTAATGAAATCAATGCCTGATTTTGCAAAAGGACCAGCAACAATTATTGGGTGAAGAGGAGTTGGAGGTGCATGAACTTTCTAATGGTAGATTTGGAAATTGTGGCACTTTTCGACCACAACCATACAATCTTTGAACATAGAAGGCCAAAAATGCCCTGTGCACAAGATTTTTTGGGCAGTGGAAAATCCTAACATATGGCCGTCACAAGCTCCAAAATGAAATTCTTTTAATACCTTTTCAGCTTCCTTGTGAGTCAAACATCGTCTAAAGATGGAATCAACACCACGATGATAAAGTGTATCACCAAAAATAGTGTATTGTTGAGATTGGTGGAAAATATGAAAACAATTGTGTTATAGGTCAATTTGGGCACCATTCCCAATAACCTGGTTAACTGTACATCATCTCCAGAACCAATGAATATGGTCTATCATCCCCTATCATTTCAGTTGTTACATGCCCTAAGATAAAGAACAAGACAAATCATCCATGACTTTCATTGCAAAGGTTTCCAAGATTTGAAGATTATATTATATCATATGAGAGCTCACCAACGCTACCTCTAAAGGGACTAAGTGCATTGCATATGCAGGTAACCCCACTGAAGGGTGCTTTGAAAAGCACTTCACAACACTCATGGGTGCATTTGTCACATTGGGAGCGAAATTCTCATTGTTCCAGAATCTCCACTTGGCCAGTGCCTTCTAGAAGAGTTGACATGTGTCAAAATTCAAATCCATGTGTCCATTTGATACCTCTGGCATGTCTTGCCTATTATTATAAATTCATTGATTGCAAAACTACCTTCAACTCCTCTATAAATTGAGCACAGATCCTAGTGTTTGATAGGGAAGAATTTGAGTAGAGAAATGTTGGTGGAATTTCAATTGAGGAATTGATTTGAGTGACATGCTATTGGAGAGATGTGCATTGTGATGAGGCTGGGATGCTGCTAGAGATGGTGACACTAAATCAATCACTGGGTTGTAACCTCCCCTTCTATCCATTAATAAAGATTGCTCCTTACTTTCCCACATATGTATTTGTATAAGCTTCTGTATTTAATATTATGAATTCTTATCTAATGTATATGGTTCATGTTTTATTGATTTAACTGAATAACTTGAATAGACATCTGTATTATTTCTATCTTTTGTTATTTAGTGTTCATCTTTGCAGGAAATATTTTAGCGATCTAGCTAAGATTTGAAGCTACAACAAGAGCGAAAGAAGGAGAATAGGAAGTGCTTGGACTCCAAGTAATTTCTTTGATATGTTCTATGTGTCTATTTACTATTAGGAAAAGTAGTTTCAAAGTCTTTAACCTGTTGTTCTAGATGAGCACTACATCTAGGGAAAAATGTTTTATCCGTAATCCATAATTCCGCATAAAAAATTGGTGACTCCACTAGGGGGTTTACCCTTCATCCTTAGTGTATTTGCCTCTGATTTTCTCTGTTTAGTCATCCAGTATCATTTAATAAAAAATATTAGGCTTTTTGAAATCAAAATTTGGAATAGAAGTGTGTTAAATAGTTGATTTTTCATTCTCTGACTACGCTCAACACATTGCTGAACAGGACACAGTGCTTTGCATAGCACTGTCTCCCTTCCAGGGGTGCATTGCAACGCTCTTTCTCGCCTTAGAGACTATGTTTCCCCCTAGAATCAACCAAATTCCATTGATTTTTTCATTTAATTTTCTTTCAGTTTGTTGTTTGTTGTGTTTTAAAGAGCCTGATACCTCAGATTGACCAGTGACCTTACCTACTCCTTCCTCCTTTCAAAGAAAAGTTTGTTTAATGTTTATTTAAAGAGTTTTTATTTATCATTGATGAATTACTTTCAAAGGATTTTCATTGCTACATTAGATCCATTTGCTTTTGAAAAAGGAAATTGATGTTAAATTCTTCGTTTCCTGATAGGATCAATTGTTGTTAAATTCCTCATTTTTCCTTCAAAAGAGAAATTGTTGTTTAAATTCTTCATTTCTCAAAATTAAAAGGCATTTGTTTTTATTGATTTGATGCACTTAGTTTCCTTTTCTGCTTTCATAACATTAAACGGGCTGAAAATAAAAACCTGCATTTGCATGTAGTGGATTGTGTGTTTTGCAAAAGGAACAATTAGGAAATCTGCATTTTAGTTTATGCTCTTTGATTGTTTGCTCTCAAATTGATTTCTCTTTCCCTCTAGTAGCTAAGATTTTCATTGGAAAACTAAAAGTGAAAGATTGCTTATCATTTTAGTTTTCATTTTAGGAATTTCCATAAATCATTGCCGTGAACCTTGAAATGCAAATTGATAAACAAGATCAACTTTAAATTTATCTCAATTTACCGAACAAAGCATTGGAACCATAACGATAACATTTAGAAGGTCTAGGCTAGAGACGTGTTCTAGCATCGTCAAAAATAGCAGCTGTCATTAATTGTTTGTGATACATTCCGAGTTTGATACCTCACTCCACGTACGTATGTATATCGTAGTTCGTCCACATACTTTAGGGTATATAAGGTAGTGTTATAGTACAAAAAGTATAAAAGGGTGCTCTCAGGCACTGTACGTTGCGTCGGGAGCAACAGGGGGGTCACAGGGCAGCGCCCCGGCGAAATTTTTTTTGGTATGCGGTCCCACTCATATGCGGACCCACCCATGTTTTGTGCATGAGTTTGCACATGGTTTTGGGGTACGATGGTTTTCGGCCCCTGGTATTTTTGTAGATCCGGTCAAGGGAACTACGGTTATGTTCTAATCCAGGGTTAATGCATTGGGGTTTATGTATGCTTCGGCATGTATATATATGTGTTGTAACACTAAAAGGAAAATAATGAAAAATCAAGCTGGTCGTCCCGATTTGGGATCCAGGAGAAAATCTCTGTGTTTATCTGTTTTATGTTTTATGCTCTCGCTATTGTTTATTTTTTGTTATAAGATTCATGTGTAGATAATTTCTGTTCAGGGTTAAAACCTACAACAATGCTAATATAGACTTGGGCCTCCACGTACCTTTGGGTATATTTAGGAGGAAAATTTTAGGTTGCTATCCATTCATATTGAATCGAGTCGGTCACCTTGTAAATTGTGATACACCGAACACAACATTCGGGGAGATTGCCTGCCCGTACTTCTTGGTTCGCCAGGAGGCATTCTGCAGTTCACAGTTTCTTGGTAAAACTTTTTCCTAGAAATACCTTTTTATTTTGTATATTTGTTTTTGGTTAAAATAAATCAGTAATCGTGGAAGAAAAAAATACTTTCCCCCATCGTTCGCATAGATTAGCATTGAAACCACCTTTACCACCAGGAGTTACTCATGGTCGGCGAAGGTGACACCACTCTACCGAATCAAGTACTATTAGTACCTATGGTGAAGCATCATATTCCCATATACTAGAGTTGGTACAAGTTGTTTCTACACATCTTGGTTCATCTACTACTGTCAAAAAAGAGTCCTCACAACTACCCGTGGTCACGATCCATCAATTTAGTGAGACCATACCTCTTGGATCTATCATTTTTCAACCAGAAGTTGATCTAGATCCTATCTCCTTTTTGAAAAAACATCTGAATCCCTAAGTCAAACAATCGGAATTTGTTCCCGGATTGGTCATCCCACAAATTTTTGTAGCCATTGAATCTCCCATATCACACAATCAACCTCCTGAAATATACTTTGGGCCTGACGGTGAAATACTTCCACCTAGTTTAATTTCGACTAAAGAAATCCCACAAGACGAGACACCTTAACTCCAACCCATTTTGGGGAGGATCTTTACCTGTACGAGTCTTTTCCTCAATCACCACCCTCTGCTTTTGTTGATCCTGTTCCTATTCAAAATCCCGTTGATCCAAAAGGGTATACATTTGGTTAAGTAACCATGCCTGAACCAACATCTTCGGTTGGGCCATCTATTCCAATTACATCCGTACCTGTCCTCGCTACCCCATCAATGTTTACAACTTCACCAAAGTCATATTTTCATGGTGGCCCTATGGTCCCACCAAGTTATAAATCTTTATCTGGAATTTTCTTTGTTGCATCTTCAAATCCACGGAATTTACCAATGTTATATTTTGGTATTCTAACTGGTAAACCTATAGTGAGTACTAAACGACTTGATTCTTTATACACATCATCAGGGAAATATCAAGCCGGTCCTTATGGGTCTATTCCATCAAGTACCATATCAATTGGACTCCAAACATTTGGAGAGCAATATTTTATGTCTTATTATCCTCCTCATGTTGGGGGGAAACCTTTGGTCACCCACTATGACAGTACTCCGTCACTTTTTGGTCAACCTAATGTTGAAATGAATGTTTATCAATGGAAGCCCACTCTGCCTATCCAATCAAAAATGTTTGTACACTCGTATCAACCAGTCCAACCTGTTACACCCACACCATTTCCACTTGTTAATACATCTTTACCCTTGTTACAAAATTAAAATGTTGTACAATGACCTTTTCAGGCAGGTCCTTCAACTCAACACCCTTAAGTATTGGGTCCATAGACTCCAAATCCTTCGGTTAATTTACAACAACCTGTATCTGGAATCATTTATTCACAAGCTAGTTTACTATTTTATGGGATGTCACAACCACCATCTAGTTATACCTATCCTCAAATGAATCCAAGTTATTCTAATTTGGGTTATAACATTGGTGGGAAGACCCCTTGGCAGCCTCAGGCGCAAATACCTTAGACTTCATTTCAATAAGTATCATATGCAGGTTTTGGTCAACATAATCCTCAAGTTTTTGCTTTTCAAAAGAACCCCTATCTGGGTTACCAACAGCAGATTCCTTATGTTGGTGATCAAAGGCCTGTTGCTCAAGCAATTCCATCATACCCTGGCTATGCTTAACCTGAACATAATTGAAATTTTCCCTTTGTTGCAACTTTAGAGTTACCAGATTTAAATTAGCTAACTAGTGATCCAATCAATTATGCTCCTTGGTGGCCGGTGATACCTCACAAATTACCCTCGGATATTCCTAAGTTCAATGGAAACCCTGGGGAAGACCCGTCAACTCATGTCATGAATTATCATTTGTAGTGTTCATCAAACTCCCTAAATGATGATTTTGTCTAACTACGTCTTTTCCAGTGTACGCTTACTGGTCCGACTACAAAATGGTATATTAAGTTATCTAGAGCTTATTTTGATAATTTCACTTCCCTAGCTACTATATTTCTGACTCACTTCCAGTTACCCATATGATATGAAACTGGGACGAAACTCTTGACCAATTTCAAATAGACTAATGCTACTCACATTTCTGATCATATTCATGAGTGGTGTCGTTGTCCTAGAATGGTTAAGACATTTGTTCCATATCAGCTTCTTGCTGAGTGGTTCATTAAGTCCCTGTTACCATCTAATACTGAGGATGTGGCTAAGGGTGGTGTCTTCACAAAAGAGCAGGTTATTGCTCATGCCCAATATTTAGACTTGATTTATACTCAGTCTGGCATGCTCTATGAAAAAATTCCTAACGTGCCGAGATCTAATTTTACTATTCCTCCTCAATTAAAGGACTCCCATGTGAGAGATGGCTTGATTGGAATTGCAAGCACACATCATACTACTGCATCTGATCCTACACCTTCTTTTGAAATTAATTCCATGTCGTTTGACAAGGGAAAAAGTGACAAGCAACCCGAAAGTAAGAAAAAAGGGAAATCTAAGAAAAAGAAAACTTCTAACCTGCAGGAAAAGTCATCTCATCAATTGTTTGGACCTAGGAAACTTCATTATCCATGCATAATCTGTATTGAGGAACACTTTGTTTAGGATTGTCCTCACCGCACTGAAGTCTCAAAAATCATTAAGACTTCCCATGTGCCAGCTGTGTTGACAGATCTGTTTCCAAATCTGGACACAAATTTGGTTGCTACGGATCAAGCTTCTAGTTCCCAAGTACTTATGTTATCTATCAAAAAACCTTCAATAGATATTTTGGTGTCAACACGTAATAAATATTATGGTAGTCAGGCCACTAATCAACCTACTACCTCAACTATGAATCCCTCTACGGCATCGATACTGCCTACTTCTATTCCTGAATTTACAATTAAGCCACCTAAGGGAGTAATTCACAAATCCACATATAATCCTCAAGAAAGAGCTGCTCAAAATTATAATATAGTTGAATATTTGGCTCAATCCCCTTCATCTATGTCTTCTCTTGAGGTATTACAAAATTTTCCCTCCCAAAAACAAGCTTTATTGTCGGCTATTGGTGGTATTTATGTGACTGATTCCAATCTTGTCATCTTTAATCATACGGGCTATGTGCCGCAACTACCAGCAGAATTGGCATTCTCCATGCAATTAAATGTTCTCAATCACCTTGTTCATCATACTATTATTGATGAAGGAGCATCTACATGCATTATGTCTCTAAATTTTTAAAAGTCACTTGGCTCGCCGCGCTTATCTCAACCATCAACGACATTGAAGGCTTTTGATGGACGTACATATAATCCTTGTGGTATTGTTAATAAACTGCATGTTGAACTAGGGAGAAAAACAATGAATGTTGATGTCGAGGTTGTTGACAGACCCCTTGACTATAATATTCTACTTGGAAGGCCATGGGTATATGCTATGACTGTAATTGTTTCTATATATTTTAGAATGATTTCATTTCCATATAAAGGTACTATCCCAGTCATTAATCATCTATCCTTCTTTGCCTCCTTCGCAGGTAAATGGAAGTGTTCCATTCGTTCACGCACCCCAACTAGCACTTCAAGACATTGGTGTAGGACTCTTAAAGGATTCCACTTTCATGGGAACCTTTGCATTACTGTCGCCCGTGACGTCGGTAGAAATTGCAAGTATAGAGACTTGATACATGATCTCTTCCACTCCATCTAGCTTAAGGGAGAGTACGAGTGATTCTGAAATTGTTACGTTGGATGGGTTTCTACCGCCCAACCCTATTGAGCTGACATAGCAATCAATCTATCTGGCTTGGGTGACGAATCTGAAATTAGCGTCACCGGTCGTTTAGGTTGATCATTCCTTAGATTTTGGTACTCCATATGATCCTTTTTCCTCAATTTTCTTGACATATGAGAATATTTTGGAAGCCATGCTGTCAGAAGGAGAACCATGGGAATATCATCATCATTATTCCCATCTTTCTAATTATCAAGAAAATTATCTTAGTGAAGTATATCACCCTTCAATCAAAAATTTCTTTTCGAATTCCTTACCTACTAATGAAATCAATTCCGAGTGAAATCTGTCAAATATTGAAGAAACCATTTCTATCGATATTTTGACCAAACCTGGCATTGTAGAAAATTTTCATGTCGGTGTATCTTGTATTCCATCAGAACTCGAATCATATCGCTCTCTATTTTGTGAATTTCGTGATGTATTTTTTTGGTCTTACAAGGAAATGCCAGACATAGATACTAGTATTGTTGAACACACTATTAATATGTATCCTGATGTCACACCAGTGTGTCAACAACTTCATCCTGTTCATCCAAAGAAAGCCGTTGTCATCAAAGCAGAAGTTGAAAAACTTTTGCATGCTAGTTTCATTTACCTTGTTCCGCTAACTAAGTGGGTTTCCAATATCATTCCTGTCATGAAAAAATAAGGAACCATCAGAGTGTGCGTCGATTATCTGGACGTCAAAATTGCTTGTCCAAAAGACAACTATCCTACTCCCTTTATCGACCAGATTATTGACGATTGTGCTAGATGTGAAATATTTTCGTTCATGGATGGATTTTCTAGCTACAATTAGATCAATATCCATCAAGAGGATCAACATAAGACACCATTCATATATCCTTGGGGCACATTCACTTATAGGAAACTATCGTTTGGTTTAAAGAATGCTAGGGAAACTTTTCAGAGAGTAATGGATTATGCTTTCAATGAAATCAAGCACATTGTTCAACCTTATCTACATGATTTACTCACACATTCATGAAGTCGGACTGATCACCCGATGCATCTAAGAGCCATCTTCTTACGCTTCCAACACTATAAAATACACCTCAGTCCACATAAATGTGTGTTTTGTGTTGGTTCTGGTCATTTTATTGGATTCGTAGTCCCAAAAGAAGGAATTCGAATCGACCCATTGAAGGTTCAGCCTATTCTCTATTTTCCTGCACCATCAAATTTACTTCAGATACAGAAACTTCAAGGAAAGGCTAACTTCCTAAGAAGGTTTATTCCAAACTACGCTGAAATGACTAAAGGATTTACTCGACTCTTGAAAAAGGGGGTTCCTTTCCATTGGGACCAAGTTGTGCAAGCTTCTTTTGATGCTGTCAAGGACACTCTTGTCTGAGCCTCATTAATGTATCCCCCTAATTATCAAAATGATTATTTCCTATGTATCGTTGTGGTTGAAACAACCATTGCTATGGTTTCGGTCCAAGTAGAAAATGGAATTGAACATCCAATCTATTATTTGATTCGTAATCTCAATGGTACGGAAGTTAAGTATGCATACGTAGAAAATCTTGCCTCGGCAGCTGTTCAAGCTGTCCAAATATTTTGCCACTATATCCTGCTCTAAAAGGCCACTGTCATTTCAGATTTTAGCCCCTTGACTTATATATTATCATGTCAATTGCTGGGGGAAAAATATTCAAAATGGATTGTCATTTTGCAGGAATTTGATTTGGAATTCATCAAATCGAAGTCAAAGAAGTCTTTAGTTTTGGTCAAGGAAACTTTTAGGGGCTAATATTCGCAGGCGGGCTAATTTTCCATGGTTTTTCCAAAAAAAATATTCGCCAATTTCCATTTTTTTATAAAAATGATTCGCCCAAATTTTACAATATAAAATTATTTTATGCTAAAAATCGCCAACATTATATAGAAATTATATATAATATCATTATAAATTTCAATAATTTAAGAAATACATCAATAAAATTTTTATAGTTTGCATATTAGCGACTAGTGAGATTCGCCAATTTTTTAAACTTCAAGATACTTTTCCATCCTTAAAATTTTCCCTGGTTTTGGTTGAGCTTCTCTGTGACCTTCAATTCCTGATGAGTCTTTGTTTCTGATTGGATCATCTGATCCTTGGTATGGTGATTTCATCATTTATCTCCAAACTCAAACTTTTCGGCCTGATACCTCTCACTCTAAACAACGACGTATTTGATACCAAGCCAAATATTATCTAATCGTCAGTGATACACTTTATCGTCATGGTGTCGATACTATTTTAAGAAGGTGCCTCACTCATGAGGAGGCCGAAAAGGTTTTAAATTATTATCTTGTTGGGGCTTGTGGTGGACATTTATATGGATACGCTACCACGCAAAAGATACTTCGTGCTGGTTAATTTTGGCCTACAATATTTTGTGATTGCATCCTCATGTTCAGAAGTTGTCATGCGTGCCGGATTTTTTATCATAATATCTGCAAACTGCCAGCGACAATGCATGCATTCTGTTGTATCTGTGGGACCATTTTCAAAATGGGGTATTGACTTCATGACCTGTAACCCTCGTTCATTCGGGGGGCATGGTTATATTATTGTTGCAGTCGACTACTTTACCAAATGGGCTGAAGTGATGCCTACATTCAACAACATACGATAGACAACTGCATTGTTTTTCTTTAATCATGTTATTGCATAGTTTGGGGTCCCACAAGCTATAGTTACAGATCATGTGAAGCATTTTCACAACCACATGATGACTGAATTAACTGCCAAGTTAGGATTGTCACATGATAATTCTACTCCTTATTATCCACAATCAAATGGACAAGTTGAGGCTATCAGCAAGATTCTTAAACGTATGCTTCAACGAATGACATGAGTTCGTAAAAGAAACTGGCATTTGATGCTATACTTGGCCTTGTAGGCATATCGAACCTCAGTGATAAACACAACTGGATTTACTCCCTTTCAATTGGTGTATGGTCAGGAAGCTATCTTGCCAATCCAATGTGAAATACTGTCGTTAAAACTCACAATAAACTTGTTACCTGACACCTCAAAATAAGAAGCACATCTTTTTAACCTCATCCATATTTATGAAACACGTTGTGAAGCCCAAATGGCTAACAAAGTGCATAAGAGATGTATAAAGGTGCAATACGACAAAAATGTTCGGCCTCGCATTCTCTCATAGGGCGACCTGGTCCTACTTTATGATCAAGAAGCTGATGTAATAGGTACAGGGAAATTTGAGCCATTATGGCATGGCCCCTATATTTTCAAAAGAGTTCTTGCTAAGGGTGCCAATGAGTTAGTTGATTACGATTGATTTCCATTGGCGCAGCCCATAAATGGGTTGTATCTAAAACTTTACTATGGTTAATCATGAGCGTAGTAGTTTTTTGTATTATATTGTACATATATTTTGTTGATTTGCATTCACTGTCTTAGTTTATTTTTATATTTTTCTTGATGTTAGTAATCCATTTTACATTTCATCGCAGATGTCTGAATCTTTGGAACGATTTGTTGGATATGTGATGGTGCTTGTCGTAGTACGCAGAATCTATCCTTTGTAGCGTTGGCTGTTTTTGCTCTGAATGACGAGTTAATGAGTTTTCAAGAGATTTTTATCAGTAGATCAATGAGAAATATTGTTGAGTATAGCACGTTGATTGAACATCTCTCTAATGCCATTTCATTTGTTATTAGCTGCATCATCATAAGGTTAGAATCACAACTTGTGGTATTACAACTTACTAGTGTTTATACTGTTAGAAATCTAATACTACATCGATTGTTCCTAAGAGTTTGACTTTTGGAAAGACACTTTGATTTTATTCAATATCAACACATTTCCAGAAATTTGAACACATTGACTGATTCTTTAGGTAATCAAGTTTTAGAAAGACATTTGAAACATATGTAAAGAAAGCATTCACATCATTGAATAGGATTGCACAATAAACATAGGAAAACACTGAAATAAAATAGATATATAGTTGTAGGTTCTTACAAAAATTTGTGCCCAAGACACATTGGTCATATGACCTCAAAATGTATGAAAAATGTCAAAAGTAAATTAGTGGTGCTCGTGGTAACATGCTATAGATCTAGCTATCATACGTAGTAACCACATCCAACGATTAGGAACACCTATAGTGTGACCCTGCAGTCGCATGGGTAACTCTTCGATCTAGAAATCCAGAATCCCAAAGGTCAACCCCTCTATGTGCTACCAAAGCTTAATCAAAGTTTCAGCCATATCAAGATCCTAAAGGACTGCTCTCCCGACAGCCCTCTATGTGGGCTCATCTGCTACACGCTCTGGTTCCTCCACCGGTTGAACTCAACCAACATTTGCATTACATCAAACATTTAGTTTAGTCTTGGGAAAACATCAGAAATTAAAAAAACATTGTATAAACCTTAAAAAATAAAAAACATGGTCAAAAAATTCGTACCTATTGCACCCCACTAAGCACCTTCTGGTAAATCTAAATCTGGATCTCCTCATAAATCAATGCCTACGTATGCATACTCATCGATGGCGACAATATGTCACCTGAACCAGGTGAAGAACGCAACCAAGAACACAATGGTTGATTGGCATGCATGCCTACCCATGAGTTATACCCTTCTCTACATCCACAGATCTCTAGGATTAGACACATCTAGTGTCACATGATGTGGATGCATCAGCGGAATTCGTTCTAAGGAAAATGATATGAGGATAGAACCATAACTAAATTTATTCTTCCTTCCTCCCTTTTCTTTGTTTAATTGTTCTTTTATCTGAGAAAGAACATCTTCAGACTAGTTGATGACTATTGGCTCCATACACTCTAGCGCATATTGCATATACGATCTATTCGCTACACATAGTGTAACGGTGCCAGCAAGTTTTGCGATCTTGAAAAGTATGGTTCTCAAAGGAAAATCTCTAACATCCCAGATGTTTATATTTTCATATTTGCTTGGCTCTGCCCCTAGATAGAAATGTTGCGAAACATAATATCTCACAGTCTCTCCTCCAAGAATAGACCCTGAGAGAGAAATAGGAAAGCCTCTCCTCGACAAATCTATAAGAAAGGATACATCCTCTACTGTTATGGGAATGACTTGGTTCTTAATATCAAATTCCTCGATAGCTAGATCCCATACTTGAACTAATAACTCCAAGAGTTCTATTTGTTGCCTCATCCCTAACAACCGGAAGTATTTTAACAGTCCACAATCCCTTAAGGCTCTTACTGTGCCGAGATCATTTAGGGAAATCATATCTTGTTCTTCATGCTCTCTTTCCCTCCATGTAATCATCATTGTAATCCAATGAAAACCTCAAATATAACCATAAGAACCATTCAATTCCATTCAATGCAAAAAAATGGGCAACTTTTGGGCATGATGAAAAAATAAAAAATGAAGATTGTGCCCAATGCAACTCTAGATAAGAGACAGTGCATTGTATATACAACTAGCCTTCATTTTAGTAGCTATGAAACACACCTTTCGAAGTCCAAGGGTGTGTTTCCCTCTTTAGGAGTAGAATTTAGCCTAGGGCCCCCAAAACCCTAAAAATTTGCATTGAAAAGAAATGAAATGATTACTGAAGGAAAGAGAGGGTTCATGACACTAACCTGGATCAAATGGAAATGAAGTCCATCCACAGAAATGATTGCAATCAACAGCTGAAGTTTAGAGTTAAAATCAGGTTCAGAGCTCCAAAATGCAAATGGTAACTATGGAATGGTAAAAATGAATAGTAAAACTCTTTTTAACAGTCATTTAATTGTTTGAAAATAATATTTATTGCTATGACTATGGTTTTATTATGTTTTTATCATGAAACAGGTATTTTTAATCCATTTGATGTTGTTCTAAACAAATCTTACAACTGATGAACATATTAGTCATGCAGATTTATTTCAAGAATGATTTGACCACAAAGCATACATCTTCTCCTTATTTTTCTATCTTTGTTAAAAATGAAAAAGGATTTGAAGTGCACTTTTATCTCTTTTTCGAGCTTCAATAACAGCGAAAAAGGAACCCCTAGAGTCTTCTTTTAGCTCTTTTAAGACTATGATAATGTGAAAAAAAATTCGAGCACTTGTCTTTTCAAGCTCGTAAAAGTAAATGAATTGATATCTACTCAGTATAAGTTTAACCCTTTTCCAGACTGAGATAGATTATTTATGAAAAAGAAATACTTTGGTCGAACATGGCTAAAGAGGTTCTCTCAAATATTATTTTACACTTTTTCGGATTTGAGCGACAACTTTACGAAAAAGTACTTATGGAGTTTTCTTTCGTCCTCTTTTTCAAACTCTCTAAATATGAAAAAGGACTGAGATGTCACTGTCATTAAGCTCGTTAAAACATAAATAATGACGGGCTTGTCAATCATGGAAAGAATCGAGTTTCATTCATCGCTAGAATCAGTAAATTATTAAATAGCGATACTTTATTCGCCTGAAGGGTTGAATTATAGATCAAGAAAATGTTATCAAACCTTGTTAAAAAATAAAGAGGTACTAGTCGATAAATGATAGGGGAAAATTTTGGGAAATTGAACATAACTTTTAACGGTAGCAGGTCACTCTTGAACATGACACTTCACTCCATCACCGTGACTATTTGGGTTGGGTAATATTTTTGACGGTTCATTCACGCCTATGGTTCATCATACCTTCACTTCAGTTTTGGGTCAATGTTGCCAACTCATCTCAGTGTCATCGACATGTTCAAGAGAAGTCATCTAGTGAATACTCATCCTTCTGCAATACTCATAAACCTTCATTCTCATGATAGTCATCCCTGAACATTGCTATATCAAGTCATACTTTTGTCTCCGAAATCAGTAACTCCTATTTCGCAATAAGGTGGCTTCCTGTCGACGAAAAATCATTATCTAGGAAGTTCACTTAGAAACATCATATTCCAGTACCATGAGGCTTGTTACAACATTGACAATATCCTCACTTCCTAACTTTTGACCAAAATATTTTGTTTGGCATTCGACATCAAATCATCTATTCATGCCTTACAAAATGTACTACAGTACCTTGAGGGCCATTGACATCAATGGTGGGTCTCTCGAGTTTGTTAGCAACTCACATCATTAGCTGGTAATAAAATGATGTATTCCCATGTTCGACTACAAATCATGTATTCACATGGTTAGAATTGTACCTGAATGATCGAGTGAATGAGATAAGAAGACATAGGATCTAGTTTCAGCCATCTAGGCTATGATTTCAGGATTGTTGTACACATCATCTATACGATGATCTCACATACATATTGTCATCTGAACATGGGCCTATATCTGTAGGCATGGCTGTATTGGGAAACATTCCAATGTAGATGACTTTCTGAATTATGTACATGTTATTAGAAAGTTTATGTGCTGAGCATGGGAATGCATTCCCTCAGAAATTTATGATCAAGAGGATATATCATGATGTAATGTATGGTAAGATTGATGTAGGTCACCACTCCACTTCATCTCGAGCCCATCACAGTGTAAAGCATCTCAATCAAAATATTGTTATTATTATTCTGACTTCATGCTTTAGTGGAAAATTGTTATAAGTCAATTTGGGCACCATTCCCAATAACCTAGTTAACTGGACATCATCTCTAGAACCAATGAATAGGGTCTATCATCCCCTATAATTTTAGTTGTTACATGCCCTAAGATAAAGAACAAGACAAATGATCCATGAATTTCATTGAAAAGGTTTCCAAGATTTGAAGTTTATATTATATCATATGAGAGCTCACCAACACTACCTCTAAAGGGACTAAGTGCATTGCATATGAAGGTAACCCCACTCAAGGGTGCTTTTCAAAGCACTTCCCGACACTCATGGGCATGTTGGTCACATTGGGAGTGAAATTCTCATTGTTCTGGAATCTCCACTTGGCCAATGCCTTCTAGAAGAGTTCACATGTGTCAAACTTTGAATCCATGTGTCCATTTGATACCTCTGACACTGAAAACATGTCTTTCCTATTATTAGAAATTCATTGATTGTAAAACTACCTTAAGCTCCTCTATAAATTGAGCACAGATCCTAGTGTTTGATAGGGAAGAATTTCAGTAGAGAAATGCTAATTGAATTTCAATTGAGGAATTGATTTGAGTGACATGCTGCTGGAGAGATGTGCATTGTGATGAGGCTAGGGTGCTTTCGGAGATGGTGACACTAAATCAATCACTGGGTTGTAACCTCCCCTTATATCCATTAATAAATATTGTTGCTTACTTTCCCACATATGTATCTGTATAAGATTCTATATTTCATATTATGAATTCTTATTTGATATATATGGTTCATGTTTTACTGATTTAACTAAATAACTTGGATAGACATCTGTATTATTGCTATATTTTGTTGTTTAGTGTTCATCTTTGTAGGAAATATTTTGGTGATCTAGCTCAGAAATGAAGCTACAACAAGAACGACAGAAGGAGAATAGGAAGTGCTTGGATTCCAAGTAAGTTATTTTATCTGTTCTGTGTGTCTATTTACTGTTAGGAAAATTATATGCAAAGTCTTTAACCTATTTTTTTAGATGAGCACTACATTTAGGGAAGAATGTTTTATCCGTAATCCATAATTCCGCATAACAAGTTGGTTCGAGATAATTATGGCCAAAAAGTTTGAGCTTGAAGATACATGATAATATCTCCATACTATTATCCATCCATAATTTTGACATATGAAAAGATGGCTAAAAAAGGTCTTTTAGTCTTCAAGAAACAAATTTCATGCAAAATTTGTGACTTCTTGAAGCCTCTGTTGTTTCCACAAAAATCCCTCAAAGAAGTCCTGCTGATTCCCAAAGAAAACTATTATGGAGCCATTTTCCATCATTCCATAAATCCATTTTCACCCACTTTTCATCCATGTTTGCCTAACCTAATCATCCATTTTTCCTCTGAAAAGTCCCCTTTCCCCTTTTATTTTCCTCATTCTCCCATTAAAAATTTCACCCTTTCCTCAAAATTCCCTTTAAAACCATGTAAATCCCCTTTATTTGGCTTTAAAACCCTTCCTTTACTCTACCAGAACCCTCAAAAAGCTTCAAAAAACCCCATTTCGGCCATTTTCCGCTCATTTTAAACCCTTAGGCCTTAAGCACCTTTCGCACAAGCCCCAACCCCTTTTCCACCATAAGACTAGCTTCGCGACCATCGGCTCATGTCTCTTAAGCCCCCATCGCTATCGGCATTCAGCGTTTTCAAATTTTTCATCCCTTTCCCTTTTTCCCGCCAATGCGATATTATGAGGGCTTAAATATTTCGTCCCTACTTCTCATATAACCCAGTCCTGTGACCATAGTCTTAAGTGCCCATCACATCAGCGCAATCCAAATTTTCTGCTTCCATCTTCTTTTTCCGCCGATGGCCGATCGGCTGATGAAATCATAATCGTCCATATCCCCAAGGATCGGATGGTTATTGCACTTCCCGCTCCATTGCACATCGTGGCCTCTCGATTCCGTTTTACCCCACTGATGCGATCCCCCGATAAAGTCCTAACCATTGATCTGTTTCCAGATCTGACGGTTCTCCATTCATCACCCTTGCCCCTCTCATCGCTCATCAATGATCCTATTTTCCTAGTGCCCATACCCTTTACCCCGCTGATGGCTGATCGTGCGATTGGATCTAAGCCATCCATTTCCTCAAAGATCCGACGACTCGCGCTGATTTCCATTTTCCTCTACCCGACGGCACCTTCCACGCACAGGTCAAACATAATAGTGCCCTCGTAGTTGACTCCTTGGGATGTGTGAAATCTTCATCTAATGGCCAGGATTCATTGTAGAGGCACCGAGTCCACAAAGCTGTCCGTACCCTAAGTGCCCCTGCTATGTGTATTTTCTTTATATTTTCCATATGTCCCGCTGGTCCCACCTGACCATGCTGGGGCCTTTCTAACATGTTTTCCACGTGATCTCCACTGTTGATCTGTTTCCCCTCCCCAGATCTAACAGCCCATAAATTTTTTCACTCCCGCCTTTGTTTTCCTTTATGTATTCGCCCAAACATGGATTATTCCACTATAACACTATAAACCCATGGCGCATTGTGTTTAACCAACTTCAAAGCCTCCCTGCTACGTGACAAAGTGGCTTATGTCAACTTGGCCCCAACATAAGTTTTCCTACACATCTTGTGTATTTTTCGCGCTCGCTTACAATCGTAGATCTAGGCCCCCCAGATTGGGCAGTCTAAAACCTTTTTCGCGTTCATTTCACAATAAAGTTGATTGCCCATTTTGAACGCAAAATGGGTGGTTTTCAGGAGCATACGTGTCAACCATTGGCATGTATCATGTTCCCCTAGGGAAAAACCATTTACTACCCATCCCTCATGCGAAAACCACTGTCAGTTTTCCGGAACCTCTTTTTTATGTCTCGCGCCATAATCCTGTTTAAACCCTTCTCCATCTGGTTTCCACCATGGAAGCTCACCCCACTGCATTTCACCTCCTCTGCACTGCTCCTCCACCCCGCTGAGCCTTCTGAAGCAATTAAAACCACCTCTACAAGATTTTATAACATTTTTAGTGTTGGTTGTAGGTTTTAATGGTGGTTAAATTACAAAGCCATCCCATAGTCAGATATTAGTGACATAGGCTGAAGGTGACGATCTTCGGGCCGTGATCAATTTAAAGGGATATTTGGGGTTTATTATTGTTGTTTATCAGTGTCTCATGAACATTGGTGAATAGAAAAACCCTCCAGCATAGAAGGAAGCCAAACCACCTATACACAAAGGAAACAAGACATATCAGCATAAGAAGGTCTCGAATGCCACATCTACAACAGCTATTACACTACCAAAAGGACACCTGCCTCCCATTTTACTTTCCATAGACACTTTGACAACCATCCTGTTGAAAAAACCTCTGTGAAACTGTCAAAACATTTATTACACATTCATGGGGCTACAAAACCCAAAAAAACTGACAGTTTTCCTATCCGAGGAGTCAAACAGGGTACTTCAGCCGCAATTATCTTCAAAGAAACACTTCAGAGTTATTACCATGCCTACTAGATATGCATAAAAATAGGAAAAACTACCAAAATGGTACAAGCAGTCAATGCTATGTTTATTGAGTAGAATGGGCATTCAAACACTTCTCCCACTCTTTCTTAATTCATATTTATTACCAGTTTTGCAACACTCTTCCTCTTTTCACCTATATGTATCCACAGCAAACTCATTGTAAAAGGATGGGGAATTGTTAATTGTCTGAACTGTTACTGAGTAAGAGTTTCTGAGTAGTTTGTAATATAGTAGGCTGCGAAGAAAAGCATTGGACTATAAAAGCTATTGGACTCAAAGTATGTAACTGGTTTTTCACATCAATAGACAAGCAGATTCACGAGATCCTGATCTAAATCATTGGTGATGTTATTCTCACTGTAATTGTTATTCTCCTTATGTTTCCATTGTGTTCATATTCTCTGATAAACAACAACAAATATAGAGTAGGATATACTGCAAAGTACCCTAGCTCTCACTAAAAGTCCTTATCTTTATGTTTTCTGCTAAATGTGTATTTGGGAATGATTTCAATAGAGTATAACTAGTAAATTAATGTTGGTGAGCCCATATCTTGCTGAGTATAACTTGAGATGTTTTTCTTGAATGATATTTTCACTACATGCTAAGTAGAGTCCTAAGCAAGGAAGTTTATGGTTAGCCCTATCCCTTGTTTAGTCTTCAACAACTGTTCTGAAGATTTCCCTTTAAGAGTTTTCCAAAAGCAGGATAGGTTAAAAGTCCTTAACTAATCTTAGGTGAGTTTTTTTGTTTATCTTAAATGTTTTATTCTTAAGAGTATGCCAAAAGCAGGATAGGTTAAAAATCCTTACCTGATCCTAGGCCGCCCTTTGTTTTCTTATATGTTGCTCCCTTCACCTCACTCCTTAATGTTTCATACCACAAACTCAACTTAAAAGATCTTCTGATATAGATGACTTTCCCTTTGAAAACCATTGAATAGTTTTCGTGCAAGTAAACCCTTTTATGACTCCATAGCTGTTGTGTAACTAGCTCCAAAAATAGAAGAAAAGAGATATGAACGCCTTCGAAATAAGCCACTTCGAGGGGGCAACCTCCAATACATTACATAAATGAACAATTCTTGGATGATACAATTTAAAAAACCTCCTTTCTATATATAGGAGTCCATGGGGCCATAATGTAATCCTAGTGGGCCACAATGTAATCCTAGCCGACCTAACAATAATAACTTAAGGGCACAATAATAACAAAATGGGGGTTACAAGGGTACAATAATAACAATAAGGGGTTTACACTAACAATAATAAGGGACTATACTAGTGATATAGGGACCTAACATGCCCCTCTCCTTCAAAACAAGTGTTGTCCTCAACGCTTGAGTAGCTCTGGGTGCTTCTGTATAAAATTCTCATCCTCCCATGTAGAATCTTCAGTGGGTAAGTTCTTCCACTTGATGAGATACTCCGAAATTGATCGTAATTTTCTTTAGTTCTTGTTTCTATGACGGCCTCATAAATAAATTTTCGATGTCATGTTCATCTTCCCGTTGTTTCATTAGATTCTCACATCAAAGTTGGGTTATCCTTTCGAGAGTTGAGAATTTGTTGTTGATGCTCGATGATCTTCCACTAATTTATCATCCATATTTGCTATTATTTGATCCTTCAAACCATCCAACTTAGCCTCCATTTCTTCTTTTAAACCATTTATTTCCATCTTCAATTGCTCTTCGTAAGATCGAAACTTGTTGCACTTGTACCGTAATTTCGATATCTCATACCTGCACCTTCCTTTCATGCATCATAGTATAGCTTTTGAGGGATTAATGGGTATGCAATTATTTTTTGGAGGCATAATATAACTCATTACTGACACAAATTCTTCAATCTGCCCTTGGAATCAATTCAACTTGATTCTTCAAACAAGACTTATGCAATTCGGAAAAAACAATACACACCTTTACTCGCTTTCGAGGAGCCCTTATATTGAAATTGAATTATCTCTGTAATTGAAAACATTAAATATCTGCATCACCTCATAGTATCCTTCCAAGCTTTCAAATGCCACAGGTCTGACCTAATTTGGATTCTCCAAGACAAAGTTGTGTCCAATCTCCCACAATGACCTAATTATGGACTGGTTCAGTAGTGCGAACTTGTACGACTTACCACGTGTCACTGTTTCGTCCTTTGTCTCTGAAATTGATAGCCAAGAAACTAAATTCTGTTTAATTGCGACCAATTTTTACGGCACTCCAATCCGATGCCCAGAGAGAGAGTTATTGAACTTTTCCCACGATCACCTCTTTGAGATGAAATTCAGGAGCCTGAAAAAGCACTACCTTCCACAGATCATATCTCCAAAAAATATTGCGAACCAAGTTCTGAAATTTTTTGACGAATTTCCTCAGGATTTCAGCTTCGCACCATATGAATTTCTGTACCGAACTCTGTGAAGGTATCTTTATAAAGCAAATTCCACGATGACCAAAGCTCTGAGCCTCGAAAATACCAACTTCCAGATGATATCTTCATTGAACTGTCCTGACACCAAGCTCCCACACTCTACTAATCACCCTCAAGCTCGACACTCCCCCCCCCCCCCCCCCGTAGGAAAATTAAAGGAAAATTCCACGATGACATGTTTGGAGCAGCGAAACCTCTAGAATCAAGCTCCTCGAATACCAAACATGTAACTACCCAGTGTCAGAAGAAAAGAGATATGAACGGCTTAGAAATAAGCCACTTTGAGGGGGAAACCTCCAATACATTACATGAATGAACAATTCTTGGATGATTCAAATTACAAAACCTCCTTTCTATATATAGGAGTCCATGGGGCTACAATGTAATCCTAGTGGGGCCACAATGTAATCCTAGCCGACCTAACAATAATAATTTAAGGGCACAATAATAACAATATGGGGGTTACAGGGGTACAATAATAACAATAAGGGGGGCTACACTAACATAATAAGGGGCTATACTATTAATATAGGGACTTAACAATAGCCCAAAGGTTTAGCACTGTTTTTTGACCTATCCTCCCATGCTGAAACATCCTTCCACTTATTTTCTCCTTCACTTCACATGACCTTCTCTTTTAATGATCCCCAACCAAAACAAACAAACAAAACCTTTTGTGCTACATAACTAGCCTAATATCATATCATAATCCTTAAAGACATATTCTTTGAAAACACATATAGAGAGATCCCTCTCTGAATCTAAGAGGGCTAGATCCTAGGATTCCAAGTAGTTATGATGTTCCCTTGTCATTTAGTATATCATTCTGCTAAGTCACAGGACCCCAACATAATGGCGACTCCACTGGGAACATTCTGAGTAAACTACAATTTTATACATTCTTTAGAGCTCGGAAAAAACCCGCAACAACCTTATATTGGTAGTTAATTACTGTGGTGGACAACAACTCATCTCAAAACATTTGAAATCATCCACCTGGTGACTCCACAATTCCTAAAATGACAAAAGACTCCACTAGTGATCAATAGGTCTGCTGATTATTCCTAGTTTCACAAGCACTCCACTGGGGCAACCCACACTACCATTAATACATCATACACACCCATGATTAGGAAACTTTGAGGATTAAGTTTTCTTTTTTAAATACTAGTTTACCTCTTAAATATTGTCATATCTGGCTAACGTTTTTCTCTTTGGGTCTGAAACTTAACATACTAGCTTAAAAAAAAATTCATATTAGAGCCTATCCAGATCTGAATCCTCCTTAAATAGTTGATCATCTAGAAAGCATTCTTAGGAAGTCTCCTGCATCAAGAGATCCAACTATTGTCAGACCCATTCATAGAGCTAACTCTGAGCCTAAAGACCTTATAGATCTATCAGATACTCAAGTCGACTTACCCTTTTCAATAAGTTTACCAAAAACTAAGTCACTTAGTGGTATATATTAGACAGACTGTGAGCCTCCAAGTTCACCACAACATAGTGGCCAACATATTAGCATTAGAGAAACCCCTCCATCCACACCTCCTAATCTTCATTTCATTCAAAACTTTGGTTTCTCTCACCCCAAATATACTCAATAGTCTCTTGCTGGTCCCAAAAATTTTGTCATCCATATCCCCACCTGTTCAAAACACTCCTTTCCTCCTAGAAAATGCTATCATGGTAGCATGGTATGCTCCCCTAGTGTTACCACAACCTCTAGTTCCTTTACCAAATGAATATCAGTCCAAAATTCCTCATTTCACTGGAAATGAATCCACTAATTCTCAACAACACATACATAAGATGAATGATGCATTTGACTATATGGAAATAGAAGATGAGACCATTAAGATGAGAATATTTGCCCAAAGCTTAGGAGGAGAAGCCAAGAAATGGTTTAAAGGTTTAACTCCTAATAGTATAAATGATCTCCCTTCTTTACATCAAACATTCATAAACAAATGGGAAATGAGGAAGAACCCTCTCCAAATACTTTCAGATTACAACAAACTCAAGAGAAACACTAGGGAGAGTGTTCAAAGTTATTGTACTAGGTTCAATAGTGTTTATAACGCACTACCCCCAGATTTGAAACTTCCACAAGGCTCAGCTTTGGCCAAATTCCCTGAAGAATTTTATCTTGAAATGGCCTATCAGCCAAGAGAAAGGGATCCCTTGACTTTAGAAGACATGCAGAAGGGAGCTCTTAGTGTGGAAGCAAATCTGATTGAGAAGAGAGCTCGGATGAGGTCTGAAAAGAAGGTAACATATAGGGAAGACACTACACCTTCCGCATCTGATTCAAAACTAGACCATCTTGCCAAGAACATCGACAGGTTAGAAAAAATGATGGAGAGGTTGGTTGTCCAAACAAATGCTTAGAATAGGAATCAGCCTCAAAATTAGAACCATAACTTTAGGAAAAACCCCCCTCAGATGAGACAAAGAGATTTTGATCAACATATCAGACCTCCATTCCAAGAAAATTATGTTGATGAAGATGAGGGAATGATATAAGAGCCAGAAGGGATTGTTATAAACATGCTGGGAGGAAGTAATGAAGACCCTTCCTTTTTCACAGACGATGACTAGGCCACATATACATATTATGATAATGAGGGCTTAGAATCTAAAGACTATAGGTAAGGTTTTAAAAATTCTATCATGGAGGTCCATAAACAATATGACCTTAGGATCAAAAAGAACCCAGAAGCTCCCCAAACAAAGACCTCTGAAACTGCTGCTAAAAATAGGTCTGAAAAAGTGATTAGAAAGGCTATTGAAAACAACAAAGCAGCAACTAAATGTTCTGGTAAAAACAAGGGGAAAGACACTCAAATCACTAATAAACAGAGTGTTGACCTTAGCAGTACTAGTACTTTAGCTAGTGCCCCTGTAAAAATAGTTTTTACTGATGTACATAGTAAAAAACAGCAAGCTGATTTTGCTGATAAATTAGTGACTAACAAGACAGATTTGAGCCTTTCAAAAAATTAGTTCCCTTTCAATTTGGAAAGTGAAATTGCTAAAATAAAAATATTTGTCTCCCTCACTGAGTTAGTCACTCAAGATGTATATAAATGTCAAGTGTTAAAATATTTAAACATAGAGGAAAATAATGACTCTGTCAACTTAAATGATGATCATCCAGCCCCTTTTATTTGGTCCCAAAATTTAAGGAAAGTTCTAAGAAGGAGTGGTCCCTCCTTTCTATTTGAATTTGAATATCCATGACAATATTTTTCACAATGCTATGCATGATTCAGGGGCTTCACATAACCTCATGCCCAAAGTAATCATGGAGATATTAGGCCTTGAGATAACCATACCCTGTAAATATTTGTATTCCTTTAACTCCAGTAGAGTAAAATGTTTAGTCCTGATCAAGGATCTTTGTGTAAACTTGACCCAAATCCCAGCCAAATGCATGGTGATGGATGTGGTAGTGGTTGATGTGCCTCCCAAATATGACATGCTTCTTTCAAGATCATGGGGTGCTAAGATTCAAGGAACTATGCAAATGGACATGACATATGCCACCATCCCTGTCTTCAGTCAACTTAGAAGACTTTATAGGGAATCACACATGAAATTTATGGTGAGCAGTCAAGAAAAATCAGAAAATTCCCCTCTTTATTCTGTCCATACAGACCTAGACTCATTCATTCTTTGCAATGATGAAATATTTGGTGAATTAAAGTTGGATAGTGAGCAAGCACCCAACATAATAGAAAATCTGGAAGGAGAAAATAGGGAGGGAGAAGATCTCAAATAGTTTACTGAACCCAAAAATTATATCAAACAAAACAGAAAGTATGAACCACCCACTATCCATCAGCTTAGTGCCAATCATTAAATTCAAGAAGAAAGGCCTCAAATCCATGAAAACTTTGAGGAACAAGACCAACATAGACATGCTGCAGAACCCATAAAGCTGTGTAATGGTAGTCAAAACACACAGGACAAAGGGGACAGAAATGAAAACAACAACAAGTCCGAAATTAGCCCTCTTTGGAGTATGATTTTTGATGGGTCTTGTAATAGAATTGGTGCAGGAGTAGGTGTGTGGCGTCACAACAAAAAGAATAATCACACTAAAAGCCATTCATACAAGTTAATCTTCCAATGCACAAATAACATAGTAGAGTATGAAGCACTCCTCTTAGGACTACATTTACTGAAGAAATTAGGAGCTAGGAGGATAACTGTTCATGGAGATTCTGAAGTGATCATTAGACAAATAAATGGAGACTACACTGCCAAACATCCAAGACTAAGAGCCTATAGAAATGATGCTATGGACCTTTTAAAAACTTTTGAGGAATATGAACTTGTTTTTGTCCCTAGAGACCAGAACATTCTTGCCAATGGATTAGCTTGTGCTACCAGTTCATGTCAAAGGTCTTATGACAACAAACAGTTCACAGTCAAAGTAAAATATAGGCCAGCTGTCCCAGATAATGAAAGGTATTGGTAGGTCTTTGAGGGAGACAAATAGATAGAGGACTTTTTGCAGTTTAGAAATGAGTTTGAATTGCCAAATTCAGACTCAAAGTATGGTACAAGCTGTCTTAATGAGGAACAACCTGTTGAAAAAGAACCTTCTCCCATTGCAGAAATAAATCTGCTAACCGAAGAGTTTGAAAATCAAACAAAAGAGTACATAAACTCAGAAAGAGAAGATATAGAGGTACTACAGTCTAAATAAAAAGGCTTTCCCAAAGGACTAGCACCTCTAGAAGACCTGTTTGATTTTAATGATGTTGCTAATAAATCAACAATAGAACCCACTGAATCCGATATTGAGGAATGCAACATAGGCAGTAAAGACAAGCCTAAAATGATCAACTTATCCAAAACATTGCTAGCTCACATAAAACTGAAATACATTGAGTTTTTTAAAGAGTTTTCTGATGTATTTTCTTGGAGCTATGAGGATTTAAAGGCATATGATACAGACACTATTCAGCACAAGATACCCCTGAAGGAAAACTAGAAACCACGTAGGCAGAAATCACGTAGAATAAACCCTGTGAAGTTACCTCTGGTTGAAAAAGAAATTAGGAAAATGTATGATGTTGGAATTATTGTCCTTGTGAGATACTCAGAGTGGGTGTCTAATCTTGTAGCTGTAAGAAGGAAAACGGGATAAATAAGGCTCTGTATTGACTTTAGGAACTTGAACAGAGCCTTATTAAAGGACAACTATCCCTTGCCTAAAATGGATCATATCTTACAAAGGGTAGTTGGTTCCAAGAGGATTTCTTTTCTAGATGGATTTTTAGGATATAATTAGATATTAGTACTTCCTGAAGACCAACTGAAAACAGCCTTTACTACTCCTTGGGGCACTTTCATGTATGTGAAAATGCCTTTTGGATTAATGAATGTTGGTGCCACCTTTCAAAGGGCCATGGACATTGCTTTCTCAAAAGAAATGGGCCACTTCATTGTGATTTACTTAGATGACATTACAATCTATTCAAAAACATATGAAGAAAACCTAGTACACCTAAGAAAGGTCTTTGACAAATGTAGAAAGTTTGGGCTATCTTTAAATCCCAAGAAGACATTGTTTGGTCTTCAAGAAGGTAATATTCCTTGTCATATTACATCTGAAAAGGGGATTAAAATAGACCCAAAAATGGTTGAAGGTATATTGCAGATCATTCACCACAGAAACATCAAATAACTTCAATCTTTCATTAGGAAGATTAATTTATTGAGAAGGTTCATACCCAACCTGGAAGAACTCCTTAGGAACATGAAAAATATGCTAAAGA
This sequence comes from Pinus albicaulis, assembly GCA_034641835.2. Classification (NCBI taxonomy): domain Eukaryota; kingdom Viridiplantae; phylum Streptophyta; class Pinopsida; order Pinales; family Pinaceae; genus Pinus; species Pinus albicaulis. Next base: position 1,178,199,541 of record CM076570.1, read on the forward strand.
AAGATATAGGAGTTAAATGGACCTTAGAAGCAAAGAAATCCTTTGAACTGGTCAAACATGCACTCACCCAAGCACCAGTCCTTATTAGTCCTGATTTCACTAAGGACTTCCTCATATTTTACTTTGCATCAGAACATACTGTGGCTGTTGTCCTATTACAGAAAAATCTGGAGGGACAAGAGTAGCCAATTGCATTTTTTAGCAAGGCATTAAGAGATGCACCTCTGAAATATAATATCATGGAAAAATAGGCCTATGCATTGGTCAAAGCCTTGAAGGATTTCATAGTTTATATCTTACACTCTCACATTATTGCATTTGTGCCTAATATAGTGGTAAAAGACATTTTGTCACAAGACCCTGATGGCAAAAGAGGAAAGTGGATTGCTTTGATATTGGAATATGATTTGGAAATTAAACCCACTAAATTCATCAAGGGTCAAGGCCTAGCACAATTAATGGTTGAATATAACTTGCAAGCACTTGATATAAACATGATAGATGCATTAGATGAATAGGAAGAGTTGGAAACCCCCCTTACTGAAGATCATTTCCTCAATTCATCTTGGTATGCGGACATTTTGTATGTGCTTACTAATCTCAATGCTCCTCCTGGTATGTCTAAAACAAAGTCAAGGTTTTTAAAGTTGAAAACTGTTAATTACTGCATTTTAGATAAATGTTTATATTGGAAAGATGCTAGTGGATTATTGCTTAAATGTTTGCCTAAGAAATATGCAGACAGGATCAAGCACAAGTTTCATGAAGGAGAATGTGGAGGCCACCTAAATTGGAAAACCACAGGTAATAAAATCCTTAGAGCTGGCTATTACTGGCCCACCCTCTTTCAAGATGTCCACAAAATGATAGTTGCCTACCACAAATGCCAAATATTTGAAGGCACAAGAAAGCTACTTCCCTTACCATTGCAACTAATCACTGTTGAAGCTCCTTTTCAACAGTGGGGCCTAGACTTCATTGGGGAAATCTATCCTGCCTCATCTGCCCAACAAAAATGGATACTAATAGCCACTGATTATTTCACCAAGTGGATAGAAGCCATCCCTTATAGGAATGCCACAGACTCAATTATCATAAAATTCCTTGAAGACCATATCCTGTCTAGATTTGGCTGTCCTAGGAAAATCATCACTGACAATGTTGTTGCATTTGGTTCTAAAAATATGGTCGATTTCTATCATAGGTATCAGATTGTGCTTGGTCATTCCACAACTTATTATCCTCAAGGTAATGGGTTGGCAGAATCTTCAAATAAGAGCCTGATAAACATAATAAAGAAGCTTCTGGAAGAAAATCATAAGTCATGGCACAACAAGCTGGTACATGCTTTATGGGCAGATAGACTAACAACAAATAAATCAATTAGAATGTCTCCCTATCAGCTGGTTTATGGAGCAGATGTAGTTTTTCCTACCATTTTAGGAGTTCCAGTGATGAATTTGGTCCAAGAAATACAATCAGAAGAAGATAGCATGATGAGAAGGATAAATCAGACCATACATCTTCAACATACTAGGGAAGAAGTTTATAACAGAGCACTGAAAGTACAAGAGAATATCAAAAAGCTGTTCGATAAGAGGAAAAAGGCTAGTGATTTCAAGATTGGTGAAAAATTACTCAAATGGGATTCTAGGAGAGAAGATAAGGGCAAACATGGCAAGTTTGACAATTTATGGCAAGGCCCTTACACCATTCAATCTGTCATTGGTCATGATGCATTTTTTCTACAAAATATGGATGGTACAGACCTGTTTGGGGGTCCTGTCAATGGCAAGATGCTCAAACATTATTTCTGCTAAAACTTGTGTTTAAAGCTTTCATTTTCCATTGTAAATATCACTACTTTGTTTGTTTTGAAAAAAGAAGAATACAAAAACAATAGAAAAGAGAAAAGAGGGAAAACTAGAAAAAGAGAAAGGTATAGCTCCATACCAAAAAAGAAAGAAAATCTGAAAGTGTGCAAGCTTAAATGCCACTCCTTGAAAGAGCACTGTTATCTAGTCATATAGCCTAATCATGGCTAGATAGATTTCAATTTACTGCTGATAGGTTAGTGAAGAATATTTTCCAAACTATTTAATCTTGGCTTATCAATAGACTAGATTAATATAGAAAAATAATGGTTCAAACTTGCTCCAAATCTGAACCAAAGAATCAAAGAGAAAGAATGGCTCTAATCAGCTCAAAACTTGAGCCAAAGATACAAAGAAGACTGGTTCTACCATGCTGAAAACTTGAACTAGGTGGAGAATAGAAAGAAAGCTCCAAAAGATCAAAACCAAAGCTGAAAGAAGGAAAGGAAGGACTTTCATTATTTTCAGATCGTCAAGCCTTCCAAGTTTTGTTCTACTTTTTTGCAAATAAAGGTCTATGTGCACCTTGTTTTGGTGTCATAGCTGTCATAGCAAATTAGATAGCTTAATCCTGGTTTTCTTGTGTTTTCAATTTCTACTTTAGAATGTAGAGAATGAAGTCTGTCAGACAGTTTAATCCTGACAGATAGTAGATAGGTAGAGAAATTTTTGAGTCCAACTGTTTAATCTAGACTCATGGAAGTTATAAGGGTAGATTTAGATTATTTTTTCATGCTTTTAAAGGAATAAAATGTTGATGTCAAAGGTTTTCAAGTCCAAGTGCACCTTATGAAGAAAAAATGTTAGGAAAATAGGTTGTGTAGGTAGTTGTTTGGGGAAAATTGATTGGTTATAATGCAATAATGATCATCTTTTCAAGCAGCATGATCAAAGAAGAAAAGGTTTTCAAAGTGTAGGACATTGATCTACATTCCAGAGATGAATTTCTAAAGTTCTTGACACCTCCAAGGAGCTTCCATCCCCAAGTTGGAGCCACTGTTAGCCATCCATAATTTTGACATGTGTAAAGATGGCTAAAAAATGTCTTTTAGTCTTCAAGAAAAAAATTTCATGCAAAATCTGTGACTTCTTGAAGCCTCTGCTATTTCCACAAAGATCCCTCAAAGAAGGAAACACCGAAGTGTGATGCATCGATGGAGCAAGCATCGTTAGATCTTAAATAGGATCAACGGTGGAGATTGGCTCAGGGGATCGACCATCGGAGAAGAAAAGGAGTGTAGGCGTGACCCTTTGCGGTTTGCGATGGATCATGGACCGTCGGATGGTTGCAATCAATGGCTGAGGTCAGCTTGAGGGATCGGCCATCGGCAAAAGAAAATGCAAGGAGAAAGAGGAAATGCGGAACTATGATGGCTGATAGCTGATGGGCTTAGTGCTCGGTCATGGAGCTGGTCGTATGGTGGAAAAGGGGGCTGGGGCTTAAGCGAAAGGCACTTAAGTCCTAAATTCAAAAGGATGCGGAATTAGGCCGAAATGAAGATTTTTTGAGGATTTTCAGCAGTTTCGATGGGGTAAAAGAAGGGTTTTAAACCAAGTAAAAGAAGATTTACAAGGTTTTAAAGGGATTTCTTGAGGGAATGGAGGAATAATGAAGGAAGTGGAGGGATTTTTAACAGGAAAATATGAATGGAAGAGGGGTTCAAAGAAGTTTTCTTCAAGACAACAACAGGGCTTTGTGAAGACATTAATGAGATGGACCCTTTGGACAAATGGACATAGCAAGGCTTCAAGAAGTCACAAATTTTCTCCAAATTTTTTTCTTGAAGACTAATAGACTTGTTTTACCCATCATAGTATATGAAAAATATATATATGGCTAACATAGCTCACTATAAACTTTTACTTTTTCTTTACTGATTTCTATACGCGACTTTAATGAACCCAACTAGCGTATACAGGTGGCTTTCTTTAAGAAAACTTGCATATGTCTAAAGATCTTATTATGTAGATAATTATTTACTTAGATTAGTGCATCATTCATTCATCAGGTGTATAGTAAGCAGTAACCATGTGAAATAAGAACAGAATAAACCATCTCACATAAGAAACACAGATGAACACTAGGATTTAAGGTGGAAACCTAATTCGGGAGAAAACCACGGCTATTGTCCTCTTTGTCTTCAATATTTATTATAAATAAAAATTCTTACAATATTGTACTAGCGCAGACTCATATTAACATGCAGGCACCCACCTGCAGAAGGCTACAACCTTCTCTCATTCTCCATCTTCTACTAGAAGGGAGCTCTAACCTGTTGATATCGTTTACCAGCTACCACTGGAAGGGAGCTACAACCCCCTGATTCTCGTTTACCAGCCACTCCTGGAAGGGAGCTACGACCCCCTGATCTCATTTACCAGCAACCACTGAAAGGGAGCTATGACCCCCTCACTGAAGGCTCCAACCCTTAGCACCACTACAGACCATGTTTCATCAATTTTCACACTAGATCCAATAGCTTCCACACAACACAACCTGTAGGCCTCTTTTCATCAGATTTTCACACTGGACCCACTCCACACATTTAAACTCAAAGAAAATACATCAAACAATCGCCAGATCACAGATCTAAACATTCCATAAACAAATCTAGAAAATACATAGTCATTTCAGCTCTAGAGATCCTCATCCATCATTGTATTCATAGGCGCATTATTATTTCAAATCTGTCAATAAACTATAACCCATTCCATGCAGATATAATTCAGGGTGAAGTATTCATTAATACCCATACACATGCACACCTTGCACTATGTTCTTCTTCTCCTTATATAAATCTAGCCTTTACCAATACCATGAGTCAAAACCACACAACTACCGGTGGTATTCTTGGATGGAATCAAATAGATGATGTAACGCTCAATCATGTGGGCTAATACCATAGTAATGCCCCCTAGTATCATCTTTTTAGAGTTCAAAAGGCACACGCAACTTGGATCGTTCTTATGTACATGTATACACAACTTTTCTTGTACAAACCCAAGTATAGAACTTGAAATATGAAAGTAACCAATATTCTGTTGGACATTACGCCTTTCTTCTGATAGACTACAAAGCTTTTCCAGAAGACATATACTTCATATTTTACCAAAGATTTTCCATCAAGGAAAACTTCATCAAGTAGGTTGCCATCAAGGACAACATATTGCATCATATTTCCAACAATCTCCCCCTTTGTACTTGATGGCAACCATGATGGTGTTTGATCACCACAACAGATAGATACATTAATTTTTACATCTTTATTCAAACACCAACATACTCTCCCCCTTTGACATCAAAGGCAAAGGGGTAGATCAATACCAAATCAAGGTTTCTCTTTCCTTGTAGAAAGAAGAGCTCTGTAGATCTAATGTGCACTGAATTTACCATGCTCCCCTTGAATTCATGCTAAATCTTCAGACAAATTTTTCAATGAAGTACATGACTCTATAACTCAACCAAGTATGACCATTCCTATCACCAAGGACTCATACTTACATCAATGATCCAACCAAGTGGAATTACATATTTTGACTCAACTACCCAACCAAGTGGGTTTACAAATTTGAACAAGTCCTTACATGACTGAATATAAAAATTTTACATCATAGGTCTCAACATGACCTTTTCATCAAATTACAAATATGACCTTTTATAAAAAATACCTCAAGAGAGAGATCATATTTTAGAACCATCATAATGCCAAAAATGCATTATTCGTAGCAAGGCTAATGCTACCCCTAAGCTTGAGCATCCTGAACATCTTCACCGACCAATTCATCAAAGAATCTTCATCAAGTAGATAATCAAAACATAATATCATATTAGCAGATATAACTGTCAACATCAGATTAACAAATTTATTACTGTCAACAGCATATCAAAAATTGTTCCTGAGTCTGCCTTACTATTTTTCTTATTAGAGAAAAACATACACAATTGTCACCATTGGAACTCATGTGTATATGTGGCTTTAGTTCATGAAACCCACTTATAGAAAGTCAAATAAATAAAATTCACAACTCTATCTCCCCTTGGACTTATACATTCTATACCTTTCTTTTGTTGTCACATCAGATGCCCTGTCAGAAAGATAAATTACCAAAATTACCATACCATCCTTTACACATTGCAGTTGAAGATAACATTATTCTTTCAAGAATGGTGGACTGAAATGGGCATTGACTTATTTCATTCTAAGTCTAAATCCTCCTCACATATGCGATAGGTCAGATCTTTAAACACATATAATTTATCAGCATTTTTGTATCCCATTGCTATGACTTCTCTAGTTTCTTCGTCCATAACCTTGCATTTGGTTGAAGTGAACACAATTATATTTCATTTATCTTCCATTTGACCTACACTTAATAAGTTTCGTTTTAGGCCTTGAACTAATAAGGTATCAACTGGCCTTCTATTTTTGTTAATTATGGCTATACCTTTTCCCAAAATATTTGTTGGACCATCATTTGAAGAATAACCTTACCATCTTGATTTTTCTTAAGAGACTTCATCTTACTCTTATCACCAGTCATGTAATGAGAACATCCACTGTCGATGTACCATTCATCCTTGTCTTTAATTTCATAGAGAGCAAGACCACATCTTACATTTTCTTCTTTATGCTTGTCAACATTAAAGTTGGTGAATCCAACTTTATTTGGTCTTATGATATCATTTGTTTGGCATTCATTCTGTCTATGATGATTCATTGATATGTTCCTGCATTCATTTTCTACATGCCCAAACTTCTTACAAGCATAACATCTTATGTGACTAAAAAAGGGAGCAAAGGTATCATAATAACTTTGCCTCATGATCCTTCTATTGCAATCAATAGCTTTATGTCCAAATTGGTTGCATGAAAAACAATAACCCTTAAAGAAACCTAAGTACCTGGGAGTTGTCGACCTTACTGTGCAGATTCTATTTGTATGCAACTGAAACAATTTTCTTCTACAATTGGCTACAACATGCCCATAATTATGACATATAAAGCATTCAACATTATTGATCAAAGGATAAAATCAATTGTTACTTCTATAGTTAGGAGCGAATGATTTCCTTTGAGAATTCATGATTGTCAGTTGACCTTTTGTCTCTTTCGACACTTCAGGGTTTTCAATGATATCATTTGAATATTTAGCACTTCCTTGTGAACTAGATTCTCCTTTAATAGTTTCATGAAAACCAAGACCAAATTTAATAGAAGGAGACCTTTGACTACTAATAATATTATCTAGAATCTTAGTACTATCTTGAAACCTCAAGTGTTTATCCTTTTCCTCTAATTTGCCTTTTAAAATGTTTACCTCAACTTCCAATCATTGGCATTGCTTCTTCATACTTTCTTTGACCCTCCTTCCTTCTTCTACTTGTTCATTCAATTTTAGAATCTCTTCTTTCATCCCATTTTCTTGTTCTTCAAACGTTTGTAGAAATTCTTCATTCTTCTTATTTGATTTTTCCAGATCTTCTTCGAGAGAGATGATTTCTGCTTCAAGTCCTTCACTGTGATTGGATACTTCATTCTGAAACTTTTGACACTGATCTATCTATTCTCTGTTTGGTTTCTCAATTGAATTTATTTCTTGTAACTGATCAATCAATCTAGAAATCATATCTTTGAAGATACATTCCCTTTCATTAAACAGAATATGTTGATCTTCAACTTCATTCTTGAGATTAAAAATTTCTACTTCTAGATCCATAACATTACTTTTAATTTTGTATTCCCTATGTTCAAAATTGCATGCACAAGGAAGTGAATCACAAGAACAACAATCAATACCTGTTTCATCTTCTTCATTTTCTGCTGCATACGTTTTCTGAGATATCTTCTTCCTTTGAATACCCTTTTTCTTTTGCTTCCTTCCCATCAAGGAAAATTTTAAGGATGGGAAATTATTTTGAAGTTTAAAACATTGGAAAATCTCATCACTCCCTAATATGCAAACTATAAAATGTTTATTGATATATTTGTAAAATTATTCAAATTTATAATGATTTTCTATATACTCTCTATATAATATTGGCAATTTTTAAGTTAAAATAATTTTATATTATAAAATTTGAGTGAATCATTTTTATAAAAAATGCAAATTGGTGAATCTTTTTTTTGGAAAAAACATGGAAAATTAGCCCACTTGCGAATATTAGCCCCTAAAATTTTCCATGCTTCCCATTGAGACGGATCTCGTTTAAGCGATCAAGCTTCTATAGAAGGACCTGCTATGATACCAATTGTTGGGAAAAATACTGAGAGGTGGGGAGGGGGGTGTGAATCAGTATTTATAGCTCACTATAAACTTTTACTTCTTCTTTACTGATTTCTATATGCGACTTTAATGAACCCAAATAGCGTATACACGCGACTATCTTTAAGAAAACTTGCGGATGTCTAGATATCATATTATGCAGATAATTTTTTACTTAGATCAATGCATCATTCATTCATCAGACTTTTAGTAAGAAGTTAGCATGTGCAGTGAGAACAAACTAAATCATCACACATAAGCAACACACATGAATACAAGGATTTAAGGTGGAAACCCAATTTGGGAGAAAACCACCATTGGTGTCGGCTCTGTCTTCAATATTTATTATAAAGAAAACTACTTAAAACCTTGTACTGGCGCAGACTCATACTAGCACACAGTCACCCACCTGTAGAAGGCTGCAACCTTCTATTGTTCTCCCACTTGTACTAGAATGGAGCTCCAACCCCGTGATCTCATTTACCATCTACAACTGGAAGAGAGCTACAACCCCCTACATCTCATTTACCAGCCACTCCTGGAAGGGAGCTACTACCCCCTGATCTCGTTTACCAACAACCACTGGAAGGGAGCTACGACCCCCTCATTGAAGGCTCCAACCCTCGGTACCACTGTAGACTATATTTCATCAATTTTCACACTGGATCCAACAACTTCCACATAACAGAACTTTTATGCCTCTTTTCATCAGATTTTCAGACTGGATCCACTACACACATTTAAGCTCAAAGAACATACATAAAACTAAAAATTATAACCCCATAAATTCATTCATTGGATCATCAATCAACCAACAAACCACTGATATTTAATCATAATCAACTAGCAACATAATCAATATTCAAACAACCCAGATCTGTATGAAGACGTCATTGACAGACAACAATAATACAATAAAACATATCAGAAATTTCCTTCTTCATACTTTAGCAAAACCTTAGATTCCATACGCACTTTTGCTAAAACAAACCTATGTATATACACGCTTTTTCTGAGATGAACTTGCGTATAGATATGAAAACATTACAGTACTTTGCAACTCTTCAGAACAAATAAAAAGCTCAAATCTTACCCTTCACTTCAACAAAAATTCACCAGATCATAGATCTAAAAATTCCATAAACAGATCTAGAAAATACATAGGCATTTCAGGTCTAGAGATCCTAATCCATCATTGTATTCATTGGTGCATTATTATTTCAGATATATCAATAAACTCTAACCATTCCATGCAGATATAATCAAAGTGAAGTATTCATTAATAGCCATACACATGCACACCTTGCACTATGTTCTTCTTCTCCTTATATAGATCTAGCCTTTACCAATACCATGAGTCAAAAGCACACAACTGCCGATGTTATTCTTAGACGGAATAAAATAGATGACATAGCCCTCAATCCTCTGGGATAATACCATGGTAATTCCCCCTGGTATCATCTCTTTAGAGCACAAAAGGCATACGCGACTTGGATCATTCTTATCTGCGTGTATACACGACTTTGCCTGTACAAACCCATGTATAGAACTTGCAATATGAAAAGTTATTCTATTGGAAATTACACCTTTCTTCTGATAGACTACAGAGCTTTTCCAGAAGACATATACTTCATATTTTACCAGAGAGTTGCCATCAAGGATAGCATATTGCATCATATTGCCAATAATCTCCCCCTTTGGACTTGATGGAAACCATGATAGTGTTTGATCACCATGTCAGATAGATACATTAATTTTTACATCTTTGTTCAAAAACCAAGATACTCTCCGCCTTTGACATCAAGGGAAAAGGGGTGGATCAATACCAAATCAAGGTTTCTCTTTCATTGTAGAAAGAAGAGCTCTGTAGATCTGATGTGCACTAAATTTACCATGCTCCCCCTGAGTTCATGCTGAATCTTTAGAAAAAAATTTCAATGAAGTATATGACTCTATAACTCAACCAAGTATGACCATTCCTATCACCAAGGACTCATACTTACATCAATGATCCAACCAAGTGGAATTACATATTTTGACTCAACTACCCAACCAAGTGGGTTTAAAAATTTGAACAAGTCCTTACATGATTGGATATAAAAATTTTACATCATAGGTCTCAACATGACCTTTTTATCAAATTACAGATATGAATTTTTATAAAAAATACCTCAAGAGAGAGATCATATTTCAAAACCATCATAATGCCAATAATGCATTATTCATAGCAAGGCTAATGCTCCCTGTAAGCCTCAGCATCCTGAACATCTTCACCAACCAATTCATCAAAGCATCTTCATCAAGTAGATAATTAAAATTTAATATCATATCAACAGATATAACCATCAACATTAGATCAAAAAATTTATTACTGTCAGCAGCATATCAGAAAATTTTCTTGAGTCTACCTCACTGTTTTTCTTATGAGAGAAAAACATATGCAACTGTCACCACTGGAACTCGCGTGTATACGTGGCTTTAGTTCATGAAACCCGCTTTTAGAAAGTGAAATATATAAAATTGACAACTCCATCTCCCCTTGGACTTATACATTATGTGCCTATCTTCTATTGTCACATCAGATGCACTGCTAGAAATATAAATAACCAGAATTACCAGACCATCCTTTACACATTGTAGTTGAAGATAACATTACTCTTTCAAGAATGATGGACTGCAATGGGCATTGAATTATTTTAGTCTGAGTCTGAGTCCTCCTCACATCCGCGAGAGGTCAGATCTTTAAACACATATAATTTATCAACATTTATGTATCCCCTTGCTATGACTTCTCCAGTTTATTCATTCATAACCTTGCATTTGGTTGAAGTGAACACAATTATATTTCCTTATCTGCCAATTGACCTACACTTAATAAGTTTTGTTTTAGGCCTTGAACTAATAAGGTATGGACTGCCCTTCTATTTTTGTTAATTATGGCTCTACCTTTTCCCAAAATATTTGCTGGAGCATCATTTGAAAGAATAACCTTACCATCTTGATTTTTCTTAAGATGCTCCACCTTACTCTTATCACTAGTCATGTGATGATAACATCCACTGTCGATGTACCATTCATCCTTGTCTTTAATTTCACAGAGAGAAAGAGCACATCTTATCTATTCTTCTTTATGTTTGTCAACATTAAAGTTGGTGAATCCAAATTTCTTTGGTCTTATGATATCATTTGTTTGACTTTCATGCTGTCTTTGATGATTCATTGATATGTTCCTACATTCCTTTTCTACATGCTCAAAATTTTTACAAGCATAACATCTTATGTGACTAGAAAAGGGAGAAAAGGTATCATAATAACTTTTCCTCATGTTCCTTCTATTGTAATCGATAGCTTTATGTCCAAATTGGTTGCATGAAAAACAATAACCCTTAAAGAAACCTGAGTACCTAGAAGTTGTCGACCTTTCTGTGTAGAGTCTATTTGTATGCGACTGAAACAACCTACTTCTACAATTGGTTGCAACATGCCCATAATTATGACTTATAAAGAAATAAAAAATTATTGATCAAAGGATAAAATCAATTGTTACTTCTATAGTTAGGAGAGAATGATTTCCTTTGAGAATTCATGATTGTTGGTTGACATTTTATCTCTTTCAACACTTCAGGTTTTGCATTGATATCCTTTAAATCTTTAGCACTTCCTTGTGAACTAGATTATTCTTTAGTAGTTTCATGAAAATCAAGACCAAATTTAATAGAAGGAGACCTTTGACTACTAAGAATATTATCTAGAATCTTAGTACTATCTTGAAACCTCAAGTGTTTATCCTTTTCCTCTAATTTACCTTTTAAAATGTTTACCTCAACTTCCAATATTTGGCATTGCTTCTTCATACTTTCTTTAACCTTTCTTCCTTATTCTACTTGTTCATTCAATTTTAGAATCTCTTCTTTCAACCCATTTTCTTGTTCTCCAAATGTTTGTAGAATTTCTTCATTCTTCTTATTTGATTTTTCTAGATCTGCTTCGAGAGAGATGATTTCTGCTTCAAGTCCTTCATTTAGATTGGATACTTCATTCTATAGCTTTTGATACTAATCTATCTATTCTTTGTTTAGTTTCTCAATTGAATGTATTTCTTGTAACTGATCATCCAATCTAGAAATCATATCTTCGAAGATAAATTCCCTTTCATTAAATAGAATATGTTGATCTTCAACTTCATTCTTGAGATTAGCAATTTCTACTTCTAGATCCATAACATTACTTTTACTTTTGTATTCACTATATTCAAAATTGCATGCACAAGTAAGTGAATCATAAGAACAACAATCAATACCTGTTTCATCTTCTTCGTTTTCTGCTGCATACATTTTATGAGATATTTTCTTCCTTTGAGTAGCCTTTTTCCTTTGCTTCCTTCCCATTGAGATGAATCTCCTTCAAGCAATCAAGCTTCTATAGAAGGTCATGCTCTGATACCAATTTTTGGAAAAAATACTGAGAGGGAGGGTGTGAATTAGTATTTATATCCCACTATAAAATTTTACTTTTACTTTACTTATTTCTATATGCGACTTTAATGAACCTAACTAGAGTATACACGCGACTATATTTAAGCAAACTTGTGTATGTCTAGAGATTTGATTATGTAGATAATTCTTTAATTAGATTAGTGCATCATTCATTCATCAGATGTTTAGTAAGCAGTAAGCATGTGCATTAAGAATTGAATAAATCAACACAGATAAGCAACACAAATGAACACTAAGATTTAAGGTGGAAACCCAATTCGGAAGAAAACCACCACTATTTTTGTCTCTGTCTTCAATATTTTGTTGGCAATATGATGCAGAGTGTTGTCCTTGATGGCAACCCACTTAATGAAGATGAAGACATGATATTGTTGGCATGTGTTGTCCTTAATGGAAATCCTCCTGATGAAGTTATTCTTGACTTGATGGACTTGGTAAATGATGTAAATCTGATGTGAAATGATGTTTGATGCTGAGTGTTGTCCTTGAATGGCAACTCATTTGATGAAGATGATGACAACCTACTTGATGAAGTTGTGCTTGATAGAATATGTTCTTGATGAAGTAAATTTGATGTATCTACTGTGAGTACATTCAGGATGAGCTAGACATATGATGAAAAGAGTATGTCTCAAGGCATACGCGGATCTGTCTAGGGGAAGTCGCGTATGCACGTGGGAAAGAACGTGACAAGTCGCGTATGGGCAAAAGCGCTCAAAAAGTGCAAAACCAGGGGTAACCACCATGGTATTGACCCATTGTATTGGGTAATGATTCGTCTAAATGACCCCGTCCAAGAATACCATCGGAAGTAATGTGGTTTTGGCTCATGGTATTGAAAAAGGGTAAACCTATATAAGGAGAAGAAATTCATTGTGCACATTATGAGTGTGGGTGCAAGATGTCTGAGCTTGAATGAATACTTCTCTCTCAAGTACATCTGAATGGAAAGGGTTACAGTTGAATGATAGATCTGAATGCATGAAGCACCTATGAAGAAAATGATGAAGAAGGGAATCTTGATCTGAAATGTATTTGTACTTGCTAGATCTGTTTATGGAATGATTAGATCTGAGATGAGGCGAACATCTGTCTGAAGCAAAGGGTAAAATCTGTGTGATGTATCTGTTCTGAAGAATTGCAATGACCTATATGTCTGAAGAACCATACGCTAGTTCGCCACAGAGGAAGCGCGTATATACGCAGGTTGTATGAAGTGAAAGCGCGTATGAGTAGTAAAATATGTTCTGAAGTTTGTGCAGAGGTATACGCAGGTCTATATACATGAAGGCACGTATATATGCGACATCAGTAAAAGGAAAGCGCGTATTCAAAACAAGGGTTTACTGAAGTCTGCGGTATGAAATATCTTATCTGTTCTGCTGTGTTACTGCTATCTGATATGTGTTGTCTGAATTGATAAGTATCCATTTTGATGTATGATTGAGCTTAAATGTATGGAGTGGGTCCAGTCTGAAAATATGATGAAACGTGGCCTGCAAGTTGTGTTCTAAAGGAAGCTTTGGATCCAGTGTGAAAATTGATGAAACGTGGTCCATGGTGGTGCTGAGGGTTGTAGCCTTCAGTCAGAGGGTTGTGCCCCTTCCGTGGAGGGGCTGGTAAACGAGAGCAGGGGGTCGGAGCTCCCTTCCAGGAGAGACTGGTAAACGAGTCAGGGGGTTGTAGCTCCCTTCGAGGAGAGGCTGGTAAACGAGCGCAGGTGGGTGCCTGCGTGCTGGTAGGATTCTGCACCAGCACATATGTTGTAAGATGTTTTCACTATAATAAAATATTGAAGGCTGAGCAACTGCAGCGGTGGTTTTCTCCCGACTTGGGTTTCCACCTAAAAATCCTGTTCATGTGTGATGTTTAGCATGGGATTTTCTCAGTTACTACACATGTTTACTGTTAACTTAACATCAGATGAATGAATAGTGCAAAGAACTAAGTTAATAAATATCTGCATATTTAGATCTCTGCTAATACGCGAGTTGCATGAAGGATACCCGCGTATATATGCGAGTTTACTAAAGGAAAGTAGCGTATGTGTTTTAGAGAGTGAAAAAGTAAAAAGTTTTGAATATGCTATAAATACTGATTCACCCCCCCCTCTCAGTATTTTTCCCAACAATTGGTATCAAAGGAGGTCCTTCTGCAGAAGCTTGATCGCTTGAAGGAGATCCATCGCAATGGCAAAGAAGCAAAAGAAGAAGGTTACTCAAAGAAAGGAGATGCCTCAGAAATCATGTATAGCAGAAATTGAAGAAGATGAAACAGGTATTGATCATTGTTCTTGTATTTCACTTACCTGTATATGCAAAGGTTATGATAGTGAAAGTGACAGTATGGATCTAGAAGAAGCTGTCAAGATTAAAGATAAAGAAGATTCTGACCAAGCTCTACAAGTGCTCATGGCAAAGAAGCAAACGAAGAAGGCTACACAAAGTAAGGAGATCTCTCAGAAAACATGTATAGCAGAAATTGACAAAGATAAATTAGATAGTGATTGGGGTCCTGATTTTCTTATTTGTACTAAGAATGGTGAAGATAGTGAAAATTATACTATCGACTTAGAAGAAGTTATCAAAGATCAACAAAGAATATTTAATGAGAAGGAATCTGCCTCCAAAGATTTGATTTTTAGACTAAAAAGGATGTTCGATGATGTATACAATCGAAGTAAAGGACTTGAAGCAGATCTGGAAAAAATCAAATAAGAAGAATGAAAGACTTGAAACTGAAATCATCTCCCTTAGGGAAGATCCGAAAATATCAAAGAAGAAGAGTGCAGAACTCGAAGCAGAAAACATTTCTCTAAAAACAGATCTGGAAATATCAAAAAGGAAGAATGAAGATCTTGAAGCCGGAATCATCTCTCTACAAGAAAATCTTGAAGCAGCAAGTAAGAAGAAGAATGAGGAACCTCTACAATCATTTGAAAAGGAAGGACTTGAAGAAGAAATTATTTCCCTCAAAGAAGATCTGAATAAAACAAATGCAAGACTTGAAGAAGAAATCATATCTCTGAAAGTAAATCTTGAAGCATCGAAGAAGAACAATGAAGAACTCTTGCAAACTTTTGAAGAACAAAGAAATGGGTTGAAAGAAGAGATTCTAAATCTGAATGATCAAGTAGAAGATGGAAGAAGGAAATAAGAAAGCATGACAAAGAAATGCCAAGGCTTGGAAGTTGAGGTAAACATTCTCAAAGGTAAATTAGAAGAAAAGGTTAAACTTTTGAGGTTTCAAGATAGCACTAATATCTTGGACAATATTCTGAGTAATCAAAGGTCTCCTACTATCAAACTTGGTCTTGGTTTCCATGAAACTATTAAAGGAGAATCTAGCTCACAAGGAAGTGCTAAAAATTCAGAGGATGTCAATGCAAAACCTGAAGTGTTGAAAGAGACAAAAGGTCAACCAACAATGATGAAATCTCAAAGGAAATCAGTCAATAATGTTGAATGCTTTAAATGTCATAATTATGGGCATGTTGCAACAAATTGCAGGAGCAGATCATTTCAGCCTCAAACAAACAGTTCCTACATAGAAAGGCACTCTGGTTTCTTCAAAGGATATTGTTTTTCATGTAACTTGTATGGACATAAAGTAGCTGATTGCAAAAGGAAGAAGATTAGAAATACTCATTATGATTCTTATGCTTATTTCTCTGGACACATGAGATGTTATTCTTGTAACAAGTATGGACATGTAGAAAAGGAATGCAGGATGAACAGATCTGAGAAAGTGGACAATTTTCAGCACACTGTTAGGAAGTTCAAGCAAATTTGGAAAAAGAAGGAAGACCAATCAGAAACGTAGGGAATTCTGACCCTACTGCAGTCATCCGCTTCTGAGGCTTACTTCTCTTATTGACTGCAGGAATGATGTGGGATACATTATCAGATTTAGTAATGTATTGTCACAGGGGGAGCAATGTATGATGACTCTCATGGTTGATTTGATTATTCTGGTTATATGTATTTCTGACAGAGCATCTGATATAAAGAAGACAGGTACAAGAAGTACAAGTTCAGGGGGAGATGAAGAAAATGTAAAAATTCCATGCTTCACTTTCCATACGCAGGTTCTATGAACAAAAGTCGCGTATACACGCGAGTTCTAGTAGACACAGTCGTGTATGCATTGATGATAAGAGAATTTATATAAATGAAGATCTGGAGAAGAGGTTCAGGGGGAGCATCAGTCTGACTGTTAATAACTGTATTATTGACTCTGTATCAGCTTAATTTCTCAGTTTTTAAATAATGATGATATGATATTTGGTACATGGTTTATTATGATGAGATTTTGAGCCTTGTCTTTTGTGCTCACACATGGATGAGTTGGATGTCGTTTGATTCAGAAATGAGAATAGATCATGCAGAGTTTGTTACTTTGGTTGAGATCTTTTGCCTACATATGTTACTTCATGTTAAATCTTGAAGATCATGGTGATGTTGGACCACATGGATGATTGCTTGACACTTATGTGAAGATGTTTTTCTTGTATGATAATTTCTCTTGGAAAGAATGTATTGATGCTGCAAGAATCTGAAGGCTTGGTTACTAATGTGTTTATGCTACAACCATTGGATGACGCTTGAAGACACAACTACATGGTTCTATATATCTGTACTTCAGGGAAGCATTCAAACATTTCAGAAAGAAGCTGAACACTGTCTTTTTCTCACAAAGGATCAGATCTGGTTAAAGTATAGAAGATGGTATTGGATACGTGGTTTTCCTGATACAAAGTCGCGTATATACGCGAGTTCATGCACATAAAACCGCGTATGTCTGATTGCTGACAAAATTCTGTTTGGGATCAGCTCTCTTCAGCACAACTGTAGTACAGTTTGGTATCTCTGATACTGTTTGGTATCTCTGGTGGTGTTCCAGTTCTCATAATTCTATTTCTCATGTTTTGATAAAGATGCCTTGATGATTTGTTGGTGAAAGTGTTCAGGATGCACAAACTAAGGGGGAGCCTTAGTCATATGAAAAGGATGCTTGGATGCACAGATTCAGGGGGAGCATTAGCATTGCTGAGTATAATGCATTGCTGGAATTATGATGGTTCTGAAATATATTCTCTTTCTTGAGGACTTTCTGGTGTTGTTCATAAATGGTCATATTTGTAATTTGATGAAAAGGTCTTGTTGAGACCCATGATGTAAAATTGTAATATTCAGTCATGTAAGGACTTGTCAAATTTGTAAACCCACTTGGTTGGGTAGCTGAGTCAAATTTTGTAAACCCACTTGGTTGGGTAGCTGAGTCAAATATGTAAACCCACTTGTTGGATAGTTGAGTCTCATATGTAAATCCACTTGGATGGATCTTTGATGTAAGTATGAGTCATTGGTGATAGGAAAGTCATAGAGTCATGTACTTCATTGGAAAATATGTTTTAAGTTCAGCATGAACTCAGGGGGAGCTTGGTCACTTCAGTATATATCAGATCTGCAGAACGTTTCTTCCACATGAGAAGAAAAGGGGGAGAGTATGTTGGTTTTTGATCCGCCCTTTGCCCTTGATGTCAAAGGGGGAGAGTGACATGGTGTTTGAATTAAGAGAAAGAATAGTGTCAAAAATGGGGAGAATGACATGGTGTCATTGTTTCTTAATGTACCTATCTGTTGTGGTGATCTGATCAAACACCATCGTGGTTGCCATCAAGTCCAAAGGGGGAGATTGTTGGCAACATGATGCAAAGTGTTGTCCTTGATGGCAACCCACTTAATGAAGATGAAGACATGAGATTGTTGGCATGTGTTGTCCTTGATGGCAATCCTCCTGATGAAGTTATTCTTGACTTGATGGACTTGGTAAATGATGTAAATCTGATGTGAAATGATGTTTGATGCTGAGTGTTGTCCTTTAATGGCAACTCATTTGATGAAGATGATGACAACCTACTTGATGAAGTTGTGCTTGATAGAATATGTTCTTGATGAAGTAAATTTGATGTATCTACTGTGAGTACATTTAGGATGAGCTAGATCTATGATGAAAAGAGTATGTCTCAAGGCATACGCGGATCTGTCTAGGGGAAGTCGCGTATGCACACGAGAAAGAACGTGACAAGTCACATATGGGCAAAAGCGCTCAAAGAGTGAAAAACCAGGGGTAACCACCATGGTATTGACCCATTGTATTGGGTAATGATTCGTCTAAATGACCCCGTCCAAGAATACCATCGGAAGTAATGTGGTTTTGGGTCATGGTATTGAAAAAGGGTAAACCTATATAAGGAGAAGAAATTCATTGTGCACATTATGAGTGTGGGTGCAAGATGTCTGAGCTTGAATGAATACTTCTCTCTAAAGTACATCTGAATGGAAAGGGTTACAGTTGAATTATAGATCTGAATGCATGAAGCACCTATGAAGAAAATGATGAAGAAGGGAATCTTGATCTGAAATGTATTTGTACTTGCTAGATCTGTTTATGGAATGATTAGATCTGAGATGAGGTGAACATCTGTCTGAAGCAAAGGGTAAAATCTGTGATGTATCTATTCTGAAGAATTGCAATGACCTATATGTCTGAAGAACCATACACTAGTTCGCCGCAGAGGAAGCGCGTATATACGTGGGTTGTATGAAGTGAAAGCGCGTATGAGTAGTAAAATCTGTTCTGAAGTTTTTGCAGAGGTATACGCAGGTCTATATACATGAAGGCACGTATATACGCGACATCAGTAAAAGGAAAGCGCGTATTCAAAAAAAGGGTTTGCTGAAGTCTGTGGTATGAAATATCTGATCTGTTCTACTGTGTTACTGCTATCTTATCTGTGTTGTCTGAATTGATAAGTATCCGTTTTGATGTATGATTGAGCTTAAATGTATGGAGTGGGTCCAGTCTGAAAATATGATGAAACGTGGCCTGCAAGTTGTGTGCTAAAGGAATTTGTTGGATCCAGTGTGAAAATTGATGAAACGTGGTCCATAGAGGTGCTGAGGGTTGTAGGCTTCAGGCAGGGGGTTGTAGCTCCCTTCCAGGTGAGGCTGGTAAACGAGAGTAGGGGGTCGTAGCTCCCTTCCAGGAGAGGCTGGTAAACGAGTCAGGGGGTTGGAGCTCCCTTCCAGGAGAGGCTGGTAAACGAGCACAGGTGGGTGCCTGCGTGCTGGTAGGAGTCTGCACCAGCACATATGTTGTAAGATGTTTTCACTATAATAAAATATTGAAGGTTGAGCAACTACAGCAGTGGTTTTCTCCCGTCTTGGGTTTCCACCTAAAAATCCTGGTGTTCATGTGTGATGCTTTGTGTGATGGTTCATTATGTTGTTACTACACATGTTTACTGTTAACTTAACATCAGATGAATGAATAGTGCAAAGAACTAAGTTAATAAATATATACATATTTAGATCTCTGCTAATACGCGAGTTGCATGAAGGATACCCGCGTATATACGCGATTTTACTAAAGGAAAGTAGCGTATGTGTTTTAGAGAGTGAAAAAGTAAAAAGTTTTGAATATGCTATAAATACGGATTCACCCCCCCCTCTCAGTATTTTTCCCAACATATTTATTATAAAGAAAACTGCTTACAATCTTGTACTAGCGCAGAATCATACCAGCATGTAGGCACCCACCTGTAGAAGGCTACAACCTTCTCTCATTCTCCAGCTTCTACTACAAGGGAGCTCCAACCCCCTAATCGTATTTACCAGCTACCACTGGAAGGGAGCTACGACCCCCTACTTCTTGTTTACCAGCCACTCCTAGAAGGGAGATACTACCCCATGATCTCATTTACCAGTAACCACTGCAAGGGAGCTATGACCCCCTCACTAAAGGCTCCAACCCTCAGCACCATTGCAGACCATGTTAATCAATTTTCACACTAGATCCAACATCTTCCACATAACACAACTTGTAGGCCTCTTTTCATTAGATTTTTAGACTGGACACACTCCACACATTTAAGCTCAAAGAGCATACATCAAACTAAAACTTATAACCCCATAAATTCATTCATTATGTTGTGGTTCCTAGAGACAGCCTTAAGTTGTGAAAGACCAGTGCCTAGGACATCTTATATAGCAAGGAGCATGTGATATAACAAGGTTAGTTATCAACAACAGGCTCTCAATGCTATCTCCTATAAACATGGAGGTTAACTTGAATGGGACCAAAAATTTCAAAAACTTGACACAAGAAGAGCGATACTGCAGAGGCAAGGTGTAAAACTCCTATATAAAAAGCATCAGACAATTCAAAGGCAGCTTTCTGTAAAGAGGGTCGTTTCAAAAATACTTCACAGAAATAAGTGATCAGAAAGTCGTTACAGCATATGAATGATTGAGATAATACTAGCTGTCATTGAGATGATATCCAGATACACAATATCCTCATGTAATGGGCTTACCAATTTAAGAATCCATACATGAAAATAACATTTTAAAAATAACCTCCCAAGAAGCTAATATAGCAGAAATATGGTTGAAGTGAAAAGTGAAACAGTATATCATGCCTGAGCCATATTTAAAGCGCTTGACTGGATTAAGCATCGGTATCAACTAGGATAAATCCATACCTAAAAACCAATGATTTGCTCGCATTCTAGAACATGATACAAGAAAGGCGAATGAAACGAAATGAACAATTAAATTTACACAGAAAGGGAGAAGTTACACACTATGAGATACCAAAGACTAGAATCCTCTTTAAAGATGGAACTCCTCCTCACTGAAACCCAACAGGCTCTGTACATTCATATACGAGTTCTTACAAAATGCATACAAAAATTCTCTCACCGCATAATTTTCTGATAAATTTGGAACCCTCAATAATCTGTTCTTAGGGAGTTTTATAGGAGCAAAAGAAAACTAGTAAAAGAAGTAGATGATGAACATTTAATTTGCCTCATTAAGATAGGATGGCGGAAATGTGCACGCCCATACTACTTGATGACTCTGTAGTGCTGTATGTACTCTGTGGCCTACTTTCTGAAATAAATGCACTGGGTGGAAGTCTCTTCAGGAACATGGTATAGAAATAAAACCACATAGGCACTTTGTCCTTTTCTGGAAAGAAAATTATATTGAAATGAAACCTTGAGGGTATTGTTTTCTGTGCATTGGACCTTCTGAGTGATCTACAGGGTATTTGATATGGTATTCTGCCTTCAAATGGTTAATTTAAGGCTAAAAAATCTTCAATTATACGCCTTTAATTTTCTGCCTTTCACTGATACTCTCTGTCTGCGACATTAATGTCTCCGATTGCGAAATCTGCGCTTTGAATGACTCTGGAGGGTTTGACAGAGTTTAAACCTGCTTCTTTAATGAAAGTCATGTTGTAACAGCTTCCCAAGCCTTTCTCCATAATTATAGCCTCTGAAAAATGGTCCTTTGATGTGCTCTTTATTACTGTAATAGAGACTGTAAATCATGGCGATTTTCTACCGCTGTAATCCTACAAAACCCCAAAACATGTTAAGAAAAACATGCATGGGGAGGATGGATGCATTGATGGCCGTCGAACTGGTGATGGGACTGTGGAGAGATGATGAAAAATGCAGTGGAAGGCATTGCAGAATGGTGATGCAGCATGGCAGACACAGTGAAAAATGAACGTGAAAATGCAGAAAAACGAATAAATGAACCAATTATAGACTCGGGGTGGCGGAGAGCACATGGTGAAAAACTGGAGGATAGGTGGCGTGATACCAAGAAAATGGGAAATGGATGATGTGGAGTGCTGATGGTGGGACTAGTTAAAGGTAGGGGGCGATCAAATCTGGACCGTCCGATCTCAGGAGGAGATCGATGGTTGAAAAAGCATCGGGGGTGATGGACAGTGAGCCAGGGGTACGATTTCCTTGGGTTATCTTCCGCGCAGCTTCGTGGAGCGACTGCTGTCAGATGGCCCACCCCAGATCAGACGGTGTACAACGATATTTTGTCGAGTATATAGACGAATGATAATGCGCGACGGAGGGTGGTTTTCAAATAGTGCGCGGAGCCACGTGTTGAGAGGTGAGTGGAATCGCTCCGAAATGAAAAATACCACCGACTCTGCAAAAGAGGTGCGATAGAAACCAGTGGGTTTTGAACAATGCTTATGGGTGTGGGGACCACAAGGGTAGGTTAGATGATGACCATTTATTTGCAGGTTGATAGGATGGTGGACAAGCGATCGGAGCAGTGAACGGAGTGGGCCATGGGTGCGGCGCTGATCTATGGAGACCGTCCGATTTGTACAGATCGATGGATAATACTATGCCCAATATTCACCTGCGATAAGAACTTTCTAGGTTAGCACATGGTCTAGTACCCAGTCACGTGGAGAAAAAGACTGAGGGGGCTAGGGCCGAAGCGGCTAGGCCTTATATATTTTCAAATGTGGGTTTTCGGCCTTTTATAATGTAATTTGGGGGTAGGAAATGGCAACGATAGGCAAAAAAAGGATTTTTTTAGGGCGAAAAGAGGGGATTTGAAAGGTTTAAGTGATATTTCTTGTCAAAATTTAATAGGGAGCGGTTATGATCAACATTGGCTCCACCTGGGGACGGCATGTTCATCCCTGGGCATGTTGACAACTCCGCAGACCACCTGATAATCTTCTGTGCAGGCCCTGCTCTTCAGCACTTCTACTTTTCACCTCATGATTCCTCACAATGCCCACATTATTCAAACAAAGATGAAACATAAAACTAATATACAGTATAATAAACCAGGATACCTTTTCCTGAATCATAAATGGAAGTAGGGCTTAAGGAACTAACCATTTATAGGGGCATCAAGCAAGTCTCCCTATAAATTCCCCAACCTGAAAGTGTTTTTGACCCCTTGTTCCACGATTTTAAAAGGGTCAAACCATAGTGGGTCAAATTTACCATGTTTCCCCTTTTCAGCTCTTTGGATATCCCATCTAAGCAGTAAATCACCAATCTACAACTTCCTATCCTTGGCATGCTGATCGAAAAGGTGCTTCATCTTCTCTTGATTTTCAATTAGCCTTTGACTTACCTGGTCGTGTGTTTCTTCCAATTCCACTAGATGATTTATTCTCCTGGTCACATCATCGGGCTCTTCTTGACTTTCTTGCATGAATCGGGCTAACAGTAAGGCTAACTATATAGGGAATATTGTTTCTCTCCCATATACTAATTCAAATGGGGACTTCCCAGTTTCTCTCTTGCTGGTAATCCTATTAGCCCACATAGCAAATTTCAACTGGGAATCCCAAATTTTCTGATTTTCATTGATAGCCTTCTTCAGTGCCCTCACTAGAGTTTTATTTAAAGACTCTGCCAAGCCATTTCCTTGTGGGTAATAGGTTGTAGAGTGACTTAGTGAAATATTATACTGCTGGCAGAAGCTTATAAACTTTGCAGACTTGAAGGCCTGGGCGTTATCAATCACTATCCTGGCAGGGCAGCCAAATCTGGATATGATATTTTCTTCCATGAATTTTATTATCATGACATCTGTGGCATTCCTCACAAGTATGGCTTCCACCCATTTTGTGAAATAATCTATGGTAGTTAATATCCACTTATGCTGACCACTCGAAGGAGGATGTATTTCACCTATAAAGTCAATTCCCCATTGTCTGAATGGTTCATCCACGTGAACGGGAATCATGGGTAGAGGTGCCAAATTTTGTCTTTCAGCAAATATTTGACATTTCTCACAAGATCTAACCCTGGTAAAAACATCTCCAAAGAGTTTGGGCCAGTAGAAACCAGCCTTCAGGATTTTGTGAGCGGTGGCCCTCCAGCTATAATGTCCCCCACAAATTCCTTCATGAAATTCTGCCATTATATTCTCGACCTCATCCTCTGTGAGACACAGGAGTAGGATCCTTGAGGGATCTCTCCAATATAGCTGGCCATTGGTGACTATGTACTTCTATGATCTTAACTTTAGTGTTCTGTATTTAGCTTTATCACAGCTTGGAGGGTAGCTGAGTGTTAGAAGATATTCCACTATCTCTTTGTACCACAGGCTGATGAGGTACTTCATATGTGCTTTCTAAGTAGCTATCTCCACTCCCTGTTGCTCTTTCTTCTTCTTAGACTCTTCACTTGCTATCATGGATAGATTTATACCCAGAGCCTGATAGTTTGATTCGGATAAGATTTTGGCTAGCCCTTGTCCTTTGATCAGTTTGGTAGGATGGATGTCCAGATCATACTCCTCTATTTTGGCAATCCACTTCCCCCTTTTTCCTTCACTATCTCCTTGAATAAGAATATCTTTTACAGCTGTTGTAGGCACAAATGCAGTAATGTGGGACTGCAAAACATACATGCAGAATGCTTTAAGGGATTTCACCAGGGTGTATGCTTTCTTTTCTAATATGTTATATTTTAGTTTTACACCACGGAGGACCTGACTGAAGAAAGCGATGGGCTGCTCATACCCTTATTCATTTTTTTGCAATAAAACTCCTACCACTGTACGAGGTGGTGCAAATGAAAATATCATGAAAGGTTTGGCATAATCTAGTCCAGCTAGCATTGGGGCTTCTGCAAATCATTTTTTATCCTGGTAAAGGCTTCTCATGATTCCTAGGACCACTTTACCTCATTATTTTTCTTCAGCATGTCAGTTATATGTCTAACTATCTCAACATAGTTAGGAATAAACCTTCTGAGAAAATTTATGCACCCTAGAAACACCTGCACCTCCTTCTTATTTTTGGGGAGAGAAATACCATTTAGAACCTCTACTCTTTTAGGATCTATTTTTACCCCATCTTTAGTCACAATATGTCCCAAAATCTTGCCTTCTTCAAATGAAAACAAAGAATTTTGTGGATTGATAGAAAGACCATACCTTCTGCATTTCTCAAAATTTCTACGCAAATGCTCAATGTGCTCAGCATCGTCCTTTGAAAACACAGTGGTATCATCAAGGTAGACTACCAAAAACTTATCTTGCTCCCCAACAAAAGCAATGTCCATGGCCCTTTGGAAAGTGGCCCCTGCAATAATCAACCCAAAAGGCATCCTGGCATACATAAATGTACCCCATGGTGTGGTGAAAGCAGTCTTCTTCTGATCTTCTGGAAGTACAGCCACCTAATTATAACCAGAGAATCCATCCATCATTGACATCCTAAAAGCTCCAACCACTTTCTGCAGAATGTGGTCCATCTTGGGCAGTGGATAATTATATTTTAAGGATGCTCTATTTAAATTTCGGAAATCAACACATAGCCTTATTTCTCCATTCTTCTTTTGGACAGGGACTAGGTTTTCCACCCATTCAGAGTACCTCAATGGCACAATTATTTTGGCCTTTAACAGCTTCTTAATTTCCTTCTCAATGGAGGGAAGTAGCAGGGGATTTATCTGTCTAAGCTTCTGCTTATGAGGTTTCGCATCTCCCTTTAGTGGAATTTATGCTGAATTATACTGATGTCAAAGGTTTTTAGGTCCTTATAAGACCATGCAAATACATCTTTGTAGGACTGAAATAATTTCTGGTATAGCTTTTTATATTCCTCTGGGACCTTCTTAAATAATTTTACAATTTTGGGGTTAGCATCAGTGCTAAGATTCAGGTATTCTACCTGATTTTCTTCTACCACTTTGCTTCGCCGCAGTGGGACATCATTCTTGTCAAATAATCTTTCTAGAGGCACCAACCCTCTAGGTATAACGTTTCCCTTCAATTGCAACACTTTATTACCTGCCACTTTCTCCTCCCAATTACTTTATGATGTATCTTCAGCCTCCTCTTCTTCACAAGCATCGATCTCCATATTGGAGAATTCCCCCACTGTTTCCAGGAATCTCTTCATCTGTTCTTCATCCTCAAATACCTACCAGTGCTTGATGTTATCTAGGATTGATGGTCGATAACGTACCTCAATTTCATACCTTAAGAGAGGGTTCTGAGGTGGACAGAATGTACTAGCAGCCACAGCAAGGGAATCGGCCATCCTATTATATTCCCGGGGCATGAACTGGATATTAAATGCCAAGAAAAAATTCTCCATCATGTCCCAAACTTCATTCCTATAAGCCCTCAGCCAAGGATGTTTGGTTTGACACTGATTCCTGACTTGTCTAACCACCAGTTCTGAATCTCCCAGAACTTTTAAACTTTGTATACTCATGCTCCTGGCTGTCTGTAATCCCAATAGAAGTGCTTCATATTCAGCCACTTTATTAGTGGCTTCATATTCTAGTTTGAAAGACAATGGTACCCATTTGCCTGTAGGAGAAATCAATAGTATTCCAGCTCCATTACCTTCTCTTGAATTTGCTCCGTCAAAATGAAGTGTCCAGATTCCTACTTCATGGCCTTCTAAGGGCTACTCAGTCTTGATCTGGCAGAAGGATGGTTCATGAGCATAATATTGATCTTCTTCCAGCATCAAGCATGATAAATCTCCTTCTTTACTATAGACTGGTGAATTAATAGAGTTGTCAGCCTTAGTAACCATTTTGAAAAATCTAGTTTCCCTGGACAACCTCCGCTCCTGGCCACCAAAAACTAGGATAGTGGCATATGTTAGGTCCAGCTTGATTGACCCACCAATTTTTGTTCCCCAGGACCTTGACAACAACATGCTGAAGCGAGCTGGGATATCAGCTACCACAATATCCATCACCACACTCTTTGCTGGGATTTGGGCCAAATTGACCACTAAATCCTTGATCATACCTAGGCATTTAACTCTTTTGGAATCAAATGAATAGAGGTCCTTATATGGATGTGTGATTTGTAATCCTAGTTGTTCCATGACTGACAAAGGTAATAGATTATGGGAAGCTCCAAAATCTGACATACAGTTATGTAATAGAAGGTCATGAATCACTAGAGACACATAGAAGGGAGGAGTAGAAGGATCTAATTCCTCAACATGTGGGCCAAATACAACCATAGGTCTTTCTTCTTGAAGGTTCAGAATATCTGGAATATGTGCTACTTCTCGGGGGAGTATAAAAGAGGTGACCTGAGACTGGTAGGCTGGTTGCTTCAACAGTTCAGTCAAGGGAACTGGGATTTTGACCTTCTCAAGTTCCTTTTGCAGACTGAAAGTAGGAGAGGACTTATCTATTACAACCTCTTTTGACTCTTTATTTTCGGCTGAGGGTTTGACTTCTTTTGACACAGACTTGCATTAGGGGGAATGAATACTTTTGAAGAGGAAGGAATTTGATCATTAGACTGCAAAGGTTTGTTTAGAGGATCCTTACGTTTGTTTGTGAATTTATGCATTGTTGACTCCTTCTGAGCGGGTGCTTCCTTCTGGGGTGGCTTTTCTTCTTGATCTTGAGTACGAGTTCTCTTCCTAGAAGATCTGAGATCATATCTTCTATTGAACTGTGCTTGCATGAAATCAACAAATTTCTTACAATAGTGATCAATCTCTGAGTCTTATGTGTCTCTAGCCTTCTCTTCTTCTTGCAATGAGAACTCAGTTCCATCATTTCCTTGCAATGGGCATTCTACTTCATCACTATTTGAGAAGAAGAGATTTTCATCCTCCAGCTCATAGGCAGTGTCTTCAGTAGGACCATCCACTGGACCTTCCAAGTACAATGGGTGCAGTACCTGATCTTGTTTTTCCTTTAGTTCCATTTGTAATATTTGTAGGTGTGGTTTCCTATACTGAGGATTGTAACCCCTGTTTGGAGCATTCTAGAAATTATTGAAGGTTGAATTTTTGGCCTCCAATTCAAGCTTGACCAGCTTACCAAAAAGTTTCTTAATCATTTTGTTCATTTCTTCAATTCTGTCATTAGCTGAGTCTCTGTCTTGGTTAGAGGTAAATACCTCCTCTTTGCCCCTTTTTCTAGTATCTTGTTCATATTTTCCCTTTGATTTACCAGTGGAGGTGAAATTTGCCTCCAACTCTAGCACATCTGTCTGAGCATCATCCAGAGTGGCAGGCTTTCTTTCTCTAAGAGAGAAACCGAATTCTGAGTCAAAGGCTGTTATGAAAAAAACTTTAGCAGCAGTTTGATGAGGTTTCATATCAGCAGGAAGACTTAAATAAAGTTTATTAAACCTCTTGATGAACTCTGATACCCCTTTGTTATGTCTTTTCTTGAGTGTATTGAACTCAGTAAGACAATGTCCATGATCTTTCTTCTCTCCCCATTTCCTAAGAAAAGTATCTTCCATTCCTTCCCAAGTGGTGACAGAATGGTCTCCCAATGTCTTAAACCATTTTTGGGCTTCACCATCAAGAGACTGAAAAAATAGCCTTAAGACTACATCTAAATTTTCTACATTAAAGTTCTCTGCAAAAGAGCAGAAGACCTCAAGATGTTTTTGAGTATCAATCTCATTTTCCCCATTGAATCGGGGTAAGATCTTCAGATAATCCTGTGGCATATCGTTCAACACTTGAGGTGATGCCAAGGGCGCATATTTATTTAACAAGAGGCCTGGAACATTGGCCATTGGAGGAGGAGGGGGTAGTGCAATAGTTTGATGTGTAAAAGGAGGAGGAGGAGGTGGAAGTGGAGTATGAATGATAATAGGAATGTATTGGACAGCAGCTTGAGGTGTTGATGGGAACAACGGGCAGTTAATAGTAGCTACTTCGGTGACTTCCTTAACCTCTTCAACCTCAGGAGTAGGGTGCAAGTTTTTTTTAATTCTGACACCTCTCTGGGGTGGACTATCTAAGTAGTAGTCAGTGTTTTCCACAGTGGAGTCAGGACCTAGCACTTGGGCTACTTGAGAAGAAGAGGATGGAAAGTTTTCTATAGAAAATTCTGGGATTTCAGTGTGGACTGATTTCTTTTCCCTCTGAATTCTTCTATGTATGATCTTCTCTGGGTCATACACAAAAGGTGTCTTTGACTGAGACGTATCTGACCTTAGGTGTGGCTTATGAGGAGCCAGGACTGCAAGTAAATTTATCTAATAAATGAATGTGGAGTCGCCAAGGTGAGGGGTCTACAACTCTCAACTCTCCATGCTCACCTATTTGAAGAGTGAATTAGGTTTTTTCAAGGCCCAGGGATTTCAATTTTCTTAACTTCGTCCCCGGCAATGGTGCCAGAAAGATGTTGTGGTTCCTAGAGACAGCCTTGAGTTGTGAAATACCAATGCCTATGACATCTTATATAGCAAGGAGCATGTGATATAACAAGGTTAGTTATCAACAAAAGGCTCTCAATGCTATCTCCTGTAAACAGGGAGGTTAACTTGAATGGGACCAAAAATTTCAGAAAATTGACATAGGAAGAGTGATACTGCGGAGGCAAGGTGTAAAACCCCAATATAAAAAGCATTAGACAATTCAAAGGCAACTTACTGTAAAGAGGGCCGGTTCAAAAATACTTCACAGAAATAAGTGATCAGAAATTGGTTACAGCGTATGAACGAGTGAGATAATACTAGGTATCATTGAGATGATATCGAGATACACAATATCCCCATGTAATGGACTTACTAATTTAAGAATCCATACATGAAAATAGCGTTTTAAAAATAACCTCCCAAAGAAGCTAATATAGAAGAAATATGGTTGAAGTGAAAAGTGAAACAGTATATCATGCCTGAGCCATATTTAAAGCGCTTGAATAGATTAAGCATGGGTGTCAACTAGGTTAAATACATACCTAAAAACCAGTGAGCCGCTCGCATTATAGAACATGACACAAGAAAGGCGGATGAAACGAAATGAACAATTAAATTTACACATAAAGGGAGAAGTTACACACTATGAGATACCAAAGACTAGAATCCTCTTTAAAAATGGAACTCCTCCTCACTAAAACCTAATGGGCTCTATACATTCATATAAAATTTCTTACAAAATGCATACAAAAATTCTCTCACCGCATAATTTTCTGATAAATCTGGAACCGTCAATAATCTGTTCTTAGGGAGTTTTATAGGAGCAAAAGAAAACTAGTAAAAGAAGTAGATGATGAACATTTAATTTACCTCATTAAGATAGGATGGCAGAAACGTGCACACCCATACTACTTGATGACTCTGTAGTGTTGTATGTACTCTGTGGCCTGCTTTCTGAAATAAATGCATTGGGTGGAAGTCTCTTCAGGAACACGGTATAGAAATAAAACCACATGGGCACTCCATCCTTTTCTCGAAAGAAAATTCTATTGAAATGAAACCTTGAGGGTATTTTTTTCTATGCATTGGACCTTTTAAGTGATCTACAATGTCTTTGATCTGGTATTCTACCTTCAAACGATTAATTTAAGGCTCAAAAATATTCAATTATATGCCTTTAATTTTCTGCCTTTCACTGATACTCTCTGTCTGCAACATTAATGTCTCTGATTGCGAAATCTGTGCTTTGAATGACTCTGGAGGGTTTGACAGAGTTTAAACCTACTTCTTTAATGGAAGTCATGTTGTAACAGCTTCCCAGGCCTTTCTCCATAATTATAGCCTCTGAAAAATGGTCCTTTGATGCACTCTCTATTACTGTAATAGAGACTGTAAATCATGGCGGTTTTCTGCTGCTGTAATCCTGCAAAACCCCAAAACGTGTTAAGAAAAACACGCATGGGGAGGATGGATGCATTGCTGGCCATCAGACTGGTGATGGGACTGTGGAGAGATGATGAAAAATGCAGTGGAAGGCATTGCGGAATGGTGATGCAGCATGGCAGGCACAGTGAGAAATGAACATGAAAATGCGGAAAAAAACGAAGAAATGAACCAATTATAGACTCGGGGTGGTGGAGAGCACGTGGTGAAAAATTGGAGGAAAGGTGGCGCGATACCAAGAAAATGGGAAATGGATGATGTGGAGCGCTGACGGTGGGAGTGGTCAAAGATGGGGGGTGATCAAATCTAGACCGTCCAATCTCGGGAGGAGATCGATAGTTGAAAAAGTGTCGGGGGCGATGGACAGTGGGCCAGGTGTACAATTTCCTCAGGTTATCTTCTGTGCAGCTTCGTGGAGCGACTACTGTCAAATGGCCTGCCCCAGATCGGATGGTGTACAACAATATTACGCTGGGTCTATGGACGAACGATAACGCGTGACGGAGGGTGGTTTTCAAATAGTGCGCGGAGCCACGTGTTGAGAGGTGAGTGGAATTGCTCCAAAATGAAAAATACCACCCACTCCATAAAAGTGGTGCGATAGAAACTGGCGGGGTTTGAACAATGCTTATGGGTGCGGGGACCACAAGGGTGGGTGAGCTGCTGACCATTGATTTGCAGGTTGATAGGAAAATGGACAGGCAATCGGAGTGGTGAATGGAGTGGGCCACAGGCGCGGCGCTGATCTATGCAGACTGTCTGATCTGTACAGATCGACGGATAATACTATACCTGATATTCACCTGTGGTAAGCACTTTCTAGGCTAGCACATGGTCTAGTACCTAGGTCGCATGGAGAAAAAGACTAAGGGGGCTAGGGCCGAAGGGGCTAGGCCTTATATATTTTCAAATGTGGGTTTTCGGCCTTTTATAATGTAATTTGGGGGTAGGAAATGGCAACCGTATGCAGAAAAGGATTTTTTTAGGGCAAAAAGAGGGGATTTGAAAGGTTTAAGCGAGATTGCTTGTCAAAATTTAATAGGGGGTGGTTATGATCAACACATTGGATCATCAATCAACCAACCAACCAATGATCTTTAATCATAATAAACTAGCAACATAATCAGTATTCAAACAACCCAGATCTATATGAAGAGATCATTGATAGACAATAGTAATACATCAAAATAGATTAGAAATTTCCTTCTGCATACATCAGCAAAACCCTAGATTCCATATGTTCTTTTGCTGAAACAAACCTGCGTATATATGTGCTTTTGCTGAGATGAACCCGCGTATAGATCTGAAAACATTACATGACTGCGCAACTCTTCAGAACAAATAAACAACTCAGATCTTACCCTTCACTTCAACAAACATTCATCAGATCACAGATCTAAACATTCAATAAACATATCTAGAAAATACATAGTCATTTCAGGTCTAGAGATCCTGATCCATAATTGTACTCATAGGTGCATTATTATTTCATATACATCAATAAACTGTAACCCATTCCATGCAGATATACTTCAAAGTGAAGTATTCATTAATAACCATACACATGCACACCTTGCACTATTTTCTTCTTCTCCTTATATAGATCTAGCCTTTACCAATACCATGAGTCAAAACCACACAATTTCCAATGGTATTCTTGGACGGAATCAAATAGATGACATAGCCCTCAATCCTATGGGCTAATACCATGGTAATTCCCCCTGGTATCATCTTTTTAGAGCACAAAAGGCATACACAACTTGGATCATTCTTATCTGCATGTATACATGACTTTGCTTATACAAATCCATGTATAGAACTTGCAATATAAAAATTAACCAATCTTCTGTTGGACATTACACCATTCTTCTGATAGACTACAGAGATTTTGCAGAAGACATATACTCCATCTTTGACTAGAGATTTTGCATCAAGAACAACTTCATCAAGTAGATTGCCATCAAGGACAATATATTGCATCATATTGCCAAACAAATAAGGTCTTAGGGGTTAGGGGAATAGGGTCTTAGGGGTTAGGGATTGGGGGCTTAGGGGTTAGGGATTAGGGGCTTAGGGGTTAGGGGATTTAGGTGCATTTAGGGGTTATGGATTCGGGGCTTAGGGGTTAGGGATTTAGGTGCATTTATGAGTTAGGGGAATAATGAGTTAGTGATTAAGGGATTAGGGATTGTGGTCAGGGGAATAATGAGTTAGTGGTTAAGGGGTTAGGGGTTGAGGGTTTATGGGTTAGGGATTTAGGCACATTTAGGGGTTAGGGGAATAATGAGTTAGTGGTTAAGGGATTAGGGATTGGGAGCTTAGGGGTTAGCGGATTTAGGCATATTTAGGGGTTAGGTGAATAAAGAGTTAGTGGTTAAGGGATTATGGATTAGGGGCTTAGGGGTTAGGGGATTTAGCAGTTAAGGATTTTAGGGGTTAGGGGTGAGGGGTTAATGGGTTATGGTTTAAGAGTTAACAGTTTAGGGGTTAAGGGGTTAGGGTTTTAGGTGTCAATGGTTTAAGGTTTTAAGGGTTTAGGGTGTTAAATGGGTTATGGTTTTATGGGTTTAGTGGTTTAAATGGGTTAGGGGTTGGGAATTAGGGTTTAAGGGGTTAGGGGTTAAGTTTTTAGAGGTTTAGGGCTTAGGGGAATAAATGGGTTAGGGGTTTAGGGGGTTAAATGAGTTACAGGTTGGGAATTAAGGGTTAAGGGGTTAGACGTTTTGGGTTTAGGGGGTTAAAGGATTTAGGGGGTTAGGGGGTTTAGAGGTTTCGGGGGTTAGAGGATTTAGCAATTAAGGATTTTAGGGGTTAGGGATTAATGGGGTTAGGGTTTAGGGGGTTAAATGGGTTAGGTTTTTAGGGGTTTAGGGGTTAAATGGTTTAGGGGTTTGGAATTAGGTTTTAAGGGTTAGATTTTTAGGTTTTAGGGGGTTAAATGGGTTAGGGGTTTAGGGGTTTACAGGGTTAAGGGATTTAGCTGTTAAGGATTTTAGGGGTTAAGGGGTTAAGGGGTTAGGGGTTTAGGGTTTAGGGGGTTAAATGGGTTAGGGGTTTAGAGGTTTAGGGGGTTAGGGGATTTAGTAGTTAAGGATTTTAGGGGTTAATGGGGTTAGGGTTTATGGGGTTAAATGCGTTAGGTTTTTAGGGGTTTGAGGGGCTAAATGTGTTAGGCATCGAGAATTAGTGTTTAAGGGGTTAAGGGTTAACGGTTTATAGGTTTAGGGTTTAGGGGGTTAAATGGGTTAGGGGTTAAGGGTTTAGGGGTTAGGATTTAAGGGTTTATAGGTTTATGGTTTAGCAATTAAATGGGTTAGGGGCTTAGAGGTTTAAGGTTTAGGGGGTTAAATGGGTTATGGGTTTAGGGGTATAGGGGGTTAAATGGGTTGGGGATTGGAAATTAGGGTTTAAGGGTTTAGGGGTTAAGGGGTTAGAGGTTTAGGGTTTAAGGGGCTAAATGGGTTAGGGTTTAGAGGTTTAAGGGGTTAGGGGATTTAACAGTTAAGGATTTTAGGGGTTAGTGGTTAACGAGTTTAGGATTTAGGGGGTTAAATGGGTTATGGGTTGGGAATTAGGGTTTAAGGGGTTAGGGGTTAAGGGTTTAGAGGTCTAGGGTTTAGGGGGTTAAAAGGGTTAGGGGTTTAGGGGGTTAAATGGGTTAGGGGTTAAGGGTTTAGGGGTTAGGGGTTAAGGGTTTAGGGGTTAAATAGGTTAGGGGTTTAGAGGTTTAGGGGTTTAAATGGGTTAGGGCTTGGAATTAGTGTTTAAGGGGTTAAGGGTTAAGAATTTATAAGTTTATGGTTTTAGGGGTATAGGGGATTAAATGGGTTAGGGGTTGGGAATTATGGTTTAATGGGTTAGAGGTTTAGGGGTTTAGAGGGTTAAATGGGTCAGGGGCTGGGAATTAGTGTTTAAGGGGTTAGGGGTTAAGGGGTCAGAGTTTTAGGGTTTAGGGGGTTAAATGGGTTAGGGTCAGTTTAGTGGTTTATGGGATTAGGGGATTTAACAGTTAAGGATTTTAGGGGTTAGGAGTTACAGGTTAGGGTCTAGCGAGTTAAAAGCATTAGGGTTTTATGAGGTTAAATTGGTTAGGGGTTGGGAATTAGGGTTTAAGGGGTTAGGGGTTAATGGTTTAGAGGTTTAGGGTTTAGGGGGTTAAATAGGTTAGGGGTTTAGAGGTTTAGGGGGTTAGGGGATTTAGAAGTTAAGGATGTTAGGGGTTAGGGGTTATTTTCCAAAGTTTACATGATACTTTGGGTTAAAATAGCTATGAATTTAACAAAAAACTTCCCCGTTTTTTCTCAAATTTTTAATCCTGCCACGTGGTGTTGCTCTTGCGACCCTGATGTAGTATGTTGAAATGAATGTGTATTATTTTACAATGTTTTCCTTGCAATTTTATAGAATATTATTGGCTGTAACATTGGAATTTTCTAAGAATATTCTAATTATAATTCAAACATGATGAAAATGTTGTATGTGACACAATGGAACAGAAGTATCAGTGTTCCAATCTATGAAAATTGACCATTGCACCAATACTATAAGGCATCATAGTTCTCTCTGAATAGTGTGAAGAGATTTCTCAACAAAATGTTCGAGTCTAGGCAAAGTTTATTGTCTGGACTCTGGATAGATTAAATGAGAAGCTAAAAGTGAGAAGGCTTCTGGCACTTAGAAGTCAAAGGATATTACCTTGTCATTTTCTATACCACCACAAAAGTGGAAGATTTCTTAAAGATCTCAAGGAAAAGGGAGTATAAAATTTATAACAAACAAAGCCCAATCAAGAAAAGAGTTTCAAATGACACAGGACCAACCTTGGCATAAGATTTTGAATACTTACCTGAGAATAACTTGAACTTAAAAGAACATATACCAATCTGCACATCTCTAGATGTGCTACAGATGTGCAACCTTTTGAATAGATCATCCTCACAAAAAGAACATGCCAAAAGTTACATTTTATGATAGAAACTTGATTGCTCCAATTGACTATTCAATGCATTTAATTCAATGTTGAATGCTTAATGGATATCCCCCATCCAAATTCAACATAACAAACCTTCAATAAATTCCTCCAACCCACACTTAACCCAACATATCACTCATTTAGACAACACGATTTACATCATGCTATTAACAGTAGGTCGGTTAGGATTTAACACTTATCCAATTTCTCATCATGCATGAGTTCATAGAAATTCATTGTTAGAGATACTTACAAACACAACCCTATTTGAATATTTCATAATGCATAAATCCATAGCCTTGTTTTTCATGCTAAAAATTATGCATCAATTTCTCATCATGCATGAGTTCACAGACATTCATTTCTAGAGATACTTATGAAAACAACCCTATCTGAATATTTCATAATGCATAAATCCATTACCTTGTTATTCATATGATGAATAATGCATCTCATTTCTCCTAAAAAAAAAAAAAAAACAGAAATGTTTAGAATCCATCCATGGCATAATAACTGGAAATTATCATAGGAGTTCAATACCCTGACTGGCATGCACACATTATAGGATTTATCATAAGTAAAG
The DNA here is from genome assembly GCA_034641835.2 of Pinus albicaulis. NCBI lineage: Eukaryota > Viridiplantae > Streptophyta > Pinopsida > Pinales > Pinaceae > Pinus > Pinus albicaulis. The sequence continues at coordinate 1,178,236,188 of CM076570.1, forward strand.
GGCATAAAATGCATGAAATAGTGCGGCTGAAAATTATGTTTTATTCAACTCAAAAGACAACCAAGTATAGATATTGTGTACTTGTACAACAATTTAAGGTGTTAAGTCTTAAAAGTATCTAGTATGTTTTTGAATTTTCTCATTAAATAAATACAAATAAATATTCTCTGAATTTAATAAAACGATAAAGTAGAGTTGAAAAATGTATATTCGATGAATATGTTGATCTTTTGGGGTTGTTTGATTGAAATATGGCTCCAACATAGAAATAGTATACAAATATCTTAAGTCAATGGAAGACCTCAAAAATACCACTAGATGACTCTTTTTGGGGTTGTTCCAAAAATATACCAGAGCCAATTATACACAAATTAAAAAGAAACTCTAAGTCTTCTAACACAATTCAACCCAATAGGACCATCAAGTTATATAAACAAATGAGTTTTCTAATGTTCTATTGGAAAAGGCTACTAACCATGCCAGATTTAAATCTTTGATTTTATTAGTATCATATCTGGATCTAAAGTCTTAAAACTTTGGAAAAAAAGGAAAATGAACTAGAAATAAAATATAATTATAGCACACACAATAGCTTGGAAAAGGGTAAAAGGAAAAAAAAAAAAAAAACATTGCCAAAATATGGAAAATTTTAAACACTTCCATGTGAAATGGGGCATTGGACATTACCCAAAACCTACCGTGAAGAAAGAAAATTTGAATTCCATAATAGGGTAGCAATAAAATATGAAAAATGCCTGCTCCAGACATTGGTAATCATTTTTAATTGAATTCTGACCAAATTGAATTCACAATTTTAAAATTAAGAAAAAAAAAGATCATATATTCTACTGGTTGGTTTCAAAAGGACATTCAAAGAAAACAAAAAAGACATATTTTTCTGTGCATATAGATAATGTTAAACCTAAAATATCAAGTGGTACACAACTTAACACAAAAATAATAGAGAGAGGAGGTTTATGTAACTTAGAGCCAAAACATATGCGAAGTTTTCGGAAAACAAGCATTTTAGCATAATAGAGTATTCAATCTGAGACCTAGTGCCAATGAGACATTGGTTCATTGATGAGGTCAAAAGATTGTAAACCCATCTACATGTGGTTCCATGATTCTTTTGGTATATGCCCTATTCAAATGGGATGTTAAAATGTAATATTCCCAATTAGCCATTGCTAGTTGGAATATTATATTTGCTCCATTTTGCATATTAGAAGAATAAATGGGGTAGCGAGACCCCTTAAATATCTTTAATAGAAATAAAACAATTCCAATGTGAAAGGGGATCATAATAGGAGGGAAAATAAAGCCACCTTGGTGTGAAAGGAGGCAATGCAGGTGAAATAGATCCAATTAACCAAGTCAACATCACTGCTAAAAGAGGAGGGAAACCAGTAAGAACAACACAGTTTTGAAGGAGGAATCATTTCAAGGAAGTCACCTCATTAATGAGTGGGGTCAGGGGTGAGGAGGCTCACCAAGGATAAGAAGGAAGGGATAGATTCATCTATGTTTGGTATTTTGACTACTTGCATGCTTCAGCTGTTTAGCTGTGGTTGCAACACTATTTAGAGCAAGGGATTCTCATGCGGGAATTCCATCCTCTTCCTTGGTTCAACTTGTTTAAGGGATCTAAAGGGAAGGTTTTGAGCTATATTTCCACTATCATACTTGGGGTCAAGCAGTCACCAACATCTACAACATAGTCTCTTCCAGAAACTGCGTCATTTTTGAAGGTGAAGCAGTGGTAGGGTTAAATCCCCTGATTTTATGCTACTGCTTGAGGAGAAGGTCTCTCTTTCTCTCCTGGAAGGCTAGTAGGGAGGGACTTTGGCCATTTTATGTATTTATCAGCTATTTCATGTAATATGCATTCACATCAAATACAGAGTTGCAGTGGACTACGTGATTTTCTGCAGTACTGCCTTTTATACTTGTGTAATGCCGGAAACCCTTGCCGGGTTGTCTTAATTCTTGTTTAAGAGAGGCTAAACCTCCATTTTCTTGGCTCTATGATTAATATAATTTATAGAACTTTATTGATTCAAATTTTTCTATAGAAACCCTCATATGAATTATGCTATTACAGTCTTCAGAAATTTTGTTGTTGAAAGTCATGGGATTGGGGTGTTTTTGAGTTATGTTGAGCTGGGGAGATCTATTTAACATAGCTAGGATAATTTTTTTCTGATGCCATTTGGCATGTGAGGTCCATACAACATATATAAGAGGATCCAAGTACTTTTTCATGTCTTTTTAGCGTAACTTTTTTAATACAACATTTTCACTGACCATAGTGCATCAATTCCTGAAAAGGAATATTACAGTGGTATCAAGCTCTGCTCTTGGCTCAGCTTGTGGGGATAATATATCTACAGTATGGAGGAGAAATATATTTCAAAACTCCTACTTCAAACCATGCAGAACATTGCAAGAGACCTCAAGGAGATGAGGCATAAAGGGGACTCTATAGGGTTTTGCCATGAGGCAAGCACCAACACTTCACATGGTATGGAGAATTTAGCTGCACTAAAAATGCTCTACCATGCCTTAATTCCTATCTAGGGAAGATGAGGATGAAACTCTAGGTAATTATTTCAAGGAATATGATTCCCAATCTCAGAAGTTCGAAGAACACTTGAGCTTTCAGGAGTTTTGCCAGATCAAGGATGGAAGGAGAGTTAATTCTCATCAAAAGAAGGGAATTTTTCTGTAGGGATCATACCTACAGAGTAGTATGGGAAGTTTCTTCTTACCTACATATGATGGAACACCTAAGTGTACAGGCAAGGCTTGGGTGGAGAAGCTAGACACTTATTTTCAGCTCAACAAGGTTTTTGAAATAAAAGCCATCAAAATAGCTGCACTACACTTAGAAGGGGAGGCTCATGAATGGTGGTTTCATGGATTAAACAAAATTGGGCATAATCACATCACTTAATAATCAGCCTTTACCAAAATACTAGTAGAAATATTTGATCCAAGAGATCCGGAAGCCCATTTTGTTAAGTTAACCAAGCTCAAACAGGAGGGAGATCTTGAAGACTATATTGCTGAATATTTGCAGCTCTCAGTGATGGTATCCAAAATCACCATGAGTAGGAAGGTATTCATGTTTTTTGATGGGATGGCTGAACCATTGCATGGGTTGGTCAAATCCACTAAACCAACCACTCACCTTGAAGCTATGGAGAAAGCTAGAAACTTGCAACATACCTTGCCCAAGGCAAAAACATTACTGTAGCAAGAGACTTCTTCAAGGCCAAAGAAGACAATCCTTGTTCATGATTTGAAGAAATTAAGGAAGGAAGAATGTGTTGCAGGGAAGACACATTATATTGAGACCTTCTCCAAGGAAGGGGAGGAGGCCAACACTGTACCATCCATAGAAGACTTTGCTCCAAGAGGGGGAGCTATTGCAGCGTTAAGAGGGGTCCCAAAATATCTGAACTTGAGGGTAAGAGGTACTATTATGGGGCAAAGAGTGTATATGCTGATAGATAGTGGAGCTACTCATAATTTCATTGATGCATAGTTAGTATAGAGAAGAGGGATCCACATGGAGGAGTTTGAGGGATTCTCAGTCTTGGTTCCAGGAGCTAGAACCCTGTAGTGTGCCAAATATGTTCCAGCACTATCCATCACCATGGGGACATACACATTAACATACCACTTATTTGTGGTTGATATTCTAGACACCAATATCATATTGGGGGTCCAGTGGTTGATCAATTTTGGGAGAGTTACCACTAATTGGAAAACTTTGGAGATGGAAGGGAAGAATAGTAAGCATCAAAAGATCAAGGGAATAAACACATACCCCCCCCCCCCAAGATTGTTTTAGCACACATAATGGAAGAAAATCTATGCAAAGGAGATGTAGAATGGGCAATAGAGCTACATATATTATAAGTAGGGGGAAAGGATTCACCAGTACATCCAGATGTGCAATCTCTTTTGGATCGGTATTCTACAATATTTGGAGATATTCCACTAGGAAGGCCTCCTGACTGGGGGTTTGAACACACTATTGAGTTGGAGCAAGGAATCCAAGCAGTAATCACCACTCCTTATAGGCATCCCAAGGCTTATAGGGATGAGATTGAGAGGGCCATCCAAGAGCTATTGGCTCTAGGACACATCAGGCCTAGTACCAGTCCTTTTTCTTCTTTAGTTCTCTTGGTAAAGAAGAAGGATGGAACATTGAGGATGTGCATTGATTATAGAGCATTGAGCAAGAAAACCATGAAGAATAGGTACCCCATACCTAGGATCGATGAACTAATGGATGAGATGAGGGGATCTAAATACTTCTCCAAGATTGATTTGAGATCTGGGTATCATCAAATCAAGGTGAGGGATTAGAATATCCCCAAGACAGCGTTCAGACGTCATTATGGGCATTTTGAATTTTTGGTGATGCCCTTTGGATTGACCAATGCCCCAAAAACTTTCCAATCTTGCATGAACCACATCTTCCATGGTAATTTGAGAAAGTTTGTATTGGTCTTCTTTGATGATATTATTATCTACAGCCACAATTGGGAGGAGCATTTGCAACATATTGAGACAATTTTACATATTATCAAGGAGCAGCAATTCTATGCCAAGCTCTCCAAATGTGAATTTGGCCTCACAAAGATGCTTTATTTGGGTCACATGATAGGAGTGGATGGAATAAGGGTGCATGAGGAGAATATCCGGGCTATCAGAGATTGGCCTGAGCCCAAGAATGTCACAGAAGTCTAGGGGTTTGTAGGCATATGTACTTATTACCGGAAGTTTGTGAAAGGGTTCTCACAACTAGTAGCACCACTCATAGACTTGACCAAGAAGGGAGATTTCAGTTGGACATCTACATCACAGAGGGCTTTTGATGAGCTCAAATAGGTAATGAGTAGCTTCCGTGTATTAGTTTTTCCTGATTTTTCTCAACCTTTTGTTCTAGAATGTGATGCATTAGGTGAAGGAATTGGAGCAGTCTTGATGCAAGGAGGGCATTCGATAGCCTTTGAAAGCAAGAAACTACTTCCTCATGAAATGTTATACCCCATCTATGATAAATAAATGTTGGCTATCATGCATGCATTAGCCAAATTCCAACAATACTTGGTGGGGAATAAATTCAAGGTGAAGACTGACCATAATAGTCTTAGATTCTTTCTTGAACAGAAGAAAATCCAAGAAAGACAACAGAAGTGGGTGAGAAAAGTAAAAGCATATGATTTTGACATAGAAAATGTCAAGGGGAAGAGAAATGTAGTGGCTGATGCTCTATCCAGGAGACCTACATCGTTGTCGTTGAGGGGCATGGACGCAGATTGGAAGGCTCAACTTTTAGTTGAGTATTCCAAAGATGAATTTACATGTAAGATACTTGATGGAGTGGTATCAGATGAGAGGTATAGGGTGATGGATGAGGTCATCTATTACTGGGACTAGATCTTCTTGGCTAAGAATTCCAAACTCAAAGGGAAGATCTTACAAGCATCACATGATTCCCCACTTGCAGGGCATCAAGGCTTCACAAAGACTTATAGGGCAATAAGAGAGAGATTATCATGGAAGGGTCTCAAGGAGGATGTGCTCCAACATGTCAAGGAATGCACATTTTGTGAGCAAAACAAGGGAGAACACACCCACCCTGTTGGGTTATTGCAGCCACTACCTATTCCAGATGGGAAGTGGGAAAGCATTTCTATGGACTTCAGCACCAGCCTACCTACAGTACAGGGTAAGGATTGTATCTTTGTAGTTGCTGATAGACTAACAAAGTACTATCATTTATTTTCCATTTCTGCACATTATACTGCTTCACAGGTGGCTGAGCTTTTCTTCAGAGATGTATTTAGACTCCATGGTCTCCCAAGGACCATAGTGAGTGATCGGGACAACCGCTTCATGGGTGGCTTTTGTCAAGAACTTTTCCAGTTAGTGGGGACTGATTTGACACCAAGCACTAGCTATCACCAAAAAAATAATGGCCAGACTGAGATAGTGAAAAAGTGGCTGGAAGGCTACTTGAGAAACTATGTTGCAGAGCAGCAGAGGGCTTGGCTGCGTTGGCTCCACTTTGGGGAGTATTGTTATAACACCACTCACCATATGTCTATTGGTATGAATCCATTTTGGGCCCTATATGGGTATGATGCACTCTCATTTTCTGATGTTATTTTTGGGGCAAGTAAGGCTTCAAGAGAAAAGGAATGGATTCAGGAGGATTAGGGCATACTTAGAGCCCTCAAAGACAACATTTCTACTGCCCAAAACCAGCAGAAGATTTATGCAGGCCGTGGTCAGGTAGAGATACAGTTTGAGGTAGGAGATCTAGTCTATCTGTGTCTTCAGCCTTATAGGCAGTCTACACTCAAGGAGAAGGGGGCCGAGAAGGTCAAACCACGTTTCTATGGGCCATACAAGGTGATCAGTTGTGTTAGTAAGGTAGCATATGAGCTGGAGCTTCCTAAAGGGAGAAAGATCCACAATATTTTCCATGTCTCTTGCCTCAAGAAGGCCATTGGAAGAAATGTAGTTGCAAACATGCATCTCCCCCCCATTGATGATGAGGGCCACCTAATTTTGCAACCAGAAGAAATCTTAGACATAAGGGAGAGGAAGCTAAGAAGCAGAGTTATCAAGGAATATCTGATTCGATGGAGGAATCTACCAAATGAGGATGCCACTTGGGAAGGAGAGAAGATCTTACAACATCCTTCTTTGTTGTTTCTTGAGGACAAGAAAATTTTGAGTGGGGATGACTGTAATATTCCCAATTAGCCATTACTATTTGGAATATTAAATTTGCTCCATTTTGCAGTTTAGAAGAATAAATGGGGTAGGGAGACCCCTTAAATCTCTTTAATAGAAATAAAACAATCGAAATGTGAAAAGGGATTGGAATAGGAGGGAAAATAAAGCCACCTTGGTGTGAAAGGAGTCAATGCAGGTGAACTAGATCTAGTTGACCAAGTCAACAACGCTGCTAAAAGAGGAGGGAAACCAGTAGGACAACACAGTTTTGAAGGAGGAATATTTTCAAGGAAGTCACATCATTAATGAGTGGGGTCAGGGGTGAGGAGGCTCACCAAGGATAAGAAGGAAGGGATAGCAGCAAGGAGGGCATTCAGTATTCATCTATGTTTGGTATTTTGACTACTTTCATGCTTCAACTATTTAGCTGTGGTTGCAGCATTGTCTAGTGCAAGGGATTCTCATGCGGGAATTCTATCCTCTTCCTTGGTTAAGCTTGTTTAAGGGATCTAAGGGGAAGGTTATGATCTATATTTCCACTATAATACTTGGGGTCAAGAATTCACCAACATCTACAGTGCAGTCTCTTCTATAAAATACGTCATTTTTTAAGGTGAAGTAGTGGTAGGGTTGAATCCCTTGATTTTGTGCTAGTGCTTGAGGAGAAGGTGTCTCTTTCTCTCCTGAAAGTCTAGTAGGGAGGGCCTTTGGCCATTTTATGTATTGATCAGATATTTCATTTAATATTCAGTCACATCAAATACAGATTTGCAGCGGATTGGGTGATTTTCTACAGTACTGCCTTTTATACTTGTGTAATGTCAGAAACCCTTGCCGGGTTGTCTTAATTCTTGTATAAGAGAGGCTAAACCTCCATTTTCTTGGCTCTATGATTAATATAATCTCTAGAACTATATTGATTCATATTTTTCTATAGAAACCATCATATGAATTACGCTATTACATTCTTTAGAAATTATGTTGTTCAAAGTCATGGGATTGGGGTGTTTTTGAGCTATATTGAGTTGGGGAGATCTGTTTAACATATCTAGGATGATTTTTTTTCTGATTTCATTTGATATGTGAGGTCCATACAGCATATATAAGAGGATCCAAGGCCTGTTTCATGTTTCTGTAGTGTAATTTTCTAAATACAACGTTTTCACTTACCATAGTGCAACAATTCCTGAAAAGGAATATTACATAAAATTAAAGAGAACGACAGTTATGTCAAGTCTATGTTTTGTGAAGCAGAATAGATATTGCTCAAATCTGGGACCTGACCCAAAAAAAGTGCATGTTATGCAATGCAACTCACTATTTCTGGGTGTCTTTATGGTATCCACTTCATGTTAATAAGTCGTTCCCACACAAAAGAACAAAAAAATAATAAAATCCTAAATCAATAAAATTAACACATAATAGATTGAAGGGATGGATTGTGAAGGAGAAATAATGCATATCTATAGGGCCGTGTTTGTCGCGGTAGCTGAGGCCATAAGGATAACCCTCGTCAGTTTTATAACGCCTGCACTCGAGATCCCCCACATTACTTCCCTGCTAATGTTGTTGTTGAAATACTAACCCTTCAAACTGGGTGGGATGGTTCCCATTTTCATACAACCCCCTCCATATGACCCTCCTTTGTATGACCCTCCTGAGCCTCCTTCGTATGGCCCTCTGCCCATCGCAGGTGGGTATCCTCCTTGGGGTGGCCTTGGAATAACCTCGTTATCCCCAGGCTTGGGGTGGAGGGTGGGGTTAGGGTTAGGGTTAGCCCCTGCTGCATTGGGATTAAACCCATGACCCTGGTTGGGGTTAGGTCCAGAGTGATAATTAATGCCAGAATTGAGATTCATGCTAGGATTCATATTCATGTTTCCAACAGACGAGGATGAGTTCCAGGGCATACCATTAGCACCATCCGTGTCATAACCATGGGATTTATTCAATATGGGCTCAAAGGACTCCATTGTTACAAGCTACCGAAGAGAGGCGAGATTCAAACCTAGGTTTTGAATGTCATCGTTCAACAAACATACACTAACTTTGTTTGTGTGAAAATGATCATCATAGGAAAGAAGATGCCTGCATATTATGATGATAAGGTAATGGATATAGTATTTCTAAATTGATAGAAAAATGAGGTAAAAAGTAGAAAACCGCTAAAACAACAACAATTCCAATCGACTATCGAACAAATGAATTAGCGTAGTAGAGAAACTAAGGTAATGAGGAGAATTAATTTAGAGAACTAGGGTTATCCCTTCACACATTTGCATGGGTGACTGCCTATCTATTCATATATAGCTCGAGTGATGTTGTATCTATATATATATGGAGTGACATGGTTTCTTACGCATCATATATGTTGTAATACTTTTGCTAATTTGTGTGGTTTCTGGGCCCAAAATCCCATACTCCACGATAGTAATCATGGTTAATATACATTTATTTATTCTTAATTAAGAATACATTGATTAATTCATAATCAATAAAGAAACATATTAGCTTAAATGAGTTATTATTGGTTTATAAAAGGGTAAATTTTCACTTTTGCAAGAGGCATATGGGTTTTGGGTTTTCAGTATTTTTTTTATATCCAAAGAGGACGAATTTTCAGCGAATTAGAAGAAATTTCAAGTTTTATTCGAAGATCAAAAGGCGATCTCAACATAGATAATATTTGCAAGAAACTCAGTATCCCTTGTATTATCATAGAGTCTTTCTTCAGTGGGTCATGTGCTTTCTAGTAACATCTAGTTCGTGTTCCATCCATAAGGTTATATACTAACCCTAATTGTACCTTAACTTTGTGCCTAGTTGGGAAATTTTTGGGTTCCAATAAGATGGAAAAATTGTATGCTTCTTTCTCCCATTGATATAACAATATGCACCTTTGGTGACAAGGTCCATAGAAAGAAAAAAACCTATTGAATGATGCTTAGACATAGGCCTTCGCAAGGATTTGTGACAACATTTATAAGATAACAAACGTACTTGCTAATCAATTTAATGAGGGATTGCATACCATGATTTCCAAATAGCATAGAGGCTTTGTTGTAGGGTTGTAGATCTCAAACAAGATCAACCTTGCTTAAAGAATGGTGTAGACTCTAAGGGCTCAGAAGAAAAGAGGGCTGGTCATCCACTTATATGTGTTTAAAGGGAGTAAGCTAATATTATAGAAAGTGGAGATTAAGCTAATATTGTAGCAAATGGACCTTCTCTATAGTCATTAATGTCATAAGAATCTTGTTAAATTCCAAGCATGAGGAAGCTTCTACATGATCAAGCTTTGTGCATAGTGAAACAATTCCCTTAAGGGTTTTTTCCCATTTCAAGACAACCCAAATTGTTACATGGATTAATCCCTCTTGCAGACAAGAGAGATCGCCATAGTACTCAGTGAGTAGCTAGAAACAATCATCCATTTGGAAACCTTTTTCTCTAGATTAATTACATTTTAGAATTATTATAAGAAAGTAGAGAGGACATGCCCCTACCTTTAAATCCAGACGTTCGATGTAGTCGTTTATCCCATCGCTCCAAATCAGTTTCTCCAATAAGTAGAACCTGCAATCAAAGACAAGACAAAAGGATCAAAGCATCTACAACATATAATAATCAAGAAAAGCTAATCCAACTTAGTGATTAAGGAGTCTAAGTATTAATGTTATTTCAATAAGCATAAGAAAAAATCAATGAGAAAAAGATAACCATATGTATTATCTTGAATAAAAAAGAGTAATCTTACAACCTCATGCCTTGATGTCATACATATTTCTCAGGGGATCCTGAACAATCGTTTCTGCTTCAGTTTGATAAGCCTTCCTCTCTGAATACCAGCATGGAGTTATAAACACAGGGGTGTGATCATTCTCATGCCAACAACAACTCACTACTGTAGAAAGTATGCACTCTTATGAATTCTCTTCAACAACTATAATGTATGTCTACTATATGTGTAGAATCTGTTGGGTCATAAACATGACTGTTACAGGAAACTTCAATGCTTCTCATTTAATTATCAACCCAGGGCAAGTCTTGTTATTTCAAGAGTGTAAGCATAGTATATGCAAGTGACATCATAGGAAAACTACTCTAAATTATTATAACGAAGACTGTCTAATTCCCAAAGTTCAATCAAATCAATTTGGAAGTGAATTGTAGAATGCTTTTGACTATTATGTTCTAAGCCTATGCATAAATAACTACTTTGGACTGAAAATAATAAACTACAACTGAACAGTGCGTTGTGATGAATTGAACAACAATCATAATGAATTGAACAAAAACTCTAATAAATTGAATAAAAATTGATTACTCTAAATTTTGCAATGGAATTATCTTTTAAATCAACTAATGACATCCTATGAATTAAATAGCAACAAAACACTCTCAGTGATAATGAAAAGATCCAATATTAACTATATGCAGAATTGAACAACAGTTGTGTTAAAACTAATCAAACAAATATAAAATGATTGGGAAATGATGAAAGCATCTAAAAAATTATGAAAGCATTGATTTTAAGCAAGAAGGCATGAATGGTGAACTAGTCTATTAAGAGAGGAAGCTGTAGCATCTTATGTTCAGAATTTAACCAATTAAAGGATATCTTATGAAATGCACTAGATGACTGGAAATGAAATTTCTGTAAATAAACGTATAGCACCGAAGTAGTAGAGAAACTCCCAGGGCTAGGCCCAAAGCCACCAAAAGTATACTTCTAAGGAAAACTTAGATATTTTCTATTCCAAAAATGCCAGATTCTTTATTAATCTGTAGATTAATACATTAATACAACTTGACGATTCTGTCTAGATACGTCTATTACAGAGAAGAGATATATCTATATATTGTTCATCTTCGGCCTTTTAAAGATGAATTCAAAAGTAGTAGCGGGTACTTTCCATACAGGACCCTACTGCTTCATGGATATCGTTTGAGTAATCCAAGTGTGAATGTGCCTCTCCATCTCTCGTTGGTCCATAGGAGCCATTTTGACCCCGTTTTTTTCCCTTTTCAGCTGTCTTTTGGTCATCAGCAGTTTAGTCGCTTTTCTTCCCTATCAATAAAGATATGACAAGTCAGTTTTTACGTTGTTAAACATTCCTTTTATCATTAGTTCATTCTTCCTTGGATTTACTTTATTTCCCTTTACTTTATTGATAATATGAGGGGAAAATTCATAAAAGTACATAACAAATCATGGTAAAGATGGGATGAAACGTACCTTCTTCTCAGCCCAACATACTCCCCTGCTTACCTATTTCCAGGTCCTCATGAAAAAAAATGGTTGAGGTGTAGCTGGGTTAGATAATATGCAGGGTATACCTCCTCTTTATAGAACCTAAAGCCATGTTTCTATCTGATCTTTGCAAAGGCAGAGTTGTGTGCCCCTCTAGCAACTCATAATCGTGATGATAGTACTCAAGGGGGTAGTAGATGAGAGGGCACCTATATCTGCACCCTATCTATGTAGGTCCCATGTTCAAGATTAGGTTGTTGTATAGAAGGAATCTGGAAGCAACTTTGTTACACCATTTTTTGGTCATCTAACCTATTATCATTAGATGAACCCAAGTACACCATGTAAGACCAATTTTACCCTAGGTAAAATTTCTTTCACCATGTGAAATAACTTATTTTTTTATATTTCCTGGTCATATTTAACCCAAAACAAGGAAATAAATTAAATAAATCCTTATTTATTTGATTATTTCCTAGGAATGAGTTATTTAAATCTTTATTTAAATAATATTCCTAGTTAAATTTGACTAAATCATTTTTAAATAATTAAATAAATCATTATTTATTTAATTATATTTCCACCATTTTCCTAAAATAATAAATAAATCATTTATTTATTTATTATTTATAAATAAAGGAATTGACCCAAGTCAAAAATCCTTTTCCCTCCAACAAAAATAATAAAATATTCCTAAAGGGTGGTTCTAGAATTTGTTTAATAATATTTTATTCATGCACCAAGTTCTAGATCGCCCTAATATTTTGTTATAAATAGAGGGTTTTTCCCCATTCATTAGTCACCTTCCATTGCATTAGATCACTCTAGATCTATACTTGGTCACATTCTCCATTTTTGCCTTGTGAGCTCCCATTGAGTTCTATGTTTGTCTGGGTTTTCTACACCAACAAGAGAGAAAAATTTTAGATCTAAAATATTGAGGACTTCCAAGAACCCATCCCATTGAGGAGAACTAGAAAACACCTTTCTTGTTTTCCTCTCAGGTGCCCCTTTTCAATATAATATAAAAATTCTTTCAAATACATTATTCTTGTCCTGTCTATTGGATGCATGGAGCCACATTTTACTTTATCTACTTAATGTCTTTTATGCTTAGATCTGGATTTGTGCAGCATTATTTGGATCACTTAATTGTATATTTAAAGATATTTGGCAGCGATAATCGATGTTAGGGCTATTTTTTATGCATAGCTAAAGTGATATTTTACGACGAAAGATTCATACTAACAATTGGTGACTCCACACGGGTTTTATTTTGCGACCGCTGTCATTTCCTATATTCCTGCATATCATTAACATGTTCGTTGGTGGTATGTAGAGTCTGCAATTTAATGGATGCATCATCCAAGGGTGGATGTGCCTCTTGCATTGTCTCAACAACTCAACGGGCTGGCGCGTTTTTTCTATGTTCGTTCACTGATCAGTCATTTAATGACGCGTTGCATGGCCCCTTTTATAACAGACACCCTGCATTCACTTACTCATCACCCATATTTTCCGAAGAGACAACTTGCATTCAATTATTTCCGAAGAGACAAAGAGGAAATATCTAGTTCATTGGGAAATGGAGTCAAAATGAGGTCATGCTAAACTCTTCAAGGGATATGGGATATCAGAGGGTAAATCTAACTTGGCCACAACATCCTTTTTTTTTTGGAATGAGATGGACATTAATGATTTGGAAAGAGAAGTTTAATTCTCAACAAAGGGAACTTGAGAACATAACTTAACAATAAAGAGATATTTGATAGACAGGGCTAACCGTAAATTATACAAATATTCTTTAAGCAAATAATGACTTCAAGACAACTTTTAAGATGAAATCTAAGATTCAGCGAACACCCTATTTCCTTAAAGCTTTTATTTCAAAGGACTTAGAAAACATAAAAGATTCACTGATAATTGCAATCATAGAAGAGGGAACACCTAAATAACATCTATGCTTGCAACTATAAAGACCTTTGAAACAACTATTCAAGCAATGGCAAAGGGCAAGATCAAAACCGACCTCTTTGATTAACTTAAAACAATGGTACTTCTAAGGGAGACTTCAATAACAACTTTCAAGTGATAGAAAACAAGCAGGGAGAACCATAAATCATGTTGAAACCAACTATTTGAGCTATTAAGGAAATAAACAAGCATGAAGACTAAAGAGAAAGTTTAAAACCTCTAAAATACTTCAGCAGAAGAAAACGTAAAACAGTGAAGGATGAATAGGTCTAAGGTGCTTCCAGGAGTCATTTCTTAGCCTAAAAATTTCAACCTACTGTAGCAAGAAATTATGGAACATAATGAAAATAGGGGAAAAACATAGAACAGTTCAGAATACTTCACCAACAGCCAAGCTCATGGATCCAATGATAGAGCCTTCTCAGGAACAAGCATGCAAAAACATCATCAAGGCATCCAAGACTTCAATTTGTTTTTCAACTTCAACAGACTTGCATATTTATTTCAGAGAGTTTCAGTGCTACAACTTGTAATCAAACAACAACCAACAATTCCTCATCTTCTACAGAAGTATTTATAGGAAGATGAGGAGGTGAGAACTAACAAAAAGATCTCATGAACCATTAATACAGATTAAATGGCTTCTTGGCCTTTTGAGGGGCTCGATGGAGAAGTGTACAGGTGGATTTATGTATTAACTTTTTTACACTTAATATCAAAACTCGATGGGAGATTTGTTGACTTTGAGGCTTTTCATAATGTGGAGTAACTCTGCAGATATTTGTTGCATCAGTTTCCTGTGGTAGAATTAACTTCATGGCAACGCTGGAGGTAGATATCTGATTTAAAACAATAACTTCGGCCTCTGTTTGAAAGGTTTGAGGCAACAGGTGGCTTTGTGGTAGCTGAGGAATCAATTTGCCTCAAATGCAGCAATGGAGGTATTTTCTACCTGTCAGACACTTATAAATTCCTTTGACTGTGTTTGAATGCAGGGAACAAGCTTTTGATAACTATTTTAAGCCGTAGTTCCCTAAATCTATCTTCAGTCTTCATCTTCACTGCGCTCTGTTCTTCAATGCTTATACTCTTTAATCTGTGTTTTTAATATAGTGTCTTGTTGATGTGCAGATCCACGTAGGGCCTTTATAGTATCGACACCCATGGAACGTTGATCAAACGTTTGAATGGAGCCCTGCGAATGGTTCTTTTTATAGGCCGAAGGCACGGGAATCGTCATTCCGAACTCCTGGCTTTTCTTCAATATAACGACGGAGACCCTTTAAAACCTGCATAAAACATAAAATCATAAAGAAATCTTGCATTTTTAGGTTTAAACTACTTCAGATTGCGAGGAAAGGAGTGTAGCCGTTGGATGAAAGCATCCAATGGTGGAGATCTGCACAAAAGGGCAAAAAGGAGATCGGGGAGAAGAAATAAGGCGGGGTGATTTTGGATCGTCCGATTTGGACACATGGACGGTCCGGATTGAATCGAAAGGTTGCAATCGGGGGCAGCGAACAGATGAGCCGATCAAAACATGCGATGCGATGAGCAGGGAGAAGGCCGATGCGATTGCGCGATTGGAGAATCACAATCGGCGGTGGTAAATATTAAAACCGCATCGAAGAAAAGTTCCGATGCGATTGGCGCGCCCAGTTGCGGGGCCTATTTTATATAGAACTGTATAAGGTCCCGGGCTTTATGTGTATAGGGGTTAATCGGAGTCGAGCCTTTAGACCGGGGCTTTTCAATCAACCTATTGAAATTTTTCGACGCGATTTGTGTGCGTCAATATTTTTAATCAACCCATTTTAATATTTTAACACGTGATTTTGGTTTTTAGACCAAAAGTTTGGAAAAGTGGGTTTTTGGTTTTACAAAGGAAAAAGTGGATCGGGAAAGATTATTTACAAGGTTTTAGTATAGAAGGCGGGCTCGTGGATATATATAAAATAATATGATCGGAGGATAGGGTCTAATCACAATTGGAATTTCAGAAGATGTTTGAAACAAACTGTTGCATTGAGTTTTTTGCGATGCGATCGGGAAGGTTTATATAAAGAGTTGATCGCATCGAGTTTTAATAGGAAAATAAGACTTGCGCATCATAGAAAGTCTTCGATGCAATTTAGTGCTATATGGGTTCAGCGCTTGGTTTTTATGACAAGGGCACATGTGGGGAAGTGGTTAGGACTTAGCCCGAAGGGGCTTAAGTCCATTGTAAATACTTGTATTTTTTATGAATTTTTCATGATTTTTCAAATGGAAATGGGGGGTTTCGGAATAGTAAAAAAATGGGTTTTTAACTATGGAAAAGTGATTTTCATAAATGGAAGAAAAGGATTTATGAAAACAAGGGAGTTTTGATGGAAAAAAAGGGGAGCAAATGAAGGTTTAGAAGGAGAAAAAAGAAGGTCTTTCAACAGTCTTTCACTTGGAATCAGCAGAATTTTTCGAAGTATAAAAGTGAAATAGTAATGAAGATTTTGGACAGAGGCATGAGGCCTTTTAAGATTCTTCAAGAGCCAAAAAATTTTAGTGATAAAATTTGTTCCTTGGAGGCTCAAAAGTCTTAGCCATATTTTGGCATAACAGAATATTATAGGTGGCTAACAGTGGCTCCACTTGGGGATGGTGCCTTCTTGAAGGCATCAAGAACTTTAGACTTGCATTCTCTGGGAGGTTGATCAGTTGCCTCATCCATTGGATTGCTCTTCTTTGGCTGGATGATCTTGCTTTGCTCTGAAAAGTAGTACCAGTTATGAAAGAATAATATACTTCATCAATACAAATTTCTACCTACCCAATTCTACTAATCTAACATTTTTTTCTTCATCAGAGTGCACTTGGATTGGAAAACTCTTTTCACAACATTTTATTCTTTTGAAAGCATAAAAACTAATCTAATTCTACTCCTTATTTCTCCTTGAACTCAGATTAAACAGTTGAATTCAGATATTTCTCTACCTAATCTACTGTCTGTTGGGATTAAACTGTCCAACAGACTTTCATTCTCTAAATTCTACAATAGAAATTTAAAAACAGTCAAGTCAAGATTAAGCTATTTGACTTGCAGTGATCGGTGGCATAAAAACAAGCTTCACATAGATTATTATTTGCAGAAAATTTGATCAAAATGTAAGGCTTAAGATCTGGAAATTTTGCAGCACTTCCTTCATTTTTTACAGCTATGTTTGCACTACTGTGTGAGTTGTTTTCTTCATTTATATGGTTCAAATTTTTAGCTGTTTAGAACCAATTTTGCATCTGTTTTGACTCAAAAATAAAACATATTTGAGCCATCTTTCTTTTAGAGACTTAGGTTCAGATTTTAGCTTGTTTAAACCTTTGATTTCTAACCTAAACTATCTACTGATTAGCCAAGATTAAATAGTTTGGCAAATCAAATTCACTATCCTATCAACAGAAAAAATTTAAAGCTAATTATTCAAGATTAGGTAGTTTGACTAACTAGAAGTGTGCTTTACAGGAGTGGCATTTAAACTTGCACACTTTCAGATTTATTTCTCTTTCTTGGCATGGGGCTTTGCCTTTCTTGTTTTCATTTCTGCCCTCTTTTCTTTATTTTCTTTGTTTTTGTATTTTTTATTTTTCATAACTTTGAATGTAATGGTTAGACTATGATATTTACAATGGTAAAACACAAATGCTTTGAAACTTAAGATTCTTGGCAGAAGTAAATGTTTGAGCATATTTCCATTGACAGGACCTCCATATAGGTCTTGTCCATTCAATTCTTTCAAGAAAAATGTATTATGACCCCTCTCAGCATGAATGATATATGGCCCTTTCCACAAGTTTTCAAACTTGCCATGTTTCCCTTTCTCTTCTCTTCTTGAATCCCATTTAAGAACAGCACTTCCAAGCTGGAAATTGTTTGCCTTAGTCCTCTTATCAAATAGCTTCTTCATATTTTCTTGGACTAACTGTGTTCTCTCATAAACTTCTTCTCTGGTCTGCTGTAAATGGATTGTTTGATTAATCCTTCTTTGCATATCATTCTCTTCACTCTACACTTCTTGAAGGAGCTTCATGACTGGAACTCCCAATGAAGTAGGAAACACTGCATCCATGCCATAAAATAACTGATAGGGGGACATATTTATTGATTTCTTTGTAGTTAATCTATCAGCCCATAAGGCATGAACCAATTTACTATGCCATGATTTTTGATTCTGTTCCAACAGCTTTTTAATGATATTGATGAGACTCTTGTTGGAGGATTCAGCTAATCCATTTCCTTGGGGATAGTAAGAAGTGGAATGGCCCAAGGTTATATGGTATTTGTGACAGAAATAAACCATCTTCTTAGATTTGAAAGTAGATGTTATGATTTTTCTGGGACAACCAAATCTGGATAGGATATGGGTTTCAATAAACTTGATAATGACAGAGTCATTAGCATTCCTAGTAGGTATAGCTTCTATCCATTTGGTGAAGAAGTCAGTGGCTGTGAGGATCCACTTATGTTGAGCTGAGGAGGATGGATGAATTTCCCCAGTAAAGTCCAGCCCCCATTGTTGAAAAGGTGCCTCAACTCTGATAGGATGTAAGGGTAAGGGAAGAATTTTTCTTTTTCCATCAAAAATTTGGCACTTATGGAAAGACATGACTAACTTCTGAGTGTCTGGGAAAAGGGTAGGCCAATAGTAACCTGATCTAAGAATTTTGTTTGCTGTGGCCTTCCAGTAAAGCTGTCCTCCGCATTCACCATCGTGCAATTCATGCATGATTTTTCCTGCATCATCTTCAAGTAAACATTTAAGCAAAATTCCAATAGCATTTTTCCAATATAACACCCCATATAATATGCAAAAACTCGAAGCCTTTTGTTTCACAAATCTAGCCTTAGTTTTAGACAAAGAAGGAGGGGCATTTAAATATAGAAGCACATAAATAATGTCAGCATACCAAGGAGATTTCAGAAAAAAAATTTCAACAAAAGGAGCGGTAAATTCTTCTATTTCTTCCAGCACATCTACCATATTCATGTCTAGTGCTTGGAAGTTAGATTCAGCCATAAGTTTTGCTAATCCTTGCCCTTTAACTAGTTTGGTGGGCCTGATCTCTAAGTCATATTCAAGAATAGTTGCAATCCATTTTCCCCTTTTACCATTAGGGTCTTGACTCAGAATGTCCTTGACAACAGTATGTGGAACAAAAGAAATTATGTGAGAGTGTAAAATATAGACCCTAAAGTCTTTTAATGCTTTCACTAATGCTAAGGCTTGCTTCTCCATGATATTATACTTGAGAGGAGCATCTCTTAAGGCCCTAATAAAGAAGGATATTGGTTGTTCTTGCCCTAAATTATTCTTTTGAAGCAAAACTGCAGCTATTGTATGTTCAGATGCAAAAGAAAAAATGTAAAAGTCTTTGGTAAAATCACGACTAATTAGGACTGGTGTTTGGGTAAGAGCTTGTTTGACCAGTTCGAATGATTGTTTAGCTGGTAAAGTCCATTTTACACCCACGTTTTTCTTAAGAATATTTGTAATTTTTTTTAATATCTCAGCAAGGTTGGGAATAAACCTTCTCAAAAAATTAATCTTTCCAATGAAAGATTGTAGTTCTTTGAGGCTTCTTGGATGGCTAATTTGCAATATACCATCTATCCTTGTAGGGTCTATTTTGATTCCCTCTTCTGAAATTATATGACCAAGAAGTTTCCCTTCTTGGAGTCCAAAGAGGGTCTTCTTGGGATTCAGTGATAAGCCAAATTTCCTACATTTCTCAAAAACCTTTCTTAGGTGAATCAAATGCTCGTGATCAGTTTTTGAGAAAACAGTTATGTCATCAAGGTAAATAATTATAAAATAGCCAATATCTTCAGATAAGGCTATGTCCATGGCCCTTTGGAAGGTGGCCCCTGCATTCATTAATCCGAAAGGCATTTTGACATACATAAAGGTGCCCGAAGGCGTGGTAAAAGCAGTTTTGATCTGATCACTTGGGAGCACTAACACCTGGTTGTAACCTGAGAACCCATCTAAGAGGGAAATCCTTCTTGAACCAACTACCCTTTGAAGTATATGGTCCATTTTGGGTAAGGGGTAGTTGTCTTTTAAAGAGGCTCTGTTTAAATTTCTAAAGTCAATACAGAGCCTGATTTCCCCTGTTTTCTTTCTAACAGAGACTAAGTTTGATACCCATTCTGAAAATCTAATGGGTACTATGATCCCAGCATCATGCATTTTTTCAATTTCGGCCTTAACTAAAGGTAACAAAATGAGGTTTATTCTCCTTAGTTTTTGTTTAAAAGGCTTCTAATTTTCCTTTAAAGGGATCTTATGTTGAATGATGCTGGTATCATATGATTTCAGGTCTTTGTATCCCCAAGAAAAAATGTCCTTAAAATCTTTAAACAGCTCTATGTATTGTGATTTTATGTGATTTGGAAGTGTTCTGGACAATTTAATCATCTTGGGTTCTGTTAGGGAGCCTATGTTGTGTTCTTCTACGTTTTTTTCTACCGGCTCCATCCTTGGTTCTTTGGCTACATCGTTAAAGTCGAAAAGGTGTTCTAAAGGCGTGAGACCTCTTGGAATTTGATCATTTTTGCATTGTAATATTTCCAAGTCTTCTTGGTCCATGTTTCCAATTAACTCTGCTTCAAACAGATTCTCATGATAATTTATATCAGCAGAGTGTGTTATTTCAACTTCTGGGATTTCTTCGATATATGGACAGTCTTCACTATGGTTAGATTCTGATGTTGGTATGGTGAAATCATTTTTTGACTTCAAGAAATGGTCTATGTGTTGGTTAGAATCAAATACTTTCTAGTGATCTTCGTTATCAGGCACTGCAGGCCTGTGTTTTACCTTCACGTAAAACTGTTCATTTATCTCAGGTATTTGACAGTTACTAGCATTGAAAGCAAGTTCATTTGCCAAATTATTAAACGCTCTAGGAAAGAAAACAAGTTCATATTTTTCAAAGGTTTTTAATAAGTCAAGGGCAGCATTTTGATATTCCCTAAGCCTTGGATTCTTGGCTGAGTATTCTCCTTTAATATTTTTGATGATAAGCTCAGAATCCCCTAAAACAGATATCTTTTGGGCTTCTAATTCTTTAAGCAGTTGTAAGCCTAGGAGAAGTGCTTCATACTCAGCAATATTGTTAGTGCATGGGAAGTGTAACTTGTATGAAAAACTATGATTTGTGTTTTGAATCCATACACCTACCCCTGCACTAGTTTTATTATAGGATCCATCGAAATTTATTTTCCAAAATATATTTGATTCATTTTAATTTTCTTGTTGCTGTTGATTGTCAATGTTTTGAAGTTGATTTGAGGTAAGATTGGATTGTTCTGGTGAACTGATTGGGTCCATGTTTTCTTTACCTTGTTGAGTAATTTCATCTTCGTTACACAAGATAAAGGAGTCTAAACTTGATTGAATAGAATAATTGGAGTGTTATTTGGTTTTTCTATGTTGCTCACCATGTACTTCTTGTGGGATTCCCTGTATAGTCTTATGTTCTGGTTAAAAACAAGGATGGTGGCATAAGACATGTCCATTTGAAGGGCTCCCTAAAGTTTGGCTCCCGAAGATCTTGATAAGAGCATGCCATACTTAGGGGGAATGTCAGCCACAACTATATCCATTACTAGACTCTTAGCAGGGATTTGAGCTAAACTAACGCATAAATCTTTGATTAAACCCAAACATTTGACTCTGCTTGAGTCAAAAGACTAAAAATCTTTGTGTGGTTTAGTAATTTCTAAGCCTAAGCTTTCCATTACTACCTTGGGCATTAGATTGTGCGAAGCTCCAGAATCTAACATAGCATTGTGTAGTTTTATCGTGCATGTTCAAACTAACATAGAAGGGAGGGACTGGTCCTTCTTGATATTTTCCTTCAACCTCTGGGCCAAACAACAGCTCAGGCTTGTCATCTATCAAGTTTAAGGTGTTAGCATCACTTCCTAATTTTAAAGCTTTCAAAACTTGGTTTTTGTACATTTCTTGGGTTACTAGTTCAGCTAGGGGAATGAAAATTTTTATCTTAGCAATCTCTCCCTCAAGGCTGAAAGGAATAACTGACTTGTTAATATTTACATCTGTTTTTTCAATTGAATTATTTTCAGCAATTTTAATTTGCTGAACCTTGTTTGGACTGGTAATTGGGGCATTTTTATTAAGACCACTAGCTGAAGTACTAGGGGTACTCTATTCAACATTTGGCTGGACACATTGGTCTTTGTTTGAGTCTGGTTTCCTGACCAAAATGTTGGTTTTTTCCTCTTTCCTTTTGGGTTGGTTATCTGTTTTTTTCTTAACAGCAGTGCTAGTATTTTTATCTTTCGAATTATCTATACTTCCCTTGCTCCTAAGATCGTAGTGTTTATGTACCTCCATGATTGCATTCTCAAAACCTATTATGTATTCATTAGAGTCTTCATAATTATTTGTACTTTAATCAGAAGAGGAGAAACCTTGTTCTTCTTCAGTGAGGAAAACATCATCCCCACTGTGTGATCCAACCAATTTTACATGTGATTCTTCCAATCTTTCTAACTCCCTGTCTTCCTCATATTGATCTACGTAATTCTGTTGAAAGGGAGGTCTAATCTGTTGGTCACCTTCCTTTTGCTTATCTTGATTTTTTTCTCTTCTATAGTTCTGATTTCTATTTCTGTTTTGATTGTTTTGAAGTGCAGTTTGGTTTTGATTTGCTTGAGCTTTCTTAATTATGCTCATCTCTTTCATCATTTCCTCCATCATTCTCTCCATTTTTGAGCTTGAAGTAGAAGGAGGAGATTCTTCTCTAAAATATACCCTCTTCTCAGTTTTTATCCTCGCTCTCTTTTCTATCAAGTTGACTTCCACAGAAAGAGCACCCCTTTGCATATCTTCAAGAGTTGCAAAATCTCTTTCCCTTATCGAATAGGTCATGTCAGAGTCAAACCCTTCAGGAAATTTGTTTAAAGCTGAACCTTGTGGAGGTTTCAGTTCTGGGGAAAGTGCATTATACACACTATTGAATCTAGTGCAATAAGCTTTCACACTTTCCCTGGGGTTTCTACGGAGATTATTGTAATCAGCAAGGACTTGGAGAGGATTCTTCTTTACTTCCCATTTATTTAAGAACGTTTGATGGAAGGCTTGGAGATCATTAATACTATGGGGGGCTAAACTTTTAAACCATTTTCTTACTTCTCCCCCCAGACTTTGAGAAAATAATCTAAGCTTGATAGAATCATCATCAATCTCATTTCTGTCAAAGTAGTCATTCATCTTATCCACATGTTGTGATGTAGTTGTAGCATTGTTAGCATCATACAATGGGATTTTGGACTGATAGTCCTGTGGAAGATTTACTAGTGGTATAGGGAGGACTAGGGGAGCATACCATGCAGCCATGATAGGTGGTGGGGGTGGATTTACAAGAGGTGGAGTGGGCTGAAGTGGGGTGGTTTGAACAGTGGATGTAAGGTGAGAAAATGTGGACGGAACAAGAATATATTTTCGAGCTGATCTCGGATGAGAGACACCTAAGTTGTGAAGGAAATGAAAATCAGGAGGTTTTGTTTCTCTATTACCAGGATGCTCACTTGTCTCAGGGGATGAAAGTGAAAATTCGGAGTCTAGCTGAGTGATATCATCAAATGACCTAGTTCTAAATGGATTTACTAAGTCATGTTGTGATTGTTGTAAAGCTGTAAGATTTTCAGGAACTGAATTAACTCTCAAGGGTGATCTGAAAACAGTTGATAATTTAATCCTAGGAGACTTCCAAAGGATGCTTTCTGGGTCATCAACTACCTCAGGTGGATTAGGGTCAGGATGGGCTCTAGTGTGAATCTTCCTAGAAGCCACTATGCTATATTTTTCAGATCCAAATAAACCAGAGAATTTCAACCAGATATGACAGTCTTTAAGAGGTTAACTAATCTGTTTGCACATATTTTAATTCTACAGTCCTCTAACTAGGTTTGCATGATATTATAATGATAAGGGTTCTTCCCAGTGGAGTCTTAAGGTCTATTAAGGATTGTGGAGTCGCCAAGTGGAAGTTTTTAGCTCCTAAGGAGGTAAAAGGTTTTATGGTCCACCACCAAGTTTATTATGAAGCCAAATTGAAAATGTTTTTTGGTTTTTCTGAGCTATTTCGGTATCAATAGGTTAAGAGAGTGTTCTAAGTCTGATTTTTCACTTAGCTGAGGTGTTTAAACAAACAGAGTTTACTCTTATTGCTTGGTAACTAGCTCCTTCAAGGTTTGATAAGGGCTAAAGGGAATCCTAAGGGTTACTTAGTTTGTCACTAATTCAATTAAGTCCTATCATGATTACCATTTGTTAGGTAGTGCTTGAAGAAGTTTACTTATGTTATACTGGACCTAAAAAGTTTGAGGAAGGGTTTTGAAACCTCCAATTCTCAGTAGGTCCCACCGTGATAACCATTATGTTGGTGGCGATGAGGTGGCTAATAATCACTAGATATTCTTGAAAATAAGGGATTTCTGAAGTCCTAAGAGGTACTTAGATTTTTACTGACTCAGATGTCCCACCGTGATCACCATTATGTTGGTGTCCCGTGTTTTGATAGTTTGGAAAATCAAAAGACAAGGCAAAATCAGAACCAATCTTTAGAGTTCCAGGATCTAGTCCTCCTATTATCAGAGAGCGATCTCTCAAATATTTGTTTGCAAAGGTTTATCTTGTGTGATTTGAGTATGGATTTTAGACTAGTTATTAAGTGCAGGTTTTTGTTTGGTTGGATTGAGTTGATACAACAGAACATGAAAGGTCTGGGAAAGATAGATAGAAAGAGGAAATATCTGGTTCATTGGGCAATGGAGTCAAAATGAGGTCATGCTAAACTCTTCAAGGGATATGGGATATCAAAGGGAAAATCTAACTTGGCCACAGGATCCTTTTGTTTTTGGAATGAGATGGACATTAATGATTTGGAAAGAGAAGTTTAATTCTCAACAAAGGGAACTTGAGAACATAACTTAACAACAAAGAGATATTTGATAGACAGGGCTAGCCATAAATTCTACAAACATTCTTTAAGAAAATAATGACTTCAAGAAAAATTTTAAAATGAAAACTAAGATTCGGGGAACACCCTATTTCCTCAAATATTTTATTTTAAAGGACTTAAAAAACATAAAAGATTCACTGATAATTGCAATCATATAAGAGGGAACACCTAAATAACATTTATGCTTACAACTATAAAGACCTTCGAAACAACTGTTCAAGCAGTGGCAAAGGGCAAGATCAAAACCAACCTCTTTGATTAACTTAAAACAACGGTACTTCTAAGGGAGACTTCAATAACAACTTTCAAGTGATAGCAGACAAGCAGGGAGAACCATAAATCATGCTGAAACCAACTATTTGAGCTATTAAGGAAATAAACAAGCATGAAGACTAAAGAGAAGGTTTAAAGCCTATAAAATACTTCAGCAGAAGAAAACATAAAATAGTGAAGGATGAACAGGTCTAAGGTGCTTCCAGGAGTCATTTCTTAGCCTAAAACTTTCAACCTACTGTAGCAAGAAAACATAATGAAAACAGGGGAAAAACATAGAACAATTCAGAATACTTCACCAACAGCCAAGCTCATGGATCCAATGATAGAGCCTTCTCAGGAACAAGCATGCAACAACATCATCAAGGCATCCAAGACTTCAATTTGTTTTTCAACTTCAACAAACTTGCATATTGATTTCAGAGAGTTTCAGTGCTACAACTTGTAATCAAACAACAACCAACAATTCCTCATCTTCTACAGAAGTATTTATAGGAAGATGAGGAGGTGAGAACTAACAAAAAGATCTCATGAACCATTAATACAGATTAAATGGCTTCTTGGCCTTTTGAGGGGCTCGATGGAGAAGTGTACAGGTGGATTTTTGTATTAACTTTTTTACAATTAATATCAAAACTCGATGGGAGCTTTGTTGACTTTGAGGCTCTGCATAATGTGGAGTAACTCTGTAGATATTTGTTGCATCAGTTTCCTATGGTAGAATTAACTTCATGGCAATGTTGGAGGTAGATATCTGATTTAAAACAATAACTTCGGCCTCTGTTTGAAAGGTTTGAGGCAACAGGTGGCTTTGTGGTAGCTGAGGAATCAATTTGCCTCAAATGCAGTGGTGGAGGTCTTTTCTACCTATCAAACAATTATAACTTCCTTTGACTATGTTTGAATGCAGGGAACAAGCTTTTGATAATTATTTTAACCCGTAGTTCCCTAAATCTATCTTCAGTATTCATCTTTGTTGCGCTCTGTTCTTCAATGCTTATACTCTTTAATCTATGTTTTTAATACAGTGTCTTGTCAATGTGCAGAGCCGTGTAGGGCCTTTATAGTATCGGCGCCCATGGAACGTTGATCAAACATTTGAATGGAGCCCTGCAAATGGTTCTTTTTATAGGCCGAAGGCATGGGAATCGTCATTCCCAACTCCTGGCGTTTCTTCAATATAACGATGGAGACCCTTTAAAACCTGCATAAAACATAAAATCATAAATAAATCATGTGTTTTTAGTTTTAAACTACTTCATATGGCAAGGAAAGGAGCGTAGCTGTTGGATGAAAGAATCCAACGGTGGAAATCTACGTAAAAGGGCAAATAGGAGATCGGGGAGAAGAAATAAGGCGGGGTGATTTTGGACCATCCGATATGGACACATGGACGGTCCAGATTGAATCGGAATGTTGCAATCGGGGATTGCAATTGGGGACAGCGAACAGATGAGCCCATCAAAACATGCGATGCGATGAGCGGGGAGAAGGCCGATGCGATGAGTGGGGAGAAGGCCGATGCGATTGCGTGATCGGCGGATTGCAATCAGTGGTGGTAAATATTAATACCGCACCAAAGAAAATTTTCGATGCGATTGGCACCCGGTTGCGGGGCCTATTTTATATAGAATTGTATAAGGCCCCGGGCTTTATGTGTATAGGGGTTT
This sequence comes from Pinus albicaulis, assembly GCA_034641835.2. Lineage (NCBI taxonomy): Eukaryota > Viridiplantae > Streptophyta > Pinopsida > Pinales > Pinaceae > Pinus > Pinus albicaulis. The sequence goes on from CM076570.1 coordinate 1,178,263,146, forward strand.
ATCGGAGTCGGGCCTTTGGACCGGGGCTTTTCAATCAACCTATTGAAATTTTCCGATGCGATTTTTGCGCGTCGATCTTTTTAATCAACCCATTTTAATATTTTAACATGTGATTTTGGTTTTTAGACCAAAAGTTCAGAAAAGTGGGTTTTTGGTTTTACAAAGGAAAAAGTGGACCGGGAAGGATTATTTACAAGGTTTTAGTACGGAAGGCGGGCCCGCAGATATATATAAAATAATATGATTGGAGGGCAGGGTATAATCGCAATCAGAATTTCAGAAGACGTTTGAAACAAAATGTTGCGCTGAGTTTTTTGCGATGCGATTGGGAAGGTTTATATAAAGAGTTGATCGCATCGGGTTTTAACAGGAGAATAAGACTTGCACATCATAGAAAGTCTCTGATGTGATTTAGTGCTATATGGGTTCGGCGGTTGGTTTTTATGATAAGGGCACATGTGGGGAAGTGGTTAGGACTTAGCCCGAAGGGGCTTAAGTCCATTGTAAAGACTTGTATTTTTTATGAATTTTTCATGATTTTTCAAATGGAAATGGGGGGTTTCAGAATAGTCAAAAAAATGGGTTTTTAACTATGGAAAAGTGATTTTCATAAATGGAAGAAAATGATTTATGAAAACAAGGGAGTTTTGATGGAGAAAAAGGGGAGCAAATGAAGTTTTAGAAGGAGAAAAAATAAGGTCTTTCAGCAGTCTTTCACTTGGAATCAGTAGCATTTTTCGAAGTATAAAAGGGAAATAGTAATGAATATTTTGGACAGAGGCATGAGGCCTTTTAAGAGTCTTCAAGAGCCAACAAATTTTAGTGATAAAATTTGTTCCTTGGAGGCTCAAAAGTCTTAGCCACCTTTTGGCATAACATAATATTATAGGTGGCTAACAGAACCCATGGCTACACCACAGGTTTTCTCATAGAACTCACCTTGGAAACTGAAAAAATTCGAGGTGAGGCATAGACCGACCAACTTAGAAGTGTCCTGGTCCATGACTCGCTTAATGACCTCAATATCTTCCAGGATGGGGATTCTAGTAAATAAGGAGACAACATCAAAACTAACTAATAAATCTCCAAGTTCAAACCTGATGTCCTTCCATTCCCTGATAAAAGAGGCAGAGTCCTTTACATAAGAATCAGTAAGCCCTACCAAGGTCTTAAGCTTCCGAGCCAAGAACTTAGCCGAATGATAAGAAGGACCACCTATTGTGTTAACAATAGGTCTTAAGGGGGCCCCCGGTTTATGAATATTTGGAAGGCCATAAATCCTAGGGGTGAGGGGATTACTTTCAATAAGCTTCCTCGAAAGGGGATTAAGAGAGGGATCAGACTTAATGGCTAAGGCAATCTCCTTAGAAATAGATTTAAGGGGATTCTTCTTAAGCTTAAGATAGCTACCACTAAGGGAAAGATGGTCAACCATTTTGCTGACATAATCCGACTTATCCAAAATAACAATAGCACCACCCTTATCAGCCTTAAGGATGACAATGTCTGGGTTGCTTCTAAGGGATTTAAGATTAAGAAACTCAAGCTTGCTCAAGTTACTTCTAGGAGGCTTTTCCTTCCTAAGAATAATGGAACAATCTTGCCTAATAGTTTCTTTAATATTATGAGAGAGATCCTTGATTCCATACTCTATGTTGCAGTTAATGTCATCAATGGGGATCTTCCTGGGAGCTATGGAAAAGTTAAGCCCCTTATTGAGAAGACGAAAGACAAAAGAATCAAAACTCAATTAAGACAAGTTAATAACATTTTTCGAAGAAGAAAGATTTTCATTGCCCTCAATAGAATTAAAATTATTAATGTTAATTTCATTATTATTATTATTGTTGATATCTATAGTATTATTATCAATAGTGCTAATATTATTAATCTCAATAATACTACTATTATTAATCTTGAATCTATTTTCACTATCTAATATATGATTCAAAAACTGTCACTATTAGATTTTTGACTTTTAACAATCCAATAAAATTTTAGGCCTTGATGAACATGCCAAAAACAATTAAAACACTCGTAATTATCAAATTTATTAAACCTTATTTAAAAGAGCTTTCACTTCTTCTTTTTTTATAAAATTTAATTTAAAAATAATGAAATTTAAAATAGTTAAATTATTATTTAAACTTTTCCCACATGTTCCAGCCATTTAGGAATTGTAATTTAAAATTAATAATAAGTAAACAAGTGAAATATCAAATTGTAATTTAATGGATGCATTGTCCAAGGGTGGATGTGGATGTGCCGCTTGCATCGTCCCGAGTACCCACTTTCATTGTCTCAACAACTCAACATCAAATATTAATTTAACGTTACAGTAAATATCAAGTGAGTTATCGAATCTTAATTTAACAGCTTGCATTCAATTATTTGTATTTGTGGGCACCACATTCTTACTTACATAATCTTCTTGCATTTAATTATTTGTATTTGTGGGCACCACATTCTTACTTACATAATCTTTTTTTTGTTTGTCCAAAACAATAATACTGTAGTAACACCATGCGAATCCGTTTTGAAAATTATGGAAATTTAGGTTAAATCCAGGTTATAGTTGTTAAATTTCAAGATTTTTTATGAGGCTGAATCTATTTCCACTATCATGATTCAAATTCTATTACTGTTAGATTTTTTGAAAAAAATTTAGCCAAATTCTAACTATTTTTTACTGTCCAATCAATTCTTTGACCTTGGTGAACATGCCAAAAACAATTAAAACACTCATAATTATCAAAGTTTAAAATACTTCCATATCTCTTCTCAACCATCTCAAAATTTCACAATATCAAGCTTCCCCCAAAAAAGAAAGTTAAAGTGAAAATACCACAAGGAATTGTTTAAAACAGGAAAACCCTACCTTAGTATGTTTTGATACCAAATGTTATAAAGATTGTACCTTAAAAATGATAAGAAGTCAATGAATCTAGTCCACTTTGAGGGTAGAACCTCTTTTTATAATGAATACAATACAAGACACAATATGATGATCTTGAAACTAATTATCATTGGTGTGTAATGCTTGTTATAGCATTATTATAAAGGCTCAAGGGACTTAATAATACATGTGACTATCAAAATATACATAATACTTATCATTATCTAGCATCTATTCAACATTGATGATTAAAATTAAAGGTACTAGCAGATAATCTGAGAAAAATCCATAATGAAAAGGTGAACCTTCCAAACAAGGCTATCCAACTTCTTCTTGGAAATGGCTAGAGAGTCTGTTCAAAGAGAATATCTAAGAGCACCATCACAATATTTAAATTATACCAACATTTCAACCTTTGACTCCATATAATCTATTTGGAACTTAAACCATAGGTTATGTTGACCAATTATGACTAGATCTATAGTAAAATATAGAAATCAATAATATTTACAAACTTCATATCGACATTAATGCAGAAAAAATTGATTTAGAAAGAAATAGTATCTACTACCATTGTTATTATTAAACAAAATCTATTGAATACATTGATACATGATATTGATAATATGGAATATAAAAAATAGAGGTTTTATTTATTTATTTTAGATTGAAGATATGATGTGCTTAAGTGGTTTTGGAATTGGGAATTTCATTTTTCAAAATTAATTAACATTGTCATAAATAAATCAAAATTATTAATTGATTAGCATCGTTATTTTGAATCTCACACAAATGAATAAGATGGTGCCTTGACTTACTTAGGTTCCTAGATCAAGCTTGCCCCTTATGATTATGAAGCATAAACCTCTTTTTTGGCTTTTACACTAATCCTTATGATTATGAAGCATAAACCTCTTTTGTGGCTTTTACACTAACCCTTGAAGGAAGGACTTATCTATAGTTGTTTAAAACACTTGAATCATTGTCAAAAAAACATTCTTTTAGTATTAAAATCTTTTGTATGATCCTAGTACCTCCATTCTAAGCTAAATTAAAAGGACGATCTAATGTTGGGAGCTCCTTTAAGGATTTTTGGAAGTCACAAAAGGGTCTAAAGAAGGTATTCTATCCTCACGATAAATTTAGAAAAACTTGGGTAAGTTTTAAGGGCAAAGTTGACAAAATAGGTGTATCACATTGTGCAACAAATTGCACAATTGTTGGACCGCACAATTTATTTTCATGTGACACAACCCCTACAACATGAAAATAAACGTTTTTTGGTCCAACGTGAAGTTCGAGAATTGCCACATTGTTTGAGGTAATTTTCTCTAGAATATCATGTAAAAGAGAAATCTTTGCATGGTGCAATGTGTTGCACCATAAAAGTTGTGGTGCAATACACCACATTGACAAAAAATTCACATTGCATGAGGTGTGGGGCATCATGTTTAAAATTGTTGCAAGATGAAAAGGCTTGAAATCACATTAAAGGTGGGCATGGTTCTTAAACATCACATAACCAAACAATTGTGTTGTTGCGACATAATGGCTTGAGAATGACATGTTAAAATCACAATGATGAAGATTATCAAAGATAGGACATATCACAAGAAATGTGACTTTCTTGTGATATGCCACAAGGCTAGAAAATTACAAAAATTGCAATAAGCATGTTGCCAACTCATGAAACTTTGTGGATATGACAGGAAAATAAGTTAAGGAGAATTGAAGAAACAAAAGAAGGAAAGAGTGAAGAAGATGAAAGGCATGGTATCGTGCTAGAAAAATATTTTGAATAGTGTGACATATCGCAAGATGAAATTCTTCTTGTGACATGTCATGAGAATCAAAACTTTCAAAAACCACAACAAAGAGGAGGGATGGGAGAAGATAAGGAATGGAGCTAGCTAGTGCTACATAATTGAGGTGGTTCTCATTTTATGTTATCTTAGGAAATTTTGGATGCAAGGGGAGGTAAGTGTTCCAATGAAAGAACCTTTTGTGTGATGTGATGTTACTTGGGAGAAAAATTTTCTCTAGTGCAATACGTCACATGAAAAAACATCTTGATGTGCAAAAATGACTTTGGTCAAAATGCGCTAAGTTGCATGAAAAAACATATTAAGGTTCAACTAAGACCAAAAGAGAGCCTTCTACATGGGATAATGTTTCCCACATGCAATAGGTCACAATAGAAGAAATTATGGGCACTGAACCCTTTTAAACTTGCAATACATAGCAATAATTTTCCAAAAGTGACATGGTTAGATGACTTGGATTGGCTTAATAAACATGAAATATAAGGGTTGTCCATATGTCTATTGATATATTCCTATACAATGCCAAATTTCATACACATGTGAGCTGTACATATGATGACATGGCAAGAGGAAGAGAAAACACTAAGAAACTTTAAAGGGTAATAACTTTGCACTCGAAGCCCTAAATTGAGCATGAGTATAGCCAACTCTCGATGAGAATAATGTCTTTATAATCTCAGAATTGGCTTGATAATTTTGATTGAAGAGGAAAAGTATGAATACCCTCTTTTTTAATGGTACTTAATGATACTTTTTTAAAACTTAAAAACTACTTACTTCTTCTATACTTAATGAGCAAAGTTATTTGATATTTATGCATAAATATGATCTCAATATTTGCAAAGTGATAAACCCAACTAAAATATATTATGTGATATCTTTTCTTTTGTCTTCCAAATAAGATGAAAACCAAAATTATTTATTTCAATTAATTATGTAGTCTTCTTATTACTATATTCTTAATAATCAAATAATATAAATCAAAGACATTTTCTTATACTTTAATTAATATAATTGATTAATGTATTTAGACTTTAATTAATATTTTTTTTCTTAAACAATAATTGGTGAATATGTAACTTCTAAGGATTGTTCTAAGTAAGATCTAGGACCAAATCACAATGATTTCCATTGTCTACATCAATATGATGATATTCAAATTTTCCTTCCCCTTTGAGCTTATAGGAATTACTCATCATGATTTTCAACATGTTAAAATTTTTGCCACACAGGCTAACATGTCTTTGAAGAACAAAACCCAGGTAAAGGGTGAATTAAAATTCCTAGCTACCACTCAATTTATTGTACTTTGACTTAATTAATATAGTTGTCGTTAATATATTTATGTTTTATAAAATGTATATGTATATTATTTCATTTTTTAGTTTTTTTAATAATATAAATATGATTATATCATAATATTTCAGGTTACTAAACAATTTGATGATATAGAACTTAATTTAAAAATAAAATTAATATTAATTAACATAGAATTGTACTATAAGTATTAATTTGATTTTATTAAATTTAAAATTTAAAATTTATATTTAAATAATAAAAAATATAAATTTAAGAACGAATAAATACAATTTCAAATAAAAATAGATGTTTTTTTAATATTTTAGCTATTTATTTATAACAATGTTAATCAATTTTTAAAAATGAAATACCTTTTCCCATAATCACTAGAGCACATTACATAGCTTCAATCTAAAAGAAAAACCCTATATTTTTCATATTCCATTTCATCAATTATATATTAATGTATTAAATCTAAGCACGTTGCTTAACTTTAATGTAAAAGAAAACCGTATGTTTTCCATATCCCATGCACATCGCATAACTTCAAGTTAAAAGACAACCCCTATGTTTTTCATATTCCATTTCATCAATTATGCATTAATCTATTAAATTTGTGCATTCTAGTAATATATTTGGTTATATTATTGTAATGTTAAAAGAAAAAATACAAAACTGGTCATAAAGTGAGAAGGCAATCTGAAAGGTAGTGAGACTTAAACCTGGATCTCTATAGAAGGTCTAGTAGGGAAATTTTCTGTTCTACATCTTCGTACCCACAAATCATCTATAGTTAGTGAGCTTCAAGGAAGGAGAGATTACAAATGAACCTATCCCCTCCTTCTGTAATATTCTTGTTGGTAAGAACAATCAGGGTGGGGGGGGAATGGCCCCTCAAGGGAGTTCCTCAAACTTCCTTCCTATGCCAATGTTGGGAGATAAGCAACAAACAGGTTTACGGGGAAATGATGTCCCCAAGGGTGTTCAAAATTCTAGAGTTTTTATTCCTACCAGATGTTTACAAGACCATAGAAAGTGCAAGAGGGTTCATGCCTTCATTTGCAGCACATTGGAAGATGGCCCACACAAAAATAACTGGAACGATCGATTCAACAAAATTGGCAACCAAAGGGTGAGGTAGAATTTCGTATGGGACCAAAAGGTTTTTTTACAGTCATATTTTCTAATCTGGAAGATAAAGAAAGGATTTTTGAAGGAGGACAATACGTTTTCAACAATGTGGGTCTCTACATCAAACATTGGGAAGCTTGCTTTAGCCTAGACACAGAGGAATTTAAAGAAGTGCCAGTTTGGGTGAGGTTATACTCACTTTTGGTTGAATTTTTAGATTCTAGGAATTTTAGAAGGGATAGGCATGCACTTAAGGCATTTTGTAAAAGTTTCATAAGTGACTAGAAGGAGAAAAAATGTGTCTTATGCTCGATTATGCATATACATTAATATCTCAGTTGTTACCGGAATCCACTGATTTAGATTATTAGGGAGACACAATCCATAAACTATGAACCTATCCTGTTCAGATGTCAACTCTTCAATGAGCATGGTCACATCATTAGAGATTTTCCATTTCAAAAAAATAACAATAAATAAAGGATAAAGTTAGTAATGAGGGTTTCACAAAGGTTACACAAAGAAAGCAGAACCAGAGAATGGGACCATGGGAATCCCAAAAGACACTGACGACATCAACCCCTTTATGGTCTTAGAGAGTATGGAGGATGGAAGCCACAAACATGTGGATAGAAATATGGAAGACACAACACCAGAAATCATAGCTGCTAACAATATTCTAAAAAGAAAATTGGAGGACGATGAAAATATGAAAGAGGACTTTAACCTTTATTCCCTCCCTGGATTTGGGGAGGGTACTCTTTTGTCGCAAGATCAGATAAACCTAGATGAGGAATAAAGAAGGTTATTTCTTATGGTACATGAATGGGAACAACAGGACCTAGATATTTTATCCCTTGAAGCATGAGAGTCCTATTCCAAAGTTGATCTAGCTTGGAAAACAAAATAATAACCTTGATAGAAGATCTAGTAGCGTGCTATTTTCATAGTTTCAAAGATAAAGGAAAATTTATCCTCCTCAAGAATCTCTCACGAGATTCCAAAAATAAAGTGAGAAAACCTAAGAAAGAAGCGAGGCGAGTCACAAGTTAGCCCCTCACACACACTGAGAGATTACAGATCTCTACTAACCACGCATTATGAGGATATTATCTTGGAATGTTTGAGGACTAAAAAACAGAGGTAAACAGAAATATATTAGTGACGAGATACTTAAAGAGAAACTAGTTATTGTATTACTACAGGAAACCATGTTGGGTGCAAAAAACGTGTCACAAATAGAAGGTCTATCTTGGAAAGGATGTCAAACAATGTCAGTGGATGCTAGAGGAAATGTCGATGGTTAAGCAGTGTGGTGTAATCCAAAATAGGTTGTCTTTAACGACTCGATGGCTACAGAATGAATCCTTACAAGTACCTTTAGATATATTGGTACCAAATATGTTGTGGTATTTTCGGCATTATATGGACCCTCGATTGTTAAGGAGCAGATGGATTTTTTGGAAAAATTGGAAAAACTCAAGAAAATGCTACGGAGCATCATTTGGATCGTTAGAGGGGATTTTAGTATTATTCGATACCTTCAGTAAAATAAAGGGGGTATAAATAAAATTAATTATAATTCGGCCTCATTTGATGAGTATATAGAGGATATTCAACTTGTAGATATAATGAACAATAATGGGATCTGTTTTGTAACCAGCTCCAAAAATAGAAGAAAAGAGATATCAACGCCTTAGAAATAAGCCACTTCGAGGGGGCAACCTCCAATATATTACATAAATGAACAATTCTTGGATGATACAATTTACAAAACCTCCTTTCTATATATAGGAGTCCATGGGGCCATAATGTAATCCTAGTGGGCCACAATGTAATCCTAGCCGACCTAACAATAATAATTTAAGGGCACAATAATAACAAAATGGGGGTTACAAGGGTACAATAATAATAATAAGGGGGGGCTACACTAACATAATAAGGGAATACACTATTAATATAGGGACTTAACATGCCCCTCTCCTTCAAACAAGTGTTGTCCTCAACGCTTGATTATTTCTTGATGCTTCTGTATAAAATTCTCATCCTCCCATGTGGAATCTTCTATAGGAAAGTTCTTCCACTTGTTGAGATACTCTGAAATTGATTGTACTTGTCGATTTATTGTTTCTGTGACTACTTCAGAACTTCTTTCGATGTGATGTTGATCTTCCTGTCGTTTCATTATATTCTGCACCAAATTTAGGTTATCTTTTGAGAGTTGGAGAACTTGTTGTTGATGCTTGATGTGATCTTCCACTAATTTATCATCCATATTAGATATTATTTGATCCTTCAAACCATCCAACTTAGCCTTCATTTCTTCTTTTAAACCATCTATGTCATCTTCGGTTTCTCTTTGTAAGATCGAAATTTGTTGCACTTGGTACCATAATTTTGATATCTCATACTGCAATTCTTCCTCTTCATGCGTCATAGTATAGCTTTTTGAGGGCTTAATGGGTATGGAAATATTTTTTTTGAGGCATTATAGAACCCAATACTGATAAAAATTCTAAAATATGCCCTTGGAATCACTTCAAACTATTTTTTCAAACAAACGTTATGCAATTTTAAAAGCCAAGTACACACTTTTTTCTTGCTTTTTAGGAGCTCGATATTGAAATTGGATTATCTATATGATTGCAGCACTTCAATATTTGAATTTTGGTATCAACGTAGCCCTCTAAATTATTTTTCGAATGCCATAGGTCTGACCTGATTTGGATTCTCCAAGACAAATTTGTGTCCAATCTCCCACAATGACCTAATTCTGGACTGGTTCAGTAGAGCGAACGTGTATGACTTGCCACATGTCACTGCTTCGTCCTTTGTCCCTGAAATTGATAGCCAAGAAAATAAAGTCTGTGTAATTGCAACCAATTTTTACGACACTCCAATATGATGCCCAGAGAGAGAGTTATTAAACTTTTCCCACGATCACCTCTTTGAGATGAAATTTAGGAGCCTGAAAAAGCACTACCTTCCATAGATCATATCTCCAAAAATATTGCGAACCAAGCTCTGAAATTTTTTGATGAATTTCCTGAGGATTTCAGCTTCATACCGTACCAAATGTTGTGTAACCAGCTCCAAAAATATAAGAAAAGAGATATCAACGCCTTAGAAATAAGCCACTTCGAGCGGGCAACCTCCAATACATTACATAAATGAACAATTCTTTCTCAGTATTTTGGCTTCACACCCTAAAAATTTCAGCTTCTAAAACTTCGTAGAAAAAAATTTATAACAAAAATGCCACGATGACCTGTTTGGAGCAGCAAAACCCTAGAATCCAAACGTCTAATACCAAATGTTGTGTAACCAGCTCCAAAAATAGAAGAAAAGAGATATCAACGCCTTAGAAATAAGCCACTTCGAGGGGGAAACCTCCAATATATTACATAAATGAACAATTCTTGGATGATACAATTTACAAAACCTCCTTTCTATATATAGGAGTCCATGTGGCCATAATGTAACTCTAGCCGACCTGACAATAATAATTTAAGGGCACAATAATAACAATATGGGGGTTACAGGGGTACAAAAATAACAATAAGGGGGGCTACACTAACATAATAAGGGACTACACTATTAATATAGGGACTTAATAGGATCTCTACCTGGAATAATCAATGTGGTGGGGAAACCAAATAGCCTGTCACCTAGATTTTTTTCTGTTATCTCAGCAAGTTATGCAAAGAGATATATTCCTGGAAGCATCGATATTTCCTTGCATGGAATCGAACCACTTGCCCATAAGGATCTATGTGGACTTGAAGGATGCCCCCCTCAACCATCCATCTTGTTTTTGAATTTTCTAGTTGAAAGACACAAATTTGGTGGACCTGATGCAACAATGGTGGTTGAAATTTGATATCCAATGTAAGAATCACATACATACTTTTAACCTTAAGTTAAAAATATTAAAATTCAAGGTTAAATGTTGGAACAAGTAGGTCTTTGGTAACATTTTTCAAGACAAATTAGCCTTGTAGAGGTAAAATATAGATATACAACAACGTCTTATCCATAAGGGCATATCTCTAGAGTTATTGCATGAAGAAGTGGTCACCATACAAAATTTAGAGAAAAGAAGAAAACAAGACTAGATGTTATGGAAAAAAAAAAAACAATTAGCGGTTGCACGAGGGAGAATGAAATTCTAAGTTCTTCCATAATGTCATGGTTCAATGATGTCAACACAATCATATCTTCACACTCAAGGTTCAATATTGGGAAAGAAAACTACAACATAAGGAGATAGAGTAGGAACTCATAATCTATTTTCCTAATCTATACACAGAAAAAAATAATAGGAGGAACTATATAGAAAAAATAATACAACATATTCCTAGATCATAAAAGATGAACATAATATAGCATTGATGAGACCAATATCCTTTTCATAGGTAGAACTTGTAGTAATGAATATGCCAAATAACAATTCAGCAGGTCCAGATGGTTTCATAACTGATATTTTTTCAAGCATGTCGAGGATTATTAGGGGAGGAAATCCATGAGTTGGTGGAAGAATCAAGACAGGAAGGATCAATTTATCCAGCACAAAATGCAACCTTCTTTTCATTGGTGCCTAAACTAGGGAACTCAGATAACCCAAATGGATTAAGATTGATTTCTTTATGTAATGTATTGTACAAAATAATTTCATCTATCATAGTCAATAGGTTGAAACCAATCCCCCTCTCTTAGTTTCTCCTAACCAATCCAAATTTGTGTAGGGGTGATAGATAACAGTTGGTATTATTGCGGTGCAGGAAATTAGACACTCCTTACGTCGATCCAAACATCCAGATATGATCATAAAATTAGACCTATCGAAGGCATATGATCGAATAAGTTAGTCATACTTATATCATGTTCTACAAGCCTACTGATTCTCAGAGAAGTCGATCGCTTGGGTAGGGTCTCTTGTCTTATCAACATTTTTCTCCATTCTCATAAATGGTTCATCGTCATATACATTACAACCTTCTAGAGGGTTAAGGAAGGGATATCTATTATTGCACCTTATTTTTATCTTAGAAATGGAAGTTCTGGGTCGTATGTTCTCTAAATATTGTGAAATAGGGTTCATTCATGGTCTAGGATTATCTGGTAAGGATATTCCAATCTCACATCAGAAATTTGTGGATGATGTTATATTATTTGTACTAACTACAAGGCGAGAGGAGAAAATAGTGGAAAAACTACTACAACTTTTCATGGAGGCCTAAAGTATGTTTATTAAAAAAATTAAGTCCAAAACATTCTATTTCAACTACCTAGACTCATTTGCAAAAAAAATTAATCACAACTCTCAGTTTCAATAGAGGTCAACTACCTTTCAAATGTCTAGGAGTACCTTTGGTCTTACAACATAAGAGAGTCACAAGGAAAGGTCTCATTGAGAATAATCAATGCGAAGTAAGTAATTGGGCCTTCACAACACTTTTTTTTTCTAAGTTAAACTACTTCTATTATATCATATAGAATAGAAAATTACAGGTCTCCTCCTATGGATTTCACGAGTCCAATTCAGAGGGAAGTTTCAACAGTTTTCCACCAGAAGTTGTACTTCCTCGGGCGGGGAAACCAGTCCTTAAAAACCAGAGAGGAACTACTGATTGAAGTGGGAAACCAGTAGATTTGGTTACCAAAATAAAACACGAGTCAAAGAGTATACAATTTCAAAACATGAGCATACTAGAGAGAATAAAAAAAATGGAACTAATGTGTACCTGCATTCTTTTTACCAGAGGTGGGAACTTCTTCCTCAATTTGGAAAACATAGAACCCATCATCAGTCTCCTTTCTCAATGTGTGGTGTGAATATTGGGGATGTGGTGACACTAGAGGGTCGAGCTTTGCCAAGGATGCAACTTGCAGACTAGAGTGTTCCATCTTGTTTTCAGCCTCATGGTCTGAGCTGTTACCTTCACTGTTGCCTGTGTTGTTATTGGAATCCTTGTTTTCACTGGAGGAACTTTGCATCGGGAGAGCCTTCATCTTGCAGTGGATGAAAGCAGGCTCGGGATGAATGGTAGATTTACGTGGCCTCTTCTTGCTATGGGAGTTGGAAGGAATGAAAGTAGGAGCAGGGAGATACAGAGAGAGTTGGGCAATCAATTTGACAGGGGGATTCCTATCTTGCTCATCCCATCCAATAGAAAAGTTTAGGTCACGACTGTGGGAGAGCGATAGCGGAGGTCGAGAAGGATGGCCATGCCCCCTGCCCTTTTGCACCTCATTCTGTGGCACCGAGGCATAACTGTCTAAGGAGCAGAGTCACAGGACTAGGAGGGAGTTGTGGAGAGCATAGGAGAAGAAAAGCTTCTGGAGGGAAGGCCAAGGCTGGACAAATGAGGACCTTGGACCAGAGGTAGAGGAAAATTGACAGAAAAATGCACCGAGAGTAGGAGGGAGGGCCGAAGTGAGGATGAATGAACCAAGGTGATGAGCTTAATGGCCATGGCATGCGACCTTAATGGGTTGCAGAGCTAGTACCTTGAGATGAAGGTGGAAGAGGTCAAGTTAATGACTCCCTCACGCTAGCATTTAACTTGCTTCTTATCTCCATATGCGGTCATGTGGAGAATCCAAATATCCCTCCACATGGCTTCCTGGTGGCGCATGAACTCACTGGTCGGCACCCGCATCTCGGGGGATCAGATCTTTGTGCACTAGTAGAGTGCATTCATGTTTGAGTGCTTCATCATCCCTGGTAGAGAGAGTGTTAGAGCTAAGAGGAGCATTGTGTAAAACTCCCTTGTTGGCTAATTGTTTTCCTCTACAACAACCCCCCCATTTCATATAATTTTTATTCACAACACTATAATATGAAATGGGTCCCTTTTAGTTTTAATTGGTACCAACTTTGTATTATTCAAAGAGGCCCAAAAAATGAAATGAAAACATTACAAAGTTACCTTTTTGACAAACCAATAATGGCTTTATGATATAAATAATTAAATCTTTTATCATTGCGATAAAGCGATCGCAAGATCGCATATCGCAATGACAAAGGAGGCATAACTTAAAAACCATTGGTTTGCTCCGACGCGATAGCACGCAATAGGCGATCGGCGATATACCATGCATGCTTTTAAAAGAGCCCCAGTTAATGTTCCCGATGCGAGGCGATATCGCTATCGGCGATCGAGGATTCCAAGAGATGCCAATATAACAAAAGCGCTTTTCGCCCTGATGCGATGCGATAAAGCCAAAAACACGAAATTCAAAAATTTGTTAAAACGGGGATATTACGATTAATTCGTATTAAAGGCCTTATCTTTCTAATAGAGATTCACCTGCGCTCAACCGCCAAAATGGCCAAGGCACGCTTAAACAAATCATTCCACCAATAAACGATATGATGGACATTTAAAAGATTGACAGGTTTTTACGGCAATTTAATGAAATAGTAAGTCTAAAATATTTTCACGGATTGGATCCACGGCCACCTTAAGTTAATTCTTCATCATGCATTAATCAATATATTTCGCCCGTATTTGGTTTTCACTGCCAATTCTCTGTGTTACGCTTATTTTTATTCCTGTGCAGAATTCTTCCAAGCTAATAGATGCAAGCAAAATGGGGAAGAAGTCCAGGAAAACTGAAAACGCTTCTGCTTTGCCAGCCATAAAACAAGCCATCACTGATCCAGGAAATAAAAAGAAAGGATTGATATCTGATACTACATGTTCAGGTCTCGGCAAAACTTCTTGGCAAAGTACCTATAATTTGATAGAAGCTGAAGAACCTGAAGTGACAACAGTACAAGCCACAGTAGGTACGACTCGAAAATCTGAAGGTACTTTAAAGGACTTAGCCGACTCTTTCCTTCATCGGATAGCAGCTCGGGAACAAATTCTCCCATATACAGATGTAGTAAGGTGGGCAATTGAGGAACTCCCTATCACAGATAGAACCTTCTGCACCAGAGATGGGAGAATCTTCGGTTCATTTCAAGCTAATGATTTGAGGCAAATGTATCATTTTCCTGAGCCAGAGAAGAAGTAAAACAAGGCATTTCTGGAGAAATTCCGAAATGAGAACGAAACTGAATCCGAACCCATTAGGGAATGGAGGCAGAATCCGGCAACACACAAGCATAAATCTTCCGGTAAGTATTTTGTTGATTCTCTATGTTCTCCTTATTGTTATGCTGGGATCATGATGTGTAGATTATGGGGGTTGCAAGACTCCTCTAATTTCACTATAGAAATGGTTCCTTTGATGGAGGCAGCGTGTAATAGTGAAATTATGGATTGGGGAACTATACTGTCCGATAAGTTAGCTACCGCAGTTCTTGATTTCAGAAACAAGACCCGCATTACTGAAAGGCTTATTCCCCCATTCTACTATAGCGCTTATATCTTGGACACCCTGTGTTTTAATTCTGAATTTCCCGTGCTCGGCTGGAGGTGGACTCCACAAGACCCCATGCCCATTCACATATACCATCAGAAATTGTGGAAAACCTCCTATAGGCACCATTTATACAAAATCTACAATGGCTTCATGTTACCCATTCATTACTCTATTTTTGATAAACCTGCTCCCAAGATTTCCTACCAAGCAGGGATTGATTTAACTGGCATAGGGAGATGGTTTGTAGAGGAAAAATTTACTTATGTAAGAATTTTCGGCAGCCAAGCCAAACCTCATGTTCTTCCTTTGTACATACCTGATAAACTGCTGGCAATGGAGATAGCCTATCAGATTATTTCCGAGGGCGTTACACAAACTCTAAAGAAAAATAAGAAACAGGTCTGGCCCTCTTTTCCTCTTAGATGTGGTGTCTACACCTTGCATGATCTCAAACATGCAGAGACAGAAGCTACAAAGATAAAATCATTAACTCTAGCAACTCTCCCTAACAGGCAATTTGATCCCAACAAAGTTTCCTATAATTCCCTTGAACAGGCCAAATTGGCAAAGTTTGATCATGAAGAAGATATGTTTGATGACCTGTTCTCCACAGCCGAGTCGATGTCCCAAGTTAGATCGCTGGCCAGAATGAAATATCAAGATGAAGGGTTAGTTGAATTCAACAGACTTAGAGAACAGAGGTTGCAAACTCTGCCCCTAGATCTGTTAGCAACGAGCCCAGCAGCAGGATCAAGCGAGCCTGAACAACGACATACTAAGGAACCTCCGGTTATAACAAAAGAACAGGAGAAAGTGCAAGAGGAAACCCAGACGAAAGAGCAGGAACAGAGCACCATAAAGGTAAATGAAGATACTCAAATTGATCCCAAATTGCTCCAGGAATGGCAGTAATTCGATTCAATTATCAACAATCCTGAGGGCTCAAAGGAAGCCGAAACATCAAGAGTAGCAGACACACAGGAGACCATTTCAAAACAAGTTCCAGGTGAAACCAACGGCCTACCCAGTTCTAAAGGAGTAGAGATAATCCCAAAGGATCCCTCCGATCAAATTATTTTGCAGATAGAAGAAATTCCTCCCTTGGATGTCTTCTATAGCCCGAAACACAAAGTTGTGGTAAAACGACAAAGGAAGAGGAGAAGAACTGATCATCCTTCCCTATTCCCAGAACAAACGGTGACGGGCAATGTAGTTTGGAAGGAGGAATTTGACCCCTCTGACGACCTAACAAAACTATCACAATTTGCTGGAGCCTATTCGGCAGCAACAATAGATAAGGCATCAGAGGTGAGTCTTTTATTAAAAACAAAAGACCAGGAGATTTTCTCATTACAAGCGCAACTATCAGAAGCACGGCAGAAGGCAGAGCAGGCAGAACTGCAATTGTTAACACAACAACAAACCAATAATCAATTAACTCAACAATTGCAGGAGGAAAAGCAGAGGATTGATCAGAGTGCAGTCCAGAAGCAGAAAGAGTTATCAGAGGCATTGGCACAACTCAAGACAGCCAATGAAAAAATGCTGAAGATAAAAGATGAGTAGATTGCTCAACTATCAGCCCAGCTTGAGAAAACAAAGAATCTTCCACAGGTAGCTGAATTCAGGGCAGAGGCAGTACAAATAAACAAAGCATTATCAACACAGATAAAGCTGTTATGTCAACAAATCACCCAGGCAGAACCTATATGTGACTCAACAACATCTCTAAGTGATAAATCGGCTGATGCTAGAACAGACTTCGAGCAGGCCGATGAGACATTGACCAATTATCTTGAGTGGCAAGGTACTGAGGAAGGACAGTCGGCTAAATTGCCAAAGATCCTAGAATCGCATAAAGAGATATTATTTATGGAATGGAAATCCCAGTTAATGAAAGCAGAGAGGGCAGTTTCCAGATGCAAATTAACCACAAGTAATTTGGTTGAATTGATTAATGACACTCTCTACTTATCTAACATGATTTCTCAATGTACCCTAGGTAAATTGACATCAGCTAAAACATTGGAACAGTCATGTTACCCAGAGCTGGAGAAAACTGGCAGATTAATCGCAGGAATTAACAGTTTGACATGGGACACCTATTGGATGTTCTTAGTCAAACCTTACAGCCAGAGAGCCGCCCTCAAATGGCTCTTAGATGCAATCGGGTGCATCATTCCCGAAATACAGGATGCCACCTATGATGCCCAACTCAATTCTCGCCTTAACCGACCACCAGAAGTGGAGTCGATGCTTGCAATATGCCAGCTCAGGACTAAAGACGAACAGCCTAAGTGATGAATCATGCTGCCGGTTACCAGATTGCCATAGAAGGAGATATTCCAGATCAAGTTACACCAACTTAGTAGCATTTTAATTTTGTAGTTTGTTAGTTTAATTTAGTATTTATAGACCCTTTCATGTATTTAGAAAGGGTCGTAAGTTTTTGTATATGACTAAAACCTGAAGTTGCACTACTGTACTTCAGGCATATGTTTTTATGAAAACTGGACCAATTTTTCCAAATTTTGATAACGAAGCTTTTATGTGGATGTGCACTACTGCCTTTATTTAAAAGTATTTCTGAGTCGGAAGAAGGAATTCGAATTGCAATTGACATTGAGAAAGACTTGCAGCTCATATGGTACTACTATCTATGTCTGAATTCATTCTTTTATGAAAATTGTTGTTTGATTATTCTTGCTATTATTGAATATATGAATGTGTTTTAACAGCAATCTTTATATTTTCCACTACTGGATGTTTACAGTTTGCTATTCTTTTATCATTTATGTATCATTAATATAAAAGGATGAGTGTAACAATGTTTTATCAATTACTTCGTTCAACTAATTGAATGAAGTAATTATTATTTAAATGAACGTCTTTGTTTATTGAATAGTGTCATCTATATGCCTATCAACAAATATAGATCATTAAACGTTGCACTTAAGAATAGAAGCTTCCCGGGATAAAATAGTCATTTGCATTTTTTCGCTTATAGATTTACTCCATTCATTATCATTTATTAAAACAACCATTCATCCACCCCTTTCTATTATTTATCGGGAAACTGGTCCCATTATATCCAGTCGGAGCCACCATCCCAAACGGAAAAGGAGCTGTTTAAGGTCCGGACCGGGTGGTTATCCCCCAATGTTGATGTAACGATTTTCGGGGCATCAACACTAATATATTAGCAACCTTGTTGGTTGTTCTTCTAATGTTCTTGAAGTTGACTGCTGAGTGGTTGTGAATCCATTATTTTAGGAGCATGACACATGTTGCCAGGCACTAGCTCATGGATGACTTTGTGGCTGATGACCCAGCTTGAAGGTGTCTGGCCATTTCAATGATGATTTGGGAGTCGCCTTCGATTTCCAAGGGGAAGAAATTTTTTTCTTAAGCTAGTTGGAGCCCTTGGAACATGCCCTCAAGCTTTGCAGAGTTATTAGTGTCCCATCCTAAGGAACCAAAGAAGATCATAAGCACATTTCCATCTAAATTTCTAAAGACTCCACCAAATTCAACATCTCTTAGGTTACCTTTGGACACCCCATCAAAATTGAGCTTGAAGAGCCTTGGTGGAGGAGGAGACCAAGAGTAGGGAGAGCTAGGGGAATGGTTTGAAGGGGGCTCTGAGATTGGGAAAGAGTGGAGCATGAGATTACAATTGGCCCAAATGAGTTCCTCCCCTAGATGAGTGGGGAGATCAGAGTCCTGCCAGCGATGGAGGGCCAACGTTTCTTGTAGATTGCTACAGTTGGAGTTCCAAAGGATGTCAGGTGGAGTGCTCAGATCCCTGAAGATTCGAAGGTTTCATTATTTCCAGATAGTCTAGAGAATGTGCCCAGGAAGGATGGTCCAGAGGGCATTGAGAATGTCACAAAGGTAAGGAGTGGCAACCCAAAAATGGATGGTGTTGAGTATGTTCCCTGGAATTCTATCCGATCGCCTGTTCAGCTGCACCACCTTGTCCCAAAGAGTAATGACTAAGGTGCACTTGTTGAAGAGGTGCTCGCTGGTTTCTTCCTTATTTCCACAATTGGGGCATTGGGAAGGGCCTACAAACCCCTTCCTACAAAGATTATCCCAAGTGAGGATACATCATCTGCTGAGGAGCCAAAGGAAAGTAGAAATCTTAGGCCATATTTTGGGATGCCAGATTTTCTCCCAGATGATGTCTTGTTGATCAAGGAGGTTGGGGAGGAGAAATTGATAGTCTTCTTTGATAGAGAAGGTCCCCATTTAGGTGTGACCCCACCGAATTATGTCGTCCCTGTCTTCCAGGCAGATTATTGGTTTAGCTAGCTCTTACTTGATGTCATTCGTGAGATGAAGGCCATGCAACTCCTAGAGCTAATCTGATGAGAGCCACTGGTGAAATTGGGTAGAGATCTGCATGTTGCTATGCAAATCCAAAAAGCGTTTGATCTAAGGTTGATTTTGGTATGCTAGGATGCCCTGCCATTCTGTATTAGGGAAGAGTGTGGCCATTTTGGGCAATTTTTTCCAAGAATCATTCCAAAAATTGGCTTGGTTTCTTGACCTCACTTCCCAAAATCTACGGTCTCTTACTAGAGCCCTATGTTGCTTAGCTACCTTCCAAATGAGAGACCCATCCTTTTCAACATAAAATTGAATGAGATCTTTGATTGGCCAATTTTCAACATATTTGGAGATCCAAAGATGCGCCCAAGGGATACCTGTATTTGAGATCCACTGCCACTTGATTTTAGTTCCCATGACTTCATTACTATGTCGAGGATCTCTCGGGCCTAGCCCACCTGAGATTTTTTGGGTGCATATATCTTTCCAATTGACCAACACCCATTTCCTCTTATCCTTATTGCTTCCACAGAGGAAATTGCGCTGAATATTTCTAATGGCTTTGAGCACCCATTTAGGAGGAGCGAGAATAGAAAAAATATACAGAGGCATGGATTGGAGAATAGATTTAACCAAGATAAGGCAACCAACTATATTGAGAGCACGATGGGTCCAGAAGGAAAGGTGAGTCTCAAGTCTGTCAAGAAAATCTTTCCAGGAGGCATGCTTAATGGAAGAATCAATGAGGGGAGCGCCATGATACTTAGAGGGAAGAGAGGAAATTGAGAATCCCAGAATGCGAGCAATGTTGCATTGAGTGAGGAGAGGGGTATTGAAGAAGAAGATCTAGGACTTTGTATTATTGAAGAAGAATGTCCTTATAGGAGTTGGCTTCCTGCACAGAGGGGTGACTGAAGAGCATGTTGTCATAAAAAATTACTGGTGGGTAATGGGAGGGTGACGGTGAAGGCATAGCACTTTAATGGATCTCGATCTGACATGTAATTTTATGAGCCTGCTTAAACCTTCTACCATCATGATGAAGAGAAAGGGAGATAGAGGGTCCTCTTGATAGATTCCTCTAGATGGAGAGAAGGGCATAGAGGGGGATCCATTGAGCGAAATGGAATATATCAGGGAAGTGACAAGGGTTGATCTTTAGGAGCATACCTAGAATCTTACAGGTCCTCAAGGAATGCACAACCTCTTAGGTGAGAATGATGTCATTGAGAATATGTCTTCCTTCAATATAGCTAGTTTGCTCCAAAGAGATGAGAAGGGGAAACAGGGGCTTTAGGCAGTTGGTGATGACCTTAGAGACTAACTATAAAGAACATTGAAGAGTGAAATTGGTCTATATTTACTGGGAGTTTTCACCTCCTCCTTGGGAATGAGAGTAATGAAGGTGGTATTGAGAGCTGGGAGCATCCAATGCATTAATCTAGATTCCTCGACCATTTCCCAAATATCTATCTTGAGTTCTTCCCAGAAAAAGTGGAAGAAGTTAGTGGTGAAGCCGTTCGGCCCAGGGGCCTTCCCGACCTTGAGTTGAGCCATAGCTTGATCCACTTCATGCATTTGAACTGGTCTGAGAAGCATTTGGCTGTGTTCCGCCATGATCGTGGCAGGGATGTGCTAAGTGATGTTGTTGTTGGCTTCCTGGCTATCCAAATGAGGCTCCGGTAAAGTCTCCTTGAAGTGATTGAGAAGCTCTTGTTCAATCTCCTCGTGTGTTTCCAAGTTGTTACCTTGATCATTTTTCAAGATGGAGATTCGATTGATCATTCTCCTTTGAATGGTGGATCGATAGAATATTTTCGTGTTGTTTTCTCCTTCTTTGAGCCATCGGATTTTGGATTTATGTTTCCAAAGAATCTCCTCCTGCACTTCTCGTTCCTCCATTTGTTTATTGAGTTGCTTCTCCTGTCTTTCCAACTCCTCTGTGCGGCCAATCGTTATGAGAGTTTGTTGACGGTCAACCATTCTTGCTTCTAGATCTCTTTGGCTTCTAAAAAAGTTGCCAAAGGTGTGCTGGTTCCAATACTTTAATATGGCCTTGATGATCTTGAGCTTCTGCTAAACTTTGTACATGTGAGAGCCTTCATGGGGGGTGATGCTATGCCACCATTCAACTACCATCTCTTTGAAGCCTGGATGGGGTAGCCAAAATTGTTCAAACTGGAATGGTTTACGAAGGCCTCTGTCTAGTCTCTCCCATTGCAATTTTATGGGCCAATGATCGGATCTAGTTGCAGGGAGGATGGTGGAGAAGATTTCCACCCTTACATGAGTTATGGTTTTAGAAATGAGGAAGCAATCCAGTCTGGAAGCAATTTTCATGAAACCACTCCTGCAATTTTTCCAAGTGTGGATCCTGTTGGAGGTGGGGACATCAATAAGATGATTTTGGAGAATAAAGTCTTTGAACTTTAGGCTCTCGACTTCCAAGTGCATGCAGCCCTCACTATTTTCTCTGAGGCTGGTGATCATGTTGAAGTCAGCTCCTAAAATCTAGAAGGGATGGGGGCTCTGATCAGAGAGGGAAGCCATGTCATCTAAAATCTGGATTTTTCGGGCTAATTTTTGGGGAAAGTTGACATTGGTGAGGAGACCCCTTAAATTGGTACCAATGAGATGGAAAGAGGCCTAGATGAAATTTCAGGAGGCATGGTGATTGGAGAGGGAGATGGGGGCTGGATTCTAGGCATTGGCTAGACCCCTAGAGGCTCCAATCACGTCGACAGCTATGGTGCTACAGCGAGGCCAGAGCCTAGATAAAATGGAATGGAAGGGGGAGCTAGAGCATTTGGTTTCTTGCATAAAGAAGATGGATGGATTATCACATCTTGGATGATTTTTTATCATATGTAACTTTGAGGGGCTATTGATCCCTCAAATATTCCAGAAGGTGAGCTTCATCATGTATGAGTTTGATTCAGAGCTTTGAAGAACTTTTTCAAATTTGTGTATTAGCCGGATTCAACTAGCTGATCCCATAGGATTATCAATCTTTGTAGGTCTATCAGCCTTCCTCGTTTCCTTTATTCCCTGATGATATTAATAGTTTCACTTGGAATATGTTCCCCCTGGATCCCTAATTGGGTGCTTCCTTTTAACAGTTGGGATTTGAGAAGGGCTTCCTCCAAACTGTCGATCTTTCTTATTGGGATAATGTGATATTCCTTGGATTTGCAGGCCTTTTTCATCCCTATGAGATCTAGATTCCCAAAGTCGATGGATTCTGGTTCCTCCTCCATGTAGGAGATGGGGGTCTGATTCTTACCATCTTCTAGGGCAGTGGCCTGACTAGGAGCGGACTAAGGGTTGATTTCCATGTCAGATCTGGGCTTTAGGGGCAGAGCATGAGACTGGGTGATAGTAGGGTTTGGAATCTCCAATTGTTTTTTCTTCTTATTGGCTTCTTGTGGCTTATGCTGTGCCATCAGGTCAGGAAATGGGATATAGACAGGTGGTATGGATCCAAAAGCAAGAAAAGGATCGGGGGCAGTCTCCGGGGGAGCCATGGGCTGGTCCTTTTCCAAGTCAAGGTTGGCTAGGAGGTGGAAGTTGTTGCTGGTGGAGGGTTGCGATGGGTCAGGGATGTTGGAGCTCTTCTTTGCATGCCTTTTTCGGGGGGCGACCTTGGTGAAACCATCTAGATCTAGGGAGGTAGGGTTGATAGGGGGCTTGGGCAGAGAATTCTGAGGACAATCTCTGAAGAGGTGGCCATGCATATGACATTTGGGACAATGGAAGGGAACATGCTCATAATCAATAGATTTAATCCATTCAAAGTCTTCGTGCCATAGACTTACCGAATCAGGGAGAGCTTTAGCAAGATGCATGTAGACACATATGCGGGCGTAAGCAGTGCATTTTTTGTGTTTGATTTCTTCTGCGATTTTAATGAAGGATCCCAGGATATTGCCAATTTCTTTGAGGGTTATTTCTTCCCAATATTCTTGTGACAAAGAATAGAGGCGGATCCACACCGGTTCCCAATTAAATTTTTCTTTATCAGGGTTGAAACGCTCTACCCAATCTTGAAGGAACAACCCCACTACGTTGAAGAAGTAAGGCCCTCCGTCCATGACACAATTCTTGTCTTTGAGGCAAGTAAAAATGATGTTGAAGAAGCCTTTAGGGCTAAGCTGGAGAGTGACTTGGCCTTTTGGCTTCCCTTTGGCATTGATCCATCCATATAGGGCTTTTTCAATAGGCAAAAACCCGATGAACTTGCCTATTAGGGCATGATCATGCATATATTGAATTATGCTATTGATTCGTTCAGGAGGGAAATATCATTCTTGAAGCCTACATGTGTCTTTAGCCCTTTGAGGAATCTTCATTATTGTTCCCAGTTAAAAAGCCTCTCTATATGTGAAGAAGAATACCCAAAAAGGCCTCCTTTTCCACCTATTTTATCCTCATTAAGCCTCTGTTTTCATCCCTTGTTTCCCCTCTCAAAATCCCTCATTAACCCTCTAAATCTTCCCATATTCCCTTTAAACCCTACAAATACCCTTTTTTTGGCTTTAAAAACCCCTTATTCTCTCTACCGAATCACTCTTTTGGCCTTAAAGTACACTAAATTTAAGCCAAAATCCCACTTTTCCATATAAGGCTTAAGCCCCTTTCGGCTAGCCCCTTAACCACTTCCCCACCACATGACCCGTGCCCAGAACCAAGCGCCTAAGCCTCGGGCGCTTATCGCAATCGGAGGTTTCACGGGGGGCATGTTCCTTTGTTAAAAAAAAAAGTTTTGATGTGAGAAATTTGTTCTATCGGACCCCACCGCATTCCCAACCGTTGATATTTTAAAGATCCGACGGTCAGTGCTAATCCCGCAGTCTGCTGATGCTTCTCTCCTATCCCCTTTCGATTGCACATTAACCGTCGATCTGTCTCCAAATCCAACAGCTATCGCGTAATCGCTCGCCGCCAATCACGCCAATCACATCACATCCAACCCCTCCTGATTGGTGAGTCCCGATTGAATCTTGGCCATTCATCCATTCAGATCCAACGGTCCAGATTTCATCGCTCCCCGCTCACTGCACCCGCCTTTCTCCCCTTCCGATTGGATCTCCCCCATTAATCCCATTAGATCCAACGGTCCACCTTTCTCCCACCCATTAATCTAACCCAGATCCAATAGCTGAGAATAATATCGTGTTACTTTGGCTTCCGACCTTTAATGATCATAAATCATGCGATAAAAGTGGTTTTGTATCTCCACATGTCAAGCAGCAGCATGTATCGCGTTTTTTCAGAGTTTTTTCTAAACCGCCTTAAAGCCGCGTGATACCAGTTGTTTTCCAAATTAAAACCACCTTCTTCCCCATTTCTCCCTCAACCTCCATATTCAATCGTAGCCATCCATCTAATCAGATCAACAGCCCATATTTCTTTGTGCATTTTAATCCATATTTCTTCATCGGAGCCTCTTTTAACTTCATCGCTTAGCCTACGCCATCGATCTCCTCCTGAGATCCAACAGTCCAAACTAATCGTCTTTCGCCTGCCGGTCCCACGACTTAATTAGCTCCGCTTTCATGCATTTTCCTCCATTTTCTTTGTAATTTGCCCAAGCATTAAACTTTAGGTTTTTACTCCATAACTTATTTTCTCCGCCTAACTCTTCATAACAACTCTGCCAGCCAATCCTGAACGTTGATTTCCATTTCCACATCTAATCCAATGGTTTGTGGCCTTTTCACACCAAATCCTCATCAGGTCATTATTCCACTGTTCTGCATAGTTCTTCCGCTCGTTTTCACCTGCATCCACCATTTTCTCCTCCGTTCCACAAGCCTCCACAACAAATATTCTTCCACCTTCCCTGGATTTTATAACGATTTTTCACATTGTGTAGGGATTATAGAGTGGTAAATTCACTCTATCTCTACAGTCACAGTCACTGTGGCTGAGAGCGCAGAGAGGCCATTACAGTAGCAGGCAAAGTGTATCAGCATAGACGGATTAAGGAATTAAGCCCGTAATTGAAGATTTGATGTTTTAATCCTGTGTTTCAAAGGATAAGGCGTAGTTTGAAGACTGAAGAGAAAATTAAACAAGCCATATCTGTGCTTCAGCATCATCAGTAAAATTTCTCAGAAAGGACACCTTCCGACAGAAGTCTCCATGCCTCCTTGAACTCTTAAAAGCCATTTCACTGACAGAAGCTTCTAAGAAACTGTCAAGATAATAGTAATGGAGATATGGAGACCTGCAGACCTTTCCATTCCGGTTACTTACTTTAGAAGGCCACCACAGAGTACCATACAGCCATAAGGACTTCAAGAACACATTTGAGGTCAAATATCGACCTGACAAAGACTCCCAGAACCATACTGCAGAGTACATACAGCAATGCAGAGCCATTAAGTAGAGTGGGCATGAACTCTTTCTCCAACTCTATCTTAATGAGAACAATTAAATGTACATTTACTACCACAGTTATCCATTCTCCTATAAGAACCCCAAAGAACATATTGTAAACATTGTTGTTGTTGTTGTTGCTGTTAGAGGGATTCATTCGACTGTTAGAACAGTTTTGGGGTAAAGTAGCTGAGTAGTTTGTAATTTAGTAGGCTGGGAGGAGAAAGTTTTGGCTGTATTAGCTATTGAGCTCAGTGTATGTGACCGGTTTTTCACATCAATTAATCAAGGAATTTCATAGGATCCTGGCCTATATTATGGGTGATGTTTCCTGTCTTGTTTCATTTTAATCATGTTGTTCATATTTCTCTGATAAGAATCAGTAAATCAAGCTTAGGATATACCCCTGCATGGTACCCTAATGCCCACTAATCTTCTTATATTTGATGTTTTCTACCGATAGTGAATCTAAGAGAAAATTCATGCAATTTAACTAGTTAAAGGTGTTGGTCTGGCCCATGTTTACTGATGTGTGAGTTCGGGATTTGCTGCTTAGATGTTCTTGTTGGGTTTGATCTGGAATAATTGGGATATCAGGGATTTAGAGTTAGCCATGTCCGTTGGTATCCTTTTTCAACAGATTGGCCTTCCTAAGATCCCTTGAGCTGGTGTCAAAAGAATTGAAGGTTCAAAATCCTTCTTTGATCTTAGGCCTAGTTCTGCGTTAAATCTTATCTCTGTTTTTCTCTTGGAGTATGCTGAAGCAGGCCTGGAGTTAGATGACCTCTGACCTGATCTTAAGCTATCCTTTGTGCCTTCATTGAGAGTTTCCTTTGAGTATTTCAAAGCAGGTCTGGATTTAAATGATATCTGACTTGATCTCTAGACTGCACTTGCGTTTTTCTTTCCTTCTTCCACCTTTCACTCCTTAATGTTCCATTTCACCATCTTTCTAAAAGATCCTTTAGTATAGATGACTTGCCCTACGAAAGCCCTGGTTAGCTGTTATGCAAGTAATCCCCTTTCATGACTCCATAGCCCAATGGATGGAACATTCTTGATCTATTCTCTTTTGCTGAAACATCCTACAGCTTTGCTCCTTTCATTCCATAACCTTCTCAGTTAATGATCTCTGACCAACCCATCAACCAACCAAATCATTTAAACCCCCTTGTGCTTCATACCTAGCCTAATACCTCAATTTGAGCTTTCAAAGGTATATCATTCTTTTCTTTATTGGAGAGATCCCTCTCTGGGTCCAAGAGGGTAGATCCTAGGGCCCCAACATGGTTCTGATGTTGTCTAGTCTTTTGGTCTTTCCAATCTGGCCAAAACACTAGAACCCCAACATAATGGTGACTCTACTGGGGAAAAACTCAAACCACTGCCTTTAGATTGGTGTTTCATTACTGATGGTGGACAACAGCCTGTTTCAAACATCCAAATTCATCCACCTGGTGACTCCACACTCTATAATTCCTAAAAGACCAAATGAATCCACTGGTAGAAGACTCTGAATTGGCTGAGAAGATGCAGTGACCTCTTTGTAGAAACATGGATCCAAATATGGACCAAGAAGCAAATCTAGATGCTTTAGAGGATAAATTGATAAAACTGGTGAACAGATTTGGTGAAGTGGTGGAGATGTATGTGGCTAATTTAAATGTGAATGATGATTATTTAGAGCAACCCATGCTTCTTTCAGAGCAAGAACAAACTCAAGACCCAGACAATGAACAAGAAATATATGATGCTCAAAAGTCTATAGAATATGAAGAGGAAAGTAATCAAGAACTGCCTGATTGCCTACCTATGTCTTGTACTATGCTGACTAGAGAATATCAAGACCTAATAGCAAAAGCTAATAGGGAGTGCTACACTGAGGAAACAAGAAACCACATAGAAGATGCAGAATCTGATGTGGAAGGAGAAAGAGATCAGGAAACATCAGAAAATTCTCAAAGTTTCCCCGCTAGCACCAATGAATATTCCACAGAAGAGGCTCCAGAAGACATTCATCCTCTAGATCAGTTAATACAAGAAACAAAGGATTTTTGTTCTTTTGTCTATGTTAAAAGAGAAATCTCTCTGTTGATAGAAGAAGAGATGGACCAAATATTAAACACACAGTCCACCTCTGAAATCTTTTATAGAACATACACTATTTCTCATTCATCTAATGAGTTTGATGATACAGATCCAGAAAACTCCTCTGTGGATCAGAACGAAGAAAGACTTGCTAAGAATCCAACAGGTTTGATTGGTGACATTGCTTACGATTATGATTTTCCTAGTTATGATCTGTTTGATGATGATTGTTTCCAAAGGGAATCTGAGCTTGTAGGACCATCATCAGTAGATTCATGGGAGGAAGATCAGGACCAGCAACTCTAGAGAAGCAATGAACCAAGTCAGCCTATCTATGACAATGATGGAGAATGTTATGAAAGCATAGTAATAGATGAAGATCCATTGAATCTTCACTTCATTACACTTCAGATCATCAGTAGCAATTTGCATAAAATTGGAAATCAGCAGCCTTTCATCTTAAAGGATGAGGAGGAAAATGAAGAAGATATTTTTGAGCAGATTGAAATCAAAGGGCCTTCTCTTGGAAAAGAGGAAGCATTGGAACAAACCCCTGCTCAAAAATACATGGATATTTTTATAGAGCTCAACCCATCAAAGCAGAATATATCAGAGCTCCAAGAGGACACAACTGCAAGATATGATGAGTCCTCTAGTTTAGATGACGAAGAAGATGAGGGAGATTCTCTTTCTCAAGAGAGTCTTGTTCTTGATCCAGTGGAAGAAGGAGAAATCCTGGTTGAAGCCTGCCTGCCAAATATTCACAACCAGGTATCATTTCATGATCCTTATGCTCATTTCCTGCAAACATTTGAAGAAGGATCAAAGGTCATTTTGAGTAGCATGTTGCAAACAACGGGAAAAAATTTAAAAGCTGTTGTTGAGGAACAAAGAGAATGGGAGTGGCCCTGCCTATCCAGCATGCTCAAAGAATTGAGTAGAAAAGACCAGCGCTGGGATCATTTGATGGACTGGATGTATTGGAAGAGAAGGTGTATAAGCTAGACTTGTAAATATGTCAAGTTAGAGTAGGGTAGGTAGGAAATTTTCAAATAAAGCTCAGTCTGCGAGTATTTAATTAGTGGTTTTAAATTTCTGCAAGGTTTTCAGTCCATGAGAAGTTTTTTCTTTATGCCATGGCCCACAGCAAGCTAGACAGTCTAATCTTGGCTTGACTGTTTTTAAATTTATGTCTTAGCATGTAGAGAAAGAAATCTGCTAGACAGTTTAATCCTAGCAGATAATAGTATAGGTAGAGAAAATATGATGCCAACAGTTTAATCTAGTCTCATGGAGCAATAAGGGTAGAAGTAGAATAGGTTTATTTCTTTGTTTTTAAAAAATTGATGATGTAAAGGGTCTGCAAGTCCAAATGCACCCATAAGAAAAAATGTTAGGAGAATAGTATGGGTAGGTAGTTGCTTGGGAGAATATTACTGCTGATATGATGTCTTCATTATTTGTGGAAGCTGATCCAAGGAAAGAAAATATGTGTCAAGTACTAGGCATCTAGCCTACACCAAAGATTATTTTCTGAATTCTTGACACCTTCAAGAAGATGACATCCCTATGTGGAGCCATTGTTAGCTAGCTATGAAATTTTTGACAAGAAAATAGGTGGCTAAAACGTTTTTGAGCCTTCAGGAAATGCATTTCCCCTAAAAAAATATCATTCTTGAAGCCTCCATGTGTCTTTAGCCCTTTGAGGAATCTTCACTGCTATTCCCAGTTAAAAAGCCTCTCTGTCTGTGAAGAAGAATGCCCAAAAAGGCCCCCATTTCCCCCATTTTATCCTCATTAAGCCTCTATTTTCATCCCTTTTTTCCTCTCTCAAAATCCCTCATTAACCCTCTAAATCTTCCCATCTTCCCTTTAAACCTTACAAATACCCTTTGTTTGGCTTTAAAAACCCCTTATTCTCTCTACTGAATCCCTCTTTTGGCCTTAAAATACCCTAAATTTAAGCCAAAATCCCACTTTTCCATATAAGGCTTAAGCCCCTTTCAGCCAGCCCCTTAACTACTTCCCCACCACGTGACCCGCGCCCAAAACCAAGCGCTTAAGCCTCGCGTGCTTATCGCAATTGTAGGTTTCACGTGGAGTGCGTTCCTTTGTTAAAACAAAAAAGTTCCGATGTGAGAAATTTGTTCTATCGGACCCCGCCGCATTCCCAACCGTTGATCTTTGAAAGATCCGATGATCAGTGCTAATCCCATAGTCTGCTAATGCTTCTCTCCTATCCCCTTATAATTTCACATGAGCTATCGATCTGTCTCTAGATCCAACGGCTATTGCGTAACCGCTTGCCACCAACTGCACCAATCAAATCGCATCCAACCCTTCGCGATTGGCGAGCCCCGATTGAATCCTGGCCGTTCATCCATTCAGATCCAATGGTCCAGATTTCATCGCTCCCTGCTCACTGCACCCACCTTTCTCCCCTTCTGATTGGATCTCCACCGTTAATCCCGTTAGATCCAACGGTCCACCTTTCTCCCACCCATTAATCTAACCCTCTACCTTCACATTCCATCTGAAGATCTCAGCCGTTCATCTTATAGATCTGATAGTCCAGATCAAACCCGATTTTGACTTTCCCCTCCGTTACTGACCATGCATCTTCCCTTGTCACGCTCCATCTCCCACTGTCAGATCTCCCAGTCCCAGATCCAATGGCCAAGAATCATATCATGTTACTTTGGCTTCCAACCTTTAATGATTAGAAATCACGCGATAAGAGTGGTTTTGTATCGCCATGTGTCAAGTAGCGGCATGTATCGCATTTTTTCAGAGTTTTTTCTAAACTATCTTAAAGCCACGCGATAGCAACTATTTTTCAAATTAAAACTTCCTTCTTCCCTGTTGCTCCCTCAACCTCCATATTCAATCGCAGCCATCCATCTAATCGGATCAATGGCCCATATCACTTCGCGCATTTTCATCCATATTTCTTCATTGGAGTCTCTTTTAACGTCATCGCTTATCCTATGCCATCGATCTCCTCCTAAGATCCAACGGTCCAAACTAATCGCCCTCCGCCTGCCGGTCCTACCACTTAATTGGCCCTGATTTCATGCATTTTCCTCCATTTTCTTTGTAATTTGCCCAAGCATTAAACTTTGATTTTTTACACCGTAACTTATTTTCTCCACCTAACTCTTCATAATAACTCTGTCAGCCAATCCTGATCATTTATTTCCATTTCGACATCTAATCCAACGGTTTGCGACCTTTTGACACCAAATCCTCATCAGGTCATTACTCCACTATTTTGCATAGTTCTTCCACTCATTTTCACTTACATCCACCATTTCTGCCTTCGTTCCACAAGCCTCTATATTAAATCTTCCGCCACCTTCCCTGGATTTTATAACGATTTTTCACATTGTGCAAGGATTACAGAGTGGCAAATTCACTCTGTCTCTATAGTCACAGTCATTGTGGCTGAGAGCGCAGAGAGGCCATTACAACAGCAAGAAAAGTGTATCAACAGAGACGGATTAAGGGATTAAGCCCGTAATTGAAGATTTGATGTTTTAATCCCATGTTTCAAAGGATAAGGTGCAGTTTGAAGACTAAAGAGCACACGAAACAAGCCATATCTATGCTTCAGCATCAGTAATATAATTTCTCAGAAATGACACCTTTTGACAAAAGTCTCCATGCCTCCTCGAACTCTTAAAATCCATTTCACTAATAGAAGCTTCTAAGAAACTTTCAGGACAGCAGTAATGGAGATATGGAGACCTGCAGACCTTTCCATCCCGGTTACTTACATTAGAACACTACCACAGAGTACCATACAACTAGAAGGACTTCAAGAACACATCCGAGGTCAAATATCGACCTGACAAAGACTCCCAAAACCATACTACAGAGTACATACAACGATGCAGAGCCATTAAGCACAGTGGACATGAACTCTTTCTCCCACTCTGTCTTAATGAGAACAATTAAATGTACATTTACTACCATAGTTATCCATTCTCCTATAAGAACCCCAAAGAAAATATTGTAAACATTGTTGTTGTTGTTGTTGTTGCTGTTAGAGGGATTCATTCGACTATTAGAACAGTTTTGGGGTAAAGTAGCTAAGTAGTTTGTAATTTAGTAGGATGGGAGGAGAAAGTTTGGGTTGTATCAGCTATTGAGCTCAGTGTATGTGACTGGTTTTTCACATCAATTAATCAAGAAATTTCACAGGATCCGATTCTATATTACGGGTGATGTTTCCTGTATTGTTTCATTTTAATCATGCTGTTCATATTTCTCTAATAAGAATCAGTAAATTAGGCTTAGGATATACCCCTGCATGGTACCCTAATTCCCATTGCTCTTCTTGTCTTTGATGTTTTCTGCTGATAGTGATTCTAAGAGAAAATTCATGCAATTTAACCAGTTAAACATGTTGGTCTAGCCCATGCTTACTGATGTGTGAGTTTGGGATTTGCTACTTAGATGTTCTTGTTGGGTTTGAGCTGGAAGAATTGGGATACCATGGATTTAGAGTTAGCCCTGTTCGCTAGGATCATTTTTCAATAGATTTTCCTTCCTAAGATCCCTTGAGCTGGTGTTAAAAGAATTGAAGGTTCAAAGTCCTTCTCTAATATTAGGCTTAGTTCTGCATTAAATCTTATCTCCGTTTTTCTCTTGGATTATGCTAAAGCAGGCCTAGGGTTAGATGACCTCTGACTTGATCTTAAGCTATCCTTTTTGCTTTCATTGAGAGTTGCCTTTGAGTATGTCAAAGCAGGTCTGGATTTAAATGATATTTGACCTGATCTCCAAATTGCACTTGGGTTTTTCTTTCCTTCTTCCACCTTTCACTCCTTAATGTTCCATTTCACCATCTTTCTAAAAGATCCTTTAGTATAGATGACTTGCCCTATGAAAGCCTTGGTTAGCTTTTATGCAAGTAATCCCCTTTCATGACTCCATAGCCTAATGGATGGCACATTCTTGATCTATTCTCTTTTGTTGAAACATCCTGCTGCTTTGCTCCTTTCATTCCATAACCTTCTCAGTTAATGATCTCTGACCAACCCAACAACCAACCAAATCATTTAAACCCCCTTGTGCTTCATACCTAGCCTAATACCTCATTTTGATCTGTCAAAGGTATATCATTCTTTGCTTTATTGGAGAGATCCCTCTTTGGGTCCAGGAGGGCTAGATCCTGGGGCCCCAAAGTGGTTTTGATGTTGTCAAGTCTTTTGGTCTTGCCAATCTGGCCAAAACATTGGAACCCCAACACCAGTGACCAATTTTGTTACGCATAGCCCTCCATCAACACCACCTTTGAATTCTCGTAAGAACAAGAACTCGCCTCCACCACCACCAGAATAAGATATGGCTTCACAGATGTAGTTTCTTACCTTCAAGGGTATGGGGGATGAAGATATGGATCGATTCTGATTTGTCGCAGGGTCTGTATGGATTGTGTAGAATGTAGCGAGAGATGTTGTGAAAAGAGTGCAGCTATCTCTTACTTTTGAAGGAAGGGCTTGGACTGGTACATGGGATACCTCGACCAACATGCGAACACAAGCATTGAGGACATTAAGAACACCTTGAAGCAATAGTTAAAGAAGCCTAAGGCCTACTCCCAGATAGTGAATGACCTGAAATATTTTAAACAAGGTCCATCTGAGCCTCTATGGGAAGTTGATCAGTGATTGAAAAAAGTAATCAGAGAAGGAGGATTCCAGTATGATGACAGGTAGCATGTGGAATGGTTCATTGCTATGTTGCTGCCCCACCTATGCATACCGATGGGCCACCTAGACATTGAGTCGTAGGAGAAGGCCTTGGAGATAGCAATGAAGTTGGAGGCTGTGCCACGAGATGAGACCCAGTTGGGCGTACAAGAGATACAAGGCCAGCTGGAAGCAATGCACATGGAGATCCATAATATGCAAAAGGAATGAGCAGCAGAGGCTAGCCCTGACAAGTGGTGCATACGATGCAGGGTGAATGGCCACACCAAGGATAAATTTCCGTTATTAGCATACTACATGCAAGCTGGAGGACCTAGCCTGTTGCACCCTAGAGAAGCTATGGGGCAAAGTAGGTCAACACTATGATGTGACAACTATCATGTTGTGGGGTTGCACGACACTGACCACTACCCTCGCCTTGTTGAAGATGGCAACAAGAAATAGTGAAGGAGGCATCCTGAAACATCTTTCCTTATCCTAGTTGGAAAGTGATCACCTAAACTAGGTGGGGGCCACACAAGTGATTTTTGTCGCAAAGTCTATTTTTAGACATGTCGATCATGATTCTATGAGTTGCAGGATGCTATTTATGGAGGGATGGTCAATTTGGAAAAATAGATGGACCTCTATTTTTAGACATACTGGGCGAAGTCTATTTTTAGACTGCCAGTCTAAAAATAGATCAGTCAAATATTATTAGCTCTTAATAATATTTATCCTATAAACATTATCTTATCCTCTTGTAGCACTTCAGTTCGAGCTACGAATGTGGCACATGCAGCTGACAGAAGGAATTATGCTATTCCTAGGGTTTAGTTGAGCTATTGCATGGTTGACTTCAGTTAGAACTCATGTGGCAGTAGGCTTTCAGGAGTTGATGAGACAGTTGATGGAGTTGTGTTCAGTTTAACTTAGTTGAACTAGTTGTATTTAGTCTAACTGATAAATACACTAGTGATGAGTGGTGTGAATTAATTCAGTAATTATTAACTCATAAATCAACTAAAGAATACATCAGTTAACTGCAGTGCATGGACAGTTCAGTGGAGACTAGTGTTAGAGGTGGGTGAAAGGGTGAGTCTACTATCAGTTGTGACTATAACTGTGCATGAGATTTGCACACACATTGATTGAGATTTCCAATGAGGATTGCGCAGTACATATTGGTGGGATTAGAACTTGGATATAATTCATTCTCATCTTGGATTGCGCAGTAGAGGCAGACAAACAGTGGAGGAGATTTGAACCTGTGACTTGTTCAGATCTGAGCTAGTTTGTGTGTAATAATTGGAGATAGTGCTGAGAGCTTGTGAAGAGTTTGTGCTATGTATTGTTACATGTT
Organism: Pinus albicaulis; assembly: GCA_034641835.2. Taxonomy (NCBI): domain Eukaryota; kingdom Viridiplantae; phylum Streptophyta; class Pinopsida; order Pinales; family Pinaceae; genus Pinus; species Pinus albicaulis. The sequence continues at coordinate 1,178,298,531 of CM076570.1, forward strand.
CTCTATCATTATAATATACAGATATTTGGGGGTTTTTAGCTATAACCTTTCCCCATTACATACTGTGTTTATATGTGTGATTGATTAATGTTTCTATGTGTGCATGCCACTGTTTTTAATTCCGCAAATTGATGATCAATGGTAGAAGAGGTTATTTGTTATGTATGAAGCTCAAATAGTGTGTGACTAGGATAATCTCGGTCAATAAGTGATCTATTATTCAGAATTCCTACATGGTATCGGAGCAATATTGATCATCGGATCAGAGCGAAAGTTGATCACTGGATCTACTACAGTGATTACATTTTATTTCGGTAGACAGAGTCTGTAAGTGGGCCAGGTAGCCTCTGGATCCATCCTTTCTTTGAAAGGTGATATATCTAGTAAATGCCCCTACAGTCGATCTCTGTGCTACAAATACTTTGTTCCCACAATTTCTGATCAGAAGTGGTTGAGTTTTGAGCTGGTGGAATTCGAAATTTGTAGCAGTGTTTTCTTGGTGTCGTAGCTGATATGTATTTCAACGGATTGTGATTGGAGTATGCCCTAAAGGGTAGCTCGAATTATATTGCATGGAAAGAAAGGATGGAGGCAGTGTTAGATAATAATGGGTTGTTGGAGTTCATAGAGAAAGAAGTTCCAAAGCCTACTTCTACTGATGCTGCTGTAGTTGAAGCTTGGAAAAAGAAGACATCAAGGCGTCGAAGGATTCTGTTGGAGGGCGTGAAGGATCACATAGTATCCAGCCTGCATGGTAAGGCTTCTCCATTCTTGATGTGGAAAGCCTTGACAGATTTATTCCAAAGCAAGAGCGACCAAAGGAAGTTGGCACTCGAGGATAAACTCAGGAAAATAAAGATGGAGAAGAATGACACTATTCCAGTATACTTGACAAATTTTTTCCACTGGAGGGATGAGCTTGGGAGTGTAGGAGTAAGTGTGGATGAAGAGGACTTGGTGAGCTTGGCTCTCCTAGGTCTTTCGAAGAGTTGGCATTCCTATGAGGATTTTGTCAATGGTCGGGAGAAATTTCCAGGATGGGAGCGACTTTGGTCGGATCTTGTGCAAGAGGAGATAAGGCAGAGTACCAGGAATGGATCTTCATCAAAGGCAACTGATGAAGAAAATTTTGCTTTAGCTACCAATGCTAGGAAGGGGAAGGGCAAGAAGAATGCTTCTCAATCCGGTGTGGATGGTAAAGAGCGTTACATGTCCAAAGTGAAGTGTTTTCACTGTCACGAACATGGACATTACGCCAAGAATTGTCCACAGAAGAAGAAGAACAAGCAGGCTACTGGAGCTGTAGCTGGTGAGGCTCTTGCCTCGCAATTTGAGCTGGACTTCTCATTGATCGCATGCATGGTGTCTAGTGAATGGGATCAAAGGTGGTATTTTGATATAAGCTTCCTTTTCACATGACGAGATGAATCTTTCAAAGACTTGGTGGAGAAAGTATCTCTAGTTGCATGTTGAGCTTGGTGATGGCATTGGACAACAATGTAATTTTAATTGTACCATAACCTTTCAAGAGGGAGCAGTCATAAACTCATTCTTTTACAAGATCCAACGCATGTTCCAAAGTTTGGGGAAGAATTTGATCTCTAAATTTAATGTTAGAGGATAAAGGGTATGAAGTTGTCTTTAGTGAAGGAAAAGTTTTCCTTCGGCACAAGCTACCAGAAAAGTCAAGAAGTGCTGGGATTCAAGAAAAGAATCTCTCTGCCGTACTTGGTGATGGATACCACGTGAGCTTCCATCGTTGGAAGTGGCAAGAAAGACATGCAACTGATGCTTGAGAGGGAGCAAGTTTTTCATGTAGGTGATAGTGAACCTCGGGATGTGGAGCAGCCACAAGAGGATCATGGAGTGGAAGAAACCACTCATGTAGAGAAATTTCGTGCCAGACGGGCAGAGGGAGTGCATGCAGCTATACCACCAAGTGAGAGGTGGGGCGACATGCATGATTAATCCCAAGAGGAGATTTATGGGCAGGATTCATGGAGATGGTGTGGATCTCATGGATTAAACCTAGCTACGAGGTGCCCACAGCGCAGCAGTAGCACACTGGCCACTGGAATGCAGGGCAGACTGGGTGCCAGGATGTTGCTGGATACCGGAGCGCTAATCGGAGCACATGCGCAGTGCATGGGTGCAAGAGTTCAACAGTGCAGTGGTTCCTGATGACATGTGCACTTGGGCCCAGTAGAAGTCGAAGACTTTGATGATAGATGCATCAGACTGATTGAGTTGTTTGGAGCCTATTCGCTTTTGTGAGGAGCGAAAGCATGCCGAGTTGCCATGGCGCTGTGAAGGTTGCAGGGTGGGGGAGTTGCATGTCATATCCAAAGACAATCCTTTTGAGAGGAGTAAGTGAAGATGGAACAAGAAACAGTGAAGGAGGCATCTCGAAACATCTTTCCTGATCCTAGTTGGAAAGTGTGATCACCTAAACTAGGTGGGGGCAACACAAGTGATTTTTTGGCTCTGTGCCCGCTTTAGACACATTCTACATTCATGAGTTGGTACATTATTTATGGAGGGATGGTAAATTTGGAAAATAGATGGACCTCTATTTTTAGACATACAGGTCGAAGTCTATTTTTAGACTGCCTGTCTAAAAATAGGTCAGTCAAATATTATTAGCCCTTAATAATATTTGGACTATAAACTTCAGTTTATCCTCTTGTAGCACTTCAGTTGGAGCTACGGATGTGGCCCATGCACCTGACAGAAGGAATTACGCTATTCCTAGGGGTTTGGTGAGCTCATGCATGGTTGACTTCAGTTAGAACTCAAGTGGCGGAGTTTGGTGGAGTTGATGAGACAGCTGGTGGAGTTGTGTTCGGTTTAACTTAGTTGAACTAGTTGTGTTTAGTTTAACTAGCTAATACACTAGTAATGAGTGGTGTGAATTAATCTCAAGAATTATTAACTCATAAATCAATTAAAGAATACATCAGCTTGTCCGGGCAAGGCATGGACAGCCTGGAAGGAGACTAGTGTTAGAGGTGGGTGAAAGGGTGAGTCATTCTAATACGTTGTGACTATTACTATGCATGAGATTTGCAATACCATTACTGATTGAGATTGGCAATGAGGATTTACTAGCATATATTGGTGGGATTAGAACTTGATATAATTCATAAGCAATTGACCTTGCGTTAGTAGAGGCAGTAGACAAAGGAGGAGATTTGAACCCGTGACTTGTTCAGATTTGAGCTAGTTTGTGTGTAACTATTGGAGATAGTACTGAGTACTTGTGAGGAGTATTGTGCTATGTATTGTTACATGTTCTCTTTCATTATAATATATATATAGTTGGGGGTTTTCAGCTATAGTCTTTCCCTGGGTACATACTGTGTTTATATGTGTGATTGATTAATGTTTCTATGTGTGCATGTAAATGTTTTGTGACCGCATGCAATTAATTTTAATTCCGCATATTGATGATCAATGGTAGAAGAGGTTATGTGTTATGCATGAAGCTCAAATAGTGTGTGACTGTGGATAACATCGACCAGTGATCTATTATTCGTAATTCCTACATGGTATCGGAGTAATATTGACTACCTGATCGAGCGAAAGTTGACTACCCCATCTACTACGTGATTACATTTTATTTCTGTGAGACGTAGTCTGCAAGCGGGCTGTGTAACTCGGATCCATCCTTTCTTTGAAAGGTGATATATCCGGGGCAAATTTCCCTACGTGCCGATCTCCGTGCCAGAAATACTTTGTTCTCAACAATTTCGATCGAAGTGGTTGAGTTTTGAGTCGTGGAATTCGAAATTTGCGTAGTTGTTTTCTTGAGTGTCGTAGCCGAAAATTGTATTTCAATGGATTGCGATTGGAGTATGCCTTGGAAGGCAGCTCGAATTATATTTCATGGAAAGACAGGATGGAGGCAGTGTTAGATGAAAATGGGCTATTGGAATTCATAGAGAAAGAAATTCCAAAGCCTACTTCTACGGATGCTGCTGTGATTGAAGCTTGGCAAAAGAAGACAGCAAGGTGTCGAAGGATTCTGTTGGAGGGCATGAAGGATCACATAGTATCCAGCCTGCATGGTAAAGCTTCTCCATTCTTGATGTGGAAAGCTTTGACAGAATTGTTCCAGAGCAAGAGTGACCAAAGGAAGTTGGCGCTCAAGGATAAACTTAGGAAAATAAATATGGAGAAGAATGACACTATTCCGGTATACTTGACAAAGTTTGTCCACTGCAGGGATGAACTTGGGAGTGTAGGAGTTAGTGTGGAGGATGAGGAACTGGTGAGCTTGGCTCTCCTCGGGCTTCCGAAAAGTTGGCATGCATATCAAGACAGTGTCAATGGTCGGGAGAAATTGCCAGGATGGGAGCGACTTTGGTCGGATCTTGTGCAAGAGGAGATAAGGTGGAGTACCAGAGATGGATCTTCATCAAAGGCATCTGATGAAGAACATTGCGCTTTGGCTGCCAAAGCAAGGAAGGGGAAGGGCAAGAAGAATGCTTCTCAATCTGGTGCGGATGGTAAAGATCGTGACATTTCCAAAGTGAAGTGTTTTCACTGTCACGAACACGGACATTACGCCATGAATTGTCCACAGAAGAAGAAGAACAAGTAGGCTGCTAGAGCTGCAGCCGGTGAGGCTCTTGCCTCGCAATTTGAGCTGGACTTCTCATTGATCGCATGCATGGTGTCTAGTGCATTTGGATCGGGGTGGTATTTTGATAGTGGCGCTTCCTTTCACATGACAGGAGATGTGAATCTTTTTAGTGACTTGGTGGAGAAATATCTCCAGTTGCATGTTGAGTTGGGTGACAATGGATGATACAATGCGACCGGCATTGGTACCATAACCTTTCAGAGGGAGTCAGGTAAACTCATTCTTTTACAAGATGTAGTGCATGTTCCAGGTTTAAAGAAGAATTTGATCTCAATTGCAATGTTAGAGGATAAAGGGTATGAAGTTGTCTTCAGTGAAGGAAAAGTTTTCCTTCGGCACAAGGCAACAGGACAAGTCAAGAAGGTTGGGATTCGAGCAAAGAATCTCTACAGACTTGAAGTAGATGGGATGTCTACGGAGCTTCCTACCGTTGGGAAGTGCAAGAAAGACATGCAATTGATGCTTGAGAGGGAGCAAGTTTTGCATGCAGGTAATAGTGAACCTCGGGATGTGGAGCAACCACAAGATGAGGATCATGGAGTGGAAGAAACCACTCATGCAGAGAAATTTCGTGCCAGATGGGCAGAGGGAGTGCATGCAGCTATACCACCAGGTGTGAGGTGGGGCGACATGCATGAATAATCCCAAGAGGAGATTTCTGGGCAGGATTCATGGAGATGGTGTGGATCTGTTGATCGAACCTAGCTACAAGGTTCCCAGCGTAGTGCAAGAGCATGATCGCTGATTTCGATGTAGGCAAACATCAAAGTGACAAGTGGGATACCGGAGCGCCGAATCGTGAGTGATGCTGCGCAGTGCATGGGTGCAAGAGTTAAACAAAGACAATGGTTCCACAGACATGTGAAATTGGGCCAGTAGAAGTCAAATACTTTGATGATAGATGCATCAGACTGATTGAGTTTTTTGGATCCTATTCAGTTTCAGAGGAGTTGTAGAGCAGATGCATGGAGTTGCATGGCACTTGTGAAGGTTGCAGGGCGAATGCATGGAGTTGCATGTCGCATGCAAAGAAAGTCCTTTGTTGTTGAGAGGGAGTGTTGAAGATGGCAACAATAAATATTGAAGGAGGCATCCTGAAACATCTTTCCTGATCCTAGTTGGAAAGTGATCAACTAAACTAGGTGGGGGCCACACATGTGATTTTTGTCGCAAAGTCTATTTTTAGACTATGTCTATTTTTAGACATGTCGAACATGATTCTATGAGTTGCAGGATGCTATTTATGGAGGGATGGTCAAGTTGGAAAAATAGATGGACTTCTATTTTTAGACATACTGGGCAGAGTCTATTTTTAGACTGCTAGTCTAAAAATAGATCAGTCGAATATTATTAGCTCTTAATAATATTTGGACTATAAACATTATCTTATCCTCTTGGCAAAGACTTTTTAGTTCGAGCTACGGATGTGGCACATGCAGCTAACAGAAGGAATTACGCTATTCCTAGGGTTTAGTTGAGCTATTGCATGGTTGAATTCAGTTAGAACTCATGTGGCAGAGTTTGGTGGAGTTGATGAGACAATTGATGGAGTTGTGTTCGGTTTAACTTAGTTGAATTAGTTGTATTTAGTCTAACTGATAAATACACTAGTGATGAGTGGTGTGAATTAATTCACTAATTATTAATTCATAAATCAACTAAAGAATACATCAGTTAACTACAATGCATGGACATTTCAGTGGAGACAAGTGTTAGAGGTGGGTGAAAGGGTGAGTCTACTATCAGTTGTGACTATAACTGTGCATGATATTTGCACACACATTGATTGAGATTGCCAATGAGGATTGCGCAGTACATATTGGTGGGATTCAAACTTGGATCTAATTCATTCTCATCTTGGATTGCGCAGTAGAGGCAGGCAAATAGTGGAGGAGATTTGAACCTGTGACTTGTTCAGATCTGAGCTAGTTTGTGTGTAACAATTGGAGATAGTGCTGAGAGCTTGTGAGGAGTTTGTGCTATGTATTGTTACATGTTCTCTATCATTATAATATACAGATAGTTGGGGGTTTTCAGCTATAATCTTTCCCCATTAAATACTGTGTTTATATGTGTGATTGATTAATGTTTCTATGTGCGCATGCGACTGTTTTTAATTCCTCAAATTGATGATCAATGGTAGAAGAGGTTATGTGTTATGCATGAAGCTCAAATAGTGTGTGACCAGGATAATATCGGTGAATAAGTGATCTATTATTCAAATTTCTACACGCCTTGCTGCTTGTATTCCAGAGGTTAAGTAGCAATGGTGCAGGTTTTATAGGTCTGTGGGGCATGATGAGCAGAACTACCAAACTTATGATCTTCTGATAGACCAAGGAAACATCTATAGGGTACAGACAGATCCTTCGTCACCAAGGACCCCCTCTAGTATCAGGGGCTCCCTCGTTAGGGGTAGGGGAGGGGGCCAAGGAAAAAGCGCGGGAAGGGAAAGAGGTCAACTAGTATGTTATAACTACAGGGAGATAGGTCACCTTGCAAGGGACTACCCAAAGCCAACAAGGCGATCTTGTAGGTATTGCAGGCAACTGGACCATGTGATTGAGGACTGCCCTATTTTGATGGCTAAGGTGCAGGAGAAACAATAGACACCTACACAGAATGTGAAAAGGGTCATGACGAAGCCCCAGGACAATGGACCAGGTATTAATATCATAACCCATAGTGGCCTGGCCACTGGGGGGTTGGAAAAAAAAGCTACGAATAAGCCCCTAATCAGGAAATAAATCATCAAATTAGAGGGCCTGGACCTACAAAAGGATGGGGAAAAATTTATCACAGCTCAGCAGGACTTCACAGAAGCATCTACTTCATAGGCCCCTATGGCCACCAAAGAAGGAGAGGGGGTATAACCATTTTTACAAGCATGCATGAGACTGATGCGTAACCAGTAGGCTGTTGAGAACCTCCACGCACTATTGGAAAGCTGCAAAGAGAAGACCAACCCACTCCTGGGAATCAAGGATGTAAACAAGTTATACTAGTACAAGAAACACACTAGTAGGGAAATGCAGCTCGCAGCACAAATCGACGATTATGACATGGAGTAAGTTATTCTGGATCTAGGATCAAATGTAAACATACTACCCAAGAAAACGTGGCAGTGCATGGGAGAACCCAAGTTAGAATGGCCCACTATCTAGCTACACATGGCCAACCAATAGAAGATCATACCTTTAGGATGGTTATCACAGGTTGTAGTGGATATCGCAAGAGTTAAGGTCTGGGCTAAATTTGAAGTCATTCAGATTGTGGAAGATGTAGACCCTTACCCTGCACTCCTAGGGTTGGACTGGGCCATCGACATGGGCGGTATTATCAACTTAAAGAAGAGAAGCATGATATTTGAGAATGATGGGGTATGAGTGATAGTCCCTTTAGACCTCGCAGAGGGGGAAAGGTATACGGAGCCAATGCGTATCGACGAGGAGGTAGAACACATATACAAGTTAACTATGCAGGATGAAGATTGGATCAACCCTACAGCTGATGGAATGCTCTCTTAGGAGAAGGATAGTGATTTTTTCTCTGACTCTGATGGAGAAATGGAAAATTGGAAAATCTGGTGCACAACATGTCTGTGCTGTGATGTCTTAGAGTTACAAGGGAGTTCCAATGCATATCCTTGCAGGTAAGGGACTTGCCCCACTTTGATGGGTTCGGTAGTTTAAAATAATTTTTACAGATATTCAAAGCCAAGGTTCCCAGGGAACAATAGCTATGGGCCCTCAAACTGGCTCTGCACGCAACACCTTCCAGATGGTGGGACACCCATAAGGGGGCGTTCCAGGCTTGGGAGGAATGTCGAGATATGATGACCCTGCGATTTGAGTGTCCAGCTGATGCGCTTGTCAAGAAGTTCCTGGGCCCTAAGGATCCTCGAGAACACTTGGTCTCATTGATGGACAAGTGGGGTGACCAGACTACAAAAGAACGGGTTCACTTATTTATTCATGCACTGGGACCCATTCCGGCGGCATGGCATTTAGATGCGGAGCTACACAGGAAAACCCGCCACTAGGAAACTTTGAAAGATGAATTCATAGGGACATTCAGCCTAATAGGAGGCTCGAAGGTGCTTGATGAAGCTCTGCAAGATATAGACACATTTTTTTTTAAGAAACCCAACCCCCACACAGCTTTTTTGGAACCAACATGGGAGGCAAAGATGTACGACATTTCCAACTATCATAATATTACTATAGAAGAGCAAGATGAAGATCCTCGCAATATCTCGATCCTAGAATCGGAGGGGGATCGTATCATTTTCAGACCCCCACTACAAACTATGGACGTAACGAAACCTCTGAAATTGCTGGAAGTTAACATTGGCACAGCAGAGCAACCCAAATTGGCTAAGATCGACGACTATTGGGATGATGACACTGTCAGAAAAGTAGTTGAACTGCTCATAGAATATCAAGACTTATTCCCCATGAAGTTCTCAGAACTCAAGGGGATCACAGGGGAGCTAGGGGTCATGCACATCACACTAAAGCCCGATGTGCGCCCGGTAAAACAACGACCTTATCGATTGAAACCTAAGTACAAGCAGAAGGTTAAATAAGAACTTGATAAAATGCTTGCCACAGGCATTATCTAACTGGTCGAACAGTCGGATTGGGTAAGTCCGATGGTAGTTCAGGAAAAAAAGACTAAGGGGGAAATCCAAATTTGTGTGGACTTTCACAAGTTGAATTATGCATGCATACATGATCCCCTCCCGACGCCGTTCTTAGCTGAAATCCTGGATAGCGTAGGTAGCCAGGAAGCATACTCATTCACTGACGGGTTCTTCGCATACCATCAGATCAGAATCGCACCAAAATATCGTAGCAAAACTACGTTCGGCAGGGAATGGGGTTCCTTCTAGTATACGATCATGCCATTTGGACTCAAGAACGCCCTTGCTATCTTCTCTTGAGTCATAGTTGTAGTATTTAAGGAATTCATCCACAAATTCTTGGAAGTATATTTTGATGATTGGACAGTCTTTGGCTTGGTAAGGACACATGTGTTGAACATGTGCATGATGTTGGATGCCTGTAGAAAGCACCAAATCTCCTTGAATATTAAGAAATGTATCTTATGTATACCTTTTGGAATCCTGCTAGGAAATATCGTATGTCGATAGGGGTTGATGGTTGACCCTGCGAAGGTGGCAATTATCATCAATTTGGCAGTACCAACTACCAAAAAATAGTTGCGTTTGATCCTGGGACATACGGGTTACTACCAGAAATTCATTCAGGGATATGCATTGATTACAACACCTCTAGAAAAATTTCTTAAGAAGGATGTTTCATATTTTTGGGACAACGAGTGTCAGAAAAGCTTTGAACTACTCAAAGAAAATATAGTCTCTGTGCCTATCCTAATTTTTCTGGATTGGACAAAGGTCTTCCACGTTCATGTTAATGCATCTGGAATCACCCTCGGAGTAGTCCTTACGCAGCCTAGAGATGGGGACATTGATCACCCAGTTGCATTTGCCAGCTGAAAAATCTCTACCGTAGAGTGCAATTATTCCACTACAGAATGGAAAGGATTGGCCATGGTTTATGCACTACAAAATTATCAGCACTATCTATTAGGGGTACTTCAAAATGTTTACAGATCACTCAGATTTGAAGTACCTAGTGAATAAGCTTGTGTTGGGGGGCAAAATATGCCGATGGATCCTATTATTCTAGGAGTATGATTTCAAGATCATTGTCAAGCCAGGAAGGTTGAATGTTGGGCCAGATCACCTGTCTCGAATTGAGAATAGTGAGGACTCGACTAACCTAGAGGAGGGACTACCAGATCCACAACTATTTGCTATTAAAGTAGTAGACACGCACTTCGCCGAAATCATCCATTTTTTGTCTACAGGCATGGCACCTGTAGGGTATTTTGTGTAGCAGAAGAAAGAGTTGGTAGCTCATGCTGCATATTTTACCATCATTGTAGGACATCTATATAAAATGGGAGTGGATGAAGTGATGCATAGGTATGTCTTAGAACATGAGCGACATGACATCCTGGCAGAAGCCCATGACGGGGTCGCAGGGGGTCATTACGCAAGAAAAGAAATGGCACAAAAGATCTTACGGCCGGGTTGTGGTGGCCCACCTTGCATACTGACTCGCATGACTACTGTAAGACCTGCGGTACATTCCAACGAATCGGACGTCCATCCCGGAGAGATGAAATGCCTCTGCAACCACAAGTAGCCCTCCAAGCTTTTGACAAGTGGGCTATTTATTTTTTCGGCCCTATCAACCCTCTTGGAAAGAAGACATGTGCATGCTACATTATAACTACTACCAACTATGTAACTCGGTGGGCCGAAGCACAAGCCATCAAGGATTGCTTTGCTGGTACTGCTACGCATTTTATTTTTGAAAATATTTTGACTAGATTTGGGTGTCCTAAGATCTTGATGAGCGATCGAGGTATACACATTTTTAATGAGACAGTATAGGCCTTAACAAAGTAATTTCAGATCAACCACACAAAGAGTACCCCATACCACCCTCAAGCAAACGGAGTGGTTGATGCTTTTAACAAGGTTTTGGAGAACGCACTAACTAAGGTATGTAATGTCGATTGCAATGACTGGGATGTCTATATCCCATCTGTTCTTTGGGCCTACCACACCACTTGCAAAATATTGACAGGAAAAACACCGTTTCGGATGGTCTATGGTAAGGAGGCCATCATGCCCATGGAATATATCATTCCTAGCCTACGCATCGTTGCCTTTACAAACATGGTTGAGCCAACCATTCTAGAGGAATGTTTAGCGTAGCTCGTGGCCTTAGAGGAAGACCGTTTTATTGCTAACTTCCATCAGCAGGTCCAGAAGGCACGGGAAAAAGCATGGCATGATCAACATATTCACCAAAAGACCTTTACTATGGATGAATTAGTTCTATTATATGATAGCGAGTTTGCAAAACACCTAGAGAAATTCCGACAGCATTGGCTTGGGCCCTATGCGGTCAAAGAAGTCACAGAAGGCGGGGTTGTTCGGCTAGCTACCTTGCACGGTGATCTGTTGCCCAGGTATGTCAATGGCAGTCGGCTCAAACCATATCAGATCAAATGACTATATGACTGGTGGTGGGGTTCGTATATCCTTGGGCACAGTGGGACTTCTATCGCACAACCATGAGATTGGAAGACCCAGGGGATACACGGGAGAAGCAAGGATGAAGTCAGAATACTAATAAGAGTGACATTGAGTTGCCCCAGTAGCCGAAGTGATTAGACTGTTGCAGGTGCAGGTGGAGACCCCACAATCTCAGTGACTCGGGACGAGTCACAAGATTGTGTTGGGGGACCGTTGGAATAGGGTCTCCTACAAAGCTGTGAATCTAGTTCATTTTGTATATTTTTTATTATATTTAGTCTAACGTAGGGGTTTTGCGGTGGGTCAAAGCCCCTAATGCATTGTAAGTGGGTCAAGGGTAGACCATGAGTCCACAAACCATGGTTTGCAGACCATTGGATGTGTTGTAGCTCCTAGAGATAGCCTTGAGTTGTATAGAGACTAGTGCGTAGGACACCTTAACTGCAAGGAGCATATGACTCAACTAATTGGAGTTGACCAGGTTAGGCTCTCATCCTATAATCACTTGGATGAATGGTTTTAATAAGGGTGGAACCAAGACCCCAAAGTTAAACACAAATATTATGAAAAATGCAGAAACCAAGTATAAACTTCAATATGTAAATGCATCTGACAGCTTTAAGACAGAATGTTTTAGAGGGGGCCGACTTCTAAAATGACACAGAGATATCAATTAATATGTGGGCGATGACTGTGGTAGAAGATGTAGTAGGATATTAACCATAACTGGGCTTATTCAAAGACAAAAATCCATATATACTAGGCCTATGCAAAGATAAGAATCCATATATGTGGACAATTTCAAAGACAAGGATCCATTGTAGTTAATATCAGAGGAATGGTGGAAGAGATGAAAGATGAAACAAAATATCCTGCCTAAGCTATATATAAAGCGTTATAGATGAGTAAACAAGACTATCTGTAATCATAAATTCACATCTAAACATGGGAGCACTCGCATTCCAGAGCACAGATATAAGAAATGTAGAGATATGTGAAATCAACATTTGTATTAAGAACATAGAGAAGAGCTACAAACTATGAATCACCTAGATCAGAATCCCCAATTCCAACAAAGCTTCTTATTACTGAGTCCCTACGGGATCTTCAACATCAATTATCAAAATTCAGACAACATACATATAGAATGCTTGAACTAGTGAGTCCTTTGGAAAATCTGGAACCATGTAGATGTCTTTGCTTTCTGCTTTTATAACATTTTCATGGGCCATACGCGGAAAGATATTTTGGGAAAACATATTTGCCGCATGCCTGTATGCAGTTTCAAGTCTTAATCAAAAAAACAAAATTGATGATGGGGTAGAACACTTCCCATCATCTTAAAAATCGGGCTTATAGCCATTTCTAATGAAAATACCACAACTGTCTAACTAAAGTAAAAATTGCAAGAGTGAAATATGAATTTCACTCGAATATTGAAAGTAAAAACTAAAACAAGAGGCCACGTGGGCCCAATCATGAGTTAAAATTTTTTGTGGTGGGACGGAGTCGAGGCTGTAACTGGAGAAGGTAGTACTATGGCTGCAGAAGAACTAGCTTTCTTACTGGTGGATGGAGTGGATAGAGAATCAGATGCGGTGGCTGATGAACTCGCTTGATTGTTGCACCTCTACCAAGTGTCAGCTATAGGATCAGGTATCATACTAAAAGCGTCGAACCGAATATGCACTTCTGTTAGTTCGGCATAACTCGCCTGAGTGGGAAACTGTTGTTTCACTTGATGAAGGAGAGAGAATTCTTTACCGAGTGCTGCAATTATGGTTTCGGCCTTAAGCTAAGCAGTCTTCTTAGATGGTATATCAGTCTAATTCATCACTTCTATCAGTAGGCACTCGTATACTGATAACGGTTGAAGAACAGCATTTGTAGGCTCCCATCATGATGGGAGGCCGGCGAGTGTCAGTTTGATCCATTCTGTTTCAAACTATTCCAAGCTTGTCACCATCCTTTCCAAATTGCCTAGTGCAAGGTTGCGCGCAGCTTCCTTTTCCATCACCCTCTGACATTCTGCTGCCTCCTTGAACCTATCCTTGATTCCTCATTTGGCCAATTCTTCTGAGCTCAAATCATTTAGGAGGGCAATATACCTTCTGGCATTTTCAACCTTAATTGAAGCGTCTGTATACCATTCATGTAGAGTTCTTCTGAATTGATGTACCACGGCCTTCTTTTCTTCAATGAGGGTCAGGAAATCCCAACACTTCTTTAACTCCATAATGATGTCTGTCCAAATTAAGCATCGGGGATCCAAAAGTGTGATATTTCCTTTCATCTGGCTCGTAAGGTCTCGCATAGTCTTCTCCTACTGCAGCTTCTCTTGTTTCCCCTCTTCTATATCCTTCTACAGAGCCACTACCTTTTTGGAATTCTCCTTGAGGTGGGCCTCAAGCTCCTGGATCTTCTGTCGTGCCGTATGAACCTACTTCTTTGCTACATAAAGTTCACCGAGCGCTGTGGTTAGCTACTCCGAGAGTGAGCTGGATCCTTCAGGAGGTGGTGTGGGGCATACATGTGCATCCCAGTTTTTCTACAGCTCGTCCATCTTCTGCTGGAGGGCATTCATCTTGCCAGAAATTTTAACCCTCTCTTCCTTCTCCTTGGCGAGGGAGTCTACTAGATCAACCTTTTCCTTTTCTATCTGGGCTAATTTGAAATTGTGTACGTGCTAAAAACCAAGCATATTCAGTTTATGTTTCAGGGCTGCAACCTATTTCTGCAACTCCGAGATGACATGGCCCTAAGGATCCGCTTTATCACTCCCTTTGCCCTTCACGACAGCTTGCAGACTGTGCAGGTCATTTGAGAGTGCCCGAGCATTAGTCTTCTCCATTCTAAGGTTCTCGACCACTTGGTTGTACTTGGTTTGTAGCTTCCTTAGAGTGAGGGAAAGCTTCACAACCTCATCCTTTAGCATATCACCGAAACACTGGAATAGATTACACTAATCAATTGGTGGAACTTGTGACATGTTTACTGCCACCTCCAGAGCTCTATAGTTGGTAGTCCCATCCTCTGGATCTAGTACCACTTCAGTCATGTCCATCACCAATTGTTCTTTATCCATATCAATTTCGGTAGAAAACCGAGTATGATATTTGTCTACATATCCCTCTAATTCTGACCAGTGCTTTTCCCTGATAGCTCTGTTCTTCCCCTTCATTTCATTCTCCTCCTTTAACCTGTTTATAGAGATGGCTTGTGAAACTTCTGAGAAATCAAAAGATGATGGACCATCATTTTTTACCACAAAACCTGCTTTTCCGTTGTCCGAATTTCCATATAATGCTACTTTTTCCAATGACTCCTCTTCCCTGACATTTTCTTCATCATTTGTTCTCTGCCTTTTGGAAGGCAGAGAACCTTCTCCTGAGGCTCCAGCTTCTTCAACCTGTTTCTTACCTACTTCTTGTGTCGAAGCAGTGTCTCCTTTTTCCCCTATCATAGATGAATTAGTCTCCATCTATGAAATAAAAGGCTAGGTATCAAGATTAGCTCTCCACTCGATGAAGGGTCTAGTTTCGTGAGCATAAGTAGTTGATTTAATCTTCTTCCTTTTATTTGAGATGATGCCTTTTGGATCATAGGGCCAAGCTTTCCCTTGCCTTAAATCCATACCGTTGAGCAAGTTTTCCACTATGGGGAGGGCATGCCTTGAGTTAAAAATGAAGGGGCCGATGGTTGTAGGAAGTTTAAGAATGAACCCCTTTTTTGTAGGGAGGAAGTGGAGCTGGTCAGCCTTCAAGGTCTGTCGGAGGTACTCCAAGGCATAAATCTGCATGGCGGGAAAAACTGGTAATCTGTAAGGGGAAACTTCTACACCGTAAACCCTAATCTTAGCTTAGTCATCAAATAGGTACCAATCTCCTATGCTTTCTTCCTCACTGTACTGTAGCCATCTCCTCTGTTCAGGAAAAATCCTGGGCTGAGGGTTTTCATGAATAATTGAATAGGCTATTGTCATGAATTCATTCAAGAAATTTCAATAACCCACCCCATTAGCCAATTGATGCACTACGGCATTCCAGTCAAATACGGTTTTGGGTTGAGAATTTATCCTAGAAAACTTTTCCAGACCCAAACCCTCAAACTTATCGGCCTGCTGGAAAAGGAAGAGGTAAAACACCATGGAATAGAAATGGAAATGGCCAGTGGCTGAGAGGTCTAGAAACTGGTTTTGGATGACGGATGCCAAGAAACCAGGGATATCCAAAACAACCCCTGATTGTGATATTAACCATAAAAGGGCTACACATTCCTTCGTGACTCACCCCGTTTCTTCTATACCTAGCAACCCCGCAATGACATCAAGTGTTGGCTGAAGGTCTTCCTTGAATGTATTCAGAGGGACCGAGTCTGAAGCTGGGAAAGATTTAAGGTGAGAGTCAGAAATAGCAGCGATGAAATCGCTTTGCTGCCTCCAGGGTCGCTTAGAAAAATGACGAGATGAATACATTTTAGTGAAGCTAATATGGTTAGATCTGGGAGGATAACAGAGAGCTTTCTTGATGATCTCGGGAGATATACTAAATTTCTTGTTCCCTTGAGTCGATAGGAACATGTCTCGGTGCTCATCATACTCTTCCCTGAGCCAGCATATCAGTTCCACGATTGGGTATACGGGCAGAGTAATTTGGTGGTATAACCCCGACAAAACAACTCTAAACCTATCCCTGTTTTCTATATGCTTCCTAAATAGGTTAGGTTTGACACTACTGATAAATAAAGGGTATTGTGGGTCTCGAATGTGGACTTGCAAGTCTGTGAATGGCTCAGGTCCAGGAGCAGCCCTAGATTTGCGAACCTGAGGGGTTTCAAGTTCAGAATTCTTAACCTTGACTTTACCCATGACCATTATGAAAACAAAAAGCGGAAGGAAACCAGATAGTGAAAAAGGGATGGAATACCTGCACAGTTAGGAAAATACTCAGGGAAAACGACGCAGGGAAGTTGAAAGTAACTTGGTAGACCTGGTACTGGACGCTCGCACTTTAGCTATACAATATCCCATAAAAGAAAGTATTTTACCACAATGAATCACAAAGCAGGGTTATACAGCTTCAAATTTCCTAGAAACTAAGACTAGGATGACACTTGTAGGGATGACATCATAAGGACGCCAACACTGAGATGCGTGGCATCTGGTTATTCGCTATCAGAGTTCGGTTAGGTGTATACCATGCATCGGGTTAAATGTCGGTATTGGTCATGTACCGGGTGTCCTAGGACTTACCTTACTATTGTATTCATAGCGCCAGGTGTCCTTCATGGTCGAGCCCACTAGAAAGTCCGGCGGGGTTTTGGAACAGCTTTAAGCCCACGAAGATTACCCCACGAAGTATCTGTCTCGGGTCCCATCATATGCCACGTCACCACCATTCTGGGGGGTGAGCTTCCTCCTTCCCCCTACTGTTCTTGATCCCCCCGGAAACCCTTCACGCGCCTTTCTTCTTTGACTATTCGAAGTATGGGCGGGTCCTTCCCTGCCCAGCTATCTTGTGCCTTTATTCCCCTTTTTTTATGTAATGTCTACCATAAGGCAATAATATATATTGTGCCTTGTCCCCTTTTTTATATGAATTATCATTCACATGAACCCATTTTCTCTTTTAATTATTTCTCCTTTTATGCTTTGGGTGATCCCCCTTTTATAAGCTTCTTAGGGCGGTGGTGAATGATATAACAACATGATGCGTAGGCTAAAGTAGTATAAATAGTTGAACCTTTTGGAGTCGATACGTAGAAGATGAATATATATTGATGCGAAGTACAAATTTCTATATCTTGGGTTGGGTTGTTTGGGTTAGGACTCCTAATGGCTATGTGCGTGGAGATCCTCTGTCCTGCTGTGTGCAAACCCTGCTGGCTGTGTGCGCAGGTGGTATTCAGGGAATGTAAGAGGATTTTGATAAGTAATATGTATGTGAAGTATTGCTGAAACATATGATGTTTTCTGGATCTGTTTTGTTATGATTGATGCGAACTAATATTGTCTGATTAAGCTACAAACTTGTCTATTGTATCTATGTGGTATGAAAGTATCTACATTTAATATATTATTGTGATGTGAATGTTGTTGCACTTATTGATTGCATCTCCGTTAATGAACACAACTATTTGTGTTGACAATATTGGCTATGATTTTTTTTTTTTATGATTATAATTGATGATACGCACGTGGATGCGAACCTGCTAGAGTAGATCTGATAAGAACGATAGTCTAGTTACATTCTGGAACCCTACAAATCATCCTTCGGTGTAGATCTGATAATTGTGGGTCTGCATTATTACCTACTCTCTCTCAGGGTATGGAAACCTGGTTCCAACACCCTCCCATACTACTTCGGGTGAGACTTTGACCTGTGCAATCAGGTCATTGCCGAAAGGGCTAGTAGTATAGGGGTTTCTTGGCAAAAATTCACTTCCGAACCTGGGTCAGGACCCCTCGAGCCAACAGTGTTGATGAAGACAAAGGTTTAGAGTGACTGCTTGACTGAGCTAGAGAAGACAAAAGAGAAGTTGAATATATGAAACCATCCCAAGACAAATTGATCTATGTGAGCTGATGGGAAACCGGGATTTTCACTAAGCCATGGTGAAAAAAACTAGTAGGATGATCTTCTCCTAATCTATGTAACTTCTCTGCCTTTACCATGCTTTTGTAAAGGTAATGAGGCATGTTAAGATATTTTACACTGGTAAAATGCATCAATAGTCTCACATGATACTGATATAACCTTGAGTACCTATCCTCACATGTAAAATATTTCATGATTAATTTCATGAGAGGGGCATACTTCTTTAGCAAATGTCTAAATGGAAAGATTTGTTTCAGAGAAACTTTGTATGGAGGTTTCAAATACATCTTGTAATTTTCAAGGTCAAGGTCCATTTTCTTGAACTAAGTTTCTCCATTGTTTGGAATCCTTGTAGTTGTGGCAATGAATTTTGCTGAAAGAGTGAACACAACCCCTACAATGCTCACCTTATCTCTCCTCAAACTAGTGGCAAAAGTGCTGGTAAGTTTGTCATGAAAACCATGTTACTCAACCTTTTGGAAAAAGGCAAGGTAGCCTGCATCTTGGAATAATTTCTTCAGGAAGGGTGAAGACATGATCTTAAGTGTTGTAGTAGGTTCATATTTGCTAATCTGATCTCCCTTGCTCCTAGTTTACTCAATGGTTTCAAAATCTATAGCAAACCTTAGCTCAATGGGAAGGAGAACTAGGGTTTAGTGTAGGGAAAAACAAGGGATTTGGGCAATTTTTAGGAATGAAGGGAGATGAAGGGGTTGGGGGTCTTCTAAATTCTTGGGAAAATTTAAGGGGGTAGGGATAAATTTTAGGAAGTGGGGAGAAGTGAAATTTCAGGGAATGAGTGAGTGAGCTTTAATGTGAGGGCTTTTCTCAACAAATTTTCAAAGAGATTATGAAACCAAGCAAATGCTACAAAACCCTAGAAGAGGGAATTGCGATCTTTCTAATCATGAACTAAATAAAAAACAAGGTATAAGAGGAGAAAAAAAGTCGCAATTGTTTGCTACTAATGGTTTGGAACCTAAATTTGATGATGAAACCTTTGGAAATAAATATTTTGCTTCCTTGAAGAAAACACAACATGCTCTGGCAAAAGTGCAATGCTGCAAGTGAAAATCGTAGCACAGGAGGAAACTTGGATCTTTGATGGAAAGAAAACACTTCTCTAAGGGTAGAAATGAAATTTTATAGCAGAGTGATAACTCTTGAAGTTGGAATGAGAAAATGAGAAGCTATTTTGGTCTTTTAATAGCTTGGAAATTGATTTTCTCTTTAGTGGTGTAGTGGTCCCAACATGTCCTTTCACATTTTGTTTTTAATTGATAGTGAACTGCAACCTTAGAACCTTTTTATTCATATTACATCATGATAGAAATAAAATTACACTTTTGAAACCTTTATTGAATATTTTTCACTATTACTACTCCTTTCAATGCTGAATTTAACGGTGAAATGACTTATTTTCATGATTTTTGATCCTATGACCTAATGATGACACTACATGGAAGAATGAGTTGAATGATGACCATGGTGATGTGATTGATATGGCCATGAAGACATTTTAGTGATGGCTCCTCAAAATGAGTGATAACATGACCAAAACATGAACTGAAAGTAGTAGTAACACACCTAAACATACTAACCAGTGACCAAATTTTTATTTGAAAACCTATTGAAACCATATAAATTTGCAGTAGGTGTAATATTCCAAATGGGATATTTTATGAATTTTGTCGGAAATTAATTCAACCATAAAATTACCAGAAGATTTCCATGTAAAAATACCTTCAGAAATTCAAGCCGTCAACATTATAAACAATCAACCACAATATTTACGGCAAATGGAAAACGGAACATGCAACTAAATAATAGACATTATAATCATGTAGAATATCTCAACTTTATTTAATTAATATAAACTGCTACTACAAAAAGTAGAGATGGCTGAAGCAATGGCCGCAAATGGATCTACAACAATGCCGCAACTAGCCTCCAAAACAAACTGGAAATAACTGCAATCTATGAATCCTGAATGGATCCACCAAGGGAAGAGATGGGTTCTCACCCACTGTCACTAAATCACCCAAGATTTTTCGTCCTGGGGCTACTACTGAAGTATAGAATCCAAGTTCTCAAACCTCTCACACAAACAATGATCTAATCCAAGATATCTCCAAATGACTTTCGCTTCTCCTTTTATAGATCTGATGGATAGATATCCAATCCTCTAGAAGCATCTTATTTTATTATTATTATATAAGATCCTCCATTGACTCTATCAAAGTGAATTTAATTTTATTATATTTCACTTACGTCACTTTTGAACCCTTTTCCTCTAAATATTATTTTTCCTTTAATTAAATGACTAATTAAAGTCATTTTTAATTAAGGAAAATAGTATATCACCCATGGTACTATCTCTAGCCACCATAATTCACTTATCAACATCCAATCCTAAATATATCCTCATTTCGGTTTCAACGAGCTATCACACTAAGGTGTTCTATCATGTATTCCTCCTGGAATGCCACCTTAGCGTAATTAATTGAGTTAAGCCCAAAAATAACTCAGTTTTCTGAAAGTTGTCAGAATGCGCTGAAACGAAAGGAAAATTGTGAGAATGATGGAATATATCAAGCGAATGCCAACGATCCTCATAGAAACTCCTCAAAACTCCTCCAAAAATCCCTTGGGCCCGCTGATGACACCAACCTGTATTTGTGACCCATCTTTTTCAAACTCTACAAGTCCATCCTAACCCTGTCATAGGTGATACCAAAAAAAGGAATATTACAAACCTTTTGGCCCAAGATTGCTTGCCCTCAAGAAATCCAAATATGTGGGCCACCATGTTTCCCTGATGTAACTGAGACCCGATTCCCAGATCCCATGCGAACCCCTAGGTGCTGCTATGCACCTGTGTCAAGCCACCTAGATTAGACCCCTCAATGTCGAGATCCCAAACTGATCTCTCAATGTACTTGTCATCAAATAATCCTCCCAGATCCCAATGCCACCATGGCCAATCATCGCCCAAGTCCCACAGCTCGGACTGTGTACTGCCTCTAGCTATAGTTGCTGCCCCATAAAGCCAAGTCTTCCAGCAAGCATCAATACTCCATGGCTCCTGTTGTGTTGTACCTATAACCAAATAAGCTGCCCCACCAATTGGGTACCAACTCATCACCTCTCTCTAGTCCAACTCCTAGTCTAGGCCAAGGTCAATCCTGATCTGTGGATGTCGAGCTAGTGCTACTTAAATACTAATGGACTATCGATCCACAATCCATGGCCTAATGGAACATGTAACATCTCTCCCGTCCAAGTGCTCTTGCTGAAATGTACCCGAGATTAAGAACGATGATCTATCAATAGTACACCAACTCAACACCTCTCTCCAATCCAACTCCGAACTCGATATGATGCTAACCCTGCTCTCCTGAAGTCAGGATGGAATGTTGAAGAATTATCGACCTGTGCCCCACGGCCAACAGGAATCTGTAGCATCTGTCATTTCTAAGGGCCCCTACTCCAATATGTTCCCTACGAAGAAGATCATACCATCAAGAGTGTACCAACTCATGATCTCCCACCAATCTAACCTAGAAGAAGAATCCAATCTAGCGACTTATACATATTGAACACA
Source organism: Pinus albicaulis (assembly GCA_034641835.2). Lineage (NCBI taxonomy): Eukaryota > Viridiplantae > Streptophyta > Pinopsida > Pinales > Pinaceae > Pinus > Pinus albicaulis. Next base: position 1,178,320,514 of record CM076570.1, read on the forward strand.
TCTGGAGTGTTTTCGCCAACCCATACTCAACTTGTGCTTCTCTATCGCGTATGCTGATGATATTTTCATGTAGAGGAAGGCCCAATATCTCTCTATAAAAGGCCAAAGTGGGTGAGATATGCTCAAGCCCCATAGATGTATTCCTAGAGAGTGCTACTCCCTGAAAGCATTGTTGTTGTGTTGACTGCATGTGCATCTATCTGCACCTCATCTGTGTATCAGCTCGATGATGGATGCTCCACCATCTCCAACAACTCATCCTCTCATGATCAGGAATTTCATGCTCATGTTGTATACTAGCCTCTCATAGAACTATCCCATCAACCTCCATCATGTCATGAGGATAAGTATCTCCAACTACTACCTCCCTACTAGATGTGTGTACATCCGTCTGCTCCTCACCCATGGTTGGCCGTAAGGGTAGTCGTACATTAATCAAAGAATCAATGTGAGCCTCCATCTGGCTCTACCCCAAAGGACTATCATGCATGATGTGCATAACCTCCTCCTTTGTTGATTCATGCTCCATCATATGTTGCTCAAGATGAATCCTCACAAGAGACTCATCACCCAGAGTATCTCCCGTAGAGTCCACTAACTGCTCACCCTACACACCAGAATATAGCTCCGGCCTACTGTCATCAACTCTGCATGAATTCTCTCACTCCCCAGAATCATCCTCATATGATCCCATGGACTTAGTTGACGAAGATTCTTCATCCTAGCATACAGAAGGAATGTCCTTATATTCTACCTCTGCCACATCATTTGCATCACTCAAGCATGAGTGATCAGGCACCCAAGATTCTTTGCAGATGAAGCAAAGTCCCTTCCTCCTCAGCTCATTTCTATTGCCTGATCGACCAAACTGGAGCAACTCCTCCCTGGTCAACTATCTTCTGAATAGCCCAATATTCTACTCAACCAACCCTTGGGCTAGCTCATAAGAAACAAGTGAGACCAATTGCTCTCTCCTCTAAATGCTCAACACCCTAGTCTGCAACTCTCAGCAAAGAGCCTCAGAGTCTCTCATACATGACGACAGGATGGACTGCATGTGTGCTATGACTATGTCAGCATGATGTATCCTAATGCTGAAGAAGCATTGGAACATCTGCAGAATCAAAGCATCACATTCAAGATCAAACATGATGCAATATGTTCTGAATGTGGGCATACCTCCTAAAACCTCAAGCTTCTTCCCAAAGGTAGATCTTGCACTATTGTCCAAATCCTGAAAGGTCCCTACCATCAGTCTGAAAAATCTCCTCATAATATCATCATTATAAGGGGTTGTAGGGGCGATTAGTCTCATGATGTTGCTGAGACAAGATGCAAATGGAAGAGTGATCCCTCCACAAGCTTCCTCCAAGAACTTGGGTTGTATGAGAGCAAGCATACATGGTTTTAAGGCCCAAATTAATTTTCTCCCATCTAACTGTTTTACTTTGGAAAGGACTTCATCAATTTCCTCAAGTTTGGAAAGAATTCTCCATGTGATATTCATGTGTTTCAAATCTGTCCTAAGCACAAGGATTTTGTTCCTTATTTCTGGTTCTTTCTGTAGGTCCCTAGATTTCCCCTTTTGAAGAATGGCATAGACCCCCTTTGAGAAAGTTATATTGTTCTACTTAGTATCTTGGTCTATATAAACATTGTGGTTCAAGGCTTCAATGATTGTGCTACCATGTGGGTTTAGGAGGATTTTAAGAACTCCATGTTTATGGAAACAATACAAATTTATGATAACAATGAAAGGTACCACAAAAACCCTACATACATTAATACATTGTCCAACCATCAATCGAAAATGAAACTAATGCCAACAACAATTATGCATTATTGGCATGTTGTTACATTTCTCATTTCAATACCCTGCCCCAACAGATAAATCTAACTCCAACAAATAATTTAGGCTCTAGAAAATAAATTGGGCTCTAGTAAAATAATTTTTGCTCAACAAGATGAATTCATCCTAGTAAAGCAAGATAAAAAAAATGTTACCCCATATGCAAGGAAATGATCTCTCCTCAGCTCTACGCTGACTCTGGAAATTTTGCAAATGTTGGAAATGTTGTTGCTCGCTGACTTCAGACTGTCGGTTGGGCTGCTTCTATTGCTTATAAAATTCTAGGAATTTGGGAAGGTAATCCTTGCCCAAAACCCAGAAAACGCCAGAGATGGTTTCCTTGAATTCCAACCTTCAAAATCTGACCCATTTTCTCCTAACTCCTATAGTGGCTCGCACAGTAGGGACTTCATAAATGAGCTAATGTACTACTCAGGAAATTCTAAGATTATAACCAAGTACTCTACTCACAAAACCCAGAAAAACCCAGAAATGGTTTTCTCTTATTCCAACTTTCAAAATTTGCCCTTTTTCCATAGCTCCTATAACTGTTAGCTGAGTAGGGACTATGTAAATGGGCTGATATGCTGCTCAGAAAATGCTAGGATTTCAACCACAGACTCTACTTAAAAAACCCAGAAAAAAATCCAGAAAAATATTGGGCAAATTCCAGTTGAATAATCTTGGCCCTCCAATATAAATTTGGCCCAACAAAATGCTCTCCTATAGCAATTCTGCACTAGTTGCTGCAATGGATTGGCCAAAACACCTACATCCAGTGCTCAAAAAAACCTCAAAAATTACTCCCTAACTCCTCAATCCAATCCGACCAAAACCCAGAAATGGCTTGGCCAAATCATGATCCTCCAAAATTGACCCCAATAAGCCCTACGCTCTCCTAGTAGCTGCTGAATACATTGTCTACAAAATGATAAGAGAAATACTCAACATATTTCCAAATTTGCAAAAAATAATCCCTCTTACACTTCCTCTGTTTCCCAACTCAAATGGTTGAGTCCTTCATCTGCAACTAGGCTCAACTCTCCTCCTCTACATTGGCTTAGAGACTGTCGCGCTGCTCCAGAAATAGAATATCAATCTCAGCCCTGGAGGTTCGCCTATAGCTGAAAAAATAATGAACCTAGGTTTTCCTATAGCTCTCGTAAGCTAATAAACCTTGAAACCAAAAACAAACACAAGAACTCAATTGTGTCCTCCAATAATGTATCAAAATAATAAACCATCGATCTTCCTCTAAAATTGAGTTGTAGTAAAACCCTTGAATTTGGATTTTTCGGTAATTTGGAAAGTGAACCCTGATGCGGGCAAGATCACCAGCTCTGATACCACTATAATATTCCAAATGGGATATTTTATGAATTTTTCCAGAAATTAATTCAACCATAAAATTACTAGAAGATTTCCATGTTAAAATACCTTCACAAATTCTAGTCGTCAACATTATAAACAATCAACCACAATATTTACGGAAAATGGAAAATAGAACATGCAACTGAATAATAGAGATTATAATCATGCAGAAGATCTCAACTTTATTTTATTAATATAAACTGCTAGTACAAAAACTAGAGATGGCTGAAGCAATGGTTGCAAATAGACCTACAACAATGTCGCAACTGGCCTCCAAAACAAACTGATAATAACTGCAACCTGTAAATCTTGAAGGGAAGAGATGGGTGATCACCCACTCTCGCTAAATCACCTGAGGGTTTCTATCCTGGGGCTACTACTGAAGTAGAGAATCCAAGTTCTCAAACCTCTCACACAAACAATGATCCAATCCAAGATATATCTAAATGACCTTCACTTCTCCTTTTATAGATCTGATGGATAGATCTCCAATCCTCTAGAAGCGTCTTATTTTATTATTTGATTATTATTATAGAAGATCCTCCATTGACTCTATCAAAGTGACTTTAATTTAATTATATTTCACTTAAGTCACTTTTGACCCCTTTTCCTCTAAATATTATTTTTCCTTTAATTAAATGACTAATTAAAGTCATTTTTAATTAAGGAAAATAATATATCACCCATGGTACTATCTCTGGTCACTATAAGTCACTTATTAGCATCCCATCCTGAAGATCTCCTCATTCCAGTTCCAACGAGCAATTACACTAAGGTGTTGTATCATGTATTCCTCCCGGAATGTCACCTTGAGCGTAATTAATTGAGTTAAGCCCAAAAATAACTCAGTTTTATGAAAGTTTTCAAAATGCACTAGAACAAAAGGAAAATTGTATAGACGATGAAATATATCAAGCAAATGCCATCGGTCCTCATATAAACTCCTCAAAACTCCTCCAAAAAGTCCCTGGGCCTGCTGATGACACCAACCTGTATTTGTGACATGTCTGCTCCCAACTTTGGAAGTCCATCCTAACCCTGTCATAGATGATACAAAAAAATGAATATTACAGTAGGGCCCTATCAAAAAACTTGTAAGAGCACATTTGATCACTGGTGACTGATAGACACTAATAGGAAGAATAAAATATAGATCATCTTCTTATCACTTGTCTTTTTTCTATGAGATTGTGGATCTTTGTTCAACAAATTTTTGGATGTTCGCTACCTACTACCATGCACACAATATCATGGTTAGAAAAATGGTATGAACATAAGTATAAAAATATGGTGGTCTCAAGATTCGAACATATTGTGTTAGGTTTTACATGGTGGAATATATGGAAGGAAAAAAACACTAGAATCTTCAAAGGGAAAGACAGGAAAATATCGTCTCTTCAAGGAATTATTCTTAAATACATTTATGAAATAGTTCTCACTTCCATCCATGCTTAGGAGGATGATTAAATAAATGAGATGGAGGCTAATATATTGAAAATACTAGAAATTTCACCCAAAATGTGTGTTACTAATCCTGCCAAAAACACTATATACAAGGAAACTAGTATCGATAATTTCACGCACCTTCCTTCACATTTTGTTTAGCTAAGTTTTCACAGAGTGTGAAAAGGAAATCCAGGTTTACCAGGCTATGGGGGGATTCTCAAAGATGCATGTTCCAATCCAATACATGCTTATGCATTCTCATGTGGTTTTTAAACAAACAACATGGCAGAATTTGTGGCACTAGAGAGAGGTTTACACATAACTATGAGAGAATATTTTTGCCTCATACAGGTTCATGGAGACTCAAAATTAGTGATACAAACAGTCTCTAAAATGATACAAGGGAACATGGCATATACACACATACATATTTGACACCTCTAGGAAGTGGTGAGTAACATAAAAGTTATGTTGGACAACTTTGATTATGTAATACCAATACACATGCAATGGGAAGGAAATAAAGCAGTCGACGTGTTGGCGAATTGGAGCTGCATGAATGATCAAGTAGCTTTGGATGAACTGTTGTTAGATATGAGAGGGAGAAAGGAATCCTAGGAGTTAAAGAGATCTATCACATAGAATAAATTAAGTGTGGGTGTACCAATCCCTAATGGGGGTGTTTTTCGCCAAAAGTTTCAAACCATGAGATGCTCTGACAACAAGCCTCGACGGTGATATTTTCTTGGTAGTCTAGTCATAATGACCATATGAAAAATATGGGTGGCCAACAAGGTGAAGGTTCTCGATGGTAGTGAATATCATTACACCTAGTGGAGCAAGAGTTCGTATCATTTGAAGGTTTACAAATGTGGAGTTTGAAGTGCCTTAAATGTCTACAACATGGCGTATCAACCCTTGTGTGTGTTATAATGCTTCATTATTCATTCCTCTGGTCTATTTGGAGATGGCCTTCCCCTCTCATGGAGGATTGGATGTCTCTTCTCTCAAGTCTGATGGAAAATTTATGCTCATTAATGATAAAATTATGGTTCACAGTCTCTCCAAGAAAGTATGCAGTTTCATTCTCTACATCTAGCAAGCAATGGAATCACATACTCATATTCTCACATTTTGGTTTCCATATATTTGCATCGAAAATAACTCAGGGTGCCAAAGGGGTTTTTGTACAATTTTTTTTATGGAATTTTCCAGATATTCCACAAATATTATAGTTACGAGGGAATTTTCTTTCAGGACATCCATGCTATGGTAAAAAAACCATCTCAGTGGAGGTATTGATTATTGGTTTCTTTCCTTATCTTTCATAGACTAGTTTTCTATGCATTCCATCCATGTTGGGATCTCGTTGGGTATTCGAGTAATTTATAAATAAATCCTTTCTAGATTGTTTTCACAAAGTTTAATCACTGTCTTCCTGAGGTCTAACTATCCTCCCAATTTTAGTCATGTCATTATTGATTAGGTTCATTTTTATACCTTTGCAAGTTGGGTTGACGGTGGTTCACATACTAGTTTTCGGTCACCATTTTTGTTTTCTCCCGTCTCACACTACAATTTTTAATTCTCATATGGGTCAATTTATTTTTATTTTTTCTCAATAATTCAAGGTCCAAAACTTCCTTTCTACTCATTGAAGTCCTTCCCTCGACGGCTCCAAACAACTTGGACCCTGCAGGGATCTCCTTTCCTTGTCCATTTTTGGTTTGCGGAGTTTGGTACCTGGGTCATTGATAGTTGATAGTCGATGCAAATTAGCCTTTAAATTCCTTTCCCTGCCATTATGTTTCCTATACCACCTTTATCCCTTGTGTCTCTATCTCATCTGTAGGTCCTTTCAAGTGAGTCTTTCAACCACAAGTCATCGCTATTTGTATTACATATTCACTATTGTCATGGAGCCAATGTTACATACTCCCAGTTGTAGAGGAAGTGCTTCAGGGTCCTCTTATTTGTGACATAGGAGGTTTTTTGGATGGGAATAAGTTTCCCACTTCTTTGAGGAGACACCTTTGGAGGTATGAATATAAATTCTTCAATTAGAGGAAAAGGAATTTGGAGATTGTGCTTACTTTTCAAAATCAGATATTGGAAGTAGTAGTCTCAAGTGGATTCTGGATTTGATAAAGTTTCGCAGGAGAAGGATCCATTTCCTCCGTTCCTTCACTCATCATCATAAAATGGAAACTCTTCTCAGCATGGTCATCGGATACAAGCAAGTATACAACTATAAACTCTTTGCAGGTCAGGAAGACATCAAGCACATTCTTAGGGACATCAAATACATCTTGGATGATATAGTTGTTTAGTTGTCTCACATAGAACACTATGTGGTTTTAGACTCAGACACTGAGTCAAATGAACACTAGGAAGGCATTGTGGTCATCAATGCTCTAGCTAAAGCCTCCCCTCAAGCCAACTCTACTGGCACATCACCAGTCATAATTGTGGACTAAAGAGTCCAAGGACAAATTGGGTTGCTGGCCTATTAATGGAAATTGGTATTCTCTTGGGTTTGGCCAGCTTTTTGTCTCTTTTGTTACACATATATGTATATGGTATATAGTATACTTTTCTTTTTAGTATATAGTAGCAAAATGTACTAAGTTCATAGTACCAAGATTGGCTAGGTACAAATGCCAGTCTTCAACTCCTCTTTCCTTTTGTTTTTTTCATAGGTCTAGACATGTCCACCCACAATAGTGTTGTGGAAAGAAATGAGGATATGGTGGAAATGTAGTCTAATTTAATAAAATGTAAAATTTATTTATTTTCTATTAATAGAAATTTACGAATCAATTTGCAAATTTTTTTTACAAAACTCAAAATTTCTTTGTAAAACAAAATATAAAAAATTTAGTAAATATGTGTAAGAGATTTATTTCAATAAACTAAAAATAATATAAAAAATAGAGTGTTATATCTATAGATATATATATATATATATATATATATATATATATATATATATATATATATATATATATATATATAGATATTCCATTTCAAAGTTATTATATATCTAAAAATATTTTATAAATTTATTTCTTAGCAATATGTATAGTTGAGAATTAAAAATATTCACCATTGGGAAATGTCCAATTCCCATGAGGGCTTCCCTAGATCTATGGGAGCACCTTCAGATTGTGGTAAAATATGTGGATCCAACCAGAGATACCATATTAAGTGGTTTCATGATTTGTGCACACATAAGTGGATTAAATCCCACCTTGATTTCCTCCTTTCTTTAATTAAGTCCAAAGGAGTTGGATCCAATGGTGGAAAAAGAGGAATGTTTCACAAATATTGGACAACTTTAAATTCCCAAGAGGGATTCCCTGCAACCATGGTGGTGCCTTTAGGTAGTGGTCGATTTTTTGTTTGCACCCATAAGGAGAATATTAAGTGGTTTTATATATGCGCAAATAAGGGGATCAAAGGCCAGCCCCATGTCCTCCTTTCAAAATTTTCCCAAAGGGGTTGGATCCAATGGTGGAATGTGTGGGGTTTTCCACAATTATATAAGTTTCAATCCCCATGAGGGTTTCCTTGGAGCTATATGGACACCTTGAGGTAGTGGTCGAACATGTGGTTGCAATCAAAGAGATGTAATATTCCTAAATTAGCACACAGCTAATTGGAATATTAAATTTTGATTTTGCTCTTATACAGAGGAATAAGAGGGTATGGAGACCCATAAATCTCCTTAGCAGGAATAAAAGACACTCCTAGTGTGAATGGATGTCATATAAAAGTTGGATCGAAGACCATTAGGTGTGAAAAGGGGCTAAAGCATATTGAATAGGTCAACTTTGACCAAATCAAACAGTGTTGTTATAGAGGAGAGGCATTAATGGTGGGACAACGCAGTTTTGGAGGGAGATTGATTACATGATGGTGGAAACCATAATGAGTGGGACCCAAGGTGAGAAGGCTCACATTGTTTATAAGGAAGAGGATGGAAGCCATATGGGGTTATGTTATGATTATTATTTTGATATGTCTCTTTAGGCTTTTGCATTCTTTAGTTGTTTAGTTGAGATTGTTGTGCTATTTAGCACGGGGTTTTCTCGAGCGGGAATCCCACCTCTTTCCTTGAGAGGCCTCTTGGGAGAGTATTGATCTATCATTTCCACACATCCAAAATTCTGGCCAAGCTTTATTCTTCAACTACAATGCAATTTCTGTTCAGATTTGTGTTGTGTTGCAGGGTGTTGCAGTGGAGGGTTGAGAAACCCACTTTCTGAGCTAGTTTTTCATAGGAGGAAGGATTCCTTCTCTTGGGAGATCAAAAAGGAGGGATTATGAGCACATTTCAGATCTTTGGCACTAGGCCAACCTATCCCCATCATTCACAGTGTAGTTTCAGCTGGGAATTGCATTATTTTGGAGGGCAGTTTTAGAAGAGGATTTATTGGCTCTTTTAGAGCATTTTCCTGTACGTGAAGGGTTCAGCCTTTCATTAGAGAAGACCCTTTGAGGAGATCTATATCATATCCATATTGTTTTAGCCTTCTATTTCATGAGGTTTAGTTTGTATTGACTCTTCCATCTTAGGGTTGTAGATCACCATTTTGTATTCGGGTGTATTTCCAGAAACCCTTCTCGGGTTCCCTTGGAAAGGTGTATAGGAGGCTAGATCTTCACTCCTAGAATTATTTGAGCTATATAACAATAGATCTATTTTTGATCTATCTTTATGCAGCAGTTTATGCCCTAAAACTGCGCTATCTTAGCTCAAGGCATTTGTATGGAAACTATTTCTCATGTGATGGCATATTTTGCTTGTAGAGGCTTGTTTTGTATCGCTTGTGTGCCTTGATCCTCAAGATATTGTGCCTATTATTTGCTGATATGTTTAATAAGATGGTTGTACATTTTTTTCATATCTTGGTGTGTTGATTTATTCATTTTTCTTTCCATTATTTTGTTCATATATTGCTGCTTCCCCATTTGCGAATATTATAGTGGTATCAGAGCATAATCTTGGCTCAGCCTGTGGATCTCAGCCATTATGCTATCAGAAGAATAAGAAGAAGGAGGAAGAGATCAAAATGGTGGAAAGAATTAGTTTTATCTCATCTCTTTTCAGATCTAAGAAGGACCTCACCAAGGAGGTTAAGAAGAGGAAAATAGAGAAAGGGAGTGAAACCACATTAAGGTTTCAAGATGAGAAAGGTCCATGTACTTCCTATCAGAAAAAAGAAGATCTGGTATTGCATAGAACTCCAAAGAAACATGCTATTCCCTTTTATTTTGAAGACAAGAGGCATGGATATGAAGGACAGTTAGATCATAAGATTCTAAGTGATTATCTTGCATAATATAAGTCTCAACCAAGACCTTTCAAGGAGAATCTAACTCTCCCACAGTTCATTTAGCTCAAAGAAGAAAGGAGACCCTGCAGTAGTAGAAGAATAAAGGACAATAGATTCCTATTGCATACTTTTGATGGGTAACCCTCATGCATAGCAAGGGCTTGGGGAATGAAGTTGGATGCATTTTTCCTGCTACATCCAGTAGTAGAGAAAGAAGCTATTGAGATTGTAGCACTGCACCTTGAGGGTGAAGCAAACATTTGGTGGTTCAACCATTTGAGACATGCAAAAGTGACTGCATATGCAGATTTTACTCAAAGGTTGATCAAGAAGTTTGACAAGAAGAAATCAGAGGAGAAGGAGCCTTCACCACCACTTACTACAAGAACACTTGCATCAGGAGAAAGAACCCTCGCATCTTTGCAAAGTGGTCTTGATCTCTTGACATATAGAATCCCATGCACTATTATGGAGATGCATAAGGAGGAGGAGATTTGTACTAGCGCTGATGCAGCCATAGAAAAGCAATCATCATCATCAATAGTTGGGGAAGCCATCACACCGAAAGGAGGAACCCTTGTAACAGTACAAGATGGTCCCAAGCTTTACCAAGGCATGCATATGTTTCCACTCTTTTTTATTTCAGCACATCACATGGAGGATTGTGGGGATTTACCATTGCATGACCTAGGGTCAAAGTAAATTGCTGATTTGGAGCAGCAGACTATCATTGCACTGAACAACCTTGATTTGTTCAAGGAGGAGATATATAGTCATCCTAATTTATCATGGTTGAGCTGCACACAACTCCTGGGGTTGGAGTGTAGATTCTTGGAGGATGGGATAAGTATTATCTTGAACAATGCAATGCAGAACTATGTGTTCAGTATTGAGCATGATCTTGAGACAGTAGATGCACCATTATGGAGATCATCAGCTCTATCATTGAGAAGCAGTGATGAGTTGAGGGCCCAGCCATTATTGGAGCACTCCAATGGCCTTTTTACATGTATATCAGAGGATAGGTAGATGGTTGATGGAGGGCATCTTATGAGGGATGACATCCTCCATTATTATGATGGGAACTTCTTGATGAGAACTTCGCATCTTGATGAGAAGTTTATGCCTACATATTATTTGGATCCTTATGGGATCAACTTGGTCATTGAGGAGTGGTATTCATTTGGATATCTCTAGGAGATTTCATTTCAACATCGCATGAAATGAAAAGACATAAATCTGATTTGGGAGGATGGTATTCTCCGTTGGAGGGATGCCACTTTTGGACATGATGATAGACACTCACCATTGGTTGGATGGGTGATGTTGATGGGCAAGAGGTTGGGAAGCCACTTGCAGATTTATGACACCAGGCAGCAGGAGGCAAGACTGCATTGGTTACTCTTGAAATATTTTGTTCCTCATACGGCACATTCTATTTTAGAGAGTAGGTTGGTGGATGTAACTTGGCATGGTACTTACATCATATGGTAGCAAGGAGTTTGGGTATATTGGGGTGATGTGATATCGTTCATGTCAACCATCATGTTTTTGCTCCATAGTTTATATGGTGATGGTGTGGGGAGGCAACAAGAGTTGTTGTTGCTTTGGTTGTTCTTGGGGGGATATGGATTGATTTCCTTCCATACTTTGCATAATGTTGCAGGAGTAGGTGATGGAACTATCATGGTGCAAAGGGGCTACTCCTTAGCCTTGGAGGATTAGGAGGTACTTCCACTTTGGAAGAAATCTCCCATATATAGCAGCATTATGATTGATGGATTTGACATGTGGTATGTGAAAGGATGGAGCTATGAGATGACAATAGCCTTGTCACAAAGGTCAACAACGCTGTCACTTGGGAACTTGAATTTGTTGATGGAGTGTTCCCGAGATCACTTCACATATGATGCACTTGGTGGGAAAGTAGGAGATGAGAGTGATGGAGTAGTGGATGGAGACATCTTTTACCATTATATGATCTTCTTGACTTGGATTTTCAAGCATAAGAAGGAAGATCTTCACGTAGCACATAGTTCATTCCTCTTCATGGGAGTATATCATACCACTATGGAGGGCTCATTCATGGATCTTATTACCATATTACTCTCATTACATGGTAATAATTATGTTTTTGCACTTATTGATTATCTAACATAGTATTTTCATTCTCTTACCATCTCTATACAGTGCATTGCTCCACAAGAGGACAAGCCTCAATTTGGGCTTCATGGTCATTTTTGGACCAACATCTATGATGGAGATAGCCATTTATTCTATGAATTTGAGCAAGTGTTGTACTATTTCCTATATTTTCAGTTGATATACAATGTCATTCACTATTTACTAGTAGATGAGATGACATGCACAACTAGCAATTTATTGGGAGACAACTTGCCACATCATGTTCTCAAACTACAGTTGGTAAAATTGTGCTGTGACTACTTGAGAAACTATTGGTACCTTCCAGCACTATGTAAAACCTCTAGTCCTTCTCTCATTTGGATTCCATATGATGATAATTTCATATTCATTCTATATGGGATGATTTGGGCAAGAACCAAAGAGGAGATCGCTGAGGATCCTATTTCCTTTTTGCTTCATGTAGGAAACATTATTGCAACCCATATTCAGTAGCATATATACACTTATCATAAGTGGAGAGAGAGACAACGTGGGATGGACAATTTGATCCATCATGTTCAGCTATGCAACCCACCTTCTTTGCAGGAGCCTAAAGTGGAGGAGATGTTTCATGAGTTGCCATGTTGGAGGGTGACTCACTTTTTGTGGATGATAGCTTGGGGATGGAGGCTTCACATGGGAATGATAGTTCCCAATGTATTTTTGATTCCATGCCTCAAGAAGGCCTCTAGACCATACATAGTTTCTTCCATGGATATTCCACTTGTTCATGATGAGAGCCATTTGGACATTCCACCTGTTAGCCACCCATAAAATTGATTATACCAAAGGTGGCTAAATTTTTTTTGAGCCTTCAAGGAACAATTTTTTCCTATCAAAAAGTATTGGCTCTTGAAGACTCTTGAAGTCCTCATGCCTCTGCCCAGATCCCACACTGCTATTTTACATCCTAAAAACCTCTGAAATCCTACAAAAATCTAAAGTCAAATACTGCTGGAGACCCCTTTTTCCCCTTCCCTCTCCTCAAAACTAACCCCTTTTTCTATCCCTCCATTCTCCATGAAAATCCCTCATTTCCACATTTCTGCTATTTCCCCTCATCAAAATCCATTTTATAAGGTTAAAAACCCAATTTTTAACCTTACCACAACCTTCTTTTCCCTGAAAAAACATTAAAAAACCATAGAAAATGCATATTTTCTATGTTCAGACTTTAGCCCCCTCGGGCTAAGCCTCCAAACCTTTTTCGTCCATAAGCCCGAGCGCCATAGCAAACTGCTGAACCATTCAGGCGCTTATGCGTTTCAAATGAAATTTCCCCGCCGGAACATATAAAACCTTTGATTTTTATAAAAAACCCATCGCTTTATTATTTTTATTAAAAACCCGCCCATGTAAATTATGGAGCAATCTCCACCGTCGATCTGCTCCACAGATCGGATGGTGCAGAGCGCGCCTTTCCTGTGGACCCCCCCATCCGTGCGCTGTTTTCCAAACCCGCGTGGTTTCCTTCGCACCACTCTTCAGCGAAAGGCGGCTTTTCCCCAATGGCCAGCGATTCCATACAACGGTTGACGCGTGTTCTTTTTACGATTTGAAAACTGCCATGCAACCGTTGTCCATCATGCACTATAGTTCGGACTAGGATGCCCAGCGAAATGGATCTCCGTCGTCTGATCTGGGCCCACTCATCTAACGACTATCGCTCTTCGAAAGTGGCCAATGTATAACCAAAGTGCCCGCACGATAAATAAGCCATCATACAGCGGCAAATCAATCTCCACCATCGGTCTGATCTGTAGATCGACAGCCCATATTTCATCACCTGATTCTGTTTCCCAGTCAATGATTCCCCTCCGCTGAATTTCCATCGCCAAATCCCGACCATCGATCTCTGCGTGATCGACGGCTCAGATTTAATCCTTTTTTCGCTCATTTGACGATCGCTCTTAATAGATCTGGACCATTGGATGATGCCATCCAATGACCATGCTTCCTCTACGCCTTCCAATGTAGTAAAACCAAGAAAAAAGTAGGATTTTATAACGTTTTGTTTGTATTCTGCAGGTTTTCGAATATTTTCACTATGAACGAAGAAAATTCGAAAGAAGAGGGTGACGACTCTCTTGCTTTCGATTTACCAATGGAAATCGACCACCGGGTTTTAAATTTTCACATTTATCAATGTGTCATGAACCATTGATGCATTACAGACCCTGTGAGGCCCTGCGCAACAGCAAGAAAACATGGATTAAAGCGCAGAAAAAGAGTATCAACGCTGAAGACCAGGAAATTATCAGAGCAGAGGATTAATGGACTGTTTACGAGGATTATGGACCAAATGATCATTATAGACCTGATCCCCTGGTTAAAACAGAGTTCAAAACAAATCCAAAGGGTTTCACTGACAGGCAACCCTCCACTGCCACAAATTGAGGCAAATTGATCCCTCTAGCTACCATGGCGTCACCTGTGCCTCGAAGTATACAATCAAGAGCCGAATTTATTGATTAGGATCAGATATTTTTCCTCAACACAACCGAAGAGTTATTTCTGCTAGGAACTTCAATGCACAAAATATCTGCAGAGTTACTTCGACGCCACACAGTGCCTCAAAGGTCAAAAAAAACTCCCACCAAGCTTGAAATCATTATGTAAATCATTTAATACAGAGGATATGTATGTAAATCTCCTCATTGAGCCCCTCGAAGGCCAATGAGCCATTTAATTCTGTATTAATTGTAATTGAGATATTTTATCAGATCTCACCTCCTCATCCTTCTATATATACTACAGCAGAAGATGAGTGAGGTTGGTTGTTGTTTGATTACAAGTTGTAACATTGAAACTCTCTGAAATAAATATACAAGTCTGTTGAAGTTGAAAAACAAATTGAAGTCTTGGATATCTTGATGATGTTGTTGCATGCTTGTTCCTGAGAAGGCTCTATCATTGGATCCATGAGCTTGGCTATTGGTGAAGTATTCTGAACTGTTCTATTTTTTTTCCCCTGTTTTCATTATGTTCCATAATTTCTTACTACAGTAGGTTGAAAGTTTTAGGTTAAGAAATGACTCCTGGAAGCACCTTAGACATGTTCATCCTTCACTATTTTATGTTTTCTTCTACTGAAGTATTTTAGAGTCTTTAATCTTTATCTTTAGTCTTCATGCTTGTTTATTTCCTTAATAGCTCAAATAGTTGGTTTCAGCATGATTTACGGTTCTCCCTGCTTGTCTGCTATCACTTGAAAGTTGTTATTGAAGTCTCCCTTTGAAGTACCATTGCTTTAAGTTAATCAAAGAGGTCGGTTTTGATCTTGCCCTTTGTCATTGCTTGAACAGTTGTTTTGAAGGTCTTTATAATTATAAGCATAGATGTTATTTAGGTGTTCCCTCTTTTATGACTACAATTATCAGTGAATCTTTTATGTTTTCTAAGTCCTTTAAAATAAAATCTTTGAGGAAATAGGGTGTTCCCCGAATCTTAGATTTCATTTAAAAAGTCGTCTTGAAGTCATTATTCGCTTAAAGAATGTTTTTAGAATTTATGGTTAGCCCTGTCTATCAGATATTTATTTATTGTTAAGTTATGTTCTTCAAGTTACCTTTGTTGAGAATTAAACTTCTCTTTCCAAATCATTAATGTTCACTTCATTCCAAAAACAAAAGGATCATGTGGCCAAGTTAGATTTTCCCTCTGATATCCCATATCCCTTGAAGAGTTTTTCATGACCTTATTTTGACTCCATTGCCCAATGAACCAGATATTTCCTCTTTCTATCTATCTTTCCTAAACCTTTCATGTTCTGTTGTATCAACTCAATCCAACCAAACAAACATCTGCACTTAATAACTAGTCTAAAATCTATATTCAAATCACACAAGATAAACCTTTGCAAACAAAGAATTGAGAGATCCCTCTCTGAGAATAGGAGGACTAGATCCTAGAACTCTAAATATTGGTTCTGATGTTGCCTTGTCTTTTTATTTTCCAAACTATCAAAACACGGGACACCAACACCACCAAAGGCATACCTTTTACACTTGGGAGGAGCAACTTGGAGACTTATTGATGAGACAACATCTTGTTCATTGGAGGAGCTTATCACATGGAGATGCTACATGAGGAAGAGGAGAGGCTCTTCATTTCTATCCTTACATTTGCTTGAGGACAAGCAACATTTGGGAGGGGAGGACTGTAATATTCCTAAATTAGCACACAACTAATTGGAATATTAAAATTTGATTTTTCTCTTAGATAGAGGAATAAGAGGTTATGGAGACCCATAAATCTCCTTAGTAGGAATAAAAGACACTCCTAGTGTGAATGGAGGTCATCTAAAAGTTGGATTGAAGACCCTTAGGTGTGAAAAGGGGCTGAAGCATGTTGAATAGGTCAACTTTGACCAAATCAAATAGCGATGTTATAGAGGAGTGGCATTAATGGTGGGACAATGCAATTTTGGAGGGATATTGATTGCATGATGGTGGAAACCCTAATGAGTGGGACCCAAGGTGAGAAGGCTCACATTTTTTATAAGGAAGAGGATGGCAGCCATATGGGGTTATGTTATGATTATTATTTTGATATGTCTGTTTAGAATTTTGCATTCTTCAGCTATTTAGTTGAGATTGTTGTGTTGTTTAGCACGGGGTGTTCCTGAGCGAGAATCCCACCTCTTTCCTTGAGAGGCCTCTTGGGAGAGTATTTCTCTATCATTTCCACACATCTAGAATTTTGGCCAAGCTTTAGTCTTTAGCTACAACGTAGTTTTTTTTCAGATTTGTGTTGTGTTGCAGGGTGTTGCAAGGGAGGGTTGAGAAACCGACTTTCTGAGCTAGTTTTTCATAGGAGGAAGGATTCCTTCTCTTGGGAGATTAGAAAGGACGGAGTCTGAGCACATTTCAAATATTTGACACCAGGCCAACCTATCCCCATCATTCACAGCGCAGTTCCAGCTAGGAATTGCATTATTTTGGAGGGCAGTTTCAGAGGAGGATCTATTGGCTCTTTTAGAGAGTTTTCCTGTAGGTGAAGAGTTCAGCCTTTCATTGGAGAAGACCCTTTGAGGAGATATATATTAGATCCATAGTATTTCAATCTTCTATTTCTCGAGCTTCAGTTTGCAGTGACTCTTTATTCCTAGGGCTGTAGATCACCATTTTGTATTCAGGTGTCTAGGAGGCTAGATCTTCACTCCTGACATTATTTGAGCTATATAACAGTAGATCTACATTGATCTATCTTTATGCAATAGTTTATGCCCTAAAATTGCGATGTCTTATTTTAGGGCATTTGTATGGCAACTATTTCTCATGTGATGGTATATTTTTCTTGTAGAGGCTTGTTTTGTATTTCTTGAGTGACTTGATCCTCAAGATCTTGTGTCTATTATTTCCTGATATGTTTAATAAGATGGTTGTACATTTGTCTCATATCATGGCGTGTTGATTTATTCACTTTTATTTCCATTATTGTGTTCATATATTGTTGCTTCCCCATTTGGGAATATTACAAGAGACCATATTAAATGGTTTCATAACTTGTACATGCACAAGTGGATTAAATCCCACCCCCATGTCCTCCTTTTTAATTTCACCATTGAGTGGGTTTTAATTCCCATGAGCGATCCATGGGTCACCTTGAGGTAGTGATCAAATTTGTGGTTGCACCCACAAAGACCATATTAAATGACATCATCACTCATTCACACATAAGTGGATCAAATCTCACCTGGATGTCCTAATTTTTTAATTTCACCATTGGGAAAGGTTCAATTCCCATGAGGGCTTCCCTAGAGCCATGGGGGAATGTGGAAATAGTGGTGTAAATTATGGTTGTAGCCATAGAGACCATATTAAATGGTTTCGTGACCCATGCACATATAAGTGGATCAAATCCCACCCCGATGTACTCCATTCTAAGATTAAACCAAAAGGGTTTCGATCCAATAGTGGAAAGCGAGGAGTTTTTTACCATTGAGTAAGATTAATTTCCTATGAGGGCTTCCCTGGATACATACGGGCATGTTGAGGTAGTATTTGAATGTGCGTTTACACTCAAAGATACCATATTAAATGGTTTCATCACCCATGAACACATTAGTGCATCAAAGCCCACTCACATGTCCTCTTTTTCTTAAATGAAAAAAGACTTGATGAGAAATCAAGGAAAGAACTAAAGAAACCCTGAAAACTTCATTGACGGTCTAATGTTTTGGAGGGCCTTATCCTCCACCTCCTCCACCTGATTCTGATATCTATGCTTTCAATGCACTTGGTGTTGGTGGCATGAGTTTACAATGCTCCAAGCAAGCTCGATTTCTAAAGAAAATGGATGATGTCCTCAAATTTTCAATTCATTCCAATAAATATCATACGATGGATCTTGGGCTAATTAAGAGAGGCTCGATTAGATAGTTTATGGGTTTATGGCCCTCACTGAACTCTTTGAATATTTGGGTGCATAAAAACTAGAGACCCATGATTGAAGGACAAATTTTTGTTTCCTTATGTGGGAGAGGGTTTTTCTCGTTCCTTTGTGAAAATAAAGTAATTTGAGATCTAATTTTTCAAAGTTGGAAATATTTTATGGGCACTTAGGGTTTGTAACTAAATTGATGGGGTCCATATGTCAAGCCAGAATGTGGTGTTCCATCATTTGTTCCTATTTTGGTTAAATTTCCATATCTTCCCCTTTATTGTTGGCATGAGGAAACCTTTAGGAACATTAGAAATGTTATCAGACACTAAATCGATTGGGAAGAACCACACGAAGGTATACAATCATATGCCAAGTTTTTTGTAGAAGTGGATCTTGATAAGGGACTTTCAATGAAAGAAAATCTCCAACTAGATAATTGGACTTTCAATGAAAGCAAATCTCGAACTAGATAATTGGACTCATTACCAAGGAGTGGATTGTGATAAACTACCATTTAAATGTAAGAATTATTAAGAATATGGGATTTTTTCCCAAATATGCCCAAAAGTAGAAGAAATCTAGAAAAATAATTAGGAAGGAGAACAATGGAAACAACAAAATAGAAGAAAGAGTGCCCCAACAAAATATAGCGACAAAAACACATGAAGGAAATGGATTGGGAACTATAGGCCCTCCCTCTCCAAAGAAATTAGATGTCAAATTTCAAGAATTCTCCTCTAGCAAGACCAAAGTTTTGGAAGGTGTAAGAACCTCAGGTTAAAAGGTTCATGTACTAAAGTTAATAAAGGAAAAATAAGACCAAGCTGAATATTTGGCAAAATATCTTAGTGGGGATCACTTGTTGTGTTATGGCTAAGAGGAAATTGGCAAAGGCAATGGCAAAGTCTTTGAAAAGGAAAAAAGGTATTTTGGCACTTTATTTATGAAAACAAAGGAAAATAGGAGAAAAATAAGGTGAAAATTCACAGGTCGCATGTGAGGAGGAAATTGAAGGAAAATTGAGGAAAATTGAAGAAATTAGAGGCTTCAATAATAAAAAGGATTCAGAGCATCAATTTGTAGTTTTTGGTCAGATTTGTTTTGAAATTAGTCTTTTTATAGCATCATTCAATATTCATGTAGTTTTGATGCTCTTGTATGGCCTTGGGCAACCCTTTTCCGTTCAGACTTGGTAATTTATTAAAAAAAAATATTTAGAATTCCATACACGACTCTGCCCTTAATAAAGCACATACACACATGGGTACCACAATACATAACCCGTTTATATTATTTAAAATATGAAAAAAAGATTAAATATCCTATTTTTTAGGAGGGGTTTACGGGTTTCACCGAAAGCCCTCCTATAGGATCTTGTGGCCTAACTAAATCAACTGATTTTGGTGGTATTTATACACCTCATGGGAATTTCTAAGGACGCCAAGGAGATAGGATATCGACACTATAGTCTTTTCGGTCCCCAGATCAAGTCTGATTCTCCTTGTGCCTCATGCACACTCAATCATAGGAAACCCTTGTTTCCTTGAATAGATGATCATCCTTCATTATATGGAATCCTTTTCAATATGCTTGAGAGGTGATCTTTGAGGCTCGGGTTGGATGAATCTGAAGGAAGGTTTCATTGGCGTTAGGGTAATTTTGAGGTCTAAAATGGGCCTCCTAAGAAAAATGTACAACAAAAATAGATTTTATAAGAACCAAAAGAATTCAAGATGACGATTTCAACCATGGGGGATGATTCACCATTTTTTAAGTAAAATGTTAAAAAGATTAAAAAATAATAAAATAATAAAACTACTTTTTCAACTCGTATTTTCAACTTATCTGCCAAATTTTTTACTCAAATTTTGAGAGGGAGTACTTGGATGAAAAATTCAATTCCTCAACCAAGGAGTACCCATGTTGCATACATTCGATGGACCCTGTTACATGAAAATGAAAAATACATTAAAAAAACATGATTGTAATCACATTTTTCATGTATTTCTCATTTTTCGTGTAGCAGGACCCATCAAAAGTATGCAACATGGGTACTCCTTGGATGAGGAATTAAATTTTGCATCCAATGAGTACTCCTACTTGAAGTTTGAGTAAAAAATTTGGGATATAAGTCGAAAATATGAGTTGAAAAAAGTAGTTTTTTTCTTTTTTCCCTCTAAATTTTGATCATGTAATCAAATAATATTTTATTATTTCCACTATTATTTTATAATTTCCTTAGGAGGCCCATTTTAGACCTCAAAATTATCCTAATGTCCCATGGTTGGATCAAGTTTTATTTATAGGTCCCTATAATACTATTGTATCCCCTCATTTTTATTGTTAGTATAGCCCCCTTATTATTATTTTTGTACCCATGTAGTCCCCATATTGTTATTACTGTGCCCCATAGAAGCCCATTATTTTTATTTTTGCATCCTTACATTGCTATATTTATGTTGACAAGGATTATATTGTGACCCATTGGAATCCTATATATAGAAAAGAGGTTTTATCATTTGTATCATCCAAGAATTATTCATTTATTTAATTTAAAGGAGGTTTACCCCTCTAAAAGGCTAATTTCTAAGTTGGTTGCATAACATTTGGTATCAGAGCTTGGGATTCTAGGGTTTCACTTCTTGAAACATGTCATATTGGAAGCTTCACTATAAATATTTTTCTACGAGGATTCAGAAGCTAAAATGTTTACCACATGGAGACGAAATATTAATGAACTTCCTATAAAATGTTTAGACCTTGGTCTGCAATATTTTTGGACATATGATCTGTGTAAGTTAGGGTTTTTGCAGGCTCCAAAATTTCAGCTCAAACAGGTCACTGAGGGAAAATCGTCATAACTTTCGTTTCAAGCATAGGATTCAAGTTATGTAAAAAGTGTGTGAAATATAACAGACTCCAGTTTCTTGTATATTTATTTCAGAGTCAATGGACGAAACAGTGACACATGGCACATCATACAAGTTTTCTCTCTTGAATCAGTCCGTAATTAGGATATTGTAGGAGATTGGGCATAAATTTGTCATGAAGAATCCAAATCAGGTTGGACCCATGGCATGGGAAAGTAGACTGAGAAGGATACTACAGGACTGAATTTCAAATCTTGGGGATCCAAAATCACAGAGATGCATCAGGTTCAATATCAAGCTCCTCAAAATAAAAATAAAAAAACATGTTTTTTTTTTTAATTACATAGCCTTTGTTTAAAAAGTCAGTTTGAAGTGATTTCAAGGTCATACTGAATTATTTTTATTAGTATTGGGTTCTATAATTTCTCCCAAAAATAATTCCACACCCATTAAGCCCTAAAAAATCTCTACTATGACACATGAAGAGGAAGAAGTGCAATGATATATATTAAAATTATGAGACTGAGTGCAACAAATTTTTCTCTCACAAAAAGTAACCAAAAATGAAATGGAAGTTAATATGGATGGTTTGAACAAAGTGGTGGAAGCTAAGATGGATGGTTTGGATAATTTAATGGAAGCTAGGATGGATGGCATGGAAGCTAGGATCGATGGTATAGAAGGGAACATGGAATATTTGAAGAAAGACATAGAAGGCTTGAAGGAAGGTTCGGAAAAATTGCTATAAGAAAAAATTCCTAATGGAAAAAAGGTAGTAGAGGAAACTCATGATTAGAAAAAATAAATGTTAATCATTATTTAATAGATTCTAATGTTGGATTTAAAACCCATCATATTCCAAATATCAATATGAGGAAGTTTTATGGCAAGGATCCTGTAACATGGATATTACAGATGGAGAAATATTTTGATCTCCATATTGTAAAAAACATGCAAAAGGTACGCATTGAAACTTTATATTTAGAACCCAATACATTTGTATTGTATCGATGGATTTGTTCCCATAAAAAAATTGTCACTTGGTCAACTTTTAGGGAGGAAATGATAGAACATTATGAGGATACAAAGAGAAACACCTTCTTTAGCCAACTGATAAATCTCAAACAAAAGGGTTCAATGGTGGAGCACATTGAGGAATTTAAAAAATTGAATATAAGGGTAAAGGATATTCCAGAGCAGCACATGTTTGATGTCTTCATCAATACTTTAAAGGATAACATCCAACATGAGGTTCTCCTTTGGGAACCTGAATCATTGGAGAAGGTGTTGTCACCCAATTTTTTTTTTTTTGAACTCTGTAAGTTTACACTATTTTGGTCATAGTTTTAAATAGGTCTTGAGTCACTTTAGTCTTGATAAAGGGCAAGTCTTAGATTTAGAAGTCTTAAAGGTTATTTTTTAATTTCAAATAAAGTATTTTAGTCACATTCCATGATTAAAAAGTCTTATCATTCATTAGGTTTCAGATGAAATTCCTGCAATTAGCCACAAAATCATAGTTTTGTAGTGTGGTTAGTTCAAAAAATGGGTTTTGCGCTATGAAAGCGCTGCTACTTTCATAGCGCAAAGTGCGAAAAATACACTACGTGTGATACGAAAGAGCGGATTCTTAAAAGGTCATGTCAAAACCCAGAGTTTGTCAGAAATCTGTTAAGTAATGATGGGGTAACATCATTGTGAGTAAGTTAGAGGTCATATTTGAAGTACTTAACCATTCATATCCATTATTATCATAGCATAGGTTTCTTATTGGAAAATAGGATTTCAAATTTTGAAAATTGTTTTCTATTCTATTCATTCCCGTATACATTTGCTCATACTGAATTGTGAAAAATCTTTGTTTCAAACCCTAAATTATTAGAGTTAAGCCCATGGTTGTTCTATACCAAGGCTATTTTCCTTTTTCTCAAGTGAGACTGTCAAATTAAATCAAGAGAGGTTGTTTTATAAATTCCAAAGGAAGCCAACAGAGTTTTTTCTGAAACCAACATGGCTGAGGAGAAAAAGAACCATGGAGGAGGACATTGTTTGAGATCTGAACCTGAAAGCACAAAAGTTTTAGCTAAAGATCAAACAGTCATGAATGCTTTTAGTAAAGCAGGTTGTTTAAAGTTCTATGAAAAATTGCAAGGTGGACATACTCAGGTATCCAAAGAGTTTGCATTACATTTTAGTGGGACCAATACAAAGGTTGGAATGTTAAACATGTCAGTGACACCTGAAATTATATCTCTAGTGACTGAAATACCTAGAGGACATGAAACTTGGTTTAAGGGTTTTAGATTCGATATGGAGGCATGCAAGATGTTTATGAAGCCAGAATATGCAGAGATGGACCTGAACAATGCAGTTCCCAGAAATTGTATTAAGGATAGCTATGCCAAACTATTGTTCAACATCCAAAGATATTTCACATGCGAAGGCAGGTACCATAAAGTCCACACTTATCATTTCAAACTCCTATTAAATTTCATAGGTATGATATCACTGGATTTACCATTTTTCCTATATAGAAGTATTTCCAAAATGGCTGATAAAGTTCAAGAAAAATCCAAGGGTTGTGAAACATCTCTGTTTCACCATGGTTTAATTAAATTGTTGGTTTTGAATGAGCTCCAGAAGATTAATAGGGACTGGTATTCTTTTATTTTTATAAGTGGATTTGAAATGGAAGCTCTAACCCCAGTTAAAAACCCTAAGGTAAAGGAAAATCCATCACCATCAGTAGAATTCAGTCAACCAGTAGATATAAGGAACAAGGTTTGTGAAATTGAAGCCAAGGAAACAAGTGAAAGATAAGGTAGAAAGAACACTAGTAATTGTTGCAGGAACTCCTTCACCTGCAAAACAAGGATTAAAAAGTACTAAGAAAGCTAAACAAAAACAAATATTTGGTAAGAAAGTATTTCAGAGAATTACAAGGAGTCAAGCTACAACATCAAAAGGAAAGATAGTAGCTTCAGGATCAAATGACAGTCTAGGATTGAAAGGAAACTTGGATGACATACCGCATGCAATAGACATAGAATAATCACCTATAGTGCAAGCTGATTTCCTAGGAATAAATGAAAGCAAACAGAAAAAGGTGAAATCAATAGAAGTTGAAGAAACCAATAAAGTAGCTACTATTCTTTAAGAGATAGTTGATCTTTCCTCACCTGTGGCAGAGCATGAAAAAAACAGAGTAATCACAGCAAAAGAAGAAATGACCAAATATAAAAGCTTGGAGGAGAAGTTAAGATCAACAAACCATGAGATTTATAAGTTGAAGAAAAGAGCCAAAAAACATGTCATTGAGAAAACATAATTTAAGAGGATGAAAGCTGTTTGGGAAGGTCAAATAGTCTCCAAATCAGAAATACCAAGCAGTGAAGAACAATTCTTCACATGGACAGTCCCAGCCATTAAGGAGGAAAAGTTTGTAAGAGTGATCAACACTCATTTGAGAGCTAGCAACAGAAGGTTGAGACGATAGGTGGAAGATCTGGAGATACAATTGACAAGGTATCAAGAAAAGTTAAAAAGGTAGTGAAACAAAATGATAAATCCACAAGACAATCTTTGATCAAAATGAAGGTAAATTTTGATGAAGATTATGTTTTCAGGGTAATATTGATGTGTTTTTGAAATAATACCAATACCCTTAAAGTTTAAGTATCTCCAAAATATGAATTTTAAAGACAGTTTTGACAAAACTACTTACACAACAGTTTCGTAGCGCAGATAGTGAAAACATGATGAAATGCGCTACGAAACTACTGAAGACGTCTTGTATCATATTTTATATCAAATTTTGAGGGAATTTTGGTGAATTTTGTTTTGAAATTGCTGGTGGAAGTGTGTTAATGGAAAATGAAGGCTTTCCTGAAGAAAACATATCAAAAGCAGATTTGAAAAGGAGCTAAACACTGCGCTACGAAAAGCACTACGAAACTGTGCTGCTTTCATAGAGCAAGTTTATTCTTACCTTTTTGGCATTGTTCGAAGTTTAGATTCCGCACAGCTGGAGAATTGAAGACATATGGTGTAAATATTTGGAAACAAGAGACATGTAGACATGATTCATTAATGGTCAAAGTGCTCAAAATAGATAAGGGAATCAAAAGGCCTAAAAAACATGAAGACATGTTTCCTAAATTTTAGGAGAACATTATCATTATCGAGGATACATCTACCTTGGTGACTCCATTTAAAGTATATATGTTCAAAGGTGGCTTCGAGAAGGAGATACACAAGGAGTAATACTAACCTATATCCACCTACCATCGTGGACAATCCAAACACTATTTCAAGAGGTAGTCAAGGAATTTATGAAATACTAGGTACTCCATCTTATTCGAAATCCTTGTCCTCTGAAATATCAAGAAGTCCTGAAGACAAAAGAGTTGATGATAAGATTCGTGAGGTTTTGTTTAGATCAGAAAATGAAAAGGAACTAATTGAAAGTATCTTAGACTTGTATAAGAGAGGAATTGACACTTCAGCTCTAGTAACCCAAGAAGACAAAGAAGAATTCTGGGAAGCTGTTGCTTCAGAGTTGCTATTGGAAAGGGAGTCTTTAGACAAAATGAAGGAGCTTGATCCTTTAAAAGTATTTTTGAAAAGTAAAGCTAGTTTACCTCTTCCCAACTGGAGCTCAATTGTTAGTGGCTTACAAAGACCAAGTAGTCCTCTTCATAGCAGTCTGTCATCTACTGTTTCTGACTTTCCTAAAATTACCATAGTACCTCTGACCATGGCTTCAAATCCACCTACTGCACCTGCTAGATATGCCCCTCTTGTCCTTCCTGTTGTCTTACATGACCTCCCTAGTAAGTATGCTGCTAGAATTAAAACTTGGGGAAGTGATGAGGACATTACAGCAGAGGATCATGTTGATCAATTTAATGACTTTATAGACAGAGAGGAGGTTGATCATGAATATGTTAAATTAAGATTATTTGTTCAAAGTTTTACTGGTGCGGTTAGGAAGTGGTATAAAGCTCTTGCTCCTGGGAGCATTCATAATTGGAATGAATTTGAAGATTTTTTCTTAAGGAAATGGGGAAATAGAACTAATCCAGTACAAGCCCTCACTAAGTATAGTACCTTGAAGAGAGTTGGCGATGAAATTTTCTAAAACTTTTCAAAAAGGTTTAATAAAGTGTTAGATTCTATTCCTGCTCGTTTGAAACCACCAGAAGCCTTAGCTCAAATGAGGTATGCAAAAGCTTTCAACTATGAGTTTTCCATACTGCTGAGAGAAAGAGAATCTCCTACACTTGCTGAAATGAAAAATGATGCTGTGAAGGTGGAGGTTAATTTGATAGTATCCAAAAATTCAAAAATGGGTAAGGGTAAATTGAAAGAAGAAGAGAAACCTTCATCTTCTTCCTCTCAAGACAAACTGGATTCAATGATGAAAGCAATGGAGAAATTGATGGATAGATTAGCCCTTGGCAATACCTCTGCTCCCCCTGCACAACATGAACCTCAATTTAGAAACCCTCAGTTCAGGAGACCTCAAAATCAACAGAGACTAAGAGAGAATAGAAACCAACAGCCTGATCCTCTAGTGAGACCTCCTTTTTAGTAGAATTTGGTTAATGAAGAAGATGACCTTGAAGAACCCAAAGAGTATATTCATTGTTTTGATGAAGAAATGTCAGGAATTTTCTTAACCAAGGAAGAACATGATCAATCATATCAAAAAAATCATGAAGAAGAAACATCAAAATATCTAAAGGGATATCAACATGCCATTTTTGAGATGCAGAAACAATATAATCTCAGAAATAGGAATGTACCTATCATTGCAAACAAGACAGGACCTAAGAAGGATGCACCAAAGGCTGCTGATGGCAAGAAGGAAGCTCCTAAGGTCGTAGAAGGTAAGAAAGATATACCTGTTGTCCTTCCTACTAAAGAAGCTGAAAAATCTATTTTTGTTTTCAATCTTGAGAATGAAATTTCTAAGATAAAAATATCAGTCCCTTTTGGTGAAATTCTCAAGGTAGATGAATATAGAAGCAAGGTTGTTAAAATTCTAAACTCACAACCTGGAGCTATTGATATCTTGAATGTATTGGAAGATCATCCGACCATATATTTGGGCCCAAGACTAGAAGATGAACAAAATGAGGAAGTTCCTCATTTTTATATGAGTCTTAGCATTCACGACATGACATTTCATAATGCTATGTTAGATTGGGCTTCTCACAATCTTATGCCCAAAGTAATCATGGAAATAATGGGGTTAGAAATAACTAGACCATACAAATATTTTTTTTCTTTTGATTAAAAAGAGTTCAATGCATTGGTCTAATCAAGGATGTTGTTGTTGGTCTGACGCAAGTCCCTGCTAAGACTGTAGTCATGGACATTGTTGTAGCTAACATTCCACTGAAGTTTGGTATGTTGTTGTCAAGATCATGGGCAGCAAAAATTAAGGGTACAATGCAGATGGATATTACTTATGCTACCATTCTAGTCTTTGGGGAGCAAAGAAGGTTGTATCGAGAGAAAAGGATGGCTTACATGGTAAGTAGCAAAGATAAACCCCAAAACTTTCCAATTTATGCGCTTGATACTGAACTTGGTTCTACTATTCTTTTCAATGAATTGACTAATGAAGTGGAAGAAGAAAAGAAAGCAGAAAATCAGAGTTTTGAAATTCAACAGTCCGAAAATCAGCAAGAAGAAGGTCAATAGGTCAGCAATAAAGAGGAAGAAGGTTGGTGGTCATTGCATTTTGATGGATCAGCAGGCAAAGAAGGAGCAGGAGAAGGGATCTGGATTAGAAATCCAAGTGATGAAAGTTAGTTTCTTTCCTATAAATTGAACTTTGATTGCACGAATAACATGGATGAATATGAATCCTTGATTTTGGGTCTAGAAGTGTTGAAAAGAATGAATGCTCTAAACATTTATGTTTTTGGAGATTCTGAATTAGTCATAAAATAGATTGGTGTTTATCAAACAAAGGACACAAGGATGAGAGCATATAAAAATCTGGTTTTGGACATGTTAGAAAACTTTCAAGCCTATTTATTCACATTCAAAACGAGAGAACAGAACTCCATTGTTGATTCTCTTACTGTCTCCACAAGCCTTTTCATTATTCCTATGCACTCCACTGAAAAGTATGAAGTTGAAGTTCAACATAGACCAACCATTCCTGATAATATTATTCATTGGCAAGTTTTTAAGGATGATCAACAGGTGAAACTTTTTATTGAGTTGAATGAAGAATTTGAAAATGTACAAGTAGATCAGAAAAACATGTTAGTTAAATCTAAAGGGAATTCTGAATTTTTACAACTAAAGAATAATTCCATACCAAAGGGACTAATACCTCTAGAAAAACTTTTTGATCAGAATGATGTTTTTAAATCCCCCAAGATGCAAGCTAATGATGAAGAAGTTGAGAGTTGTAATGTTGGTACTATAGCTATGCCCAAAATGATCAAAATTTCAAAATTTCTTTCAGCTGATATGAAGTTTAAATATGTTGAAATGATGAAAATATTCATAGATTTCTTTGCTTGGAATTATACTGATTTGAAAGAATATGATTCCTGCATAATTCATCATACTATTCCCATAAAGGAAAATGAAAGACCTTTCAAGCAGAAGTTAAGGAGGAGCAACCTACTTCTCATGCCTTTGATTGAGAAGGAGTTTAAAAAACTCTTTGATGCCAAAATCATAGTCCCAATCAAATCTTCAAAATGGCTTGCAAATTTGGTTCTGGTTAGGAAGAAAAGTGGGGAAATTAGAATATGCATTTATTTCAAAAATCTGAATAAAGCCTCCTTGAAAGATAATTATCCCCTCCCAAAGATGGATCAAATTTTGGATACCATTGTCGGTTCTCAGAGAATGTCTATGCTTGATGGTTTTTCAGGTTATAATCAGATCCTTTTGCATCCTTATGATCAGGAAAAAATATTCTTTACTACACCATAGGGTACTTTTATGTACGCCAAAATGCCATTTGGTCTCATGAATGCAGGAGCTACTTTTCAGAGGGCAATGGACATTGAATTTTCTGAAGAAAAGCACAAGATGGTGTTTGTGTATCTTGATGACATAACAGTCTTTTCAAGGAAGGAAGAAGATCATTTGAAACACTTCGAAAGAATTCTATTGAAATGTAGAAGGTTTGGCATCTCTCTAAATCCCACCAAAAGTATTTTTGCTTTAACTTCAGGTAAATTACTTGGGCATATGATCAGGAGCTCAAGTTTGAGCTATGGAAAAAGCTCAAAATTGAAAGTGTTCAAAATCACTTGCAACCTAAATGATCGGATAGGCCTCAGCGATACGATCCTGATGCTGCGAATGACACTCAAATTTGACACTGTATGTGAAAGTTATTCAAGTTTGAAAATTCACAATTTCATGCAAAAGACCAGTTTGACCAAGTTTGACTTCCAAATTTGAAAAATTAAAAAAGGAATATTCTTGGAATATTCCTCAAAATATTCCCTAGAATATTCCACCTGGGCTAATCCTGTTGTGACAAGTGGCAATCGTCGGTTGTGTTAGCCATCTATAAATTTTTCATATACTATGATGGCTAAAACAAGTCTATTAGTCTTCAAGAAACAAATTTCATGCAAAATCTATGACTTCTTGAAGCCTCTCAGTGTTCTTTATCCTTAAGAAATCCATTCCATTGATAAATCTTCATTTAAAAATACACTAAGTAAACCCTACTGTTATAAAATACACTGTTCTTCAGACCCATTTTTCATCATTTTTCCTTTTGATAAATCCCTCTACAAAAATCCCTCACTTCCCTCATTTTACCCTTTACTTCCTCAAAATCCCCTTTTAAACCTTGAAAATCCCCATTATTTGGTTTAAAAACACCCTTTTCACCCTACCGGAATCTCAAAAAAGGCTTAGAAAACCCTTCTTTAGGCCTAATCTGCTCCATTTTGAAAATAAGGCCCTAAGCACTTTTTGCCTAAGCGCTTAGCCCCTTTTCACTATAAGACGGAGGCCCGAGACCATTGGCTAAAGGTCTTAAGCCCCCATCACCATCGCACTTCGACGTTTTCAAATTCTTCGTTCCATTTCGTTTTCTTCATCGATATGAGAAATGCCGATGAACTTTCCCACTTTAAAACCCCACCGTCAATCTCGCTTCTGATCTGACGATCCTCACTCCATCGGCAATCCCGTTTCCTTTGTCACCAGACCCTTTACTCCGTTGATGTCCGATCTTCCGATGAGATCGCAGCCATCCATTCCAAAAGATCCGATGGCTATTAGTGCATCACAATTCCATGCTGATGATCTTCCCCTTCAATGAAATCCCTTGTCGATAATATCCTGACCATTGATCTCGATCTCAATCCAACAGTCTGCGCTACCCTCCATCACATCGACACATCGCAAATCTAAAATCCCGCCTGCTTGGACCGCCAATATGCGAAGCTTCGATCACATCTCCACTGTTGATCTCGATCCTGATCAGACGACCCTCCATCCATCGCACTTCATTTTCCCATCGGCCATCACAAATTCAAAATCCCTTTATTCCTGAACCCTCTTCTCCTTCGATCGCCAATTTTCCGAAGTCAATCCTGACCGTCCATCTCCCTGATCCGACGGCCCACATTACTCCTGAATTTCATCTTTGCCCTTTTCATTCTCCTTCATCACCCAATCCTAACCATTGATCCTGTTTTAGATCGACGACCCTTGCTTCATCACATTTTCACCATCCCCTTGACCCCTCGTCTGCCATATTTTATCTCTGATCCGCCGAAGATCGACGGCTCCCATTGATCCTTGCATTTTAACTCCACTAGACCAATTTTCACCCTGTGCATTGAAATTTTTAGCTCCATGAAAAAATTACTGATGCACCCACTGGGCCCCACCTTTCCTCCTCTCGTGTATATTTTTTCCCCTTCACGTTTGTTTTTAACCATCGATCTGATCTATTGCCCCTAGATCGAACTACCACCATTTCACTTCACATTCATTCTAAAAACCATTTGATCGTTCCATTTCCACGGGAAATGGGAGGTTTTCAAGAGCATATGTGTTAGCCATTAACATGTATTGCATCCCCCCTGCTCATTACCACTTATTGCCCGAGCCCTATGCGAAAACCATCCCAGGTTTTCACAAAACCGCTTTCCTCATTTTCGTGCCGATAATTCAAATTTAACCCTGTTTCTCATGTCTCCGCCATGGAAATCCCCTCTGCTTCATAATCCCCTCCTTCATTGCTCCTTTGAGACTTCCCAATGCCTCTGAAGTAGTTTACCCCACAAATGCAAGTTTTAATTAATGATTTGGTGTTGTGTTACAGGTTTTAATGGCACTCGAAGTCTACAAGCCATCCCACAACCTATTCAAGAGGTTTTCTGTCTTTGGATGATGATCCAAGGACCAAATACATAAAGAAAAAATGGGATTTATAGGGCTTTAGCATGGTTTAATCGATGCATTCATGAAACCCTCCAGCGCGGAAGCTAGGCCATCTGTACAGCCAGCAATGAATATTAGAGATTAAAGATAAAAGGATTAAGCATAAATTTCAAGGTTAAAGGCTTAAATCGACAGTTTAAAAGGATAAACATAGTGAATAAAGAAAAAAGATGATAACGAAGGCCTAAAATCATATCAAAGTCCTAATCAGAGTTTAAAGTATCAAAGACAGACAGATCACCCAAAAGAATGCCTCAAATGCAAAATCACTGAAGGAGTTACTCCTCCAGAGATCAAAATGCCACCTACAAGTTTGTTTTCCTCAAAATAATACAAATTGAATGCACAATCAGAGATATTTTGCCAAAGACAGCTCAGAAAGTAATTTCCAACCTATCAAAAGCCTCAAAAGTCAATAAAAGTGACTGGAGTAGATAAAAGCCAATCTAAAAATCAATTAACAGAGTTAAATACATTAGATATTTTCTCCATTAGGCCTCCCAAAGGCCGAGAAGCATTTACTCTGTATTAATTGAACAAATAACCCTTTATTTCACTCCACCTCCTCAATTTACCTATATATATCATAAGAGGAGCCCATTGTAAACGTTGGTTGAATACTTATTGAATGTAAATAGTTATTGAAGCTACTGAAGCTTTGTTAGTATTTGAAGAAAGATAGGTTGAGAAGAGAAGTTTGAAGCTGTAAAGACCTACTAGACTTGAAGATTGTAACTGGTTTGAACATCAAATATACAAACTGATTTATGGGATCCTGGTCTATGTCAATGGTGATGCTTTTCTTACATTAAAATGTTATTTTTCTTATGTTTTCATACTGTCCATTTTCTCTGATAAAGAATAGGAAATATGAATTAGGATTTACTACAAAGTACCCTATTTCTCACTGATAAGCTTTATCTTTATGTTTTCTTCTAATTGTGCTTTGAGGATAATTCAATAGAGTATAACTAGTGAAGTGTTGGTAAGCCCATGTTTCCTGAGTACAACTTGAGATATTGTCTTTGAAAGTTCTTGAAAAGTCTACTAAGTAAAGTTGAACTAGAGAAGTCTATGGTTAGCCCTGTCCTCAAGTTATCTCCAACAGTTGCTTCGAAAATATCCCCAAGAGTATGCCAAAAGTAGGATAGGGTCAAAGTCCTTACCTGATCTTAGGCTATTCTTTGTTTATCTTAAATGTTTTCCTTTGAGAGTATGCTGAAAGCAGGATAGGATCAAAGTCCTTACTTGATCTTAGGTTGCCCTTTGTTTTCTTATATGTTTGCTTCTTTCACCACACTTCTTAATGTTCCATACCACAAAATCAACTTAAAGAGATCCTTTGATATAGATGACTTGCCCCATGGACTACTCTTGAAACTTGTTGTGTAATTAAATCCTTTTGTGACTCCATAGCCCAATGGATTGATATTGTCTCTTACCTATCCTATCAGCTGAACCATTCTTTCAACTCACTCACACCTTCACCCTTCAAAATACTTCCTTTATTTTGATGATATCCTACCCAACCAAAACAAACAAACAAACCCCTTGTACTTCATAACTAGCCTAATATCATATCATAAGCCTTAAAGATACATCCTTTGAAAATACTTAAATAGAGAGATCCTTCTCTGAATCTAGGAGGGCTAGATCCTAGGATTCCAAATTGGTTCTGATGTAGGCCCTACAGTGTTTGTTCTTGCCAATCTTGCAAACTACGAGAGTCCTAACAGAGTGGCTACCATACTGGGGAATATTGAGTAATAGATAACTTCACAACTCAACAAACCCCTATTCCTAAATGAGACAAGTGTCACCAAGACTGGTTATCATGGATTGTTGATGGTGAACAACAAACCAAACCTTGAAAACAAGTAAAAATCCTTCACCCGGTGACTCCATAACTCCCAAAAGACCAAATGAATCCACTAGTAGAAGACTCTGAACTGGTTGACAAGATAGAGTGACCTCTTTTTACAAACATGGATTCAAGCATAGACCCAAAAGAAAAACTATTGGCCATGATGGAAAAAATGGCGTACATGGTTGAAAAGAGAATGGATAGGTATGAGGCTAATTTAAATATTGGTGATCTAGAGCAGCCCATGCTTTTTCCAGATCAAGAACAAAATCAACCACTACAAGACCTAGACAATGAGCAAGACATGTGTGATGATTAGGACTTTATAGAAGATGATGAGGAAGGTTGTCAAGAAATTCCTGATTGCCTACCTATAACTCGTGTTTTACTATTAAGAGAACTTTACGAACAAAATGAAAATACTAATAGTGATAAGTGCTTTGAGGAAACATGTAGCCACTTAGGAAACACAAAATCTGAACTGGAAGGAGAACTAGCACATATAGGGACTCTCCCTCTATGTTACAACTCATTTTAGATTACACAAGAAGAGTGGCATCCTGATAATGTAGAAGAAACAACTCATGAACCTTGTATTCAAATTGAGTATCACAACAATCATGAAGAGTTGTGTGAATAAGAAATAGATCAGGAAACAATTGAAAAATCCTCAAGGTTTCCCTGCAAGCACAAGTACTGATTCACTAGAAGAGGCTCAAGAAGACATCCAGCCTCAAAACCAGTTAACAAAAGAGAAAGAGGACTATTGTACTTCTGTCTATGTTGAAAGAGAAATCCCTCCTTTGACAGGAGGAGAAATTTATCAAATACTAAACATGCAACTAGCTCCAAACCTTCATTTGAACAAGATAATCATCAACATAGTGCCTATCCAAAAGAACAACACAATGGAACTCAAGGCAAAGAGGATAGTAGGGAAATTAATAGTAAATCTGAAACTAGTCCTCTGTGGAGTATGAGATTTGATGGGTCATGTAGTAAAACTAGTGCAGGTGCAGGAATATGGCTTTGCAATACAAAAAACGATCATGCTAAAGGCCATTCATATAAATTTAATTTTCAATGCACAAGTAACATAGTAGAGTATGAGGCACTCCTTTTAGGGCTGCACTTATTGAAGAAATTAGGAGCCCAGAGGATAAAAGTTCATGGGAATACAGAATTGGTAATTAGGCAAGTGAATGAAGAATACATTGTTAAACATCCCAGACTTAGAGCCTATAAATATGATGCCATGGACTTGTTAAAATCATTTGAAGAATTCCAACTTACCCTTGTCCCTTAAAACCAAAACATTCTTGCCAATGGATTAGCCCTTGTTGCTAGTACATGTTTGAGACCTTGTGAAAGAAAACAATACATAATTCAAGAAAATTCAGACCAGCTATCCCAAACAATGAAAGGTGTTGGCAAGTATTTGGGGGAGAAAAACAAATAGAAGACTGTCCTACTGAGGATATATCATCTTTTCAAGATAAACCTTCTCCCATTGCTTATATAAATCTGTCATCCAAAAAACCTGAATTTACATCAGAAGCAAGCATAGGTTCAGAGAAAGAAGAAATTTCACTGCTTTTTGATTTTCAAGTGAAGGATGATGATGCTTCAAAGGAACATACTGAAGATGCAGTCCTCAAAGCTGATGTCTTAGAGGCAGACAAACTACCAATCATGGAGGGCCAAAAAGAAGAGAGTGCTCATCTTTTGTTTGTTGATCCTATGGAAGAATGTGTGGAGGTCCTAATTGGCTCAAATTCTCAAGAATAGATCCTTTGCAATAGCCAAATACATAAAAAGTTGCCACCTTCTATGATAGCCTTGGTTCTTAAGATTAATATTCAATATGTACTATGGTTACCCCTGACAAGTAGCCAGATTTTCTATTCCTTTTTGTCATTGCTTAATTGGTTGCATTGGCACTATTGTTTCATATAAAACAATAGATATTTCCAATTTAGATTACGGTAGGTAGGAATGTCAATAAAGCTCAGTCCGTGAGCATTTAGTTAGTTTTTTTCTTTTTTCTTTTGAATTTGAAAAATAAAAAAATACAAAAACAACCCCATACCAAAAAAGAAAAGGAAAATATAAAAGTGTGAAAGCCTAAATGATACTACTTGAGAGAGCACTGCTATTTAGTCATACAGCCTAATCATGACTAGATAGATTTCAATTTACTGCTGATAGGATTAGTGAATCAGATTTTCCAAATTGTTTAATCTTGGCTTATCAGTAGACTAGATTAGGATAGAAAAACAGAGGTTCAAACAAGCTTACAATATGAACCTGTAAGTTTGATGAAGAATGGCTCAAATAAGATCAAAACCCGAGCCAAAGAGAAGAAAAATAATTGGTTCTAATATGCTAAAAATATCAACCAAGATAAAAGTAAAAGGATGACTCAAAAAAAGATCAAAATTTGAGTCATAAGAAGAATGAAGGATGCTTGTAATTTTCAGATCTTAAGCCTTCACAATTTTGTTTCAATTTTTTGTAAATTTCAGTCTATGTGTAGCTTGTATTTATGCCATAGACACTACATCGAATTAGATAACTTAATCCTGGTTTGACTGTGTTTTCAATTTCTGTTTTAGAATATAGAGAATAAGATCTGTTAGACAGTTTAATCCTGGTAGATAGTAGCTTAGGTAGAGAATTTATGAGTTCAAATCTTTAATCTGGACTCATGGAAGAAATAAGGGTAGATTTAGATTAGCTTACTACTTTCAATTAAACAATAAAATGTTGATGTCAAAAGGTTTGCAAGTCCAAGTGCACCTTATGAAGAAAAAATGTTAGGAAGTAGGCTGTGTAGGTAGTTGTTTGGGGAGAGAAATCCGTTTGCTGATACAAAGTAATGATCATATTTTTTAAGCAGCATGATCAAGGAAGAAAAGGATATCAAGGATAAGGCATAGGTCTACATTCCAGAGATAAATTTCTAAAGTTCTTGAAACCTCCAAGGAGCTACCATTCCCAAGTGGAGCCACTGTTAGCCATCTATAAATTTTTCATATACTATGATGGCTAAAACAAGTCTATTAGTCTTCAAGAAACAAATTTCATGCAAAATCTATGACTTCTTGAAGCCTCTCTATGTTCTTTATCCTTAAGAAATACATTCCATTGATAAATCTTCATTTAAAAATCCACTAAGTAAACCCTGCTGTTATAAAAGAAACTGTTCTTCAGACCCATTTTTCATCATTTTTCCTTTTGATAAATCCCTCTACAAAGATCCCCCACTTCCCTCATTTTACCCTTCACTTCCTCAAAATCCCATTTTAAACCTTGAAAATCCCCTTTATTTGGTTTAAAAACACCCTTTTCACCCTACCGGAACCTCAAAAAAGGCTTAAAAAACCCTTCTTTAGGCCTAATCCACTCCATTTTGAAAATAAGGCCTTAAATGCTTTTTTCCTAAGCCCTCAGCCCCTTTTCACCATAAGATCGAGGCCTGAGACTGTTGGCTAAAGGTCTTAAGCCCCCATCGCCATCGCACTTTGACATTTTCAAATTATTCATTCCATTTCCTTTTCTCCACCGATATGCGAAATGTCGATGCACTTTCCTGCTTTAAATCCCCACTGTCGATTTCACTTCCGATCTGACAGTCCTTGCTCCATCAACGATCCCATTTCCTTTGTCCCCAGACCCTTTACTCCGCCGATGGTTGATCTTCCAATGAGATCGCAATCGTCCATTCCACAAGATCCGACGGTTATCGGTGCATCACAATTCTATGCTGACGACCTCCCCCTCCATTGAAATCCCACGTCGATAAGATCCTGAACGTTGATATCGATGTCGATCCAATGGTCTGCACTCCCCTCCATCGCATCGACACATTGCAAATCTAAAATCCCGCTTGCCTGGACCGCCGATATGCGAAGCTCTGATCACATCTCCATCGTCTATCTCGATCCTGATCAGACGACCCTCCATCTAATTCACTTCGTTTTCCCATTGGCCATCGGCCATCTCAAATTCAAAATCCCTTTTTTCCCAGACCCTCTTCTCCTCCGATCGCCGATCTGCCGAAGTCAATCCTGACCGTCCATCTCCCTGATCTGATGGCCCACATTACTCCTACAATTCATCTCCACCCTTTTCATTCTCCTTCATCACCCAATCCTAATTGTTGATCTTGTATTAGATCGATGACCCTCACTTCATCGCATTTTTGCCATCCCCCTGACCCCTCATCCACCATCTTTTATCTCTGATCCGTCGAAGTCAATCATGACCATCCATCTCCCCGATCTGACAGCTCCCATTGATCCTCGCATTTTAACTCCGCAACCAATTTTCACCCTGCGAATTGAACTTTTTAGCTCTACGACAAAATTACTGATGCACCCACTGGGCCCCACCTTTCTTCCTCCCGTGTATCTTTTTTCCCCTTCACATTTTTTTTTAACCATCGATATGATCTATTGCCCCTGGATGGGACGACCACCATTTCACTTCGTGTTCATTATAAAAACCATTTGATTGTGCCATTTCCACGCGAAATGGGTGATTTTCAGGAGCATACATGTTAGCCATTAACATGTATCACATTCTCCCTGCTCATTACCACTTACTTCCCAAGCCCTATGTGAAAACCATCCCCGGTTTTTGCAAAACAACTTTCCTAATTTTTGCACTGATAATTCAAATTTAACCCTGTTTCTCATGTATCCTCCATGGAAATCCCCTCTGCTGCATAATCCCCTCCCTCAATGCTCCTCCTACACTTCCAAATGCCTTTGAAGCAGTTTACCCCACAAATGTAGGTTTTAATTAATGATTTGGTGTTATGTTACAGGTTTTAATGGCACCCGAAGTCTGCAGGCCATCCCACAGCTTATTCAAGAGGTTTTCTATCTTTGGATGATGATCCAAGGACCAAATACATAAAGAAAAAATTGGATTTACAAGACTTTAGCATGGTTTAATTGATGCATTAATGAAACCCTCTAGCGCGGAAGCCAGGCCACCTGTACTCCCAGCAATGAAGATCATAGATTAAAGATAAAAGGATTAAGTTGAAGGTTAAAGGCTTAAATCCACAATTTAAAAGGATAAACATAGTGAAGAAAGAAGAAAGATGATAACGAAGGCCTAAAAGCATATCAAAGGCCTAATCAGAGTTTAAAGTATCAAAGACAGATAGGTCACCCAAAAGAATGCTTCAAATGCCAAATCACCGAAGCAGTTACTCCTCCGGAGATAAAAATGCCACCTACAAGTTTGTTTTCCTCAAAAGAATACAAATTTAATGAACAGTCAAAGATATTTTACCAAAGACAGCTCAGAAAGTAATTGCCAACCTACCAAAAGCCTCAAAAATCAACAAAATTGACTGAAGTAGATAAAAGTTAATGTAAAAATAAATTAACAGAGTTAAAAACATTAGATATCTTCTCCATTAGGCCTCCCAAAGGCCGAGAAGCATTTACTCTATATTAATTGAACAAATAACCCTTTCTTTCACTCCACCTCCTCAATTTACCTATATATATATCATAAGAGGAGCCCATTGCAAACGTTGGTTGAATACTTATTGAATATAAATAGTTGTTGAAGCTGCTGAAGCTCTGTCAGTATTTGAAGAAAGATAGGCTGAGAAGAGAAGTTTGAAGCTGTAAATACCTACTGGACTTGAAGATTGTAACTGGTTTGAACATCAAATATACAAACTGATTTATGGGATCCTGGTCTATGTCAATGGTGATGTTTTTCTTACTGTAAAATGTTGTTTTTCTTATGTTTTCATACTGTCCACTTTCTCTGATAAAGAACAAAAAATATAGATTAGGATTTACTGCAAATTACCCTATTTCTCACTGATAAGCTTTATCTTTATGTTTTCTTCTAATTGTGCTTTGAGGATAATTCAATAGAGTATAACCAGTGAAGTGTTGGTAAGCCCATGTTCCCTGAGTAAAACTTGAGATATTGTCTTTGAAAGTTCTTGAAAAGTCTGCTAAGTAAAGTTGAACTAGAGAAGTCTATGGTTAGCCCTATCCTCTAGTTATCTCCAACAGTTTCTTTGAAAAGATTCCTAAGAGTATGCCAAAAGAAGGATAGGTTCAAAGTCCTTACCTGATCTTAGGCTATTCTTTGTTTATCTTAAATGTTTTCCTTTGAGAGCACGCTGAAAGTAGGATAGGTTCAAAGTCCTTTGATCTTAGGCTACCCTTTGTTTTCTTATATGTTTGATTCTTTCACCACACTTATTAATGTTCCATACCACAAAATCAACTTAAAGATATCCTTTGATATAGATGACTTGCCCCATGGACCACTCTTGAAACTTCTTGTGCAATTGAATCCTTTTGTGACTCCATAGCCCAATGGATTGACACTGTCTCTTACCTATCCTATCAGCTGAACCATTCTTTCAACTCATTCACACCTTCACCCTTCAAAAGACTTCCTTTCTTTTGATGATATCCTACCCAACCAAAACAAACAAACAAACCCCTTGTACTTCATAACTAGCCTAATATCATATCATCCATCTTAAAGATACATCCTTTGAAAATACTTAAATAGAGAGATCCCTCTCTAAATCCATGAGGGCTAGGTCCTAGGATTCCAAAGTGGTTTTGATGTAGGCCCTACAACGTTTTTTCTTGCCAATCTTGCAAACTACGGGAGTCCTAACAGGTTGGAAGTTGGTTTGACTTTGCGATTATTTTGGCTAATCATGGGCTGCCATGTGGCAGGCCTGGAGGCCGTCACGTGGCCCCAAGCGGAAGATGTTTTGGTTATGGAAAAAAATTTTGCAGCTAACAGGATTCGAGCACCCAACCTCTAACGCACAAAGCTGACGCCCAACCAACTCTGCTATACATTACATCTTAATAGTGTAAGGATCCGCGGTTTGTTTAAAGTTGGAATTTAATTGAGGCGGAGGTTTAAAGGGCTAGCACCTTAGGGCTAACCCCCATTCGACGTGACCTCATCATGTGACTGGGGGCGTGGCAACATTAACCCACAAGCCAAAGAGTTAGACTCTTAGCGTTAACTCCGGATGTGAACACGGAGTTTGAAACATTTTATGCCACAAGTTTTGTGTTAAACAATTAACCTTTGCGGTTAAGTCAAGTATCGCATGTGACCACCACCCTTTAAATTTAATGTCACACCAAATGGTTCCACCCAAATGAGCGTCGGTTCCACCAAATCTGGGGTTATGCCACTTTTGGCGTTGTTATCTACAGTTAGCCCACATTTAGTGGGATTTTTAATTAATGTTGAGAAAAATATTGTTTGGAGGAGAACTTCTCCAATACTGAACCCTTTGGATCAAATTTTTTGATTTCAGGTATTCAGAGGATTCTGGATCCATTGGAATAGGTTTCGGAGCCATTGGAGTTGATCTTCAGTCCCTTTTGCTTCAGGGAAGCAATGAGAGCCGTCAAGGCCAAGAAGGAGTTGGAGCTGTGTTGAGCTATGGTTAACCATTTGTGGTAAAAAAAAAGTCATTTTTTACTATTTTCAGCATTCCAGAGCCATTGGGATAGGTTTTAGAGGTAGTAGAGGTGTTCTATAGCCATTTTAGCTTTACAGAAGCTTTTTGAGCCATTAGGGCCATTGGGGAAATGGAGTTGTATTGGGTTGTACCTTTCTGTTTAAGGTGAACCAAAGACCATTCTCAGCTATTTTCCACCTTTTGAAACAAATGGAAGAGGTTTCAGAACTGTTTGAAGACTTTCAAAGGCCGAAAACCTTCAGGAGAGTTTTCAGGGCCACCATGGCCATTTTGGGGTTGGAGCTGTTTTGAGTTGTACCTCTCTGTTTGAGGTGAGCCAAAGATCATTTTCAGCTAATTTCAACCTTTTGAACCTAATTATAGAGGTTTTAGACCTATTTTAGGGCTTCTACAGCCGGAAAATCTACAGAGGATTTCACAGAGCCGTTAAGGCCTTATTGAAGAAATCACTGTTTATGGTAATTCTTCACTGTTTAGTGAATTTGGAAAGGCATTCTTAGCTTTTTCATGTCTTATGAATCAGTATTTGCATTTAGATTTGTCTATTGAGACACTTTTAAACTTTTATTAGCATTTGAAAGGATTTTAATACAAGAGGACAAGCTCATTTTGGGAGGCTTGATCCAGCAGACGTAGCCCAGGAGGATTGAACTGCTCACCAAACATTTGTGTCATGTTAAGCTAAAGTTATCTTGCTGACAATTTCTGATATAATATGTTGAACATCAAATTAAATTAACTTGCCTACGCACATAAACTCATATACAGTTACCAAAAACACTTTGTTTTATGCAACAAGACATGGAGAATTTTGCACACATTTAATTAATGGAAATGGATACCTTGCACACATTTTCAAGTGCTTCCATTTTCAGATCATATGGTATCAAAGCATAGGTTGAGCTTATGTTGAGCTTTTGTTTTTGTGCAAAAGGTGTTAAAACAGTATAAAATATTGACTGTTTTATTGGTTGCAAATGGTTGATTGTATGAGTTTGCTTGAGTTGAAAAGATAGTTGTTGATAGCTAAGTCTTGGAAAGGAAAAAAAGAGTTGTAGGTTATTTCCTTATCTCAAAGTACCTCAATATTGTCTTTGAAATACAAACCCACTTGATTAGTGTTTGCTAAAAAATCTATTGGAGTTTGTGTTTTATGGCTGCTTGAATAAGAAGGGGTCTTTAAAGACATTTGGTTAAAATCTTGTCATTTGATTGAAAGCTTTGAGAACTTTTCTTTGGAAGTTCCTTTTGTTAATTTGACCATTTACATAATGTCAACTTCTTCTACAAGTGAATTTTTCTCCTTCATGAGATTCTTCAATGATGATATGAAGAATGAATTCTTTAAGGTGAAGGACATGGT
Source organism: Pinus albicaulis (assembly GCA_034641835.2). Classification (NCBI taxonomy): domain Eukaryota; kingdom Viridiplantae; phylum Streptophyta; class Pinopsida; order Pinales; family Pinaceae; genus Pinus; species Pinus albicaulis. The sequence goes on from CM076570.1 coordinate 1,178,363,146, forward strand.
GCAGATTCTCATTGAGGATCAAAGAGAAAGTTTTAAGCTTCATGCACAATTGTTGGCTATGAAGGATTAGAAGGAATCAATTCCCCAAAGGTTGCATGACATGGATAAATTGTGTTGGTTCTTTTGAAAAACATACAAGGGGTATCGGGTCCAAAATAATGTTTAAGATGGGCTATCAAGAAGGAAAAGGTTTGGGAAAGCATGCATAAGGCATGGTTGACCCAAGAATGTTGGTCTTGGTTATGTGCAGTTTATTGGCGAAGAATCCAAATCCTTGAATGCATGTGATGCAAATTTAAATAGAACCTTTATTCCAAGTTCTAAAATGCTTATATGTCAAAATTGCTTTAAGGATGATTGCCACTGTTTTAAGCCATCATTGCAGCAAGTAGAGGGTAAACATGTCACTTATGGTGAGCCTTCAGGTTCAAATAGTTTTCAAGACAAGAACTGTGATGAAAGTCTGAAAAAGAAAGTTGTCTTCTCTACTAGTTCATCATATTTTGAAGACAAAAGGGATGGACATTACATGCAGAAAAAGAGGTATAAATATTCACATGATCTATTTGATTATGTTTCAAAAAAGAATGATAATTTTTCTTGTTCAAATGAAAGAAATTTTAGTTACACATTTTGTGGTGGATTTAACCATGTTGCTTCAAGTTGTTGGTTGACAGGAAGCAAAAGAGGAAAAGAGAACTTTCTCAGAAAGTGCTTAAGAGTTGCACATTTTGTCAAAGGAAGGTACATGATGTCTCTCATTGTTGGACTTTGCATCCAACAAATCGTCCAAAGCACATGTAGCTAGAGGACAAAAAGTTTGGTGCAAGTAGATCTATGGAGTCCATTATCAATGTGGAAATGGAAGATTCACATGAAGGTGTATTGCAACCACAAAATATGCCATGGAGTTGGCTTGGTAGGAAGTGGATTAACTTCTTAATGCAGTAAGTCATACTCATTTTGTACATGCAAATTTCTGATTGGTATGCATGTATTTCAGTTGAAAAGTTTGATGCAAGATCGCATGTAAAAGTAGTTTCAGTTGATGAAATTTCTTTTTTGTTGTAAAATTTTCTCCATGGAGGTGTAAAAGATGAGTATGATGCTCACTTATATTGCAACAGTGCCTTTTGTTTCAGCTCTTAGTCACCCACATGTTTTTGGGATGATATCCTTGTTGGTATTTGAAAAGAAGAGTTGAAGTTGCACATGTACATAGAGGTTGTATGTGTAATTAGCGAATTGTATATAGTTCATTGTACATGATACATACACATATGTTTTTCAAGATGTATCTTGTTTTTTATCGACTTGTGTCTATTATGTCACACATGTTTGTCGACTTATGTCGATTGTGGTACACATGATTGTCGACTTGTGTCGATTGTGTTACACATGATTGTTGACTTGTGTCGATTGTGTTACACATGTTTGTCGACTTGTGTCGATTGTGGGCACACTTTTTACATTGATAGTTGTGTCAATTGTATAGCACATTTCATTGTCAACTTGTTGTTGATGTCATATGTTGCACAAGGTGCCTTTGGTGTCGATTGGTGCAGAGAACGAAGTGTCAGTGCAAGATTCCATGAGATGCAAAGGCATGTAGGCAAAGAGGGCACAAAATTCAACAAGGATCATTTCTAGTTTCAGTATGGTAGATTGGTATGGCGAGAAAACTTGGTCGAGATTTGGCACAAGTACATGGCTCATTTAGCAAAATTTTCCATGTGAACAATTGGCAATTTAGGAAAGTTTTTGGAGGCTGAAGAGAAGAGGATGTTGTTATTCTCTCATTTTCTGTACTATAGTTCAGTTTCATCATTTCAGTGAGATATTTGGGTCCAAAAGCTTCTCATTTGGGAGGTGTGATTAGGAGCTCAAGTTCGAGCTACGGAAAAATCTCAAAATTGAAAGTTTGCAAAATCACTTGCAACCTGAATGACCGGATAGGCCTCAGCAGTACGATCCTGACGCCATGAACGACACTTAAATCTGACACTGTATGTGAAAATTATTCAAGTTTGAAGATTCAAAATTTCATGCAAAAGACCAGTTTGACCAAGTTTGACTTCAAAATTTGAAAAATTAAAAAAGGAATATTCCACTTGGGCCAATCCTGTTGTGACAAGTGGCAATCATTTGTTGGAAGTTGGTTTCACTTTGCGACTTTTTTGGCCAATCATGGGCTGCCATGTGGCAGGCCCAGAGGCCACCACGTGGCCTGTGGCCCTAGGCCGAAGAGGTTTTGGTTACGGAAAAAAATTTTGTGGCTAACAAGATTCGAGCACCCGACCTCTAACGCACAGAGCCGACACCTGACCAACTCCACTATACAATTTAAGGATCCGCGGTTTATTTAAAGTTGGAATTTAATTGGGGCAGAGGTTTAAAGGACTAGCCCCTTAGGGCTAACCCCCATCTGACGTGACCTCATCATGTGAATGGGGGCATGGAAACATTAACCCACAAGCCAAACTGTTAGATTGTTAGCATTAACTCTGGATGTGAACACAGAGTTTGAAACATTTTATGCCACGGGTTTTGTGTTAAACAATTAATCTTTGCAGTTAAGTCGGGTATGGCATGTGACCGCCGCCCTTTAAATTTAATGTCACACCAAATGGTTCCACCCAAATGAGTACCGATTCCACCAAATCCGGGATTATTCCATTTTTGGCGTTGTTATCTGCAGTTAGCCCACATTTAGTGGGATTTTTAATTAACATTCGGAAAAATACTGTTTGGAGGAGAACTTCTCCAATACTGAACCTTTTGGAACAATTTTTTTTTTGATTTTAGGTATTCAGAGGATTCTGGCTCCATTGGAATATGTTGCAGAGCCATTGGAGTTGATCTTTAGTCCCTTTTGCTTTAGGGAATCAATGAGAGCCATCAGGGCCAAGAGGGAGTTGGAGCTGTGTTCAGCTATGGTTAACCATTTGTGGTAAACCAAAAGTCAATTTTGACTATTTTTAGAATTACAGAACCATTGGGATAGGTTTTAGAGGTAGTAGAGGTGTTATACAACCATTTTATCTTCAGGGAAGCTTTTTGAGCCATAAGGGCCATTAGGGAAATGGAGTTGTATTGGGTTGTACCTTTCTGTTTAAGGTGAAACAAAGACCATTCTCAGCTATTTTCCACCTTATGAAACCAATGGAAGAGGTTTTAGAACTTTTTTAAGACTTTCAGAGGCCGAAAACCTTCAGGAGAGTTTTCAGGGCCATTAGGGCCATTTTGGGGTTGGAGCTGTTTTGAGTTGTATCTCTCTGTTTGAGGTGAGCCAAAGATCATTTTCAAATAATTTTGACCTTATAAACCTAATGAAATAGGTTTCAGACCTATTTGAGGACTTATACATCCCAAAAAGCTACAGAGGACTTCAGAGAGCCATTAGGGCCTTATTGAAGAAATCACTGTTTATGGTAATTCTTCACTGTTTAGTGAATTTGGAAAGGCATTCTTAGCTTTTTCATGTTTTTTGAATCAATATTTTCATTCATATTTGTCTATTGAGACACTTTTAAACTTGTATTAGCATTTGAAAGCATTTTAATACAAGGGTAGAAGCTCATTTTGGGAGGCTTGATCCAGCAGAAGTAGCCCAGGAGGGGTGAACTGCTCACCAAACATTTGTGTCATGTTATGTTGAAGTTATCTTGATGAAAATTTCTGATTTAATATGTTAAACAGAAAATTAAATTAACTTGTCTACACACATAAACTCATATACAGTTACCAAAAACACTTTGTTTTATGCAACAAGACATGGATAATTTTGCACACATTTAATTAATGGAAATGGATACCTTGCACACATTTTCAAGTACTTCCATTTTCAGATCAGCATATCATTTCTAAGGATGGAATTAAGATTGATCCAAGCAGGGTCAATGAAATTTAGAAGGTGGATTTTCCAAGAAGTAGGAAGGAGATTCAATCTTTCCTTTGAAAAGTTAATTTTGTAAGGCGTTTTATTCCTAATTTTGCTGAGATTGTGAAGGACATAACAAGGATGCTGAAGAAGGGACTTGATATTAAGTGGACAGCAGAGGCAAGAAATTCATTTGAAAAAAAAAAAAATGCACTCACACAGGCACCAGTATTGATCAGTCCTAATTTTTCCAAGGAATTTCTTCTTTTTACCTTTGCATTAGAGAATACTATCGCTAGAGTTCTGCTACAAAAGGGACAACAAGGTATTGAACAGCCGATTTATTTCTTGAGTAGGACATTAGCCAATGCTGAACTAAAGTATAATATCAAAGAAAAGCAAGCCTATGCTTTGGTGAAGGCTGTCAAAGATTTCAGAATTTATATTCTACATTCTCTTATTGTGGCTTTTGTTCCTAATACTCTTGTGAAAGACCTCCTCACTCAAGCCAACCCCGATGGTAAGAGGGGGAAATGGATTGCCAAGTTGCTAGAATATGATACTAAGATTAAACTGAAAAAATTGGTCAAAGGGCAAGGCTTGGCGAAGCTGATGGCACAGTCAAACTTTGACTGTCTTGATATAAATTGGATTGCAGAAATATCAAAAATTTCAGATGAAGATGAGGAACTAGTTCCTATTGAAGAAAAATATATCACCTCAAATTGGTACAAGGAAGTTGTTTTTGTCCAACAGCACCATAAAGCACCTGCTGATTTAACAAAGTCCAAAGAAAAGTTTGTTAAGCTGAAATTTTTGAGATATTTTATATTTGACAGAAATATGTTTTGGAAGGATACTGGTGGAATTTTGTTAAATTTCTTGCTGGAAGAAGAGGCCGATAAAGTCATTGCAGAGTTTCACAAAGAGGATTGCGGAGGCCATCATTATTGGGAGGCAATAGTGAACAAAATTCTGAGAGCAGGATTTTATTGGCCAACAATGTTTAAGGATGTATACAAGAAGGTTGTTGCGTTCCATGAATGCTAGATTTTCGAGGGTAAGAAGAAACTTATACCATTAACTTTGATGCCTATTTATGTAGAAGCGCCATTCTAGAAGTGGGGACTAGATTTTATTGGGGAGATTCATCCATGAACTTTAGGACAACATCATTGGATTCTTACAACAACTGATTACTTCACCAAATGGATTGAAGCAATCCCAACTAGGCAAGCAAATGATTCTATGATTATCTCTTTCTTAAAAAATAATATCTTGTCTAGATTTGGTTGCCCTATGAAGATAATAACTGATAATGCACAAGAATTAAAGTCTAAGAAACTGATCAATTTCTGTCATCAATATCATATTACTCTTGGGCATTCTACTGCATACTATCCACAAGGAAATGGCCTTGCTGAATCTTCTAACAAGAGAATTGTAAGGATTATTAAAAAGGTATTACAGGAGAATAAGAAAGCTTGGCATTTGAAGCTGAAGTATGCTTTATGGGCTGATAGGATATGCACAAAGAGGTCAATCGGAACTTCACCATATGAATTAGTATATGGTGCTGAGGCTGTTTTTCCTACATCACTAGGAGTACCTGTTATGAAGTTGATTCAAGGGCTAGAAGAAGAACCAAATGAAATCCAGAGAAGAATTAATCAGCTAATAGCCCTGCAAGAGAAAAGGAATGAGCTTTATGACAACAATCAGTAATCTCAAAACATAATCAAGAGGGCATTTGATAAGAGGATCAAGGAAGAAAGTTTTCAAATTCAAGATGAAGTGCTGAAATGGGAGGCCAGAATTGAAGAGAAAGGAAACCATGGTAAGTTTGAGAACTTATGGAAAGGTCCTTTCAAGGTAGCTGCTTTCCATGGAAACAATACTTATATACTGCAGGAGATAGGTGGAAAACCATATGCTGGAGGACTTGTCAAAAAATTATTCTTCCTAAAATCTGATGGATGGTTCATGTCATTGTATATATTTCATTTTACAAGTTTTTCTGTTAATAATGACAAGAAAAATCAGCAAGCTTGAGCTTGAGGTGAAGGCCATTATAGCTTGAGGAGGAAACTTGGCAATTCAAAAGTTTTTTTTTTTTTGTCAAAAAATGGATAGCAGCACTGGAGCTACTGGTTCTTAGTGTACCACAGTGGCACACTATCCCAAGTGGAGCCATTGTTATCACCCATTTTTTTTTTAACTCTTTAAGTTTATATTGTTTTGGTCATAGTTTCAAATAGGTCTTGAGTCACTTTAGTCTTGATAAAGGGTAGGTCTTAGATTTAGAAGTCTCAAAGGTCAGTTTTTAATTTCAAATAAAGTCTTTTAGTCTCATTCCATGATTAAAAAGTCTTATCATTCATTTATAAATCATGTCATTAGGTTTCGGATGAAATTCCTACAATTAGCCACAAAACCACAGTTTCGTAGCGTGGTTAGTTCAAAAAATGGGTTTTTCGCTACGAAAGAGCTACTAATTTCATAGCACAAAGTGTGAAAAATACACTATGTGCGCTACGAAAGCATGGATTCTTAAAAGGTCATGTCAAAACCTAGAGTTTGTTGGAAATCCATTAAGTAATGATGGGGTAACATCATGGTGAGTCAGTTAGAGGTCATATTCGAAGTACTTAACCATTCATATCCATTATTATCATAGCATGGGTTTCTTATTGGAAAATGGGATTTCAAATTTCGAAAATTGTTTTCTGTTCTAGTCATTCTAGTCTACATTTGCTCATACTGAAATGTGAAACATCTTTGTTTCAAACTCTAAAGTATTAGAGTTAAGCCTGTGGTTTTTCTATACCAAGGCTATTTTCCTTTTTCTCAAGCGAGGCTGTCAAATTAAATCAAGAGAGGTTGTTTTATAAATTCCAAAGGAAGCCAACAGAGTTTTTCCTGAAACAAACATGGCAGAGGAGAAAAAGAACCACAGAGGAGGACATTGTTTGAGATCTGAACCTGAAAGCAAAAAAGTTTTAGCTAAAGATAAAATAGTCATGAATGCTTTTAGTAAAGTAGGTTGTTTAAAGTTCTATGAAAAGTTGCAAGGTGGACATACTTAGGTATCCAAAAAGTTTGCATTACATTTCAATGGGACCAATACAAAGGTTGGAATGTTAAACATGTCAGTGACACCTGAAATTATAGCTCTAGTGACTGAAATACCTAGAGGACAGGAAACTTGGTTTAAGGGTTTTAGATTCGATATGGAGGCATGCAAGATGTTTATGAAGCCATAATATGTAGAGATGGACCTGAAAAATGCAGTTCCCAGAAATTGTATTAAGGATAGATATGTCAAACTATTGTTCAACATCCAAAGATATTTCACATGCAAAGGCAGGTACCATAAAGTCCACATTTATCATTTCAAACTCCTATTACATTTCATAGGTATTATATCACTAGATTTACCATTTTTCCTATATATAAGTATTTCCAAAATGGCTGATAAAGGTTAAGCAAAATTCGAGGGTTGTGAAACATCTCTATTTCACCATGGTTTAATTAAACTGTTGGTTTTGAATGAGATCCAGAAGATTAATAGGGACTGGTCTTCTTTTCTTTTTATAAGTGGATTTGAATGGAAGCTCTAACCCCAGTTAAAAACCCTAAGGCAAAGGAAAATCCATCACCATCAGCAGAATTCAGTCAACCAGTAGATATAAGGACAAGAATGTTTGTGAAATTGAAGCCAAGGAAACAAGTGAAAGATAAGGTAGAAAGAACACCAGTGATTGTTACAAAAACTCCTTCACCTACAAAACAAGGATTACAAAGTACTAAGAAAGCTAAACAAAAACAAACAATTGGTAAGCAAGTAGTTTAGAGAATTAGGAGTCAAGCTGCAACATCAAAAGGAAAGATAGTAGCTTTAGGATAAAATGATAGTCTAGGATTGAAAGGAAAATTCGATGACATACTACATGCAATAGACATATAATAATCACCTATAGTGCAAGCTGATTTCCTAGGAATAAATGAAAGCAAACAGAAAAAGGTGAAATCAACAAAGAAGCTGGATTTTAAGGGTGAAGATGCAGCATTTTTTTTCCAAGCTAGGAAGCCTGTAACTAGACATTCTAAAAGGCTCAAGGAACTTAATGTAAAGTTGAAGAAACCAATAAAGTAGCTACTATTCTTGAAGAGATAGTTGATCTTTCCTCACCTGTGGCAGAGCATGCCGAAAATAGATTAATCACAACACAAGAAGAAATGACCAAATATAAAAGCCTAGAGGAGAAGTTAAGATCAACAAACCATGAGATTGCTAAGTTTAAGAAAAGACCCAAAAAACATGTCATTGAGAAAACAGAATTTAAGAGGATGAAAGTTGTTTGGGAAGGTAAAATAGTCTCCAAAACAAAAATACCAAGCAGTGAAGAACAATTCTTCACATGGATAGTCCCAACCATTAAGGAGGCAAAGTTTGTAATAGTGATCAATACTCATTTGAGAGCTAGCAACAGAAGGTTGAGAAGACAGGTGGAAGATTTGGAGATACAATTGACAAGGTCTCAAGAAAAGTTAAAAAGGCAGTGAAACAGAATGATAAATCCACAAGACAATCTCTGATCAAAATGAAGGTAAATTTTGATGAAGATTATGTTTTCAGGGTCATATTGATGTGTTTTTGAAATAATACCAATACCCTTAAAGTTTAAGTATCTCCAAAGTATGAATTTTGAAGACAGTTTTGACAAAACTGCTTACACAACAGTTTCGTAGCGCAGATACTGCAAATATGATGAAATGTGCTACGAAACTGCTGAAGCGGTCTTTTATCATATTTTTATATCAAATTTTGATGGAATTTAGGTGAATTTTGTTTTGAAATTGCTGGTGGAAGTGTGTTAATGTCAAATAAAGGCTTCCTTGAAGAAAACAAATCAAAATCAAATTTGAAAAGGAGCTAAACATTGCACTACGAAAAGCACTACGAAACTATGCTACTTTCGTAGTGCAGGTTTATTCTTACCTTTTTGGCATTGTTCGAAGTTTAGATTCTGCATAGATGGAGAATTGAATACATATGGTGTAAATATTTGAAAACAAGAGACATGTAGACATGATTCATTAATGGTCAAAGTGCTCAAAACAGATAAGGGAATCAAAGGGCCTAAAAAACAGGAAGACATGTTTCCTAAATTTTAGGAGAACATTATCATCAACAGCATGGCAACATCAAGTTAAAGGTCATAATCCAAATTCAACTTCATGGGAGTGCAGGGTGAAAAAGATGTAATAAATAATAGATAAGGTTGTTAGGAGGGTATTAAAGAGTTTGTCCTATTAGAAATAGGACTTTTCATTAGGATTATAGCTGTCAATTTGTAATAAATGATATGTTTATGATTATAAAAGGTGTCAAACTCTATGAGTTCGATGTATCTAGTAGAGAAGAAGGAATCATATTTTTTAAATGTTCTATAAAGAGCATAAGATCGAAATCCAAGAGGTTGGACATTTTTATTAGAAAAAAATTGTGTTTTGTATGTAATGGGTTTTTTAGGTTAATACAGAGTTCTATGTAGATAACTCAAGATTCATGAGGAGTTATTATCCATTATTGTTCTAATGGCATTCTTCAATATTTCTATCTGTAGCGATGTTTGTTTATGATACTTAGAATTCATTCATAATGATCTAACTTCCTTCATATAAAAACTAACTGTGTTTCACTGTTCTATATGTTTTACTCCCTGATTTGAACTCCAAATGCCTTGACTTTGATGATAGATAGATTGTGATGTTTTTGTTGAAGTTACCTTAACTCCATATCCCAATGAATGTTTTCTAATGTGATTTATAACCAGTTATATCATCTATCTATTTTACCTTAGAGTTAGCCATCTATTTATTTATAAAAACTCATAAAATTTTGAGAGAGCCCTCTCAGGTTGAGGAGGCTAAGCCTCAGCCAAAAGATTGGTTCTGAAACAGTTACACAATGTTTACTTGATGAGTAGCCCATCAGGTCAGATTTTGTGATAACAAAAGGCATTAAGTTTGGCAAGAAAAATTGAAAGCAAAATTATGGCGACAAGGAAGCCTACCTCTCACAACTATAATTATAGAAGTGTTGCCACTCCCAAACTTCCACAACCTACAAGGTTGACACCATGACAATTGGAAGAAAAAAGAAAAAAATGTCTTTTCTATAATTGTGATATCAAATACACTAAATTTCATAAGTGTGCTGAGAAGAAATTATTTTACATAGATTAAGAAGAGGAGGAAGAAAAGGAACAAGAAACTTCAAAATAAGAGGATATACACCAGGAACCAACCGTAGAGGAAGAAGAAATGAATCCGACCATATCTAGTAATGCATTGGTAGGAATTACCACTCCTTAAATTCTCAAGATAGAAGGACATATCATGAAGAGAAATGCAATAGTGGTGATTGATTCAAGTAGTAATTTTATTCATTGTAAAGTAGCCAAGGAATTGAATTGCTTCTTATACCCAATTCTAGAGTGTCAAGTGATGGCTACAAATGGAGGAAATATAAATTTCTCTTGAAAGTGACATAATATCAAGCTAAACATGGGAGAATATTTATTTAATAGTCCTTTTATTTCCATTCCAATGGGTGGTGGTGATGTTGTACTAGGAGTACAATGTTTACAATCTTTGGGGACAATAGCTTTTAATTTTCAAGATTTTTTCTTGAAAATTTTTTCGAAAGGAAAGGAAGTTTAATTACGGGGTATCATAGGGAAGTCAAGAAAGATAATCATCTCTAATGTCATGAAAAATATTCTTAAGAAATAACAACGAGGTGTAATTGCACAATTATGCTCACTATAGGTTCAAACATCAAAATCATCTATTTCTCCAGATCTCCAAAAAGTTTTGGACAATCATTCCAAGGTGTTTGAGACTCCAAAAGGACTCCCACCCATTCATGATCATGATCATGCTATTCATTTGATTCAAGGAAGTGTTCCTTCAAACATCAGGCCTTAAAATCTATCCTTATGGTCAAAAGAGTGAGATTGAACTTATTGTTGCAGAAACTTTAGAGGCTGGTATAATCCAACCTAGTCAAATTTCTTTCTCTTCTCTAGTAGTATTGGTGCACAAGAAGGATGGATCATGGCATATGTGTCTAGATTATAGGTAGCTCAACAAGATCACTATTAAAGATAAATTTCCCATCCTCGTCATTGACGAATTATTGGATGAATTACATGGAGAAATTTACTTCACCAAGATGGATCTTCATTCTGGATATCATCAAATTAGAATGAAGACAGAAGAAATTTTGAAAAAAACATTCAAAACTCATGAGGGTCATTATGAATTTGTGGTCAGGCCTTTTGGCCTTACTAATACACCTTCCACATTTCAAGGTTTGATGAATTCCATTTTCAAACCTTCCTTAGAAAATATTTGTTTGAATTTTTTGATGATATACTAATCTACAACAAGTCTTGGAAGGATCATGTTCGACACATTGACAGGGTGCTCAAACTATTAGAGGATAAACAATTATATGTAAAACCCTCAAAATTTTTCTTTGGATTACAGGAGGTGGAATATTTGGGTCATATTGTATCTCATGAGGGTGTTAAGGTAGACCCTAACAAAATTAAATCCATTATAAGGAATGGAAAATCCCCACAACCATAAAGCATCTTCAAGGAATTCTGGGGTTAACATGGTATTATCACAAGTTTCTTAAGCATTATGGGAGAATATAGGCACCTCTAACATCATTTCTGAAGAAAGATGCATTTTCTTGGACTCCAGAAGAAACTAAGGTCTTTGAACATCTGAAAGAGGCAATGTTCCAAGCATTGGTCTTAGCTACGCCAACTTCACAAAAACGTTTATTGTGGAATGTGATGCCTCATGAAATGGAATTGGTGCAATTTTAATGCAAGAAGGAAGACCCATTTCTTTTGAAATTCGTTTGATCAAAGGAAAGTATTTACAAAAACCTATTTATGATAAGGAAATGTTGGAAATACTACATGCACTAAAGCAATGGTGAAATTACCTAGTGGAAGACACTTCAAGTTAAAAATAGATCATGATAGTCTTAAATACTTTTTGGAACAAATATTATCTTCAGAAGAGCAGCAAAAATGGGTCACAAAGATGTTGGGTTATGACTTTGAAATAATCTACAAAAAGGGAAGAAAGATGTTGTTGCATATGCACTCTCAATAAAGGATGAGGATGTGGATGCATTGATTTGTGTCATTTCTATTATCCAACTTGAGTGGATAATCGAAGCAAGGGATGAATGGAAGAATGACGAAGAGGTGTGGACACTCATTCAAAATTTGTAGCAAGATCCTAATACATCTGAAACATCTATTTGGAAAAGTGATTAATTATGGTACAAAGATCACTTATATCTTTGTATGAATTCCCAAATCAAACAAAATATTCTTTTGGAATTGCACACCTCTCCCTTAGGAGGGCACTCAGGATTTTTAAAAACTTACCACACGGTCAAGAAAGAATTTTTTCGGGATGGTATTAAATATGATATTCAACATTTTGTGGCAGAATTTTTGGTTTTCCAACAAAATAAAATTGAGACAATAAGACCCCAGGTATGTTACAACCCTTATCCATTCCAAGTCAATGTTGGGAGGAGGTTTCAATGGATTTTATCACATGTTTACCCAAGTATGAAGGAAATAGTGTCATCATGGTGGTAGTTGAAAGAATTATCACTTATGCACACTTTTTTGCATTATCTCATCCATTTAAATCTAGTACAATTGCTACTTTATTATGGAAATAATTCAAAATCTACATGGAAACCCAAAGGTAATTGTATGCGACAGAGATCCCATTTTTATAGGAAATGTTTGGATGGAATTATTTTCTTGTTTGGGTATTCAATTAACTCATAGCTCATCATATCATCCTCAATATATGGGAAAACTGAGATAGTGAAAAAATGGTTGGAAGGATATCTTCGTTGATTTGTATCTGATAAACAGACACAATGGGTCAAGTGGTTACCTCTGACTGAATGGTGGTATAACACTTCCTTCCATACTGCAGCAAAAATGACCCCATTTATGGCACTTTATGCATATCATCCACCGTCCATCACATAATATTTAAGAGAAAATTCTAAGGTTCAAGTCGTGGAAGGTCACATCGAGCATCAAAAACAAGTTCTCCAACTCTTAAAGGATAACCTCACTTTGGCACATAATCGAATGAAATAAAAGGCATATCAAAATCATAGTGAAAGAAGTTTTGATGTAGGCGACTGGGTATTTTTGTGGCTACAACAATAAAAACAAATGTTCCTCATGCAAGATAATAAGGATAATAAATTATCACCAAATTATTATGGTCGTTACAAGGTGTTGCAAGAGATTGGTACTATGGATTACAAATTGGAGCTTACTGCATCTTCACGAGTGCACCCAGTTTTCCATGTTTCATGATTAAATAAGGTTATAGGTGACAAGCTCCCAATTCAAGCAATATTTCCAGAACTTGGCGAAGAAGGAAAAATCATCTTGGAACTTGAAGCAATCACAGAAACAAGAACTTGACAGCTACAAAATCAATCAATTTCAAAGTATCTCACCAAGTGGAAGAACTCACCCACTAAAGATTTGACATTGGAGGATGATAATTTTATATAGAAGTATCCAGAACTACTCAAGCATTTAGGACAACACTTTTTTTAAGGAGAGGGGCATACTAGGTCCCTATAATACTAGTGTATCCCCTCATTTTTATTCTTATTATAGCCCCCGTATTGTTATTGTTGTTGGAAATATGATGTAATGTGTTGTCCTTGATGGAAACCTACTTGATGAAGTTGTTCTTGATGGAAACCTATGTGCTAAAGATGTAAGAATGATGTATCTATAGATCAGTTCAGATGTGACAGAGAAAAGAATTCTTGTAAGTGCCAGAGAAATGATAAATATAATATGTCACAATGTATACACTACTTTTGTGAAGGCAACCCGCGTATACATTCAGGGTTAGCATATACGCAGTTTTTATGAAGGGAATTTGCGTATAAACATGGAAACGAACGCTCCAAGTCGTGTATGCCTTCTACGCTCTAAAATTATGATACCAAGGGGCATTACCATCGTATTAGCCCATAGTATTGAGTGTTGCATTGTCTATTTGATTCCGTCCAAGAATACCATCGGAAGTTGTGTGGTTTTGACTCATGGTATTGGTAAAAGCTAAATCTATATAAGGAAAAGAAGATCATAGTGCAAAGTGTGCATGTGTCTGGGTATTGAATGAATACTTCACTCTGAATTATATCTATATGAAATGGGTTGTAGTGTATTGATAGATCTAAATTAATAATGCACCTATGAATAAAATGATTTATCAGGATCTCTAGACCTGAAATGACTATATATCTTCTAGATCTATTTATGGAATGTTTAGATCTGAGATGTTGGGAATGTTTTCTTAAGTGAAGGGTAAGATCTGAGTTGTTTATCTGTTCTGAAGGATTGCGCAGCCCTATAATGTTTGCAGATCTATACACAGGTTCATTGCAACGAAAGCGCATATATACGCAGGTTAGTTTCAGCAAAAGCGTGTATGGAATCTAAGGTTAGACCTAAAATAGTTGCAGATATATACGCAAGTTTGTCTCTGTGAAAGCACATATATACGCGGGTTCAGTGAAATAAAAGCGCATATGGAATATTGGGTTTTGCTGAAGTGTGTAGAAGGAAATCTCCGATCTATTTTGTTGTATTACTGTTGTCTGTCAATGATGTCTTCTTACAGATCTGGGTTGTTTGAATACTGATTATGTTGCTAGTTGATTATGATTAAAGATCAGTTGTTGGTTGATTTGTTGATGATTCAATGAATGAATTGATGGGGTTATAAGTTTCAGTTTGATATATGTTCTTTGAGCTTAAATGTGTGGAGTGGGTCCAGTCTAAAAATCTGATTAAAAGAACCCTACAAGTTGTGTTGTATGGAAGCTATTCGATCTAGTATGAAAATTGATGAAACGTGGACCATGGTGGTGCTGAGGGTTGAAGCCTTCAGTGAGGGGGTTGTAGCTCCCTCCCAGGGGTAGCTGGTAAATGAGATCAGGGGAGGTAGTAGCTCCCTTCTAGTGGTAGTTGGTAAATGATATCAGGGGGTAGTAGCTCCCTTCCAGGAGTGGCTGGTAAACAAGATCAGGGGGTTGAAGCTCCCTTCTAGTAGTTGATAGAGAACAAGAGAAGGTTGTAGCCTTCTATAGGTGGGTGCCTGTGTGCTAGTATGAGTCTGCATCAGTACATGATTGTAAGAAATTTTCTTTATAATAAATATTGAAGACAGAGACAACAACAATGGTCGTTTTCTCCCGAATTGGGTTTCCACCTTAAATCCTGGTGTTCATGTGTGTTGCTTATGTGTGATGATTTATTCTATTCTTACTGCACATGGTTACTGCTTACTAAACATCTGATGAATGAATAATGCACTGATCTAAGTAAAGAATTATATGCATAATAAGATCTCTGGTAATATGCAAGTTTTCTTAAGGATATCTGTGTGTATACGTGAGTTGGGTTCATTAAAGTCACGTATGGAATTTAGTAAAGAAAAATTAAAAGTTTTGAGTAAGCTCTAAATACTGATTCACCCCCCTCTCTCAGTATTTTTCCCAACAATTTTTGTGCCCATGTATTCCCCATATTGTTATTATTGTGCCCCATATAAGCCCTCTATTGTTATTGTTATGCCCTTACATTGTTATTATTATGTCGATTAGTATTATATTGTGACCCATTGGAATCCTATATATATAAAGGAGGCTTTTTCATTTGTATCATCCAAGAATTTTTCATTTATGTAATGTAAAGGAGGTTTCCCCCTTGAAGAGGCTGATTTCTAAGTCGTTGATCTATATTTTCTTCTATTTCGTGAGCTAGTTGCATAACATGTATCTCTCTAATGCTCTTTGTTGATATAAATAAAGAAGATATGTCTTGTTCATGAAATGTTATGATCTCATGTTGAATATGTCATGATTTATATGTTTATGATTGATGATATACCATGTTTATTATGCACATACTTTGAAATACTTGCTATGTATATGCTTCTATGAACTATATTGTAGGTCTGATTCCTTTGGAGGAAGCAGAGGGTTTCGACCCTATGGGATCGACATCGAATGTAGGACCTATGGGTACTCTTCTCAAACTTGAATTTAGTAGTTTGTATTGTTTGATTTCTTGAATGTATGCTTCTTGTTGATTGTCTGCCTTCGATCTATTGAGGTTGTTAACCCTTACATCAGGGAAATTTTTCCTTCCAATAGAAATGGCGACTCCACTGGGGAATATATTCATGTATTTCCTAGAAGGTTTTTTCTCTTGATTTGGATTTTTTTGTCCTATTTCATGACTTTTCCAGTATTGTTAGCTTGTTTGCAGTCTCGACAATCAGTCTGATGTTCTAGATCAAGGCTTCCTTTTTTATTTTTCCCTAGTTTTCTATATTAATGCTCTTTTTTTTGTACATAGGAGCGTACATATGCATTTACTTCCAAAGAAATCAGCGTATACACTAGATTCTTCAGAAACAATCGCGTCTATACGTGGGTCTATTATTGAACACTCACACATATTTGAAAAATTAAAAATTTTCAAGTTTTGCCTTTAGTCTAGGGTGTGGCTTGGATTTTTCTGATTTCTTGAGGTTATCTACAGTGTGGAATAGTATTTCTTCTTGTTGTTGTCACTTTTTCATATCCTTTTGCAAAAATATGTTGTCAACCTAAGGTTTCTCTTTTTGTGAAGTTTTTACTTGAAGTTTTGGTTTCAGGCCTTCTTTGTGAAGTGCCTGGCTGCTCTATGCTTTTGGGATAGTGATTTGGTTCTCAAATTACTTATAATCCAATATTTTCATTAATTTTCTTTGCATTCTTGAAGTTGAATCGTTTGGTTTCTTTTTGGTTATTTGAGAAGATTCTTTGCAATTCTAGTTATTGAAAGACTTTGGTTGCTCTTTCTATCTTTCTATATTTCTGAATATTTTAAGTATCTTTTCAAATCAAGTTGTTCAAGTTTTTTGGTCTCTTATTCACTTTATTCTTATCATCATGGTGATTTTTTATGGCTTGTGAAATTTGGAGTCTTTTCGCTTGATTTTGATGTTAAAGTGATTGATTGCTTTTCCTTCTGGAAACTTTTGTCGTAAGTCCTTAAAAAGAAAAAAATAAAAACAAATTTTTTTTTTTGCCTTTCTTTTACTTGGTTTTTGTTTTTTTGGTCTTCTTGACTTTCTAGCAAGTGTGAAAATCTTTAATTAAAGTTGAAATTTTCATTGTTTGGGCTTTTCTTGCATATTTGTTTCTCCTTGTTTGTCAAATTTTGGCTTTTGGTTTTTGAAAGAACATATTTCTTTGTTTAATAATATACCATAGAATCTTGCATTTAGGAATTCTTTTATGCACTAAGGTAGTTTTCATTTTAGGAATTTTAGTCTCTTTCGATAGATGTTGAATGTGTGAGTGTGTTTAAAGGAAAAATAAAAGAGTTTTTCTTTCATAGATTTATCGTATAACCTTGTAGAGATCACTTTTCATTGAAGAAAAAGAAGTTTCAATTGGATGTAGCATATTTTTCTGTTGAAGTTCAACAAGAAATTTTGGCACCTACACTAGTGTGGGACCAGGAGGTCCAAGTAGCACCTACACTAGTGTGGGACCACAGGTCTTAACAACACTTACACTGGTGTGGGCTAAATTTGGTTCATGTATATTTTAGTTATCCCTTAATTAAGATGGAAAATAAAATGTAATATAATGTCAAAATAACTTGTAATAGTTAGCCGAGTTTGATAAACTCAATGTAATATCCCAAAAATGGGACTACTAGCAAGGTATGCCTGAAAAACAAATTTTTCAGGAATGTATGCTACAGCAACCAAGATCAGTGCTTGGATCCCTTAGATCTAATAATCTAAAACCCAAATCCAAGAGGGGATCAGAAACAAATCAAACTAGGTGAGGTAAACAGACCTCCCACACCTAGAATGGCTTGAAATTTGCCCAAGTAAGGGACTACAACAATATTAAACAACTATGCTGGAAAATAATTTAGTTTTAGATTAAAACATTAAGAGGCCAATATGGAGGCTCATAAATGACATGTACATCAACAAATCAGATCTATAACATCGCCCATACAATGTACAAGATAAAAGTAGAATACTTTTATGAAGAAAACCCTCAAATTAAGGGGCTGCAACATTATATTAATCTGAAAAAAGGCTTGACGACATTATTTTCAAGAGCTGCAACAACTATATATTACAATCCAGATCTAGAGTAGATCTGTGTACAAAATATTAGATCTATTTTAGATCTGTACACTAGAAGAGCTCCTTTAAAAATTCCCCTTGGGGTTTTAATCAAAACATGAAACACAGAGAGTAGATCTAAGATCTAAAGTTGCAGATCTGTAGTAGTATTCAGAAATTTCTGAAGATGAATACAATAGAAGTAGATCAGATCTTAACAGAACGTGGATCAGAAGTCTAATCCATGGATCCCCATAGTGAAGGGAAGAACCCCTCTCTCCTCCAAATGTGTGTCAAAACACCCCGCAACTTCCTTCTTGCAAATAACATAGTCTTGGAAGGAAAAATGCACTGTAAGCTCTAGCACTGGGTTGGAATGATGCCAAGATCTGATAATGTAGCTCGAAAGGTCCAGAACTCTCTTGCCAATGGGATAGAAGACTTCCCCAGTGAAAAGAGATCCTAGAATTGCCTAGATCTGAACAGATCTAGCCTCCACTTGCTATAGCTTACAAGGACAACCAAACCCTCAGCATGATCTGCTTTGTAGGCATAATATTAAGCTTGGCCAAATGCATGATAGTGGAAAAGATCAACAAACTCTCCCAAGAGGCTTTGTTGGGGTTCCCATGTTTTGGCCAGGTTGGCAAGACCAAAAGATGATACAACATTAGAACCACTTTCAGACCTTAGGATCTAGCCTTCCTGTGTCCAGAGAGGGATCTCTCTATGATTTTCAAAGGTATGTGTCTTTCAGGCTTAAAGGTTAAGATATTAGGCTAGTTATAGGCTCAAGGTTTGTTTGTTTGATTTTTTATGTTTGGTTGTTGGGAATCAGGAATGAAGGGTTTAATATAAGACAAGGTAGGGCAAAGAGGATTTTAGGCTAAGAGATATAAATTTCAGAGCATATTCAATAACATTGGGCAAATGGAGTCAGGAAAGGGTTTACTTGTTGTTCAATATGCAAGCTTTCAATCGGGCTAGTAATCTAAAGCCTTGGATCCTAAAGATGATAGGTGGGATGGGAAATTAAGGATTGAAAGTGAAAGAAGGAAAGAACAACAATTTCTGTCTATAGATTAGGTCAGAGGTCATTCAACTCTAGACCTGCTTGGACATACTCATAGGTAACTCCCAAAGCAGTAACTTGAGGGAACTTAGAAAGGTTAACCAATTGAAAAGGATCCTAGTGAGATAAGGACAGAGTTCTAAACCTCCCAGTGTTCCCAACTCATTCAGTTAACTCTTAACAAGAACATCTAAAAATAGCTTTCATTAATTCATACATTAGCCAACAGGCAATAACATCCACTACACTGGTTAAATAAATTGAAACCAATTCTTAGATAACACATTAAGCAGAAAACATTAAAGGCAAGGAGAGCAGAAACATATGGTACCTTACAAGGGTAAATCCTATGCCAAATTTCTGATGCAAGCCAGAAGAAATGGAATGAAATGAAATAAAATGTAGAGACAAAAAAACATCACCGTAGCTTTAGATCAGGATCCAAAGAAATGTGCTTGTCATATTTAAAACAACACCAATCAGGTACAACATTTGCCAACAGCTTGAAACTTCAGTTTCAAAACATACTCTTTAGCCTATCTTACAACTTTACACAGTGAACATATCTCAAGAGAAACTACTTGCAACTCTTTGATATCTCATCAACAACCCTTACAATAGCTTTCTCATGAATTTTATAGAAAAAAGATGAACCGAGGAGGTAGGTGAATCACTAAATGAAACATTAAAACCTGGAAAAGAAAGAGGGCCGAAGCCCATTCTGTTTAAACTTTGTGAATTCATCTTCTGGCATGTCTTGGATGAAATAATGATTTTCTTAGGCTTCCATTTACTCTGGTATGGTCCTGATGTACTCTAGCTGCAAAACTCCGTGGTACCTTTGGTGCAGGAGCAAAATGGTAGATTAATGATTGAATGGTCTGCCATACTGCATTAACAACTGCTCTGGTAGCTTTGGACTGTGGTCAAGGTTGAAATATTCTTAAGAACACAGTAAATAATGGAAATAGTATGGGCACTTTGTCCTTTAGAACAATCTGCTGATGTGAAACCCGGATAGTTTTTATTTCTACGTGCTAGTTTGCCTCTGACTGCGAAATCTACGTTTTAAATGGCTCTGGAGAGGACTTATAGAGTTTAAACTCTGTTCCTTTAATTCAAACACTGTCATATGTCTTCTCAGCCCCTTTCTACATGAGTTTGGCTCTTGAAAACGGTCTTTTCCTATTTCTCTATAGCTATGCTGATACTTTGAATCATGGCGGTCTTCCGCCACTCGTACTCTGCAAAAACATGAAACCTAGCCATTAAATCCATTCAAAGGGAAGGTTGGTTATGGAGGACGAGAGAACAATGAGGCGGCAGTGGTGAAACAATGTTCTTGGATAAAATAATGGTGAAAAATGCATTGATATGGTGAAAACGACGAAAAATAGGGTTTTCGGTGAAGAAATGAGCATGGGCCGTTCGATCATGGTTGAGTGGTGGGGATTGATGGCGGAAATTGATCTGTGGAAAGTTTTATGAACATTTGCGGAATGGATATAAAACATTAAACTTTAGTGAAAATATGAAACTTTGGACTATGGAGGAAATACAAAGGAAATGCATGAAATGAAATGGAAATGAACGTATGAGGTGGGACCCATATGGAAATCGCAATCACAATCAGAAATCGAGAGAGGGAGTAGGGCGTAGTGATACACATAAAACATTCCGATGCGATTGGGAAGGGGAATGGACAACCTTTGTAAAAGAAAAAATATAACAAATTTCCCATTTACAAATGGGAAAACCCTTTATTATATGAACCAGTGGAGGTATGGTACGGTGGGCCCAGGGTCAATCACAATCAGAGATCGGGAGCAGGGGTATTCGCAACGCATATTTCAAGCGTTGCAATGCGATTGATTAGGGGGGAAAGGATCAGAGGAAGATCAGTGATTAGGGAATCGGTGGGAAGCTCTTGCGATTATGCAATCGGAGTGATCGAGGGATCGCAATCAGGGAGGTCAGTGGGAAGACACATTAACATTTGCGATTGCAATTGGGCGGGGATTGTGATTAGCGCTCGACCATCTGATCGGGACAGCGGATCGACGGTCCTGAAAACATCGCGGGTCTTATAGAATAGAAGAAATCGCATCAAAGTTTTTAAGCCTTTCAAAGGAATTTTAATGTTCTACTCCAGTTTTTCTGATGCGATTAGCACTTAAGGCTTAAGCATTTGTTCTTAGCGCTGGGGCATATGTGGGGAAGTGGTTGGAGCTTGTGGTAAAGGGGCTAAGCCCTATTATAATGTTAAAAAGTGGGTTTTGGCCCATTTTTAATGCATTTTGAAGTTAAGTAAGGGTAACGATAAGGGGAATAAGGGGAGATTTAGCCAAACAAAGGGTAAAAGTGGGATTTAAAGGGGATTTTGGGGAGATTTAGGGGGTTAATGGGGGAAATAGATAGGGATAAAAGGGATGAAGCAGAGGTTTAGAAGGGAGGATATAAAGGGAAAAAAGGGTGAAATGGTGAATTCTGCAGAGGCACAAGGGGCAACAAAGGCCTTGGGAGCAGGGTTTTATCAATCAGTGAGGCTTATTGACTCAAGAACAGCAGAGGGAAATAGTCAAAGGAAATGAACATAAAAGGCTTCAAGGATGATTTGTTTTCAAGGGAAATGCATTCCTTGAAGGCTCCTGAAACAATCTAGCCCCTTGCCTGCTTGTTAATAAATTTACAAGGGGCTAACAGTGGCTCCACATGGGGATGGCTTCTTCTTGAAGGATTCAAGAACTCAGAAAATGATCTTTGGTGTAAGCTAGATGCCTGTTTCTTGAGCCACCTTTCTTATTTGATTTTCAGCTGCCACAAATATGATAGATTAGCAGAAAAAATCCCAAACATTCTACCTACCCATCCTACAATCCTAGCATTTTTTCTTCTAGGGTTCATTTGAACTAGCGGACCGTTTACATCATTTATTTTATAATAGAAAATAAACCTATTCTAAATCTACCCTTATTACTCCATGAGACCAGATTGGACTATTTGTCTCATATTTTTCTCTACCTAATCTAATATCCGATGGGATTATACTGTCCAACATATTTCTTCTCTATTTTTTACAACAGAAATTTAAAAATAGTCAAACTAGGATTAGAAAGTCTAGTTTGTTGTAGATCCAAGGCATAAAGACAGTTGCACATGGACAGAAAATTGCTGGAAACTGAAAACAAAACTTTGAAGGCTTGAAATCTGAAATCTTGAAGTATCCTTCTTTCTTTGTGTGACTCAGGTTTTGAACATATTAGAGTCACTCTTTTTTTCATTTCATCTTTGGTTTTGGGCATGTTAGAGCTGATTCTTCTTTTTCTTTGTTGGTCCAGATTTTGAGCATGTTAGGACTAGATACTTTGCTTCTTTTGGCTCAAGTTTTGATCATATTAGAGCCAATCCTTTGCATTTCAGAGGTTCATGTTTTGAGCATGTCTGAACCTCTCCTTTATCTCTGTTTTTCTTTTTTTTTGAAACATTTTCTCTTTTTCTTTATAAAAAAAAACTACAATGGTATGTACAATGGAAATGAAAACTGGAAATTGAAAATCAGCAGAAGTAGTGTTTGAGCATCCTACCATTGACAGGACCCCCAAACAGCTCTGTACCATCTAATTCCTGTAGGAAAAAATCATTTGGAACTACAGTGACTTGGATGATGTATGGATCTTGCCACAGACTGTCAAACTTGCCATGTTTTCCTTTATCCTCTCTTCTTGAGTCCCACTTCAGAACTTTATCCCCAATTTTGAAATTAGAAGCTTTGGTTCTTTTGTCAAACAACCCCTTTATGTTTTCTTGAACTTTCACAGCTCTATTGTAGACCTCTTCCCTTGTTTGTTGGAGATGTATCATTTGGTTTATTCTTCTCACCATGCTGTCTTCTTCTATTTGAATCTCTTGAACAAGTTTGATCACTAGAACACCCAAACTGGTAGGAAAAACTACTTCTGCCCCATAGACAAGTTGATGTGATGACATGCCAATGGATTTCTTCATTGTAAGCCTATCAGCCCACAGGGCATGCACCAATTTGTTATGCCATGAATTTTTGTTCTCTTCCAATAGTTTTTTGATAATAGTTACCAGGTTTTTTTTTGAGGATTCAGCTAATCCATTACCCTGAGGGTAATAGGCAATTGAATGGCCAAGTACTATTTGGTACATGTGAAAAAAATTCACCATTTTCTTGGATCCAAATGTAGTAGCGTTATCGACGATTATTTTCCTTGGGCAACCAAACCGAGAGAGGATATGACCTTCTAGGAACCTAATAATGACTAAATATATGGCACTCCTATTAGGTATGGCCTCTATCCACTTAGTGAAGTAATCTATGGATGTTAAGATGCATTTATGTTGTGCAGAAGAAGCTGGGTGAATTTCTCCAATGAAATCTAGGCCCCATTGCATAACATGACCTTCAACAGTGATGGGTTGTAAAGGGAGAGGGAGGAGTTTTCTCTTTCCTTCGAAAATATGGCATTTATGGCAGGCAATTACCATCTTATGGATGTCATTGAACAATGTAGACCAATAATAACCAGCCCTGAGTATTTTATTAGCAATGGTTTTCCAACTCAGATGACCACCACACTCTCCTACATGGAATTCTTGTTTAATCTTTTCTGTTTCAGACTCAGGCAAACATTTAAGCAATAGGCCATTTTGATTTTTCCAATATAAGTTTTCATTCAGAATGTAGTAGTTTCTGGCTTTTAGTTTTATGAATTTGGCCTCTGTCTTTGACAGTTTAGGTGGAGTATTGAGGTTCATGAGCACATAAAGGATATCAGAGTATGAAGGGGAGTTCTGAAACCTCTCCTCAACAGTGGGATCAGGAAATTTTTCCTGCTCATCCAAGGTAGCTATCATGTTAATGTCAAGGGCTTGCAGATTTGATTCAGCCATTAATTTAGCTAAGCCCTAACCCTTGATCAGTTTTGTGGGTTTTATCTCAAGATCATATTCTAAAATCACAGCAATCCATTTGCCCCTTTTCCCATCTAGGTCTTGGGACAAGATATCTTTGACCACTATGTTAGGCACATAAGTTATGGTGTGGGAATGCAATATGTATACCCTAAAGTCCTTTAAGGCCTTGAATAAGGCATAGGCCTGTTTTGCCATTATGTTGTATTTCAATGGTGTGTCCCTTAGTGCTTTGCTGAAAAAGGCAATTGGTTGTTCCATTCCCTCTGGATTTTTCTGCAGTAAAACTAAAGCCACTGTATGTTCAAAGGCAAATGAAAAGATCAGGAAATATTTTAAGAAATCAGGGCTAATCAAGAAAAGAGCTTGGGTGAGTGAAAGTTTTACTAATTCAAAATATTGTCTAGCTCCAACCGTCCATTTAACTCCTGCACCTTTCTTCTACATGTTAGTCATATTCCTAAGGTGTTCAGCTAGGTTCAGAATAAACCTTCTTAAGAAGTTGATTTTCCCAATGAAGGACTGTAATTCCTTGATGTTTATTGGGTGTGTGATTTTCATTATTCCCTTAACTCTTTGTGGGTCTATCCTAATTCCCTTTTCAGATATAATGTGGCCAAGAAGCTTTCCTTCTTGCAACCCAAATACAGTATTTTTAGGATTTAATGACAGACCAAACCCCCTACATTTTTCAAATACTTTTCTCAGATGTTTTAGATGTTTTTCTTCAGTCTTGGAATAGAATATTATGTCATCCAAGTAAATAACAATGAAGTGTCATATCTCATCTGAAAAAGCTATATCCATGGCTCTTTGGAAGGTGGCTCCAGCGTTCATCAGTCCAAAGGGTATTTTTACATACATAAAAGTGCCCCATGGAGTGGTAAAAGCTATTTTGAGTTGATCTTCTGGGAGTACCATGTTGTGTAACCAGCTCCAAAAATAGAAGAAAAGAGATATCAACGCCTTAGAAATAAGCCACTTTGAGGGGGCAACCTCCAATACATTACATAAATTCACAATTCTTGGATGATATAATTCACAAAACCTCCTTTCTATATATAGGAGTCCATGGGGCCATAATGTAATCCTAGTGGGCCACAATGTAATCCTAGCCGACCTAACAATAATAATTTAAGGGCACAATAATAACAAAATGGGGGTTACAAGGGTACAATAATAACGATAAGGGGTTTACACTAACAATAATAAGGGGCTATACTAGTGATATAGGGACCTAACATGCCCCTCTCCTTCAAAAAAGTGTTGTCCTCAACACTTGAGTAGCTCCGGGTGCTTCTGTATAAAATTCTCATCCTCCCATGTAGAATCTTCGGTGGGTAAGTTCTTCCACTTGATGAGATACTCTGAAATTGATCGATTCCGTAGTTGTCGAGTTCTTTTTTCCATGACTGCTTCAGGTTCCAATATGATTTTCCCTTCCCCATCAAGTTCTGGCAATACTGTTTGAACTGGAAGATTTCCACCTATAACCTTCTTTAAGCATGAAACATGGAAAACTGGATGTACTCGCGAAGAAGCAGGAAGCTCCAATTTGTATGCCATAGTACCAATCTTTTGCAACACCTTGTAAGGACCATAGTACTTTGGTGATAATTTATTATCCTTCTTAGCTTGCTTGAGGGACATTTGTTTGTATGGTTTTAGCCGTAAAAATACCCAATCTCCTACATCAAAACTTCTCTCGCTGCGATGTTGATCTGCCTGTTGTTTCATTCGATTTTGTGCCAAATTCAGTTTATCCTTTAAGAGTTGGAGAACTTCTTGCTGATGCTCGATGTGATCTTCCACTGCTTGAACCTTTGAATTTTCCCTTAAAGATGATGTGATGGATGGTGGATGATATCCATAAAGTGCCATAAATGGGGTCATTTTTGCTGCAGTATGGAAGGAAGTGTTATACCACCATTCAACAAGAGGTAACTGTTGGGGTTCCCATGTTTTGGCCAGGTTGACAGAGACCAAAAGATGAGACAACATAGAACCACTTTGGGACCTAAGGATCTAGCCCTCCTAGGTCCAGAGAGGGATCTCTCTATGATTATCAAAGGATATATGTCTTTGAAGTTCTCAATTGTGATTTTAGGCTAGTTATAGGCTCAAGGTTGTTTGTTTGGTTGTTTGAGTTTGGTTGTTGAGAATCAGGAAGGAAGGTTTCACCATAAGACAAGGATGGGTAAAGAAGGAAGATAGGCAAGAATAGATAACTCAGGGAACATCCAGGCCATTGGGAAATGGAGTCAAGGAAGGATTTACTTATGTTCAATGTGTAAGCTTCAATTGGGCTAGTCATCTAGAGCATTTGGATCTCAAAGACTGATTGGTGGGATGGAACACTAAGGGATGAGAATGAAGGATAAAAGACCATCTGATTCCGTCTATAGATCAGGCCAGAGGTCATTTAACTCCAAGCCTGCTTGGACAAAACCATAGGCAACACAAGGGGTCTTGGAAAGGTTTGTATGGAAGGGCAGGTTATGAGGGGGCAGCGACATGCTTTACACCTCCCAATGTTCCTAACCTCTTTCAGTTAAATCTTAACAAAGACATCCAAACACTGATTTTATTAACTTGCACATCAGAGAGCAGGCAATAATCATCCACTACACTGGTTTAGTTAATTAAAAACAATATTCAGACACACATATGAGCAGAAAACATTAAAGACTGAGAGAGCTGGGATATAAGGTACCTAACAAGGGTAAATCCTATATCATGCATTCAGATGTCAGTCAGAAGAATGTGAAATGAAATGGAAATAAACACAGAGATAAGAAGAACATCACCAACTGCTGTAGATCAGGATCCAATGAAAATTGCTTATCATGTTAAACACAACACCAATCAGGTACATCACAGCCCAAAGCTTTTACATTCAGCCTGAATACATCATGTTTCTCAGCCTATCATACAATCATTACACAGAAAACTTGGCTCGGGACAAAAATGCTTGCAATTCACTAATAAACCAACAACAACCATTACAATGATATCCCTCTGTGCTTTATAGCAGAAAAGACACAGAGGACCGACTGAGGAGGTAGGTGAATTTTAAATGTTACAATTAATCACAACAATGAATGCAGGGCCGAGGCCCATTCTGCTTGAGACACTGTATATTTAATCATTGTCACCTTCCTCGTGGAAGAAATATCTGCTCCAGATACGATATGACCTTTGGGCTGTAGTACTCCAAGTGATTTGAACAAAATGAAAGAACTTGCTGAGAGGTCTGCCTCATGGATGTTAGATTGTTTGAACTATAGCTGGGACGAGAAATTCCTTCAAAGACACGGCGCATAATAAAGACTGTATGGGAGACCTGTCCTTTATGGAAAAACGTTCTGCTGATAAGAAAACCTTGATATTACCTCTTATTGATGTCCAGGATCTGCAGAGTCGATCCTCAAGGTCTTCAAAATTATGCTTTGCCTCTTTAAATCTCTGTTTCAGGGCTCAAGGTCTTCGTTGGCACGCATTAATCCCTCTGCTCTGTACTGAAAATCCTTGCTGCTTCATGACTGCCTCTGTCGAGTTAGCTCAAGCTTTTAATGGCGCCGGCAAGATTTTCGGCGTTTGAACCCTGTCTTCCTTTAATGGGAGTCCTGGCGGCCCCATTCCTTGACTTTCCTGATGGTACTGGCTCATTAGATTTGATCTTGACAGCGCCGCTTGCCATTGAGGCAGTACATTGAACAGCGGAAGTCCCATCCTCTAGAAACTCTGCAACACGGCGAACTTATGAAGAAAACAGTGGACGAAGCGATGAACGCAGGGTGAATGAAACGGTGGTGCGGCGGCGGCGGAAACAATGCTTTTGTGCAAAAGAACGATGGAAATGCCGTGGAGTGGTGGAATGCGCGGGTAATAGGGTTTGGTGTGAATATGCAGCACAGACCGTTGGATTCAGGCCTGGAGATGGAGATCAACGGTGGAGATCGATCCATGGTATGACTTATCAGACATATCGAAACCTTAGACTTTGGTGAAAATGTATGGAAATGCAAACAAATGCAACGAAACGTATGTAAGAAGTGGGACCCGGCGGAGGCGGAGGGTGATTAGATCAGAACCGTCAGATCTGGAAAGGACGGACGGCTAGGATGAAATCGGAAGGGGGAGAGAAGGGAATGCGATTAGCGCCAGGCCGTTAGATCTCGGGAAGGATGAACGGCTACGATTGAGTCGGGAGACAGCGGGGAAGGCTTGCGATTGCTATCGGACGGATGGTGCGATCAAGCGCTGGTCGTTGGATCAGAAGGGGGATGGACGGCCAGGATCAAATCGGAAGGCAAAGAGAGGAACTTGCGATCAGCGATCGGGGGGGAAGTTGCGATTGAGCGATGACCGTCCGATCGCGGGGAGAATGGACGGCGGAGATTTAATCGCGGGGGAGACGGAAGAACATGTGATCAGCGATCGGGCGGACTTGTGATTGCGCGATAGCCATTGATCTGCGGGAGGAACGGACGGCTGTGATTTAATCGGGAGGCAAACGGAAAGACTTGCAATTGCGATCGGAGAGACGGGTGCGATTGAGCGCTGGCCGTCGATCTGGCAGGGAGATCGACGGTGGAGAACACAATCGGAGGGAAACTGTGATTGGCGGAGGACCGTCGGATCAGCATGGAAGTGGACAGTGGAGATTTAATCGGGGCACGCAATCGGAGGAGGAGCAGAAGGCTTGCGATCGATCGGAGGCTGTTGCGATTAAGCGCCAACCGTCAGATCGGCGGGGAGATCAACGGTGGGGACAACAATCGGAGGGGCAGGCGAAAGACTTGCGATCAATCGGGGGGTGTCACTTGAATGTTGCGATTGCGATTGAGCGGGGGGTTGCGATTAGCGCTCCACCGTTGGATCTGTACAGCGGATCGACGGTCGGGAACGCACCGCGGGACTTACGTTATAATCAAATCGCATCGGGGGTTTTCAACATTACACAGGGTTTTGCCTCCGTAGGCGGCTCCTTGCGACTAAGCGCGGGGACTCCGCCGCGGTCCGGCCGCCTGGGCTTGTGTGGGAAGTGGTTGGGGAAAGGGCTAGGCCTTATATTAAGGTCGGAAAGATGGGTTTTGGGCCCATTTTAATGGATTTTAAGGGGTTTGAAGGGGAACGATAGAGAAATAGAAAGGGAAAAAGGGAAAACAAGGGGTAGGGGAGGAGTTCAAAGGGGATTTTGGGGGGAAATGGAGGGTAAGAAGGGAAATAGAAGGGGAAAACACGGGGATGAAACGGGGCCAATTGGGGGAGAAATAAGAGGGAAAAGGGGACCTTTGGGCATTTCTTCACATAACAGAGAGGCTTTAAAAGGGGAATCAGTAGAGGGGATACTGTCAAAGGATAAAAGACATGAAGAGGCTTCAAGGAGACTGTGTTTTCAGAGGAAATGCATTCCTTGAAGACTCAAAAACAATTTAGCCCCCTATTTGCTTGTCAAAAATTTCATAGGGGGGCTAACAGTGGCTCCACATGGGGATGGCTTCTTCTTGAAGGAGCCAAGAAACCAGAAGATGATCTCTTGGTGTAGGCCAGATGCCTGCTGCTTGAACCATCCATCTCTTCTCTGACCAACTGCCACAAACTGTGAAGACAAAATATCAGCAGAAACAATTCTTCCAAACAACTACCTACCCACACTATAGTCCTAAAATTTTTCTTTTTGGGTGCATTTGGACTTGCAGACCCTTTTACATCATTAACTTTTACAAACAGGAAAAATAAACCTAGTCTACTTCTACCCTTATTACTCCATGAGACCAGATTAGACTGTTAGTCTCATAGTTTCTCTACCTACACTACTACCTGCTAGGATTAGACTGTCTAGCAGGTTTCTTCTCTACATTCTAAGACAGAAAATGAAACAACTAATCTACTTGCTCATAGGCAGAGCTTTATTGAGCTTCCTACCTACCCCACTCTAACTGGAAATCTCTGATGTTCTAGGTGATATGATAAAGCCAATACAGCCAGTCGAGTAGCAGTGAAAAAGGATATGAGCACTGGTTGCCTGTCAGAGATAACCATAGGGTGCTCTGCTTGTGGTTCTTCAAAACTGTGGTCACCATTAGTAGTGACCATTTCTGATGAATCTGGCCCGTGCTGAGGATCAATGCTGGAGCGTTCGAGCATATCAGGGCCTCCATGTACTCTGCCACAGGATCAACGAACAGATGATGTACATTTTCTTCTTTCAGGCCTGCTATGACTGGTAGGCTGTCTATGTCCTGGGCATCTCTGATTCTTGTATTTTCCACTGCATCTTCATGGTGGCTCTAGGGAGCCAGATCTTCTTCTTCTTGCACGTCGAACAGCAGCGGAATCTCTGTGTTTTTAGGGGGCGGGAGGCTTTCCAAGAATGCTCTTGGGTCTCTGAACTCGTATGATTTTTCTTGTGAGTTCAAGAGTGTAATCTCAGCCTCATATCTCACCGCCAGTACTTCTAGGACAACCTTCTTCAGCTCGGGCTGGTCATTGAATCTTGAGCTGAAACGCAGAACAGAAGGAAGGCCTATACTTCTGAGTTGAGCCAGTATTTCTGATATTCCACAACGAAACTCTTCAAGGGGGCTCAACTCAGAGTCTTCCATTTGGTAGCGATGATGTTGCACTGCGACTGATCTCCCAGTGGAGTCTTATGTGAAACCAAGATAATCAGTGGCCAGCTGATCACCTGTGGAGTCTTTTATCATTCAAGAATTGTGGAGTGGCCAGGTGGATGATTTACAACTTACTGTCCACCATAGTGGTTTGCCAAATCAAAGCTGACTGATCTGTCCCCAGTGGAGTCGCCATTATGTGGAGGTCCATAGGCTCGGAGAAAAGGAACAGACAGTGGCCAATCAAGAAGACTATATAGAGAGTCCCAAATGAAATTCCTAGTCAGTAGCCCCGAGAAACCTGAAAATTCACCATTATACTCTGTGCATACCGACCTTGACTCCTTCATATTTTGTAATGATGAATCCCTAGAAGAGCCAGAGTCCCAGAATAGGCATACAAATGAGAACACCGAGCCTATGGACCTCCACATAATGGAGACTCCACTGGGGATAGATCAGTTAGCTTTGATTTGGCAAACCACTGTGGTGGACAGTAAGTTGTAAATCATCCACCTGGCGACTCCACAATTCTTGAATGATAAAAGACTCCACAGGTGATCAGCTGGCCACTGATTATCTTGGTTTCACATAAGACTCCACTGGGAGATCAGTCGCAGTGCAACATCATCCCTACCAAATGGAAGACTCTGAGTTGAGCCCCCTTGAAGAGTTTCGTTGTGGAATATCAGAAATACTGGCTCAACTCAGAAGTAGAGGCCTTCCTTCAGTTTTGTGTTTCAGCTCAAGATTCAATGACCAGCCTGAGCTGAAGAAGGTTGTCCTAGAAGTACTGGCAGTGAGATATGAGGCTGAGATTACACTCTTGAACTCACAAGAAAAATCATACGAGTTCAGAGACCCAAGAGCATTCTTGGAAAGCCTCCCGCCCCCTAAAAACACAGAGATTCCGCTGTTGTTCGACGTGCAAGAAGAAGAAGATCTGGCTCCCTAGAGCCACCATGAAGATGCAGTGGAAAATACAAGAATCAGAGATGCCCAGGACGTAGACAGCCTACCAGTCATAGCAGGCCTAAAAGAAGAAAATGTACATCATTCCGTTTCCTGCTGATCCCGTGGGCAGCACATGAGGACCTCAGACATGCTCTAACGTTTCATGATTGCGCCTCAACACAGCTGCATTCATCGAAATGGTCACTAATGGTGGATCGAAGAAGTGAAGAACTGGCTGCTGCAGCACCCCGTGGTTATCTTTCGGATGGCGCCCAAAGGCTCATCCTTTTTCACCGCTACCGACCGCCGTTGGCTTTATCATATCACCTAGAACATCAGAGATTTCCAGTTAGAGTGGGGTAGGTAGGAAGCTCAATAAAGCTCTGCCTATGAGCAAGTAGATTAGTTGTTTCATTTTCTGTCTTAGAATGTAGAGAAGAAACCTGCTAGACAGTCTAATCCTAGCAGGTAGTAGTGTAGGTAGAGAAACTATGAGACTAACAGTCTAATCTGGTCTCATGGAGTAATAAGGGTAGAAGTAGACTAGGTTTTATTTTTCCTATTTGTAAAAATTTAATGATGAAAAAGGGAATTACGCAAGTCCAAATGCACCCAAAGAAAATTTTAGAACTATAGTGTGGGTAGGTAGCTGTATGGGAAGTGTTTCTGCTGATATGTTGTCTTCATAGCTTGTGGCAGCAGATCAAAGAAAGAGATGGATGGTTCAAGCAGCAGGCACCTGGCCTACACCAAGAGATAAATTTCTGAATTCTTGACTCCTTCAAGAAGAAGCCATCCCCATGTGGAGCCACTGTTAGCCCCCCTCTGAAATTTTTGACAAGCAAATAGGGGGCTAAATCATTTTTGAGTCTTCAAGGAATGCATTTCCTCTGAAAACACAGTCTCCTTGAAGCCTCTCTATGTCTTTTATCCTTTGATTAAATCCCCTCTGCTTATTTCCCTTATAAAGCCTCTCTGCTATGTGAAGAAATGCCCAAAGGCCCCCTTTTCCTTCTTATTTCTTCCCCAATTGACCCCTTTTCATCCCCCTTTTTTTCCCCTTCTATTTCCCTTCTTACCCTTCATTTCCCCCCAAAATCCCCTTTGAATTCCTCCCCTACCCCTTGTTTTCCCTTTTTCCCCTTCTATTTCTCTATCGTTCCCCTTCCCCAGCCCTAAAATCCATTAAAATGGGCTAAAAAACCCTCTTCCGACCTTATTCTAAGGCCTAGCCCTTTCCCCTTAACCACTTCCCCACATGTGCCCAAGCGCCGGGACCAAGTTCTTAAGTCCCCGGCGCTTATCGCAATAGGAGCTGTCGGCGGGAGGCAAAACCCTATGTAATGTTAAAAACCCCCGATGCGATTTGATTATAACGTAAGTCCCGCGGTGCGTTCCCGACCATCGATCCGCTGTACAGATCCAACGGTGGAGCACTAATCGCAACCCCCCGCTCAATCGCAATCGCAACATTCAAGTGACACCCCCCGATTGATCGCAAGTCTTTCGCCTGCCCCTCCAATTGTTGTCCCCACCGTTGATCTCCCTGCCGATCTGACGGTTGGAGCTTAATCACAATAGCCTCCGATCGATCGCAAGCCTTCTGCTCCTCCTCTGATTGCGTGCCCCGATTAAATCTCCGTCGTCCACTTCCATGCTGATCCGACGGTCCTCCGCCAATCGCAGTTTCCCTCCGATTGTGTTCTCCACCGTCGATCTCCCCGCCAGATCGACGGCCAACGCTCAATCGCACCTGTCTCTCCGATCGCAATCGCAAGTCTTTCCGTTTGCCTCCCGATTAAATCACAGCCATCCGTTCCTCCCGCAGATCAACGGCTATCGCGCAATCGCAAGTCCGCCCGATCGCTGATCACATGTTCTTCCGTCTCCCCTGCGATTAAATCTCCACCGTCCGTTTCCTCCCAGATCTACGGTCAGCGCTCAATCGCACCCGTCTCTCCGATCGCAATCGCAAGTCTTTCCGTTTGCCTCACGATTGCATCGCAGCCGTCCATTCCTTCCCGCGATCGACGGTCCTTGTTCAATCGCATCTCCAATCTCAATCGCAATCGGAACTTTTGTGTTGTGCGTTGCGATCGTTCCCTGCTCCGATCTCCGATTACGATTGGCCCAAGTTCATCCTGTCCGTCCGTTGGGCTAAGATCTAACGGTTTTGATTCAATCGCCCTCCGCCTCCGGTCGGCCCCACATCCAAGGCCCCGCCCCTTGTTTGTTGGCTATTTCCTTTGTAATTCGCCCAAACGCCGAACTTTGGGCTTTACACTATGCGTTCGTTTCTCCATTCCTCTCCGCTATTTCCACTGTTTCTTCACCGTTCCGCCACCGTTCCTCCGCCTTCACTGCATTTCTCCGCCAGCACTGCCAAGTTCTTAACAGGTTTATTTTATGATGCAGAATAGCACAGAGAGGCTATCACAGCCGCCGCCAGCACAGCAGCTGTTAGAGTCGGTCCTTACAGCCCTCCGTCAGAGATCGTGTTGCTTTTGCATATTCATTCTTAGGTTTCTTGCTTGTTCCACTTCGTTGCATTTCGCTAGGAGCATGCCATTGACTGATGAGGGGGTCTGTTGTCTTATGTTTCCTCATGCCTATACCTGCAGGGCTATTTAAAAATTCCTAAAAAACCATTGAAATTCATCGTCACTTCACTCATGGTCATTAAGTTTCCTCATGCCTATACCTGCAGGGCTATTTAAAAATTCCTAAAAAACCATTGAAATTCACCGTCACTTCACTCATGGTCATTAAATGTCAGTTTGGTTAAAAAATGTCTTTAGTCCTAGAGTCTAGGGTTTTCGAGGCATTTTCATACATGTCATAAAGCCCGCAGGCCATGAGGTTGGTTTTGCAAAGTTTTGATCTCATGTTTTTATTATCATCAGCATTTGAAGACATTTCTACTCCAAAACTCTGTTTTGGAAATTAGAAATTGTCTAATTTCACTTTTTGTAAATAAGTGTATTTATTTCATCATCAGAAACTTCAGTGCAAGCCTCTGATCTTTTCCAAAGCCACGTGCCACGTCCCTGCAAAAGACAGCAAAGTGATCAGTCCAAAAACTCAGAAAAAGCCAAAGAGAAAACATTATATTAAAGGACCAAAGGACAAATGCCAAAAACATTATAATGTGGGTTATCAAACAATTCAAAAATCAAATCTGATCTGAAGGATATTTCTTTCATGTATAAATAATGAGATCAAGTTCATTTTAAAATCCACCATGACAGTTGGAATGGTAAGTTTTTGGAAGGCCGCACAAATTAACAAAGTTTTGAACGAGTCTCGGTTGCCGCTACCCATAGAGCCACGCGCTACCCATTGGGTCGGGCGCTACCCATTGGGCACTTACAGCCAGAGTAAATTTGCACAGGCGCTACCCATAGAGCCGCGCGCTACCCATTGGGCAGAGGTGCTACCCACAGAGCAACAGCGTCCAAAAATTGATGTTTTGTGCCCAGTTTTCACTCAAATTGACTCCAACGAATTGCAAACAGGTTTTGATCATGGCTTAGTAGATTTTTATTATGCTTGTGTTGATTTTGATGTTGGGAAAGAGGCCATGTTTGGAGAAAAAAATGTAACCCCTACATTCACCATGCAACATAATTCCTCAAGGGTTGGAAATTATATGGACAGCTTTATGATGAATTTGGAAACCTTTAAAATGGTGGATATGTTCACACCCCCCGCCCCGTTGTACATATGATCCTTATCACCGTTGTTATGCTCCTTCATGTTTACACAACTACATGAAGACATGTCTATGGCTTTCATCACCATATCACTGCTGCTATTACCATAATATTGCCACTGTTATGGTCATTTGTATCATTCTGGTTACTGTTATGATGTCCCCATTCTCCAGTTCATGAAGCACCGTCCCATACTTGTTTGTTTCCTCCGACAGATTTGGGCCATCGTCCTAAATTTATACCATACATCTGCATTGGGTATTCATTGTCAAAATTGCTTGTGATCAAAACAGAGATAGTGTTTATGTCATTAAAACAAAGCCATCCCCCATGATGATTTTGGTTTTCCTTTGATACTTGGGTATATGGGTGATATATATGGTGTTTGAACATACATTAAAACTTGGTTTTCACTGCACCTCTTATCAGCAGCTACATTACAAACACCTTGTTCACAGCCATGTCGGAGACAGAGTCAGCTTATGAACAGGAGTTGGACAGTGATTCTACAGCAGAGGGTAATGTGCCACGGAGGCCTCACAGAGGTGGCAAAGGCGGTAAACATCTTAGGGAGGAGCCAACTTCTTTGGCTCAACAGCAGCATGTCCGCTTGCAATGGATTTTTTCGGTATCCGTCATGTTTTCGATTCTGGTGAGATGATTTCACAACCCGCTCATCGTGAATTGGCCTGCCTGTTTGTTCTTCAATTTACGTAATGGCCGTTGTAAATCTTGCCGAGGTAGATTTCATTTCGTCACTCGCAGACCACTACCGAGGGCCTCCTATCACCAAACATAGGAGAGGCGAGAGGAATGGAACAACGTCAGTTGTACTTCAGAGAAATCCTACTATTATCAACAAACCCGTACATATGAAGCATTTGAGCAGGGTTTTTCCTTTCAGATTTCTGAGGGATGAGTTTGCACCACTGATGAAACTCATCATTCAGTATTTCAGTTGCGAGGGTAGATTCGCACGTATCTTTGTGTACCATGTTCGTTTGTTGATGCACTTCACGAGGGTACGTATGATGAATATTCTGTATTTCATGTATCGCAACATAGAGAGGATGGTGGTTTTAGTACAGATGAGGACCCCATCACAGCAGCATAGGAGTATATATCATTATGCTCTGATCAATATCGTAGTGGTACATCAGTTGACACAGGAGGGTATCACTTGGGAGGATTTCATCTCCCGTGAGTTCTTCACAGCGCCACAGCCATCTCCCGAGGCCGTTCATGATGCGGGAGAGCCTTCACACCATCCAGACATTCCTGAGGTTGAGCACATCAGCGCTCCATTGGTTATGATGTATCAGCGAGGCCATAGGGCATTTTTTGCAGCTACACGACGAGTACTATCTCCACCCGGGGTGGAAGGGGTCTTGCCGACTTCATTAGCAGAGCGAGTACTAGCTCCACATGGCGTGGAAGGGGTCTCGCCTTCTTCTTCAGCACAGGTACAGATCCAGGACAGGGGCAAGAAGCCCATGCAAGATGAGGGCCCATCAGGAGGCCGGGACACAGATTTCACAATCATTGATGTTGATGCGAGCTCTCCTAGCTCGAAACTGATGGAAATCATCCAGGAGCAAAGGGCTGAGAATGACAAGCTGAAAGATCAATTGCAGAAAGCTCAGTGGGTGATAAACTATCTGGAGCAGCGCAGAAAACAACTTGAGGATGAGCACACTCTTTATGAGCTGCGTCGAATCCGTGAGGATCGACAATTGGCCAGGAAGAGACCTAGTGACATGACACCAGCTGATCGAGATTCTGTACTCACACATGTGAACATTCATCTGGAGAAATTGTTGGCGAAGGCCAATCGAGACAAGGACATGCTTCGTCACATGAAAGGACATTATTGGGATCGCATGCATGTCTGCAAAGAAAAAATGAAGATTCTGAAGAGGAGGTTGAGCCGAGCACTAAAATGGCGAAAGAGGCCTGATCCACTTTGGATTTTGGCCGAGGCTTCGTTGGCTGGTCATGATACATGATGGAGGGTCTTCGCTCCAAATTTGAGCAAATTCGGAGAAAATTTTGTCGTTTTGACATTTTTTGGTCCTAAAACAGATTTTTCGGTTCTATGGGTAGCGCGCCGCGCGCTACCCATACGATTGGGACACTTTCTGAAGGAAATATCTGCATTTTTGGATTTTTCAAGGTAAGTTATGCATGCTCAGGCATTTCCGAAGCATTTCATCAGATTCTGGACGGTCAAAAGGCTCAAAAACACCATGAGAAACACCTTGCTACCACTTTTTGCACCAGCAGGACGTACTTCTGGGAGAATGAAGTTTTTGAGGGTCCAATGAGCTCCAAATTGGGAAATTCCACTTGGGTTGGATAGCCAACATCCAGGGCTTTCCAACGAGCTATCATGAGCTCAATTTGGATGCCGGGAAGTTCTTCAAAATCAGGTTGAAAGGCGCGCTACCCATACAAATCAGGGGCGCTACCCATAGAGATTTTTGGTCAAATTTTCAACTTCCGGAAATTTTGTACTGGCCGCAGGGACCAAGCTTGCGGGATGGAATTTTTGGGTTTTTATGATGTAAATTGATTGTTGGCATGTAACTTTGGCTTATTCTTATCTATTCTAGAAGATTCACTCTCAAAAAAGTGAAAATCATGGAATGAACTTTCGCGCACTTTAGAGGCAATTTGTTAGCTACCTAGATCTAGTTCCTCGATTAGAATTCTGCTGAACTGATCCTCGAAGAAGGAATCTGACCCTCGGGAGGCATGTGAACGGGTTAGAGTGATCTATAAGTGATGTAATTTTTGAGACATTCTACAAAGGACTTCGTAAAACTTTGCACCATTGTACATATTTTTTCATATTTTGGCTAAGGAAAGATCAGAGGTTTTGTGGCACTTGTTGGGATCCTTGTGGTGTTTTTTTCTTGATGGTGTTTTCTCTTTTTTTACTATAAGTTATTCATGTTTAATGTATGCCATTCCTTTCATATGCTTCTGAACTAAATTGAATGAGTAGATGAGGTTGAATCCATCATTTACCGTGCTCTACCTTTGAATTCATTTAGTTCTATATTTTTTCGACTGTTTGAAGAGGATCCAAGTTCTTCTTTGCCCTCTTCAGCTCCTCGTCGGTCTGATCTGTCCGTATATCCAATTAAAAGCATCAAGACAACCACCTACCTCGCCCCAACTCGAAATCTGCAAAGGTCTGACCTTATCCCCGGACCCAAAATTTGTTTTTCCCATTTCTCCAGCGAAAACCCAAAAAATCAAAATCAAACATACCTATCTCTTTACTAGCCTAAAATCAGTTCCCATTTTAAGTCATCTCGCACCTTATTGCTCATTTTATCGAGATTGACGGAGAGAGCCCTCTCCTGTCCTCGTAGGGCTAGCTACGAGGTTGAGCGTGGTTTGATGTAGCCTTGAGTTTTACTTCATTTCAGCCTGAGGTAGATTTGAGTGCTAACATAGTGGCGACCATACTGGGGAATAAATCTCAATGGTTTGCTTGTTAATGTGTTCGTTTCATGAGTCTTAGACGGAGTCTGAAGTCACGCCAGGTAGCTCTCAATGGTTTGCTTGTTAATGTGTTCGTTTCATGAGTCTTAGAAGGAGTCTGAAGTCACACCAGGTAGCTTTCGAAATGCTTTTGCTATGCATAAGCGGTAGTAGATAAACGCTGCTTCAGTCGATCTCTGGTAAGCTTGTGAGTGCAGCACTTGATTTGCAAATCACCCCAGTATACTTGTTCATTCTAGACCCTTTGGATGATTGAGTCTAGAAGTCGAAAGGCTGAAAATAATTGATTGTGTTCCTTGAAATTTATCCCAAGAAAGATCAATACACTGGCTTCAAGAAAGAATACTAGGTCGAATCCTAACCCTGATCCACCAACGATATTTGAAAATCCAAATTTGATTCCTAGGATCCTTAGAAGACAAGGAAGTCAAGAAAGTTCTGAAAGAGAAAGTCAAGTGAGTTTTGGGAGTTCCAGATTGCTTACTAGATCTGCATCCTGTCCTGTGAAAATTATATATGTTGATGAAATTCCTTTTGATGCACGGTTTGAAACATCCTTGTTTGTAAATTTTTCTGAAACTGAATTGTCAAGATTAGTTCCAGATCCATTGTTTGCTGAAGATTTGTAATATAGATTTGTTTCACATTACTTGGATAGACAGTTGCAAAATTTCGTTCTGACTACCGATACTCCTGAATTCACTGAATCTTCTTCACAAATTCTTGGACCATCTGAATTTGCATCTAGTTCACGCATTCCTACTGAACCTCCTTTTATCCCTACCATTCATGTTCAGCTAGAGTTTTCTGATCAGCAATCCACAATAATTTCTCCTCCGTCTCCACCGCATACACCTCGCACACCTACTGCTCCTAGTCCTCCTGTTTCTCCTAGACAGCAGATTATCATCAATCCGCTAAGAGTCATGGCAGCCAGATTTGCACCTCTTGTTTTGCCGGCCAATTTAGATGCTATGCCTACTGACTATCAGAGCAAAGTTCCTATATTTGATGGCACCCCACAAAGTATTTCAGCTCAGCAGCATATTGTTCGAATGACAGACTTCTTGGATCTGCATGAAATTGATGCAGAAAATGTTTCAATGAGATTGTTTGTTTAGACATTTGGAGGAGAAGTTCGCAAATGGTTCAGAGCATTACCGACCAGAAGTATCAATACATTGCAAGAACTTCAAGATCAGTTTTTAGATCGATGGGAGATGAAAAAGGATCCGCTGCAGATTACTTCAGAGTATACAAACATCAAGCGTAATCCTGGTGAGTCCGTTCAGGATTATATCATTAGATTCAATACCGTGTACAACGCGATCCCAGATGATTTAAGGCCATATAAAAAGTCAGCTCTTCTTAAATTCCCGGATGGTTTTGATCCGGAGATGGCTTATTCCCTTCGTGATCGAGATCCGCCTACCTTAGAAGATATGCAGAATATTGTCGTTAGTGTTGAGGAAAATTTGAATGATAAGAGAGCACGGTTGAAAGCAGAGAAAAGAGTGACAATAAAGGAAGAGCCTTCCACATCTACATCTGAACAACACTTGATTCGTGAGATGGAAAAAATGTTCAAGAGAATGAATCTTGACAAATCAGAAACGCAGATTCGGAATCCAAATTATCGTGGCCAGCAGCAGCCACAGTTTAGAATAAAGCAGCGTGAACAAAGACCACCAGAGCCAGCAGCCCAACAGCAGATTAAGACACCTCTTTTGCAGAATTTTGTGAGTCAAGATTCAGACAATGATGATGATGTAGCAGGTGAGCAAAATCATTTCTTCACTCCCGATGATCTGCCTATTTATATCACTGAGGATGAAGAATACGGAGAAAGTTCAGTTGTTCATAAAGATGAAGATTTCATTCTAGCAAATGATGCAGATTTAGAGGAAGAATCAGATGAATACCAAAGAGGATATTTGAATGCTTTGTCTGCCCAACAAAAGCAATACTCATTGAGAAACCGAGATGTGCCCATAAATCCAATTCAGAAACGAAAAGAAGCTTCAGCACCAAAGGCAGATTCACCGATACCACAGAAGAAAGGAAAAGAGACAATTGATCCCGCAGCTAGTAAAGTATCATCAACAGAAAAGGTAAATTAGCCAAACATAGTGAAAGACAAGGCAGAAAAGAAGGAAGTTTCGATCAAAGAAGTTGAGAAAGTTTCAGCATTTAGTTTGGAAAATGAAATCTCCAAATTAAAAATATCTATTCCTTTGACAGAAATCATGAAGAACAGCAGCTACCGCGGTCAAGTCTCCAAAATTCTGAACTTTGATCCAATGTTTGATACAGTAAATGTTGAGGATGATCAGCCGGAATTAATTTTTGGGCCTGCATTAGATGGTGAGTCTCCTGACAGCGATGTTCCTCCATTTTATATCAGTTTGAGGCTGCATGAATATGTTCTGCACAATGCTATGTTTGATTCGGGTGCTTCGCACAATTTGATGCCAAAGGCAATCATGGAAAAGTTGGGGCTAGACATTACAAGAAAATATCATGATTTGTACTCATTTGATTGTAGCCGTGTGAGATGTATAGGACTCATCAAAGATTTGGTTGTAAGCTTAGATCAAATTCCAGCAAAGAATGTTTTGATGGATGTGGTGGTTGCCGACATTCCTCCACGATTTGGTATGCTCCTTTCGCGATCTTGGGGGGCAAAGTTGAAAGGTACACTTCAGTTAGATTTCTCTTATGCTACAATTCCAGTCTTTGGTCAAATGAGAAAGTTATATCGATAGCAAAAGATGAAATACATGATAACTAGCAAAGAGAAGCCAATCAATCATCCTGTGAATTATGTACATACCGACTTAGAGTCATTTGTGTTTCTTGCTGATAGTTTTAATGATATAGAAAGTCAATTAGTTCAGGCAGAAGATATACCAGAAATCACTGAGAATTTTAGAGAAGTTTTGCAAAAATAAAGAAGAGAAAAACAAGTTATTGTGGAGCAATCAGCTAAAGACAATGGGCAGAAAACAGAAAAAGCAGAGCCGACACAATTTCAGCATTTAGAGGACGATGAAGATGGTCTTTGGACCATGGATTTTGATGGCGCAGTGGGCAGCGATGGTGCTGGGATTGGTGTGTGGATTCGTAGTCCATTTTCCACTCCGGATAAGGTTCCCAGCAATGTGAGAGTGTGTTCCTACAAACTTGCATTTGATTGTTCTAATAATGAAGCGGAATATGAGGCTCTAATTGCTGGCCTTAAGATTCTTAAGAAGCTGAAAGAAAAAAGGATTGCAGTATATGGTGATTCAGAATTGGTAATAAAGTAGGTTAAAGGTGAGTTTCAGGCCAAGCATCCTCGCATGAGGGCTTACCGTAATGCAGTTTTAGACATTCTGAAGTTATTTTCTGATCATACTTTGACATGTGTGCCCCGCATACAAAATGGTGTTGCTGATGGACTTGCTAAGGCAGCAAGCAATCTTAAAATTCCAATGAATTCCAGCAACAAATTTGAGATTCATGTGAAACACCGTCCTACCGTTCCAGACAATCAGCGATGTTGGCAAGTCTTTCAGGATGATGAGGAGATTAGTGATTTTCTGCAGAATAAGGGTAAGTTTAAAGACACCTCCATAGATACAAAACATGATGATGGTAGTGATGACATACAAATAAACCAAATGGAAGTGCTGCAACTTAAGGACAACATCATTCCTAAGGGATTGATTCCTTTGGAAGAGTTGTTCGATCAAGACGATGTAGCCCGCAAACCGACATTAAGGCCAACAGAAAAAGGTGTTGAGGCGGTAAATATTGGGACAGTTGAGAATCCCAAGATGGTAAAATTATCAAAGTCATTGTCACCAAAGGTAAAGGCAGAGTATGTGAAATTGTTGTCTTCGTTTTCTGATGTTTTTGCGTGGGATTATTCAGATCTAAAAACATATGATACTAATATCATCCAGCATATTATTCCCATCAAACCAAATCAGAAGCCTTTTTGTCAAAAGTTGAGGAGAATCAATCCAAAGCTGCTACCATCGATCGAAAAGGAGGTAAACAGGTTGTATAAGTCAGGAATCATTGTGCCTATCCGATTTTCAGATTGGATATCAAATTTGGTGCCCGTCAGAAAGAAAACAGGTGAGATCCGTTTATGTATCGATTTCAGAAATCTGAATAAGGTATCATTAAAAGACAATTATCCGCTGCCAAAAATGGACCATATATTGCAGCGAGTAGTTGGAGCATCAAGGATGTCACTACTCGACGGATACTCGGGTTATAATCAGATTTTAGTGCAGAAAGATGATCGTGACAAGACTGCATTCACCACTCCTTGGGGAACATTTCATTATGCAAAAATGCCGTTTGGTTTAAAGAATGCAGGCGCTACCTTTCAGCGTGCAATGGACATGGCTTTTGCCAACGAGAAAGATGTATTTTTGGTTGTTTACCTTGATGATTTAACTGTGTTTTCAAACTCTGATGAGGAACATTTATATCATTTGAAAATTGTTTTCCAGAAGTGCAGAAAATATGGCATTTCACTGAATCCGAAAAAGAACCTTTTCGCCATGGATGAAGGCAAGCTCCTTGGCCAC
Organism: Pinus albicaulis; assembly: GCA_034641835.2. Classification (NCBI taxonomy): domain Eukaryota; kingdom Viridiplantae; phylum Streptophyta; class Pinopsida; order Pinales; family Pinaceae; genus Pinus; species Pinus albicaulis. The sequence continues at coordinate 1,178,406,726 of CM076570.1, forward strand.
ATCATATCGAAAGATGGCATTCGAGTTGACCCTGCACGTGTTGAAGCCATACAATAGATTGAACAGCCCAGGAACAAGAAAGAAATACAGTCATTCAATGGTAAAATGAATTTTCTGCGTCGTTTCATTCCAAATCTTGCAGAGCACCTTAGAGAAATCACGAACATGCTGAAAAAGGACAGTCAGGTAAAGCGGACAGAAGAGGCAGTGAAATCATTCAATTTGGTAAAGATAGCTCTTTCCTCAGCCCCTATCTTAATCAGCCCGGATTACACACATGACTTCATTTTATTTTCTTTTGCTTCTGAGCACACATTGGCAGCTGTTTTGATGCAAAAAAGGGATGGAGTTGAGAAGCCCATTGATTTTTTCAGTCGGATCATAAGGGATGGAGCATTGAAGTACAATATTATTGAGAAACAAGCGCTAGCGCTTGTAAAGGCCTTGAAATATTTCTGTGTGTATATACTGCATTCCCACATTATAGCATACGTTCCTAACGCAGCAGTTAAATATGTTTTGGTACAGGCAGATCCAGAGGGAAGAAGGGGTAAGTGGATCGCTGCGTTGTTAGAATACGATGTGGAGATTAAACCAACTAAGCTGATCAAAGGACAAGGACTCGCCAAGCTCATGGCTGAAACAAATCTGCATGCTCTAGACATAAATTTGATCGCTTCCATGTCCGATGAAGATGAGGAAAGTACGTCAGTTCAGGTATCCGATATTTTTGTTTCTTCCCCTTGGTATGCTGACATTTTATACGTGCTTCAGAATTTGTCTCCACCTCCCGGGATGCCTAGAAATAAGAGTAGAACATTGAAGTTGAGAGCTTCTAAATTCTGCATTCTGAATTCTGCATTGTATTGGAAAGACCCTGGAGGAATGTTGTTGAATTGTTTGGTAGAGGAGGAAGCTCAAAAAGTTTTGGAGGACTTTCACAAAGGTGACTGTGGAGGCCATTTGTTTCGGAATACCACAGCAAATAAGATTCTAAGGGCAAGGTATTATTGGCCTTCTTTGTTTTCTGATGTATTTAAGGCTGTTAAAAATTGTCATGAGTGTCAAATTTTCGAAGGGAAGCAGAAACTACAGCCTTTGCCTCTAAAACCAATTGAAGTTAGTGCACTGTTCCAGCAGTGGGGATTGGATTTTATCGGGGAAATCCACCCAGCATCTTCCGAACAACATAGATGGATCTTGACAGCTACGGACTACTTCAGAAAGTGGATCGAAGCAATTCCCACTCGACAGGCCACGGATGCGGTAATTATTTCTTTTCTTGAAAACAATATTCTGTCACGTTTTGGGTGTCCTAGTAAAATAATTACAGATAATGCAACGGCTTTCAAGTCTAAAAGGATGGTTGAATTTTGCTATAAGTACAATATTACCTTGGGGCATCCGACCGCCTACCATCCGCAAGGAAATGGCTTGGCAGAATCTTCAAACAAGTCCTTGGTGAATATCATTAAGAAATTGTTGGAAATCAATAAAAAGGGCTGGCACAAAAAGTTAATGAATGCACTATGGGCTGATAGGGTAAGTCAGAAAAAATCTATTGGCATGTCTCCTTTCGAGTTGGTGTACAGAATAGACACGGTTTTTCCTACTTCGCTTGCTGTCCCAGTAGTCAAATTGCTCCAAGAAGCCGGTAGTGAGGAGGATCCCATGCAGCGGAGGATTAATCAGATGATTCATTTGCAGCAGACACGGGAGGAGGTATTTCAAAATACTTTCAAGTTGCAGGAGCGCATAAAGAATATCTACCACAGAAAGGCCAAAGCAGATAAGTTTCAGTTGGATGAGGTAGTTTTGAAATGGGATGCTCAGAATGAAGATAAGGGAAAACACGGCAAATTTGAAAACCTATGGAAGGGTCCTTTTAAGATCGCAGCGTATCGGGGTCAAAATGCATTTCTTCTCAAAGAAATGAATGGAGATGATTGTCCTGGAGGACCGATCAATGGTCGGTTGCTGAAGCGATATTACTTCTAAGTATCTTCTGCTGATCTCATTATCATTGTATATATCATTTTACTTTTGTTTCATTGCAAGTGTGTACTGATCTCTCATCTTCAGTCTGGGGCCCGGAGCGAAGGCTATAATTCTGGAGATGGAGGTTGGTTGGTTTGAAATTGTCAAGTCGGTTTTATCAGTCTTTTAGTTTTAAAGTCATGTCAGTTTTGGTCATGTCAGTTTTGGTCAAATTGCAGTCAGTCTTTAGTCAAATCTGCAGTTAATAAAAATGTCCAAAGTTTTGTTTTATCAGTTGAAATAATGACTCCATCACCCAATGGATGAAAGGCACTGTCTGACTCCCCCAGAGATCTGCCGTTCTTGGCATCTCCATGGAGCCACCATCCCCATTGGAGCCAATGTTAGAGTCGGTCCTTACAGCCCTCCGTCAGAGATCGTTTCGCTTTTGCATATTCATTCTTAGGTGTCTCGCTTGTTCTACTTCGTTGCATTTCACTAGGAGCATGCCACTGACTGACGAAGGGGTCTAGTTGTCCTTTGTTTCCTCATGCTTTCACCTGCAGGGCTATTTAAAAATTTCTCGAAAAATACTGAAGTTCATCGTCATTTCATTCATGGTCATTAAATATCACTTCCGTTAAAAAATGTCTTTAGTCCTAGAGTCTAGGGTTTTCGAGTCATTTGCATACATGTCATAAAGCCCGCAGGCCATGAGGTTGGTTTTGCAAAGTTTTGATCTCATGTTTTTATTATCATCAGCATTTGAAGACATTTCTACTCCAAAACTCTGTTTTGGAAATTAGAAATTGTCTAATTTTATTTTTTGTAAATAAGTGTATTTATTTCATCATCAGAAACTTCAGTGCAAGCCTCTGATCTTTTCCAAAGCCACGTGCCACATCCCTGCAAAAGACAGCAAAGTGATTAGTCCAAAAACTCAGAAAAAGCCAAAGAGAAAACATTATATTAAAGGACCAAAGGACAAAATGCCAAAAACATTATAATGTGGGTTATCAAACAAATTCAAAAATCAAATCTGATTTGGAAGGATATTTCTCTCATGTATAAATAATGGAGATCAAGTTCATTTGCAAAATCCACGGCATAGAAGTTGAATGGTAAGTTTTGGAAGGCCGCAGACAAATTAACAGAGTTTTGAATGGAGTCTGGTTGCGCGCTACTCATTGGAGCTGCGCGCTACCCATTGGGTCGGGCGCTACCCATTGGGCACTTTCAGCCAGAGTAAATTTGCACGGGCCCATAGAGCCGCGCGCTACCCATTGGGCAGAGGCGCTACCCACAGAGCAACATCGTCCAAAAATTGATGTTTTGCACCCAGTCTTCACTCAAATTGACTCCAACGAATTGCAAACAGGTTTTGATCATGGCTTAGTAGATTTTTATTATGCTTGTGTTGATTTTGATGTTGGGAAAGAGGCCATGTTTGGAGAAAAAAAAATGTAAACCCTACATTCACCATGCAACATAATTCCTCAAGGGTTGGAAATTATATGGACAACTTTATGATGAATTTGGAAACCTTTAAATGGTGGATATGTTCACACCCTGCCACGTTGTACATATGATCCTTATCACTGTTGTTATGCCCTTTCCATGTTTTACACAGTCATATGAAGACATGTCTATGGCTTTCATCACCATATCACTGCTGCTATTACCATAATATTTCCACTGTTATGGTCATTTGTATCACTCTGGTTACTGTCATGATGTCCCCATTCTCCAGTTCATGAAGCACCGTCCCATACTTGTTTGTTTCCTCCGACAGATTTGGGCCATCATCCTAAATTTATACCATACATCTGCATCGGGTATTCATTGTCAAAACTGCTTGTGATCAAAATAGAGATAGTGTTTATGTCATTAAAACAAAGCCATCCCCCATGATGATTTTGGTTTTCCTTTGATACTTGGGTATATGGGTGATATCTATGGTGTTTGAACATACATTAAAACTTGGTTTTCACTGCACCTCTTATCAGCAGCTACATTACAAAAACCTTGTTCACAGCCATGTCGGAGACAGAGTCAGCTTATGAACAGGAGTTGGACAGTGATTCTACAACAGAGGGTAATGTTCCATGGAGGCCTCACAGAGGTGGCAAAGGCGGTAAACATCTCAGGGAGGAGCCAACTTCTTTGGCTCAGTTGCAGGCATGTCCGCTTGCAATGGATTGTTTCCGGTATCTGTCATGTTTTTGATTCTGTGAGATGATTTCACAAACCCAGCTTCATCGTGAATTGGCTCGTCTATTTGTTCTTTATTTACGTAATGGGTGTGTAAATATTTTCGGGGTAGATTTCATTCTGTCACCAGAGACCATTGCTGAGGCCTCCGGAATACCAAACATAGGAGAGGAATGGAACAAACGTCAGCAGCTAGAGAAATCCTACTATGAGCCATACATCAAACCCGGACATATGAAGCATTTGAGCGAGGTTTTTTTCCTTTCGGTTACGAGGATGAGTTTGCACCAACGATGAAACTCATCATTCGGTATTGTTGCGAGGGTAGATTCGTACGTATCTTTGCGTACCATGTTCGTTTGTTGATGCACTTCACGAGGGTACGTATGATGAATATTAAGTATTTCATGTATCGCGACATAGAGAGGGATGGTGGTTTTAGTACGAGAGGAGGGACCCCGACACGGCATAGGAGTATATATCATTACGCTCGGTCAAGATCGTAGTGGTACATCGATTGACACGACGAGGTATCACCCAGGAGGATTTCATCTCCCGCGTGAGTTCTTCACGAGCGCCACGACCGTCTCCAAAGAAGCCGTTCATGATGCGAGAAAACCTTCACACCGACGAGACATTCACGAGGTTGAGCACCGCCAGGCGCTCCATTGGTTATGACATATCGGCGAGCCATGGGGCCTTGTTGCGACTACACGGCGAGTATTATCTCCACCCGGGGTGGAAGGGGTCTTGCCGACTTCATCAGCAGAGCGAGTACTATCTCCACATGATGTGGAAGGGGTCTCGCCTTCTTCTTCAGCACAGGTACAGATCCAGGACAGAGGCAAGAAGCCCATGCATGATGAGGGCCCATTAGGAGGCCGGGACACAGATTTCACAATCATTGATGTTGATGCGAGCTCTCCTAGCTCGAAACTGAGGGAAATCATCCAGGAGCAAAGGGCTGAGAATGAAAAGCTGAAAGATCAATTGCAGAAGGCTCAGTGGGTGATAAACTATCTGGAGCAGCACAAAAAACAGCTTGAGGATGAGCACACTCTTTATGAGCTGCGTCGAATTCGTGAGGATCGACAATTGGCCAGGAAGAGACCTGGTGACATGACACCAGCTGATCGAGATTCTGTACTCACACATGTGAACATTCATCTGGAGAAATTGTTGGTGAAGGCCAATCGAGACAAGGACATGCTTCGTCACATGAAAGGACATTATTGGGCTCGCATGCATGTCTGCAAAGCAAAAATGAAGATTCTGAAGAGGAGGTTGAGCCGAGCACTAAAACGGCGAAAGAGGCCTTATCCACTTTGGATTTTGGCCGAGGATTCATTGGCTGGTCATGATACATGATGGAGGGTCTTCGCTCCGAATTTGAGCAAATTCGGAGAAAATTTTGTCGTTTTGAAATTTTTTGGGCCTAAAACAGATTTTTCGGTTCTATGGGTAGCGCGCCGCGCGCTACCCATACGATTGGGACACTTGCTGAAGGAAATCTTTGAATTTTTGGATTTTCATGGTAATTTATGCATGCTCAGGCAGGGTCGAAGCATTTCATCAGATTCTGGACAGTCAAGAGGCTCAAAAACACCATGAAAACCACCTTGCTGCCACTTTTTGCACCAGCAGGAAGTACTTCTGGGAGAATGAAGTTTTGAAGGGACAAATGAGCTCCACATTGGGAAATTCCACTTGGTTTGGATAGCCAACATCCAGGGCTTTCCAAAGAGCTATCATGAGCTCAATTTGGATGTCGGGAAGTACTTCAAAATCAGGTTGAAAGGCGCACTACCCATAGAGATCAGGGGCGCTACCCATAGAGATTTTTGGTCAAATTTTCAACTTCCAGCTCAGAATTTTGGCCAGTTGGGACCAGTTTTGATTGTGGATGAAATTTTTGGGTTTTTATGATTTAAATTGATGGTTTGCATGTAACTTTGGCTTATTTGTATCTATTCTAGAAGATTCACTCTCAAAAAAGTGAAAATCATGTAAATGAATCAGTTTCCACTCTTTTAGAGGCAATTTGTTAGCTGCCTAGATTCTAGTTCCTTGATTAGAATTTGGTTGAAACTGATCCCTGAAAAAGGAATTCGACCCCTAGAGGCATGGGAAGGGGTTAGAGTGATATATATGATGTAATTTTTGAGACATTATACAGGTTGGACTCTTGGGAAACTTTTGACACCATTGTACATATTTTTCATATTTTGGCTAAGGAAAGATCAGAGGTTTTACGGCACTTGTTGGGATCCTTGTGGTGTTTTTCTCTTGATGGTGTTTTATTTCTGTTTACTGTAATTTCTTCATGTTTAATGTATGCCATTCCTTTCATATGCTTCTGAACTAAATTGAATTAGTAGATGAGGTTGAATCCATTGTTTACCATGCTCTGCCTTTGAATTCATTTAGTTCTATATGTTTTCTACTGTTTGAAGAGGATCCAAGTTCTTCTCTGCCCTCTTCAGCTCCTCGTCGGTCTGATCCCTCCGTATATCCAATTAAAAGCATCAAGACAGTCACCTACCTCGCCCCAACTCGAAATCTGCAAAGGTCTGACCTTATCCCTGGACCCAAAATTTGTTTTCCCATTTTTCCAGCGAAAACCCAAAAAATCAAAATCAAACATACCTATCTCTTTACTAGCCTAAAATCAGTTCCCATTGTAAGTCATCTCGCACCCTATTATTCATTTTATCGAGATTGATGGAGAGAGCCCTCTCATGTCCTCGTAGGGCTAGCTACGAGGCTGAGCGTGGTTTGATGTGGCCTTGAGTTTTACCTCATTTCAGCCTGAGGTAGATTTGAGCGCTAACAGCAGCAAGGACGGATCAGAAGGGATTTGAGCCTGTGATTAAATATTTGAATCACTAATCCCATATTCAAAGGATTGAAGCTCAGTTCGAAGACTAAGAGCGCACCAGCACGCCATAACTGCACCACCTAACAGCAGAGTACGTTCTCTCTAGGCGTAGACCTTTCCTGCAACAATCTCCATACTTCCTCGAGCCCATAAGTAGTTAATTGCCCTGACAGAGCTTCGTGAGACTGTCAAGCAGCATTAAAGAAGTAAGGAGGGACCTGCAGATCATTCCATCCAGTTCATTTATTCCAGAATGGCTAGCACAGAGCTCCAAGCTACAGAAAGGACTCCAAAGAAATATCTGAGGTCAATCTTCGGCCCGACAGAGCCTCCAAACAGTCTTCAGAGTACCTTCAGCGCCACAGAAAGCCATTAAGCAGCATGGGCGTGGGCACTTCCGCCAATTCTGTCTTAATGAGATTCATTTATTGTATCTCCTACCGCTGCTTCTTCCTTTTCTCCTATAAAAGATCCCTGAGAACATAATGTAAAGGTTGTTTTTGCCTTGCTGGGCATCCGTTGTTAGAGGGATTCATTCGACTGTTAGAACAGTCTCGGGAGGGAGTTGCAGAGTAGTTTGGATGTAATAGGCTGGGAGGAGAAGTCTGGATTGTAACAGCCATTGAGCTTATTGTACATGACTGGTTTTGCATCAATTAATCAAAGCACATTTCACTGGATCCTGGTCTATTACTATTGGTGATGTTTTCTTACTCTGTTTATTACATTTCCATATTGTTTCATGTTCTTCTGGTAGGCATCAGAATAATGGTATAGGATTCACCCTTGTTAGGTTCCCTATGCTGTCTGCTCTCCCTACCTTTATGTTTTCTGCTTCATGTGTATCTAAGAGTAAATTCGTGGGGTTTAACCAGTGCAGCGGATGTTATTGCCTGCTGGCTGATGTATGAACTTGGGGGTTTGCTACTTGGATGTTTCTTTGTCAAATCTATCTCTGTCTTTCCTTGGAGTTGCTAAAGCAGACCTGGAGTTAAATGACCTTTGGTCTGATCTATAAGCAGCCCCTTTGTCTCTTTGAGAGCTGCCTTAGAGTATGTCCAAGTAAGTCTGGAGTTAAATGACCTCTGACCTGATCTATAGACAGAAATCTGGTTGTCTTTCCCTCTTTCACTTTCTCTCCTTAATGTTCCATTCCACCATCTGCCTAAAAGATCCTTTAGTGTAGATGACTTGCCCTTTGGAAGCCTTGGCTAGTGGATGCAAGTAATTTCCCTCTCATGACTCCATAGCCCAATGGATGGCACTGTCTAGGCCTATCCTCTTTGCTGAAAGGTCCTGCTGCCTTGTTCCTTTTCTCCCATTGCTTTCCCAGTCTGTGATCTCATGACTCAACCCAGCAACCCTTCAACCAAATCATTTAAAACCCCCCTTTGTGCTTCATAACTAGCCTAACATCTTATTTTGAGCTTCAAAGATACATCATTCTTTGCTCTATTTGGAGAGATCCCTCTCCGGGTCCAGGAGGGCTAGATCCTAGGACCCAAAGTGGTTTGATGTTGTCTCATATTTTGGTATTGCCAAATCTGCCAAAACATGGGAACCCCAACAGTAACCACTTGGCCCATTGTGTTTTTTTATCAGATACAAAACAATGAAGATATCCTTCCAAACATTTATTTACTATCTCAGTTTGACCATCAGATTGAGGATGATAAGATGAGCTATGAGCTAATTGAGTACCCAAACAAGAAAATAACTCCGTCCAAAAATTTCCAGTAAAAATAGGATCTCTGTCACTCACAATAACCCTTGGGCTTCCATGTAGTTTTTGAATTCTGTCCATAAATGTAGTAGCAACTGTACTTGCTTTAAATGGATGAGATAAAGCACAAAAGTGTGCATACTTGGTAAGTCTATCAACTACCACCATGATGACACTCTTTCCTTCGGACTTAGGTAAGCCTGTGATAAAATCCATTGAAATCTCCTCCCAACGTTGACTTGGAATGGATAAAGGTTGTAGAAGTCCTGGGGTCTTAATTGTTTCCACTTTATTCTGCTGGCAAACCAAACATTCCGCCACAAAATTTCGAATATCAGATTTAAGGCCATCCCAAAAAAATTCTTTCTTCACCCTGTGGTAAGTTTTTAAAAATCCTGAGTGTCCTCCTAAAGGAGAAATGTGCAATTCCAGAAGAATCTTTTGTTTTAGTTGGGAATTCTTACAAAGATATAAGCGATCTTTGTACCATAAGGAATCATTTTTCCAACTAAATGTATCGGATGTACTAGGATCTTGCTGCAACTTTTGAATGAGTGTCCATACATCTTTGTCCTTCTTCCATTCATCTCTTGCTTCGGTTATCCAATCTGGTTGGATAATAGAAATGGCACCAAGCAATGCTTCCACCTCTTCATTCTTTCTTGAGAGTGCATCTGCAACAACATTAAACTTTCCTTTTTTGTAGATTATTTCAAAGTCATAACCCAACATCTTTGTGACCCATTTTTGCTGCTCTTCTGAAGATAGTCTTTGTTCCAAAAAGTGTTTAAGACTATCATGATCAGTTTCTACCTTGAAGTGTCTTCCCATTAGGTAAGTTCGCCATTTCTTTAGTGCATGTAGTATTGCTAACATTTCCTTCTCATAAATAGGCTTCTGTAAATACTTTCCTTTGATTGGACGACTTTCAAAAGCAATGGGTCTTCCTTCCTGCATTAAAACTGCACCAATTCCATTTCTCGAGGCATCACATTCCACAATAAAGGTTTTTGTGAAGTCTGGTGTAGCTAAGACCGGTGCTAGGCACATTGCCTCTTTAAGACATTCAAAGGCCTTAGTTGCTTCAGGAGTCCATGAAAATGCATCTTTCTTCAATAATGTTGTTAGAGGTGCTGCTATTCTCCCATAATTCTTAACAAACTTCCGATAATACCCTGTTAACCCGAGAAATCCTCGCAACTTCTTTATGGTTGTGGGGACTTTCCATTCCTTAATGGCTTTAATTTTGTTAGGGTCTACTTTAACACCCTTGTGAGATACAATATGACCCAGATATTCCACCTCTTGTACTCCAAAGAAACATTTGTATTTTTTTGCATATAATTGTTTCTCCTGCAATAGTTTGAGCACCCTGTCAACATGTTCAACATGATCCTTCCAAGACCTGCTATAGATTAGTATATCATCAAAAAATACCAGCACAAATTTTCTAAGGAAGGGTTTGAAAATGGAATTCATCAACCCTTCAAATGTAGAAGGTGCATTGGTAAGGCCAAAAGGCATGACCAAAAATTCATAATGACCCTCATGAGTTCGAAATGTTGTTTTTGGAATATCTTCGGTCTTCATTCTAATTTGATGATATCCTGAACGAAGATCCAACTTGGTAAAATAAATTGCTCCATGTAATTCATCCAATAATTCATCAATCACAGGAATGGGAAATTTGTCTTTAATGGTGAGCTTAGTGAGCTCCCTATAATCCGGACACATTCGCCATGATCCATCCTTCTTGTGTACCAATACTACAGGAGCAGAGAAAGAACTTTGACTGGGTTGAATTATACCCGCCTCTAACATTTCTGCAATCATACGTTCAATTTCGCTCTTTTGGAAGTAAGGATGTCTATAAGGCCTGATGTTTGGAGGAACACTTCCTGGAATCAAATGAATAGCATGATCATGATCACGAATAGGTGGGAGTCCTTTGGGAGTTTCAAACACCTTGGAATGATTGTCCGAGACTTGTTGGAGATCTGCAGAAATAGATGATTTTGATGTTGGAACTTCTAGTGTGCATAATTGTGCAATTACGCCTCGTTGTTCTTTCTTTAGAAGCTTTGTCATGACATTAGAGCTTATTATCCTTCCTGGCTTCCCTTCAATACCCCATAATTCGACTTCCTTTCCTTCTGAAAAAAATTTCAAGAAACGTTCTTGAAAATTAAAAGCTACCGTCCCCAAAGATTGTAACCATTGTACTCCTAGTACAACATCAACACCTCCCATAGGAATGGAAAGCATTGGACTAGTCAATACATATTCCCCCATGGTTAGCTTGATATTATGGAATTTTCCAGAGCAATATATAGTTCCTCCATTTGCAACCATCACTTGACATTCTGGTGCTGGGTATAGGAAACAATTTAATTCCTTGGCTACCTTACAATGAATAAAATTATGGGTGCTACCTGAATCAATCAACACTATTACCTTTTTCTTATTGATCTGTCCTGCTATCTTGAGAGTTTGAGGAGTGGTAATTCCTGCCAGTGCATTACATGATATGGTAGGATTCATTTCTTCCTCTTCTATGGCTGGTTCCTGGTGTGTATCCTCTTCTTGTTCATTTTCTTCTTCTTCTTCACAATCTATGTAAAATAATTTCTTTTCGGCACACTTATGACCTTTGGTGTATTTGCTATCACAACTATAGCAAAGCCCTTTTGCTCTTTTTTCTTCCAATTGTTGTGGTGTCAACCTTGTAGGTTGTGGAAATCTAGGCGTAGCAACACTTCCTTCTTTATAGAATTGAGTGGTAGGCTTCCTTGTCGCCATAATTTTACATTCAACTTTTCTTGCCAACATGAATGCCTTCTCCAATGAATCAGGTTCCAAAACGCGAACTTCATGTTGGATGTTATCCTTTAAAGTGCCTAGGAAGAGATCAATCCTGTGTTCCTCTGTAAGATCAGTTACCCTTATATTCAATTTTTGGAAGTCCTCAATGTGCTGCCCCACTAAACCCTTTTGTTTGAGATTTATCGATTGGGTAAAGAAGGTGTTGCTCTTTGTATCCTCATAATGTGCTATCATTTCCTCCGTAAAAATTGACCAAGTGACAATTTTTTTACGGGAGCAAATCCATTGATACCATACAAATGTATTTTGTTCTAAATGTAAAGTTGCAATGCGTACCTTTTGTGTGTTTTGCACGTTATGGAGATCAAAATATTGCTCCATCTGTAGTATCCATGTTACCGGATCCTTTCCATCAAACTTATTCATATCCATTTTTGGAATATGGTGGTTCTTCCCGCCAACATTCGAGTTTATGAAATCATGATTAACATTTATTTTGTTCTCATCATGAGGTTCTTCTCCTATATTTCCACCATTAGGAATCATTTTTGGTTTTAAGCTTGTCATCAAGCCTTCCATGTATGCTTTTAGATCACTCTTCATGTTTTTCATGTTGTCTTTCATGTCATCCATCTTAGCTTCCACGCCATCCATCTTAGCTTCCACGCCATCCATTTTAGCTTCCATGCCTTTCTTCAAACCGTCCATCTTCACTTCCATGCCTTTCTTCAAAACTTCCATTTCATTTTTTGTTGCTCTTTGCGAGCGTGAAAACTGTCGCATTTGCTCTTGTAATTTTGATAGATCATGTTGCAATTCTTCATCTTCATGAGTCATAGTAGAGCCTTCTGAAGGCTTAATGGTTGTTGAATTCTTTTTAGGGGCCATTTTAAAATCCAATATTGATATCTATTCTACAAGTTGCCCTTGGAATCAATTCAACTTGATTCTTCAAACAAGACTTATGTAATTCGGAAAAAAAAATACACACCTTTTACTAGCTTTTAGGAGCTCGATATTGAAATTGAATTATATCTGTAATTGAAAATATTCGATATCTCAAATTCAGCCCTGTAGTAGCCCTCTGAAGTTTCTTTCAAATGCCACATGTCTGACCTAATTTGGATTCTCCAAGACAAATTTGTGTCCAATCTCCCACAATGACCTAATTTTGGACTGGTTCAGTAGAGCGAACTTGTACGACTTGCCACATTTCACTGTTTTGTTCTTTGTCTCTGAAATTGATATCCAAGAAACTACAGGCCGTGCACTTGCGACCACTTTTGACGGAACTCCAATCCAATCTCCAGAGAGAGAGTTATTGAACTTTTCCCACGATCACCTCTTTGAGATGAAATTCAGGAGCCTGAAAAAGCACTACCTTCCACAGATCATATCTCCAAAAATATTTCGAACCAAGCTCTGAAATTTTTTGAAAAATTTCCTCAGGATTTCAGCTTCACACCATATGAATTTTAGATTCTGAACCTTTGTAGAAAATGTTTTATAGCGCAAATGCCACGATGACCTGTTTAGGATCCTGAAAAAATACCTAACTTCCACAGATCATATCTCCGAAAATATTGAGAACCAAGCTCTGAAATTTTTAGACAATCTTCCTCAGGATTTCATTACTTTCAAAAATTTCAGCTTACGAAACTTAAATAAGAAAAAAAGTTATAATGATACTTAGGTATTTGTTTGGTGCGGTGAAACCTAGAATCCAAACCTACGTGCAAATGTTGTGTGTAACCAGCTCCAAAAATAGAAGAAAAGAGATATCGACGCCTTAGAAATGAGCCACTTCGAGGGGGAAACCTCCAATACATTACATAAATGAACAATTCTTGGATGATACAATTTACAAAACCTCCTTTCTATATGTAGGAGTCCATGGGGCCATAATGTAATCCTAGTGGGCCACAATGTAATCCTAGCCGACCTAACAATAATAATTTAAGGGCACAATAATAACAAAATGGGGGTTACAAGGGTACAACAATAACAATAAGGGGTTTACACTAACAATAATAAGGGGCTATACTAGTGATATAGGGACCTAACATACCAGGACTTGGTTGTAACCTGAAAAGCCATCTAGCAAGGAGATTCTCTTAGAGCCCACTACCTTCTAAATAATCTGTTCCATTTTTGGCAAAGGGTAGTTGTCTTTGAGTGAGGCTCTATTAAGATTTCTGAAGTCTATGCATAATTTGATCTCCCCTTTTTTCTTTCTCACAGCCACTATATTTGATACCCAATCAAAGAACCTTACAGGAACTATTATCCCTACCTCATACATCTTTTTAATCTCTTTTTCCACTGCCGGCAACTGTTTTGGGTTTATTCTGCGGAGTTTTTGTCTGAAGGGCTTCTGATTTTCTTTTAAAGGTATTTTGTGTTGTATAATACTCATGTCATAGGCCTTTAAGTCTTTGTAACCCCAAGAAAACACGTCAATAAATTCTTTGAACAAGTCAATTTATTTCTTTTTCATTTTTGCGGGTAAAGACTTGGCCAATTTAATGATTTTGGGCTTGTCTTTTGTGCCTATATTCCATTCTTCAACGTCAGCATCTGCGTGCTCTATGGTAGACTTTTTTTCCACATCATCGAAGTCAAAGAGGTCTTCTAACGGTGCCAAACCTCAAGGTATGTTCTTGTCTTTGGCTTGCAGCACCTCAACTTCTTCATTTTCCGTGTTTTCACAACTTCCATTTAAATTTCCACTTTCCTCATCCAAAGTGTTTATTTCTATGTTAACAGGTGCTTTTTTCTTCATCTGAGGGTCCCTCACTTAGGTAGCTATCACTGGACATAGAGTCTAAATCAGAAAACTCAAACTCGTTCCTTCCTGTTAAGAAATCTTCAATCTATTTATCACCCTCGAAAACTTGCCAATATTTTTCGTTTTCCAGCACCGTAGGTCTAAATTTGGTCTGTATTATAATTTTCTAGTCACTTAGAGTCTTAGGATATGAACTAGCTAGGCAAGCTAGCCCATTGGCAATGATGTTTTGACTCCTGGGAACAAACCCTAATTCGTATTCAACAAACGTTTTCAGTATATCCATGGTATCGTTTCTATATGCCCTCAACCTAGGGTTTTTGGCTGTGTATTCACCGTTCACCTATTTTATAACTAGCTCAGAGTCTCCACGCACGGCTATCTTACGGGCTCCTAATTTCTTCAACATATTTAAGCCCAGGATTAGAGCCTCGTACTCTACAATGTTACTGGTACATTTGAAATGCAGGTTGCAGGCGTGGCTCTCTGCGTAGTCATTTTCTGTGTTATGCAGCCACACCCCTGCCCCGGCAGTTCTTCTTGTGCAGGACCCATCGAAACTCATCTCCCATAGGGGTTCATTCTCGGTTGTGTTATCATTCCTTTCCCTATGGCTGGGTTCACCATTATGTTGTATTACAGAGTCTGCATCATGTTGTGGGTTGTTTAATTCTTTGCGTGATGCAAGGGTTTGTGAGGGATGACTAGTTAACTGTTCAACTTCTATGTTTTTCTCACTCTGATTTTCCGTTTCAGTATACGTCTGGGTTTTTCTTCCTTGTTTTCATCTAATTCCAAAGTGGCCATTATGTTAAAGTCCATAGGCTCTATTTCCTTGTTCATATCTCTGTTTTGAGATCCTGACCCTTCTAAGGATTCATCATTACAAAAGATGAAGGAGTCAAGGTCTGTATGCACAGAGTATAAAGGTGAATTCTCTGGCTTTTCGGGGCTACTGACTAGGAATTTCATCTGTGTCTCCCTATACAGTCTTATAACTTGGATAAAAACAGGGATAGTGGCATTTGAGCCATCCATCTGCATTGTACCTTGCAGCTTGGCCCCCCATGATCTAGATAGTAACATGCCATACTTAGGTGGAAAATCTGCCACCACCACATCCATGACCATACATTTAGCTGGGATTTGGGTCAAGCTCACACATAAATCTTTGATCAGGCCAAGGCATTTTACTCTGCTAGAGTCAAATGAATACAAATCCTTATAGGGGCGGGTTATCTCTAGACCTAGCCTTTCCATAACCACCTTGGGCATTAAGTTGTGAGAGGCTCTAGAATCATGCATTGCATTGTGCAGGATTTTATCATGGATATTGAAACTGATATAGAAAGCCTTTCAAAGGAATTTTAACATTTCGCTCCAGTTTTTCCGATGCGATTAGCGCTTAAGGCTTAAGCATTTGGTCTTAGCGCTGGGGCATATGTGGGGAAGTGGTTGGAGCTTGCGGTAAAAGGGCTAAGCCCTATTATAATGTTAAAAATTGGGTTTTGGCCCATTTTTAATGCATTTTGAAGTTAAGGAAGGGTGACGATAAGGGGAAGAAGGGGAGATTTAGCCAAACAAAGGATAAAAGTGGGATTTAAAGGGAATTTTGGGGAGATTTAGGTGGTTAATGGGAGAAATAGATAGGGATAAAAGGGATGAAGCAGAGGCTTGAAAGGGAGGATATAAAGGGAAAAAAGGGCGAAATGGTGCATTCTGCAGAGGCACAAGGGGCAAAAAAGGCCTTGGGAGTAGGGTTTTATCAATCAGTGAGGCTTATTGACTCAAGAATAGCAGAGGGAAACAGTCAAAGGCAATGAATGTAAAAGGCTTCAAGGATGCTGTGTTTTCAAGGGAAATGCATTCCTTGAAGGCTCCTGAAACAATCTAGCCCCTTGCTTGCTTGTCAAGAAATTTACAAGGGGCTAACAGTGGCTCCACATGGGGATGGATTCTTCTTGAAGGAGTCAAGAATTCATAAAATGATCTTTGGTGTAGGCTAGATGTCTGCTTCTTGAGCCACCTTTCTTCTTTGATTTTCAGTTGCCACAAATATGATAGATCAGCAGAAAAATCCCAAGCATTCTACCTACCCATCCTACAATCCTAGCATTTTTTCTTCTAGGGTGCATTTGAACTAGCAGACCCTTTACATCATTTATTTTATAACAAAAAATAAACCTATTCTAAATCTACCCTTATTACTCCATGAGACCAGATTGGATTGTTGGTCTCATATGTTTCTCTACCTAATCTAATATCTGTTGGGATTAGACTGTCTAGCAGATTTCTTCTCTATATTTTACAACAAAAATTTAAAAACAATCAAACTAGGATTAGACAGTCTAGTTTGCTGTAGATCCAAGGCATAAATACAGTTGCACATGGATAGAAAATTGCTAAAAACTGAAAACAAAACTTTGAAGGCTTGAAATCTGAAATCTTGAAGTATCCTTCTTTCTTTGTGTGAGTCAGGTTTTGAACATATTAGAGTCACTCTTTTCTTCATTTCAACTCTGGTTTTGGGCATGTTAGAGCTTATTCTTCTTTTTTATTTGTTGGTCCAAATTTTAAGCATGTTAGGACCAGCTACTTTGCTTCTTTTGGCTCAGGTTTTGATCATATTAGAGCCAATCCTTTGCATTTAAGAGGTTCATGTTTTGAGCATGTCTAAACCTCTCCTTTATCTGTGTTTTTTTTTTTTGAAACATTTTCTTTTTTTCTTGGAAACAAAAACTGCAATGGTATGTACAATGGAAATCAAAATTGGGAATTGAAAATCAGCAGAACTAGTGTTTGAGCATCCTGCCACTGACAGGACCCCCAAACAGCTCTGTACCATCTAATTCCTATAGGAAAAAGGCATCTGGACCTACAGTGGCCTGGATGATGTATGGGCCTTGCCACAGACTGTCAAACTTGTCGTGTTTTCCTCTATCCTCTCTTCTTGAGTCCCACTTCAGAAATTTATCCCCAATTTTGAAATAAGAAGCTCTGGTTCTTTTGTCAAACAACCTCTTTATGTTTTCCTGAACTTTCATAGCTCTGTTGTAGACCTCTTCCCTTGTTTTCTGGAGATGTATCATTTGGTTTATTCTTCTCACCATGTTGTCTTCTTCTGTTTGAATCTCTTGAACAAGTTTGATCACTGGAACACCCAAAATGGTAGGAAAAACTACTTCTGCCCCATAGACAAGTTGATATGGTGACATGCCAATGGATTTCTTCATTGTAAGCCTATCAACCCACAGGGCATGCACCAATTTGTTATGCCATGAATTTTTGTTCTCTTCTAGTAGTTTTTTGATAATAGTTACCAGGATTTTGTTTGAGGATTCAGCTAATCCATTACCCTGAGGGTAATAGGCAATTGAATGGCCAAGTGCTATTTGGTACCTGTGACAAAAATCCACCATTTTCTTGGATCCAAATGCAGCACCATTATCGGTAATTATTTTCCTTGGGCAACCAAACCGAGAGAGGATATGACCTTCTAGGAACCTAATAATGACTGAATCTATGGCACTCCTAGTAGGTATGGCCTTTATGCACTTAGTGAAGTAATTTTTGGCTGTTAAGATCCATTTATGTTGTGCAGAAGAAGTTGGGTGAATTTCTCCAATGAAATCTAGGCCCCATTGCATAAAAGGACCTTCAATAGTGATGGGTTGTAAAGGGGGAGGGAGGATTTTTCTCTTGCCTTTGAAAATCTGGCATTTATGTCAGGCAATTACCATCTTATGGATGTCATTGAACAGTGTAGGCCAATAATAACCATCCCTGAGTATTTTATTAGCAGTGGTTTTCCAACTCAGGTGACCACCACACTCTCCTACATGGAATTCTTGTTTAATATTTTCTGTTTCAGACTCAGGCAAACATTTAAGCAATAGGCCATTTGGATTTTTCCAATATAAGTTTTCATTCAGAATATAGTAGTTTCTAGCTTTTAGTTTTATGAATCTGGCCTTAGTCTTTGACAGTTCAGGTGGAGTATTGAGGTTGGTGAGCACATAAAGGATATCAGAGTACCAAAGGGAGTTCTAAAACCTCTCCTCAACAGTGGGATCAGGCAATCCTTCCTGCTCATCCAAGGCAGCTATCATGTTAATGTCAATGCTTGTAGATTTGATTTAGCCATTAATTTATCTAAGCCCTGACCCTTGATCAGTTTTGTGGGTTTTATTTCAAGATCATATTCTAAAATCACAGCAATCCATTTTCCCCTTTTCCCATCTGGGTCTTGGGACAAGATATCTTTGACCACTATGTTAGGCATATAAGCTATTGTGTGGGAATGAAATATGTACACCCTAAAGTCCTTTAAGGCCTTGACTAAGGCATAGGCCTGTTTTTCCATTATGTTGTATTTCAAGGGTGCGTCCCTTAGTGCTTTGCTGAAAAAGGAAATTAGCTATTCCATTCCCTCTGGATTTTTCTGCAGTAAAACTATAGCCACTATATGTTCGGAGGCAAATGAAAAGACTAAGAAATATTTTGAGAAATCAAGGCTAATCAGAACAGAAGCTTGGGTGAGTGCAATTTTTACTGATTCAAAAGATTTTTTAGCTCCAACCATCCATTTAACTCCTGCACCTTTCTTCTGCATGTTAGTCATATTTTTGAGGTGTTCAGCTAGGTTGGCAATAAACCTCCTTAAGAAGTTGATTTTCCCAATGAAGGACTGTAATTCCTTGATGTTTATTCGGTGTGTGATTTTTAGTATTCCCTCAACTCTTTGTGGGTCCATCCTAATTCCCTTTTCAGATATAATGTGGCCAAGAAGCTTTCCTTCTTGCAGCCCAAATACAGTCTTTTTAGGATTTAATGACAGACCAAACCTCCTACATTTTTCAAATACTTTTCTCAGATGTTTTAGATGTTCTTCTTCAGTCTTGGAATAGACTGTTAGGTTATCCATGTAAATAACAATGAAGTTTCGTATCTCATCTGAAAAAGCTATATCCATGGCTCTTTGAAAGGTGGCTCCAGCGTTCATCAGTCCAAAGGCCATTTTTACATACATAAAAGTGCCCCCTAGAGTGGTAAAAGCTATTTTGGGTTGATCTTCTGGGAGTACCAGGACTTGGTTGTAACTTGAAAATCCATCTAGCAGGGAGATTCTCTTAGAGCCCACTACCTTCTAAAGAATGTGTTCCATTTTTGGCAAAGGGTAGTTGTCTTTGAGTGAGGCTCTATTAAGATTTCTGAAGTCTATGCATAATCTGATCTCCCCTGTTTTCTTTCTCACAGCCACTAAATTTGATACCCAATCAGAGAACCTTACAGGAACTATTATGCCTGCCTCATACATCTTTTTAATCTCTTTTTCCACTGCCAGCAACTGTTTTGGGTTTATTCTGTAGTGTTTTTGTCTGAAGGGCTTCTGATTTTCTTTTAAAGGTATTTTGTGTTGTATAATACTCGTGTCATAGGCCTTTAAGTCTTCGTAACCCCAAGAAAACACGTCAATAAATTTTTTGAACAAGTCAATGTATTTCTTTTTCATTTATGTGGGTAAAGACTTGGTCAATTTAATCATTCTGGGCTTATCTTTTATGCCTATATTGCATTCTTCAATGTCAGCATTTGCGTGCTCTATGGTAGGCTTTTTTTCCGCATCATCGAAGTCAAAGAGGTCTTCTAACAACGCCAAACCTTGAGGTATGTGTTGGGGTTCCCATGTTTTGGCCAGGTTGGCAAGACCAAAAGATGAGACAACATAGAACCACTTTTAAACCTTAGGATCTAGCCCTCCTAGGTCCAGACAGGGATCTCTCTATGTGAGCCAAAGGATATATCTTTGAGGCTCGAGTTTAAGATGTTAGGCTAGTTATAAAGCGCAAGGTTTGTTTGTTTGATTTGGAGTTTGGTTGTTGGGAATCAAGAAAGAAGGGTCCAATACAAGACAAGGATGAGCAAAGAGGAAATTTAGGCAAAGGTAGATCACTCAGAGAACATCAAGGCCATTGGGAAATGGAGTCAAGAAAGGATTTACTTGTGTTCAATGTGCAAGCTTTCAGTTGGGCTAGTCATCTAAATCATCTGGATCTTAAAGATGATAGTTGGAAATGGGACATTAATGACTGAAAATGAAAAGAGGAGAGCCATCCAATCTTGTCTATAGATCAGGTCAGAGGTCATTTAACTCCAGACCCGCTTGGACAAAATCAGAGGCAATACAAGGGATCTTAGGAAGGCTAATTGAGATGGAAAGATCCTAGTGGGAAAGACAGAGTTCTATATCCCCCAGTGTTCTCAACTCATCGAACTAAATCCTAACAAGAACATCTAAACATAGATTTCATTAATTTATACATCAGAGAGCATGAAACAACATCCACTACACTGGTTAAATCAATTGAAATCAATATTTGGATACACATATAAGCAGAAAACATAAAAGGTTGGGAGAGCAGCAACATAAGGTACCATTCAAGGGTAAATATTATGCCAAACTTCTGATGCGAGCCAGTAGAAATGGAATGAAATGAAATCAAACACAGAGATAGGAAAACATCACCAGCTGCTTTAGATCAGGATCCAAAGAAATGTGCTTGTCATATTAAAAACAACACCAATCAGGTACAACATTTCCCACAGCTTGAACATTCATTCTGAATACATCAAACCTCAACCTATCTCACAATATTACCCAGAGAACTTATCTCAAGAGGAAAATGCTTGCATTTCTCTGATATCTCATCAACAATGATTACAATATTTTCTCTTGATTTTTATAGCAGAAAAAGAGCTGAGGAGGTAGGTGTAGCACTAAATGAAACATTAAACTCAGAACAGAAAGAGAGGGTCAAAGCCTAGCTTTGCATTTAACTCCCGTCACTCTTTGATGGATGTGTGATCTTCTTCAGATTTCCAATTTCTATGATATGACCCTGAATGTACTCTAAAGGCACTGCTCTACAGTACCTCTGGTGAATGGACTTAGGGGAATAATAAGTGATGCAATGGCCCTCCATGCTGTGAAACAAATGCTTCTGATAGCATAAGCTCGTTGTAAGGGAGGGATACTTTGCCTGGACACCCTCTAAGCTGGAACAATAAATTGTACTGTGTCCTTGTTTTGGGTGAAACAATCTGTTGAATTTAACCCCGATTTCATCACTTTCTGTGCGCTGGATCTTCTGTGTGACCTTCAAGGTTTTCAACTGGTGCTTTCCCTCTTTAAACTGTAGATTTAGGACTTAAGGTTTTCATTAGTGGGCCTTAATCTCTTTGCTTTGTACTGTAACACTTTGCCGCTTCATCTCTGCTTCTGACAGGTTGGCTAGAACTTTAAATGGTTCTAGAAGGTTTTCTACAGGATCCGAACTCTGTTGCTTTAATGAACATCCCATCTCCACACCCCCGGGTCATCTTTCATAAATTCTGCCCCTGTGAGCGATCTTCTTTGATCTTTCCATCCTTGTAGTGGAGATGTGCATCATGGCAGCTGTTGACTTTTGAAAAACCCTGCAAAACAATAAACCTGTCAAGAAATCCATGGGTGGGGGTGATGGACGCGGCGTGGATGCAGAAAATGGTCATGCAAATGATGAACTGTGGGAGAAATTGCTAAAACGGTGAAAAATTGTTCTGGTGGAGGTTTGGCAGTCCGCGGAGTGAATTTGACTGAGAAAACATTAAAAAACACGAATTTGGGCGAATATACGCAACAGAATGGGTGGATGTATGGAGGGTATATTTGAGGTGACGTGGCGTACGGAGAAGACACGTGGACGGATGACGTGGAGACCCGGGTGACAGTAGGATGGTTAACGGCGAGAAAATGAATCTAGACCGTCGATCATGGTGGGTTCAACGACGGTAAACACATCTGGGGCGACAGTTAGTGGGCCAGGGGTACAGCGGAGGTGGTGTTAACTCGCGCGCAACTTTGTTGATTGATGCCCGTAGGATGAAGCTCTCAAGATCTAACGGCTGTCGTGGATTTCACTACGTGACCTGGACCGAAAGATAACGCGTGAAATGAGGGCGGTTTTGCCAGCATATAGGAGATAGGTGTTAGGAGCTGAGTGGAATCGCTGGGTGCTTGGGGAAAACCACCCATCGCGCATAAGCTATGTGGAAAAAACAACATGGGTTTTGAACAGTGAACGCGGGCGGGGACCACCGTATCGGGCGGGTTTCGCACCGTTGGATCTTGTCCAGATCAACTGTTGAAAACGCGCCTGAAATGATTTCACAGCGGACCATTGATCTGCGGTTTTAAAACAGACGATGGAGATTTGATGACGGGTGACTAACGGGGAAAAGATGGAGGTTGCGGGGGTGGCGATCGCCGTCCATTCTGTGCAGATCGACGACTATAATCATGCCCGATGTAACACTGGGGTAAGCGCCTTTAGGAGCTAGTGCTTTGGTCACGGCATGGGGTCATATGGAGAAAAATGCGCGGGGCTTAACGGAGAAGGGGCTGAGGCCTATTATAAGGTCGAAAGTGGGCTTTTTAACCCATTTTTACTGAATTTCATAATTTTTGGCCCTTTTTAAAGTGTTTTAAGGCCAAATAAGGGGTAATAATGTGATTTAAAGGGGGATTTTGAGAAAAAAAAGGGTGTAGGGGTTTAAGAGGAGATTTTGGAGGGGTTTAGAGGGTTGATAGGGGGGAAAAGAGGGGGACAAAAACACTTTGACAGAAGGATGAAAAGGGGGAAAAAGGGACATTTGCAGGGGCACAAGGGGTAAATGAAAGCCTAAGGGAAAGGAACCAGCAGAGGGGGCTTGTATAAGGAAAAGCACAGAGAGGCTTCAATGATGATGTGTCTTCAAGGGAGATGCATTCCTTGAAGGTCTCCAAAATGATATAGCCCCCAGCTTGCTTGTCAAGAATTTCATAGGGGGGATAACAGTGGCTCCACATGGGGATGGCTTCTTCTTGAAGGAGGCAAGAAACCAGAAATGATCTTTGGAGTAGGCCAGTTGCCTGCTGCTTGGCACATCCCTTTCTTTGATTTGCAGTTTCCACAATATGAATATGTTACATCAGCAGAAACATTTTTCCCAACCAGTCTACCTACCCAAACTACAGTCCTAACATTTCCCTTTGGGTGCACTTGAACTAGCAGACCCTTTACATCATTTTATTTTTCAGACAGAAAATAAACCTATTCTACATCTACCCTTATTACTCCATGAGACCAGATTAGGCTGTTGGTCTCATACGTTTCTCTACCTAATCTAATATCTGATGGGATTAAACTGTCCAGCAGATTTCTTCTCCTACATTCTAAGACAGGAAATTGAAAAACAGTTAAGCCAGGATTAGACTGACTGACTTGCTGGAGTGAAGGCTTGTGGGACACTGAAACCAAAATTGAGAAGGCATGAAATCTGCAGTTTTGAAACATCCTTCTTTCTCTGTGACTCAGGTTTTGAGCATATTTGAGTCACCTCTGTTCTCTGACTTAGCTCTAGTCTTGGGCACATTAGAGCTGATTTTCTTTCCTTGGCTGGCCCAGATTTTGAGCATGCTAGGACCAGCTGTCTACTTCTTGGCTCAAAGTGGTGTGTGGAATAGAGCCACTTCAGACTCGAGGTTCATGTTTTGAGCATGTCCTAACCTCTCCTTCTCTTTTTTTTTTGTAACATTTTCCTCTTCCCGTTTGAAACAAAAACTGCAATGGAATATACAATGAAGAGTGAAACTGGAAATTGAAATTTATCAGAAGTAATGCTTGAGCATCCTGCCATTGACAGGACCCCCAAACAGCTCTGTACCATCAAGTTCTTGTAGAAAAAATGCATTTGGGCCCACAGTAGCTTGGATAATGTATGGACCCTGCCATAAGCTATCAAACTTGCCATGTTTACCTTTATCCTCTCTTCTTGAGTCCCACTTCAGAACCTTGTCACCAATTTTGAAATCAGCAGCTTTGGTTCTTTTGTCAAATAGCTTTTTAATGTTTTCCTGAACTCTGAGAGCTCTATTGTATACCTCCTCCCTTGTTTGCTGAAGATGGATTGTATGATTTATCCTTCTTATCATGTTTTCTTCCTCTGATTGGATCTCCCAGACAAGTTTGATTACTGGAACTCCAAGGCTGGTAGGAAATATTGCTTCTGTCCCATAGACTAGCTGGAATGGTGACATGCCAATGGATTTTTTTGTAGTAAGCCTGTCAGCCCACAAAGCATGTACCAACTTGTTGTGCCAAGATTTTTTGTTCTCCTCTAATAGCCTTTTGATGATTGCCACTAGGCTCTTATTTGATGATTCAGCCAAGCCATTACCCTGAGGGTAATAGGCAGTTGAATGACCAAGCGTGATATGGTACCTGTGACAAAAATCAACCATTTTCTTGGATCCAAAAGCAGCAGCATTGTCGGTGATTATTTTCCTTGGGCAACCAAACCGAGAGAGTATATGGCCTTCTAGGAACCTAATAATGACAGAGTCTGTGGCACTCCTAGTGGGGATGGCCTCTATCCACTTAGTGAAATAATCAGTGGCTGTTAAGATCCATTTATGTTGTTCTGAAGAGGCTGGATGAATTTCCCCTATAAAATCTAGACCCCATTGCATGAAATGACCCTCAACTGTAATGGGTTGTAAAGGGAGGGGAAGAAGTTTTCTTTTATCTTCAAAGATCTGACATTTGTGGCAGGTGGTTATCATTTTATGGACATCATTAAACAGTGTAGGCCAATAATAACCAGCCCTGAGTATTTTATTTGCAGTGGCTTTCCAACTCAGGTGGCCTCCACATTCTCCAGCATGGAATTCTTCAGCTTCATTTTTAGATAAACATTTTAGCAATAAGCCGTTTGGATTTTTCCAATACAAGTTTTCATTCAAGATGAAGTAGTTTTTGGCCTTGAGTTTTGTGAATCTGGCCTTAGTTTTTTATAGTTTTGGAGGGGCATTGAGGTTAGTGAGCACATAAAGGATGTCAGAATACCAAGGAGAGTTCTGAAACTACTCCTCAATAGTGGGGTCAGGCAATCCTTCCTGCTCATCTAAGGCATTTACCATGTTAATGTCAAGGGCCTGTAAATTTGACTTAGCCATTAATTGTGCTAGGCCTTGACCTTTGATCAACTTGGTGGGTTTTATTTCGAGGTCATATTCTAAAATTGTAGCAATCCATTTGCCCCTTTTTCTATTGGGGTCTTGGGATAGGATATCCTTAACCACTATATTTGGCACATAGGCTATGGTGTGAGAATGCAGAATGTACACCCTGAAGTCTTTCAAGGCTTTGACCAAGGCATAAGCCTACTTTTCCATGATGTTGTATTTCAGGGGTGTGTTACACCATTTTTTAGTCATCTAACCTATTATCATTAGATGGAACCAAGTACACCATGTAAGACCAATTTTACCCTAAGTAAAATTGCCTTCACTATGTTAAATAACTTAATAAACCACATTTGTTAGGTTTTTTATGGTCTAAACAGGAAACTCCAAAAGGAAATGTTAAACAAATCTATATTTGTTTGATTTTCCTCATCGAGTAATTAATTAAACCATACTTTAATTATTATTCCTAGTCATGTTTAACCCAAAACAAAGAAATTAATTAGATAAACCTTTATTTATCTTATTATTTTCTAGGAATAATTATTTAAATCTTATTTAGATAATATTCCTTGTTAAATATGACCAAATCACCCACAAATAATTAAATAAATCATTATTTATATTTGATTATCTTCTAACCGCTCTCCTTAAAAAGATAAATAAATCATTTATTTATTTATTTTTGACAAATAAAGGGATTTGACCTAAGTCAAATACTTTTTCCCTCCAACAAATATAATAAAATATTCCATAAAGGTGGACTAGGATTTGGTTAACATTATTTTAATCATGCACCAAGATCTAGAATGACCCAATATTTTGTTATAAATAGGAGGGTTTTTCCTACCATTCTTCACCTTTTGTTGCCTATTAGATCACTCTGGATCTATACACTTGGTCACCTTTTTCTACCATTTGCTGTGTGAGCTCCCTTTGAGTTCCATTCTTTGTGTGGGTTTTCTACACCAACAAGAGAGAGAGATTTTAGATCTGAAGTGCTGAGGACTTCCAATAACCCATCCCACTGAGAAGAATTGGATACGCCTTCTTGTTTTCCTCCCAGGTGCCCGATTAATACAAAAATTCTTTCAAAAATTGTTCTTGTCTTGTCTATTGGTATATGGAGCAAACCCTTGTTTTTACTGCTTAATGTTTTTCCATGCATAGATATGGTTTTTTGTAGCTCTTTTCTTGTTCAACTAACTGCAGATACGAAGATATTGGCAGCCACTTTTGTTGTTAGGGCTATTAGTTATGCGTAGCTAAAGTGGTCCTTTTTCGTACACTTCGACAAAGGATTCATACTAACAAATGGCGACTCCACACGGGTTTTAAATTACGACCGCTGTCGTTTTTCATATTCCTGCATATCCAGCTCCTTCAGACCCTAGGGTTTCTTTTCGGCAATTTATTTTTTCTATTTTCATGTTTTTTTTCTCACATAAAACCCTAAAACATTAAATTTTTTAACTTCTGTGTGTTTCTGGCCCTATTGCGCAGGTAAGCGACATCAGCCGCAACTGAGACAGCAACTTTTCTGAAAATCTGCCGTTGAGACAACCGGAACGAGGGGGTCGCACTTTTTGGCCCATAACCTGCGACCTGGACCTCCAGGTCACACTTTTCTGCCTCTTTTCTGCGACCTGCATTGAAAACAGGTTAGAACCTGCGACCTGCCAATTTTTCAGCTCTTTTTCTGCATTTTTTTCTGGGTTCTTTTGCAGCTTCTGTCAGGGTTTTCCAGCCTCTGTTTCAGCCCTCTTTGACCTGGTTTGGCTCTGTTTTAGCTCATCTAAGTGGGAACATAGCCCCCTAGGGCTTCAGTACCCTCCAATTTTTGTGGAAGAGTTTTTAGCTGTTTCAGCCATCTGTTTTTCTGAGTTTCGAACTCCCCTTTTCCGGATCTGTTACCTCCTTTTCAGATCCCTTTTAATCAGCTCCTCTACCTCTCAAATCACCTCCTGAAGATTTATTTGGATCTACTCTTAGGGACTCCTCCTTGCCCCTTCCGTTTTTGCTAATTTCCTCCCTTTTTCCAGCCACCTTGCCTCTGTCTCTTGGCTGTGACCTGCACCTCTTTTCAGCAGCTTTATCCTGTAGATCCCTATCCCTTTTGACCCTAGATCTATTGGCCTCTTTTTAAGTGTGTTTTGACTAGATTTTTGCCCTCTTTTAGAGTAGTTTTGAGAGACCCACCTCTTTGGGTTAGATTGATGCATGGTTAGCTGTTAAATGTTCTGTTATTTCAGCATTATATACTGTTCTCTGCAGATTTCTTTTCAGTTACGCAGCACACTTTTTCTTGCTCTCAAAACGAAAAGGGTTTAAAAATTAAAATTAACGCACACCACACACTGACCCTAAGTGAAGAAGCGCTTGGTTAACACCGCCTGGAAAAGACTCTAAAATCAATTGTCACTGCACTTCGTCTGCCCTTGACCTCACTTGATTCTGTCCCTTTCTGCCCTTGTCGGTTTCCTTCTTCATGTCATCATTGCGCCCCAAGGCGCCTTTCCCAGAGACTTCTTGGCCTTCACCCTCAGTTTCCAGTTGATCGACCTGCTCTGCCCTGCCATCGTCGAGCCAATCCCCCTCCGAGTTCACACTCCGACTCCTCTCCTGATTCTTTGGGTTCTCCTTCTCCTCCTGGTTCTCCCCCTGTCACCTTCACTATGTCTGGTCCAGGGCCTAACGCTAGTGGTGCTCCCGGCCCTAATGCCGACACTACTACTAGCGAAACCGCCACAGGAACTACCCTGGCCACCCCCATGCTGCCGTACATTTCAGGCCTCAGCCTCCCCGATTTCAATCAGTTGATCAATGACTCTATCCGCCACAATGCTGGTTGGCTTGCTATGCCAACCAAGCTCCCTTCCGACATCCCTAAGTTCGAAGGCCTTGCTGGAGAAGATCCAACCAATCATGTCCGATATTTCCACATGTGGTGTTCCTCCAATTCCATTACCGATGACTCCATTTGTCTTCGTTTGTTCCAACGCACGCTTACCGGCGAAGCTTCTAAATTGTATGTTGTCCAGGCCACCTCTTCCCATACCACCTTTGCGACCCTTGCCCAAGCCTTTTTGTCTTATTTCTAGCTCCCTCTCCGATACGATACTGGCACGGAGCTCTTGACTTCCTTCAAGCAATCCTCTTTGACCTACCTTTCGCCCATGTCCAGGAATAGCGACGAAGACGGAGCTTATGTCGAGCCCCCCCCTTCGAAGATCGGGTTTACATGGATTGGTTCCTTCGCACCCTCTTAGCTCTTATCGGCAAAGATGTCACCTCTCATTTTCCTCAAACTGAAGAAGCCGCCCTCCAAATAGCCTTGAAATATGACCTGATCTACGCCCAATCTGGCTATGTTTATACCGTTCTTCCTGACCTCCCCAGGCTCGGTGGTGCTAATGCCCCAGGGGAATCTCATTCCGCCGATGGTATCATTGGAGCCCTTTCCCATCCGTACGCTCAACCTCCTATGGGCTATGGTCTCCCTCAGGGAGGGGCCAGCCCCTCTAGCACTATTCCCCCTCCTGGTAGCATGTATCCAGGATACGGCATGCCTCCTCATTTTTCCCAACCTCCTGCTTACCTCAATGTTGCCCAACCTAACCACTACCTTTATCCGCAACCTGGTGTGCTAGCTCCTCCAGCATATGCGCTTCCATCTCCCTTGCCTCCTCCAAACCCGCAACAGCACTTACAGCCCCCTCCAGGGCAAGTATTTGCACAGTAGGGCGCGACTAATCCCCCTTCTTCTCAAAGAAGGCAGAGAGGCAATCCAAACCACTCTGACCCTGGTACCCGTGGACCCAATCCCGGTGTTGACCCTCACACTGCCAACCAGTAACAGGGCACTCAGCCTAAGCCGGACAGGCTGCTTTGCACAAATAAGCCTTGTTTGTGTTGCGGTGTTTATGGTCATTACACCCATGATTTTCCCCTCTTACCCCAGATGCGGCAGATGTGGGAGTCTCAAGCCACATTGAGCGGACAACACGCCTCCCCTCCTGCTCCTCCTAATGTGGCCACTACCCAACCGGCTGTGTTTACTAATCCTTTCCCTTAGCAAGGATTCGTGGCTACCCAACCACCTGATAGCCAGGTCGCCACTCCCTCTTCCCTTTCTGGTTCCTCTGACTACCAGATCCTTATGATGCACTCCGATCCTTCCCCGACCGTCGACCTTCACCTTCAAACTCGGTCTCGCCAGTACCCCAAGCTTCCTACTCAGTCTGCCCCCGAGCCTCCTTCTTCAGGTTCTACAAAGCCTCTTTCAACACCCAGTGGCCCCTTACATATCCCTCAACCCAAAGTTGAGGTTCATACCAAGATTCCTAAGGGACCATTACGTCGAAACACTGCTTCCGGTCGAGCTTCTCACTCGTATAGCATAGTAGATGACTTGGCGCAATCTCCTGCTGCCATTTCCACACTGGAACTCCTCTAGTCGTGCCCTTCCCAAAAGAAGGCTCTACTATCTGCCGTGGAAGCTGTAGATCCTGCTGATGACAAAATGATTGTTTTCGACGCCACTCAGTCAGACCATCCTCCTCTTCCTGCTTCCGTCGCCTTTCAAATCCCAGTCAAAATCCGGAACGCCAACGTTTCTCGATGTATAATTGATGAGGGGGCATCCACCTGTCTGATGTCCACTTCGGTTTGAAAGCAACTCGGATCTCCTGAGCTAGCCCCTTCCACGATCACCCTTCGAGCGTGGGACGGCCACGCCTCCCAGCCCATTGGCCTTTTCCGTAATTTTCCTATCACCCTCGCCGGGGGCCGTTTGCGTTAAACATCAGAAGTCATTGATGCCCCTCTAGACTACAACATTCTATTAGGGCGAAGCTACACCTATGCCATGTCTGTTGTCCCATCCGCGGTTTTTTGCAAGATGTCTTTTCCTCACAATGGGTAGTCACCATCGACCATTTGACTTACCATGAGCCGTCGTCTCAGACCTCCCCAGAGACGACCATCTCTTCTGTAGAAAATAAGCAAACCGTCGATTCCTTGACCAGTGTCTCCCCCGACGTCTACAAAGATTCCTCCCTGCTTGGAAATTTTCCTGGTCCCCCCCTCCTCATATCTCTGATCCCAGCTTGTCGAATGTTTGCATCATGCAATCGTCTCGGGCTACCCTTAAGCGACCCGCTTCGGCTAGTCAGCAACCTCAGACTCAACCTCGCCCACCGCAACCTGCTCTAGCCCTTCACCTCCATGACACGGACCAGCATCCTCCTTCGGCCCCTACTCCTACGAGTAGTATCCGGAACCCCTTTATCCTCCTGGATCGGTTCCCCCCCGAGACCTTAACCATCTCGGAGTCATCCCTCCGGCCATTACCTGGCGGGCGAATGCAACTCGGGCTCCCCTCCCGGAGTATGTCTGTCCCCGTCACTTCGGCCACCCTCTCTCTCCGTGACCTTCGGCAGCACTTGGGAGCTATTCCGCCGAGCCGCTACCCCTCCTGGTCACCCCAAACCTTACATGGCTTTGACACTGGTTCAACCGGTCCCCCTCGCTTCCCCCAATGCCGCTGTGCCCCTAGCACCGCCACAGGACCCTTCTCCTGTCGTGACGGCTCCCGGGAAGAAAGGCAAAGCCCGCAAGGGGGCACCCAAAGACAAGACCACCACGACTGATCCGGCCCCTCCTCCGCCCGCAAAGCCTTGCGCCTTGTCTGATGTCGTCGGTCACACCACCCATGCTTGTCCCGAATTGCCCCGTATTCAACCCATGGTTAAATTCGCGTTCCCCGAGTCTCCGGTCCCTGAAGCCTCCATTCCTTCTTCTTCCGTACCCAAGAACCCCAAGACTCTCCGCACCAACAAACCCTGTACGTTGTGCGGTCTCCACGGCCATTACTCCCACCATTGTCCTCACCTGACACACTACCATGCCTCTTTAGAGGTAGTCCGAGAGTATGAGGTTGAACAAAATCAATCTGCCTCTCCCATCCTCGCGTAGTATGCTTCGGGCCAACCTGAGGATCCCGCCGCTCCCATCGACATTCCCCCCCCTGATGTTCCAATGACGGAGTCTACTGCAACCATTCTTTACCTATCCGCCTCTCCGCGACACTTGGAGCCCAGTCCCCCTGCCTCCTCCCCCGTTGTGTCGCCTGATCACCCCTTTTCTACCCATACCCGAGATCACTCCACCAGTATCTCTGTTGACCTCCGCAGCCCGAGTCCTCACCACACTTCTGATAGCCCTCATATACCGCCCCCTAGTTCGTATATGAGTCATAGTCACCCTGCTCCTTGCACTCCCTCTCGCGATTTGCCGCTCCAATGTCTTGTCCCTGCCTCCTATGCCCAAGATATTTCTATCTCCTTCCCCATTTGTTGTCTTCGATGCCATTAGGGACCTCCCTTCCCCCCACCCTTTATCGGTTACGCCGATGGTGCAAGTCGTTACTCCGGAGTCTAGCCTCGGCGGGTTGGGCCATATTCACCCCCTTGCATACCCTTGTCCTCTCTAACGGGGTCTGCATTGAGTACTGCCACCAACAATCGAGGCTGAATATGATGCAGTGCGTGGTCTCTTAGTCGATGCCCTCTTTCATTGCATCCTCCATCTGCATGTTCGTTTGGATTCCCTACTTCTTGTCATGCAACTAAATGGTGTTTATTGTGTGCATAACCCTGTGCTGTTTAGACGATATTTACGAGTGAAACTCTTGATACGTGACTTTGAAACCATCACTTTCAACCATGTACCTCGAGAACACAATCACTATGTAGATAGTATTGCAAACCATGTTCTAGATTGGCATTTATCACACGCATTTCATACAAGACAATAACATTCATAATCATTAAAAACGATGCATATACATAATATGTGTCGCAAAATATGTGTTTCGAGTCCATCTACTCTGTTACATATGACATGCGCATAGCATGTTACAACAAACTCAAAACTGGGGGCACCACCTGCCCCTACATACACACTAGGGGGCACCACATGCCCCGCACCTACTCACTATCTGGCGGATCCTGAGCCAATGGCTCTGCCCCTGCAGCCCGTAGATCACGTATGCCTTGACCGGCCATCGCCATGCGCCACATGAACACCGCTATTCGAGGAAGACAAATGCATGCCCTCCACGCATCGGGTCGTTCAAATCTTCGTCACCCGCGCTCTAAAAAACCCTGGCCGCAACGTTCGCATCTACCAATGTCCTCCGTAAGAGAAGTCGCATCCTCATCGTGCGCTACTCTCGACCCACTCGACCCCCGCACGAGAGGTCGGCCGGCACCCTACATATCTGGGAGAAGCGCACGTAGCTATATCTCAGGACATCAAAAGTACACATGAATCAAACATCTATTTCTACTATTCAATAACTTTAACATGCCCATACAAGAATAGTTACTTATCACTTACCATCGGGCCCCCATACTTCACCAGGCGGAAGTGGTAGGTCCAGATCCCCATAATAACTCATCCCACTATAAGGATAGTCATTTATTTATAATGGCATCTAATCCCAATGGGCAAAGAACTCAGGTAGAAACACTCACCCGACCGCCCCTCCTCCTCCTCTGCACAGTAGCCTCCCGCACCGGCGCATCCTGGGCTCTCTCAGGCCCCCATATAGGAGCTGTATACGAGGCCTCAAGGTTGGGATCTTCTCAAAGAAGAAGGCGCACAATAAAGTCCCATACGAGCAATCGTGGTTCACTTGCCGCTTGCAGAGCGACAACTGTCGCTTTAGCGACACCAGCATCATTTTGGGCCCACCCATAGTAGGTCCCACCTGAACAAGCATCATACTGCCACCGTCCGCTCTGGATGTGATGGAATGCCCGTCGGCTTGCAGAGGCCAGCACGGTCACGGCTAACGCACGGCCCTAGCCTCTCTAGATCCCTCGATCGATATCCGAGTCCCTCGACTCGAAGACCCGACGGACAATGTCGTTCCACCAAACTCCATGATATGTCGCCTCCGCGGAGCATCGGGCCGTGTACTTCCCACCATCCCCAGTGGTGGGAGACCCGTCAGGAAATACACATCCTGGACTGTCAGTTCGATCCTATGCCCCTGCACTACAAAGACCTCCTGCTCTGGATCTCAGTAACTGATAATCCGGGCCAACAAAGGCTCTCCTACTCTCATCAAAGGGTTCTCCAAAAACTTTAGAACCCCAAACCTGGCCAACACAGGACAGACACCCTGATCCGCCTGGATCTCTTCCTGTAATGTACCCAGGTCCCTCTCTCTCCAGTTAACCCGTAAATCTACCATACCTGCATGAAAACATCATCTTTTTCAGCATACATATCGGGAATACCATAACCAAACACAAAAACCCAAATCTCAGCCATAAAACAGCACCAAAACCCCCTCATCTCCCAGGTCGCAATTTTCTGCCCAATTCTGGACTAGGTCACAGTTTTTGCCCTGAAACCTATGTCCCAGGTTGCAATTTTTGGCCCAAAAAGTACGACCCAACCGTAGAGATGAAGGAGGGTCTGTTTCTGAGATTTTGGGCCCTAAACTGAACTTTCAATCCATCAAAATGAAAGAGTAAAGTTAGGCCTCTTACCTGCAACTGACGGATCTCGATTCCAACGGTCGGTTTGTCCGCTACGCTCACTGAAATATTTAGGGCCTTCTCTCCTCTCTACATTCACCACAGCAACAATAGAAAATGAGTGAATTTGGAGGGAAAACTGCCTGATTAAAAGAGAACCCCTATTTCTTCTTTCTACTGTTGCGACCATACCGTAGCACCGTTAGACAAACCGTCTACACCGTTGGAAAGCTCTCACCGAGCCCTCAAATGGGAATCTGTTAGTGTTTTGTGATCTGATACTTTACCGGGACACATTTTGTCCAAGAAGGGTCACTTCACCCCTCCTTAAAATCGAATTTCCTCACTTACGACACTTGTACTTGGGGCACCATTTTTCCTCCTTACTTGTCTTTGTTCGTGTCGATTTTCGTCATGAGTTACCATCTTGTACTCATGTTTTTATGGTCCCCCATTGGGCCTTTACTGTGTGGCAGCACCATTGAGTCGCCCTTGTTTAGAGCATCCAAGTTGAGTCATCATCGCATTCATGGAAGTCTATCCTGAGTCCCTTTGTACCCCGCTATAGCCCTCCATCCTTCATGGCTTGGTCTCTCTCTTGTGTCGCATATTATGACCTTCAGTCCCACTGTCCCCTATCCCTTACGATATTGTGTTAGTTGCTGCCATCTCATTCATGCCCTTTATGCTCTAACAAGGGAAGTCGTCCATTAGCTACTCAGTCCTTTCCATTTCACCATCATCATTAGTGTCAGTCTGTCCGTCGCTCTACTATTTTCTCTCATGCCTTAGTTGAGGATCTCTCATTGCCTCACTTATGGTGGACCTCCTTCTGTCGACATCAGCTCATTCATTCCAGAAGCCAGGTCTAAAGGGCGGTGTACCTTGGTTCCAGCTTCCACTCTTGTTCGGTGCCTCAGATCAGGCAAAGGGATCTCTCATCACCCTTTGACTTGATTATTTATCCACTCCAACTCCTTTCAGCATAATCGAGATCCATATGCTTGATGGTCCAGTGATGCAGCAGCAGCTATTGGTGATTCTCGGGTGTGTGTGAGATGTCTCAGCCCTCATGAGGGGGTGGCCCTGCAGGTAGCCCCCCACATGCCCGGATGACCTCCTCCTTGCAGCCTTTGATGCAGCTCCAGATATTTGATGATGTTGGCCTTAGCCACTTGCAGTGCCTCTTTTATTTTCATGTATCGCCCGTTACAAGGCCCTTCCCCACGACAGGAAGGTGGTGATATTTGTATTCCCATGTACCTGTGACATTACATCACCCGCCGTTATCCTGCACAACATGTATGTGGATTCCTCAATGTATTTTTTATCCGGCTCGTATCAGGACGACCGTACTTTATGGTCTTGGCCTTTGCTGCATCGGGACACTATTATTTTGCATTATTTCGCTGCACATGCCTCTGCCGCTCTTTCGAAAGACAGTAATTTCTCATAACAGAGACTTGTTGCACCTGCGAGTCTCGTCTCCTCGGGGTCTAGTCCTTCAGCACACTATCTACCTCATATTTCTCTCTCTGACATACCCTTTTGTTGTCTAGTGATTGTCTTCTTACAACGTACTTCGGTCATACGATTTGCTCCTGACACTCGCACGCTGGGGGGCAATCTGTTACACCATTTTTTGGTCATCTAACTCTTCATCATTAGATGGACCCAAGTACACTATGTAAGACCAGTTTTACCCCAAGTAAAACTGCTTTCACTATGTTAAATAACTTAATAAACCACATTTATTAGGTTGTTTATGGTCTAAACAGGAAACCCCAAAAGGAAATATTAAAAAAACCTATATTTGTTTGATTTTCCTCATGGAATAATTAATTAAACCATACTTTAATTATTATTCCCAGTCATGTTTAACCCAAAAACAAAGAAATTAATTAGATAAACCTTTATTTGTCTAATTAATTTCTAGGAATAATTATTTAAATCTTATTTAGATAATATTCCTTGTTAAATATGACCAAATCACCCACAAATAATTAAATAAATCATTATTTATTTGATTATCTTCTAACCGCTTCCTTAAAAAGATAAATAAATCATTTATTTATTTATTTTTGACGAATAAAGGGATTTGACCCAAGTCAAATACTTTTTCCCTCCAACAAATATAATAAAATATTCCATAAAGGTGGATCTAGATTTGGTTAAAATTATTTTAATCGTGCACCAAGATCTAGAATGACCCAATATTTTGTTATAAATAGGAGGGTTTTTCCTACCATTCTTCACCTTTTTTTGCCTATTAGATCACTCTGGATCTATACACTTGGTCACCTTTTTCTACCATTTGCTATGTGAGCTCCCTTTGAGTTCCATTCTTTGTGTGGGTTTTCTACACCAACAAGAGAGAGAGATTTTAGATCTAAAGTGTTGAGGACTTCCAAGAACCCATCCCACTGAGGAGAATTGGATATGCCTTCTTTTTTTCCTCCCAGGTGCCCAATTAATACAAAAGTTCTTTCAAAAATTGTTCTTGTCTTGTCTATTGGTATATGGAGCAAACCCTTGTTTTTACTGCTTAATGTCTTTCCATGCATAGATCTGGTTTTTTGCAGCTCTTTTCTTTTTCAACTAACCACAGATCTGAAGATATTGGCAGCCACTTTTGTTGTTAGGGCTATTAGTTATGCGTAGCTAAAGTGGTCCTTTTTCGTACACTTCGACAAAGGATTCATACTAACAGGGTGCATCCCTTAAGGCTTTACTGAAGAAAGCAATTGGCTATTCCATACCTTCAACATTTTTCTGCAGTAGGACTACAGTTATTGTGTGTTCAGAGGCGAATGAAAATATCAGAAAGTCCTTTGAGAAATCAAGGCTAATCAAAACAGGAGCTTGTGTGAGTGCAAGTTTTGCAGATTCAAAAGATTGTTTAGCTCCCACAGTCCACTTCACTCCCATGCCCTTCTTCAGCATGTTAGTCATGTTCCTAAGGTGTTCTGCTAGATTGGGAATAAATCTCCTAAGGAAATTGATCCTCCCAATGAAGGACTGTAGCTCCTTGATGTCTCTGGGGTGTGTGATCTGTAGTATTCCCTCAATTCTCTGTGGGTCTATCTTAATTCCCTTCTCAGATATAATATGGCCCAGAAGTTTTCCTTCTTGCAGCCCAAAAATAGTTTTCTTAGGATTTAGTGACAGACCGTACCTTCTACATTTTTCAAACACTTTCCTTAGATGTTTCAGGTGTTCTTCTTCAGTTTTGGAAAAGATAGTCAAGTCATCCAAGTAGATAACTATGAAGTGTCCTATCTCATCTGAGAAAGCTATATCCATTGCTTTCTGGAAGGTGGCCCTAACATTCATTAGTCCAAAGGGAATTTTCACATACATGAAGGTGCCCCATGGAGTGGTAAATGATGTTTTGAGTTGATCTTCTGGGAGTACTAAGACCTGATTGTATCCCGAAAAACCATCAAGCAGGGAGATTCTCTTAGAGCCCACTACCTTTTGTAAGATGTGTTCCATTCTAGGCAGAGGATAATTGTCTTTTAGTGAGGCTTTGTTAAGGTTTCTGAAGTCTATACACAATCTGATTTCCCCTGTTTTCTTTCTCACAGCCACTAGATTTGATACCCAATCGGAAAACCTCATAGGAACTATAATGCCCACATCATACATCTTTTTAATCTCTTTTTCAATAGCAGGCAATTGTTTTGGGTTTATCCTACGAAGTTTCTACCTAAAGGGTTTCTGATTTTCCTTTAAAGGTATTTTGTGTTGTATGATATTCATGTCATAAGCCTTTAAGTATTTGTAACCCCAAGTAAACACGTCAATAAATTCCTTAAATAGGTCAATGTACTTCTTTTTCATTTCCTTGGGTAAAGACTTAGCCAATTTAATCATTTTGGGTTTTTCCTTTGTGCCTATGTTGCATTCTTCCACGTCAGAGTCTGTGTGCTCTATGGTAGGATTTTTCACCACATCATCGAAGTCAAAGAGATCTTCTAGCGGCGCCAAACCTCGAGGTATATTCTTATCTTTGGCATGCAGCAACTCAACTTCTTCATTTTCTACGTTTTCACTGTTTTCGTTCAAATTTCCAGTTTCTATGCTTACGGTGTTTATTTCTATATCGCGGGGTGTTTCTTCCTCATCTGAGGATCCTTGACTTAGGTGACTATTATCAGATTTCGAGTCTGAATTAGAAAATTCGAACTCATTTCTGCCTACCAGGAAATCTTCAATCTGTTTATCCCCTTCAAAAACCTACCAGTATTTTTCGTTGTCTAGCACTACAGGTCTGAATTTGGTCTGAATGATGATTTGTTGGTCAGGGGGAGTCTTAGGATATGAACTAGCCAGGCAAGCTAATCCGTTAGCAATAATGTTTTGACTCCTAGGAACAAACCCTATTTCATATTCAACAAATGTTTTCAGCAAATCTACAGCGTCATTCCTGTATGCTCTCAGCCTAGGATTTTTAGCTATGTATTCACCGTTCACTTGTTTTATAACCAACTCAAAATCTCCACGCACGACTATCTTAAGGGCTCCTAATTTCCTCAGTAGATTTAAACCCAACATTAAATCCTCGTACTCTACAATATTATTGGTGCATTTGAAATGCAAATTGCATGCATGGCTTTATGTGTAATCGTTTTCTGTGTTATGCAACCACACCCCTGCCCCGGCAGATCTCCTAGTACAGGACCCATCGAAATTCATATCCCACAGAGGTTTGCCATTATGTTGTACTGAAGGGCATGCACTAGGTGAGGGGTTATTTTGTTCTTCAGCATGGGTGTGATAATCAGAAAGGTATCTATTTGGCTGATTGTGCTCCATTTCCTGTTCACTCTGAGTTTTGGTTATAGTGAATTGTTCAACATTTTTTTCTTGTGGCATATGGGTTTGTGGGGAATTTCCAGTTAGCTTTTCACCCTCTGTTTCTTTTTCACTCAGAGTTAGAGGCCCACCGCATATTCTACAGGTTTCAGTGTTGTTTTCCTCATCACTTTCCTCTAAATCTACGGCAACCATTATGTTGAGATCCATAGCCTCTATTTCTTTTTTCGTGTCTTTATTTTCCGACTCTGGTTCTCCTAAGGATTGATCATTGCAAAGGATGAAAGAATCTAGGTCTGTATGTACAGAGTATAGAGGTGAATTTTCAGGTTTCTCAGGGCTACTGACTAGAAATTTCATTTGGGCCTCTCTATATAGTCTTCTAAGCTGGCTAAAGATAGGGACAGTGGCGTATGAGCCATCCATCTGCATTGTCCCTTGCAGTTTGGCTCCCCATGATCTTGACAATAGCATGCCATACTTAGGCGGCACATCTGCCACCACCACATCCATGACCATACATTTAGCTGGGATCTAGGTCAAACTCACACATAAGTCTTTAATTAGGCCAAGACATTTTACTTTGCTAGAGTCAAATGAATATAGGTCCTTATAGGGTCTGGTGATTTCTAGGCCTAACTTTTCCATCACTACCTTAGGCATCAAGTTGTGGGATGCTCTAGACTCATGTATTGCATTGTGTAGGATATTATCATGGATGTTGAGACTAATATAGAAAGGTGGCGCTACCCCTTCTTGAAACTTTCCCTCAATATCAGGACCAAATAGTAGGGCTAGTTGATCATCATTCAAGTTTACAGAGTCATTGATTTCTCCTAAATTCAAGGCTTTCAAAATTTGGCCCTTATATACATCCTGAGTGGCCAACTCAAATAATGGTACAGAGATTTTGATCTTTGTGATCTCACTTTCCAAATTGAAAGTGGGTTGACTCTTAGAAGTGTTCAACTCTGTCTTATTAATCACCACCTTAGTGGTAGAATCAGTGAGCTAATTCTCACTATGTACATGTGTAGGAATATTTTTATTAGGAGCACTAACTGAGGTGCTAGTGCTACTGGATGGTTGACTTTGTTTTTCAGTGTCTTGGTTGTCCTTCTCCTTGTTTTTCTCAGAACTCTAAACTGCTATTTTGTTATTCTCAGCAATGGATTTAGAAGATTTATCAGGCCTTTTCTTGATGGTAACCTCAAGAGTTTTGATCTTGGAATTTTCTTGGTTCTTTTTGCTCCTAAGTTCATATTTTTCTCTGACCTGCATGATAGCATTATCAAATCCAAGTCTGTAGGCTTCAGATTCTGATCCTTCCTCACCCCAGTAAGTGGACATGGGTTGATCTTCTTCTGAATCACAGTTGTGGATTGGATCTTCTATTTCGAACATGTTAATGGTGTTTCCCTCAGACTCTTCTATGATTCCCTCATCTTCAACAAGAAATTTTTGGAAAGGGGGAATGACTTGTTGATCTGACTCTTTTTGTCTGTTGGGAGTGTTGTTGTTTCTTCTAAGGTTCTGGTTCTGGTTTTGACTTTGGTTCCTGTTCTGAGTGACAACCATTTTCTCCATCATATGGTATAACCTGTCCACATTTTTAGACAACCTATCATAAGTTGGATCAGATCTGGAGGCTACATTGTCATCCCTATATGTTACCCTCCTCTTAGCTCTCAATCTTGCCCTTTTCTCAATCAGATTTTCCTCTATGCTCACAGCTCCTTTCTGCATGTCCTCCAGAGTGGTGTACTCTTTACCTCTAAGTTCATAGGCCATGTCGACATCAAACCCTTCGGGGTATTTCGCTAGGGCCATGCCTTGT
This sequence comes from Pinus albicaulis, assembly GCA_034641835.2. NCBI lineage: Eukaryota > Viridiplantae > Streptophyta > Pinopsida > Pinales > Pinaceae > Pinus > Pinus albicaulis. The sequence continues at coordinate 1,178,447,377 of CM076570.1, forward strand.
GGAGGTTTCACATGTGGGGGGAGAGCATTGTAGATGCTATTAAACCTCGTTGTGTAATCATGGACACTCTCTCCTGCATTCCTCTTAAGGCTCATGTATTTTGCTAGGAGTTGGTGAGGGTTTGCCCTAGTTTCCCATTTGTTGATGAAGGTCTGGTACAAAGCAGGGAGATCTTGGATACTACTAGCAGGCAGGTTTTTAAACCACTTCTTCACCTCACCTCCCAGGCTTTGGGCAAAGATTCTCATTTTGATTGTATCATCATCTATTTCCATGTAGTCAAAAGAATCTTCCATCTTATCTACATGTTTTTGGGCTGTGGTAGGCTCTTTGGCATGGAAATGGGGGATCTTTGATTGATAATCATTTGGTAAGGGTACTAGAGGCTGAGGTAACACTAGAGATGCATACCAAGCTACCATTGCAATGTTCTGATGAGGTAAAGGATTATCTTGAGTAGCTGGTATATGGATGACAAGGATATTAGGGCCAACAGAGGTTTGTTGAGCAGATCTAGGGTGGGAGAGCCCCAAGTTTTAAACAAAGTGTATATCAGGTGGTGTAGATGGAGGGGTTCCTCTGTCCCTAGTGTGCTGACCACTCTTGGGTGATGGACTATGAAGCTCAGGGTCTAGCTAATCTAGATTATTGAATGACCTAGTTCTTGGTGGTCTATTAGGTAGGTCTAGGTCAAGGTGAAAGTGTGATAGAGCTGTAAGGTTTTCTGGTGCAGAATTAGCTCTATAGATGTGGCTGGAAATAGTTGATCTTTTGGGTGCAGGAGGTCCTTTGAGAATGCTCTCAGGGTTATCAACTACTTCAGGTGGGTTAGGATTAGGGAAAGCTCTTATGTGAATGGTCCTAAAAGCCAGAATGTTATGTTTCTTACTAAGAATCTTAACCCTATTTGTTACTCCTGTTGTGGTTGATGTTGTTATGAAGGCAGGTCTCCCGGTGGAGTCTTACGTGAAACCAAGATAACCAGCAGGCCTGTTGATCGCCAATGGAGTCTTTGATCTTTTTTAGGAATTATGGAGTCGCCAGGTGGAAGGTTTAGGGTGCTCTAGGGGATACAATGTGCACCACAGTGCCTAGGGAATTGTCTCATTTCAAGAATAACCTCGAAACACAACAAGATCCAACCAGAGATTGACTGGGAGGGCATTTACCAGATATGTCACCTCCGAAAAGGGTGAGATCCGGAGGCTACCTGGCCCTTTCCAGGCTCTGTCTAAGAGTATGAGACACACAAAGCAAATGGAGGCTAATTCAAGAAAGGAGTGACTTACTACCAACCTAACCAGAGATCTAAGTTTCTGAGTTTGTAAGGGTGTTTAAAGTGAGGTGTACTCAGAATTTCCCCAGCGGAGTCGCCATTATGTTGGGGTTCCCATGTTTTGGCCAGGTTGGCAAGACCAAAATATGAGACAACATAGAACCACTTTTAGACCTTAGGATCTAGCCCTCCTAGGTCCAGAGAGGGATCTCTCTATGTGAGCCAAAGGATATATCTTTGAGGCTCGGGTTTAAGATGTTAGGCTAGATATAAAGCGCAAGGTTTGTTTGTTTGATTTGGAGTTTGGTTGTTGGGAATCAGAAAAGAAGGGTCAAATACAAGACAAGGATGAGCAAAGGGGAAATTTAGGCAAAGGTAGATCACTCAGAGAACATCAAGGCCATTGGGTAGTGGAGTCAAGAAAGGATTTACTTGTGTTCAATGTGCAAGCTTTAATTTGGGCTAGTCATCTAAGTCATCTGGATCTTAAAGATGATAGTTGGAAATGGGACATTAAGGACTGAAAATGAAAAGAGGAGAACCATCCAATCTTGTCTATAGATCAGGTCAGAGGTCATTTAACTCCAGACCTGCTTGGACAAAATCAGAGGCAATACAAGGGATATTAGGAAGGCTAATTGAGATGGAAAGATCCTAGTGGGAAAGACAGAGTTCTATATCCCCCAGTTTTCTCAACTCATCCAACTAAATCCTAACAAGAACATATAAACATAGATTTCATTAATTCATACATCAGAGAGCAGGCAACAGCATCCACTACACTGGTTAAATCAATTGAAATCAATATTTAGATACACATATAAGAAGAAAACATAAAAGGTTGGGAGAGCAGCAACATAAGGTACCATTCAAGGGTAAATCTTATGCCAAACTTCTGATGCAAGCCAGTAGAAATGGAATGAAATGAAATCAAACACAGAGATAGGAAAACATCACCAGCTACTTTAGATCAGGATCGAAAGAAATGTGCTTGTCATATTAAAAACAAGACCAATCAGGTACAACCTTGCCCACAGCTTGAACATTCAGTCTGAATACATCAAACCTCAACCTATCTCAAAATATTACGCAAATAACTTGTCTCAAGAGGAAAATGCTTGCATTTCTCTGATATCTCATCAACAACAATTACAATATTTTCTCTTGAGTTTTATAGCAGAAAAAGAGTTGAGGAGGTAGGTGTAGCACTAAATGAAACATTAAACTTAGAACAGAAAGAGAGGGCTGAAGCCTAGCTTTGCATTTAACTCCTGTCACTCTTTGATGGATCTGTGATCTTCTTCAGATTTTCAATTTCTATGATATGACCCTGAATGTACTCTGAAGGCACTACTCTACAGTACCTCTGGTGAATGGACTCAGGGGAATAATAAGTGATGCAATGGCCCTCCATGCTGTGAAACAAATGCTTCTGATAGCATAGGATCGTTGTAAGGGAGGGATACTTTGCCTGGACACCCTCTAAGCTGGAATAATAAATTGTACTGTGTCCTTGTTCTGGGTGAAACAATATGCTAACTTTAACCCTGATTTCATCACTTTCTGTGCGCTGGATCTTCTGTGTGACCTTTGGGGTTTTCAACTGGTGCTTTGCCTCTTTAAACTGTAGATTTAGGGATTAAGGTTTTCATTAGCGAGCCTTAATCTCTTTGCTTTGTACTGGAACACTTTGTCGCTTCATCTATGCTTCTGACAGGTTAGCTCGAACTTTAAATGGCGCTGGAAGGTTTTCTACAAGATCCGAACTTTTTTCCTTTAATGAACATCCCATCTTCACACCCTTGGGTCATCTTTCATAAATTCTGCCCCTGTGAGCGATCTTCTTTGATCTTTCCGTCCTTGCAGTAGAGATGTGCATCATGGTGGCCGTTGACTTTTGAAAAACCCTACAAAACAATAAACCTGTCAAGAAATCCATGGGTGGGGGTGATGGACGTGGCGTGGATGCAGAAAATGGTCATGCAGAGGATGAACTGGGGAAGAAATCATGAAAATGGTGACAAATTGTTCTGGTGGAGGTTTGGCAGTCCGCGTAGTGAATTTGACTGAGAAAACATTAAAAAACACGACCTTGGGCGAATATACGCAAAATAATGGGTGGATGTACAGAGGGTACATGTGAGGTGACGTGGCGTACAGAGAAGACACGTGGACGGATGACGTGGAGACCCGGGCGACAACGGGATGGTTAATGGCGGGAAAACGAATCTAGACCGTCGATCATGGCGGAATGAACGATGGTAAACACATCTGGGGCGATAGTTAGTGGGTCAGGGGTATGGCGGAGGTGGTGTTAACTCACGTGCAACTTTTTTGATTGATGCCCGTAGGATGAAGCTCTCAAGATCTAACGACTATCGTGGATTTCGCTACGTGACCTGGACCGAAAGATAACGCACGAAATGAGGGCAGTTTTGCCGTCATACAGGAGACAAGTGTCAGGAGCTGAGTGGAATCGCTGGGTGCTCGAGGAAAAGCACCCATCGTGCATAAGCGGTGCGGAAAAAACAACATAGGTTTTGAACAGTGAACGCGGGCGGGGACCACCGTATCGGGCGGGTTTTGCACCGTTGGATCTTGTCCAGATCAACGGTTGAAAATGCGCCTGAAATGATTTCACAGCAGACCGTTGATCTTTTGTTTTAAAACGGACGGTGGATATTTGATGACGGGTGACTAACGAGGAAAAGATGGAGGCTGCGGGGGCGGCAATCGCCGTCCGTTCTGTGCAGATCAACAGCTGTAATCGCGCCCGATGTAACACTGGGGTAAGCACCTTTGGGAGCTAGTGCTTTGGTCACAGCATGGGGTCATATGGAGAAAAAGGCGCGGGGCTTAACAGAGAAGGGGATGAGGCCTATTATAAGGTCGGAAGTGGGTTTTTCAACCCATTTTCACTGAATTTCATGATTTTTTTCCCTTTTTAAAGTGTTTTAAGGCCAGATAAGGGGTAAGAATGTGATTTAAAGGGGGATTTTGTGAAAACAAAGGGTGTAGGGGTTTAGGAGGAGATTTTGGAGGGGTTTAGAGGGTTGATAGGGGGAAAAAGAGGGGAGCAACGGGACTTTGGCAAAAAGGGAAAAAAAGGGGAAAAAGGGACATTTTGCAGGGGTATAGGGAGTAAATGCAGACCTTAAGGAAAGGAACCAGTAGAGGGGACTGTATAGGGCAAAGCACAGAGAGAACTCAAGGATGATGTTTCTTCAAGGGAGATGCATTCCTTTAAGGTCTCCAAAATGACCTAGCCCCCAGCTTGCTTTTCAAGAATTTCATAGGGGGGCTAACAGTATGTTCTTGTCTTTGGCTCACAGTACCTCAACTTCTTCATTTTCCACGTTTTCATAACTTCCATTTAAATCTCCAGTTTCCTCATCCAAAGTGTTTATTTCTATGTTAACGGGTGTTTTTTCCTCATCTGAGGGTCCCTCACTTAGGCATCTATCACTGGACATAGATTCTGAATCAGAAAACTCAAACTCGTCCCTACCTATTAAGAAATCTTCAATCTGTTTATCACCCTCGAAAACCTACCAATATTTTTCGTTGTCCAGCACCGCAGGTTTGAATTTGGTCTGTATTATAATTTTTTGGTCACTTGGAGTCTTAGGGTATGAACTAGCTAGGCAAGCCAGCCCATTGGCAATGACGTTTTGACTCCTGGGAACAAACCCTAATTCATATTCAACAAACGTTTTCAGTATATCCATGGTATCGTTTCTATATGCCCTCAACCTAGGATTTTTGGCTGTGTATTCACTGTTCACTTGTTTTATAACCAACTCAGAGTCTTCACTCATAGCTATCTTACGGGCTCCTAATTTCTTCAACAAATTTAAGCCCAGGATTAGAGCCTTGTAATCTATAATGTTATTGGTACATTTGAAATGCAGGTTGTAGGTGTGGCTCTCTGCGTAGTCATTTTCTGTGTTATGCAACCACACCCCTACCGCGGCAGTTCTTCTTGTGCAGGACCCATCGAAACTCATCTCCCACAGGGGTTCATTCTCGGTTGTGTTATCATTCCTTTCCCTATGGTTGGGTTTGCCATTATGTTGTATTACAGAGTCTACATTATGTTGTGGGTTGTTTAATTCTTCGCGTGATGCAAGGGTTTGTGAGGGATGACCAGTTAACTGTTCACCTTCTGTGTTTTGCTCACTCTGATTTTCCGTTTCAGTATACTGTCTAGAGTTTTCTTCTTCATTTTGATCTAAGTCCAGAGTGGCCATTATGTTAAAGTCCATAGGCTCTGTTTCCTGGTTCATATCTCCGTTTTGAGATCCTGACCCTTCTAAGGATTCATCATTACAAAAGATGAAGGAGTCAAGGTCTGTATGCACAAAGTATAAAGGTGAATTCTCTGGCTTTTCGAGGCTACTGACTAGGAATTTCATCTGTGTCTCCCTATACAGTCTTCTAAGTTGGCTAAAAATAGGGATTTTGGCATATGAGCCATCCATCTGCATTGTACCCTGCAGCTTGGCCCCCCATGATCTAGATAGTAACATGCCATACTTAGGTGGCACATCTGCCACCACCACATCCATGACCATACATTTAGCTGGGATTTGGGTCAAGCTCACACATAAATCTTTTATCAGGCCAAGGCATTTTACTCTGCTAGTGTCAAATGAATACAAATCCTTATAGGGACGGGTTATCTCTAGACCTAGCCTTTCCATAACCACCTTGGGCATTAAGTTGTGAGAGGCTCTAGAATCATGCATCGCATTGTGCAGGATTTTATCATGGATATTGAGACTGATATAGAAAGGTGATACTACCCCTTCCTGAAACTTTCAATGAATCTTTGGACCAAACAGAAGTGCTGGTTGGTCATCACTCAGGTTTACAGTGTCACTACTTTCGCCTAAATTCAAAGCTCTCAAAATCTGGCCTTTATATACATCCTGAGTGGCCAGCTCAGAAAGTGGGACAGAGATTTTGATTTTTTCAATCTCACTCTCCATATTGAAAGTGGAATGACTCTTGGAAATGTTCAACTCTATTTTTTTACCCACCACTTTAGTGGCTGAATCAATGTTCTAATTCTCACTATGTACAGTGTCTGTGACATTTTTATCAGGAGCACCAACTATAGTGCTAGTGCTACTGGTGTGTTGACTTTGTTTATCAATTTTTTGGTTTTCCTTTTGTTTTTTCTTTCCAGAACTCTAAGCAGTTGCCTTAGAAGATTTCTCAGGCCTTTTCTTGATGGTAATCTCAGGAGCTTTGGGTTTGGAAGGGTCTTGGCTCTTTTTGCTCCTAAGTTCATATTGTTCTCTAACCTGCATGATAGCATTTTCAAACCCAAGTCTGTAATCTTCAGATTCTAATCTTTCTTCATCCCAGTATGAGGGTGAGGACTGATGTTCCTCTGAATAATAGTTATGGATTGAGTTTTCTATTTCAAACATGTTAATTGTATTCCCTTAAGACTCTTCTATGATTCCCTCATCTTCATCAAGGAAGTTTTCTTGAGAAGGGAGAATAACTTATTGATCTGATTCTCTTTGTATGTTGGGAGTGTTATTGTTTCCTCTAAAGTTTTTGTTTTGATTATGATTCTGTTTTTTGTTCTGATTGCTAACTGTGACAACCATTTTTTCCATCATTTGCTGCATTCTTTCCACATTTTTAGATAATCGATCATAATTTGGGTCAGATGTGGAAGCTACATGGTCATCTTTATATGTTACCCTTTTCTCAGCTCTCAACCTTGCCTTTTTCTTAATAAGATTTGCCTCTACAATCACTGCTCCTTTTTGCATGTCTTCCAAGGTGGTATAATCCTTCTCCCTAAGTTGGCAGGCCATGTCAGCATCAAAGCCTTCCAAGTATTTTGCTAAAGCCATACCTTGGGGAGGTTTCATATGTGGAGGAAGAGAATTGTAAATTCTGTTAAATATTGTGGAGTAAGCATGGACACTCTCCCCTATATTTCTTTTAAGGTTCATGTATTTTGCTAGGATTTGGTGAGGATTAGCCTTAACTTCCCATTTTTTTATGAAATTCTGATATAAAGCAGGAAGATCTTAGATACTGCCGGGAGGTAAACTTTTAAACCACTTCTTTACATCCCCTCCCAAACTCTGGGCAAAGATCCTCATTTTGACTATCTCATCATCGATTTCCATGTAGTCAAAAGCGTCTTCCATCCCATCTACATGATGTTGAGCTGTTATGGATTCTTTTGCCTTGAAATGTGGAATTTTTGATTGATAATCATTTGGTAAGGGTATTAGAGGCTGTGGTAAAACCAAAGGTGCATACTAGGCTGCCATGATGATATTCTGGTGAGGTAAAGGGTTAGCTTGAGCAGCTAGTATATGGATGACAGGGGTATTAGGACCAGCTGAGGTTTGTTGAGCAGATTTAGGATGACAGAGTCCCAAGTTTCGAATGAAGTGGATATCAGGGTGTGTAGAAGGAGGGGTCTCTCTGTCCCTAATGTGTTTACCACTTTGAGATGGTGAACATGGAAGCTCAAGGCCTAGCTGATCTAGATCACTGAATGACCTAGTTCTTGGTAATCTACTAGGTGGGTCTAGGTCAAGATGACAGTGTGATAGAGTTGTAAGGTCTTCTAGTGCAGAATTAGCTCTATAGATGTGACTGGAAATAGTTTATCTTCTAGGTGTAGGTGATTTCTTGAGGATGATCTCAGGGTCATCAACTATTTCAGGTGGGTTTGGGTTGGGGTAAGCTCTTGTATAAATGGTTCTTGAAGCCAAAATGTTGTTTTCCAAAAAAGGAGCTTAACCCTACTTGTTACTTCTATTGTGGTTGATGTTTATTTAGAGGCTGGTCTCCTAGTGGAGTCTTATGTGAAACCAATTTAATCAGTAGGCCTACTGATCACCAGTGGAGTCCTTGATCCTTTAGGGTCTATGGAGTCACCAGGTGGAAGGTCTAGGGTGTTTCTAGGAAGTACACTATCCACCACAGTGTTTGTGAGATGCCCTTTTCAAGGATATCTCGAAAACACAGTAAACTCTAACCATAGATTGACTGGGAGGGCATTTACCAGATATGTCACCTCTAGAAGAGTGTGAGATCTGGAGGCTACCTAGCCCTTTCCAGACTCTGTCTAATATTATGGGATAAAACACAACAAGAGGTAAGTGGGATGTAAGTGTAAGTGTTTTACTACCAACCTAATCAGAGATCGAAGGTTTTTTGAGTATCTAAGAATGTTTAAGGTGAAATGCACTCAATTCCCTAGTAGAGTTGCCATTATGTTGGGGTTCCCATGTTTTGGCCAGGTTGGCAAGACCAGAAGATGAGACAACATCAGAACCACTTTCAGACCTTAGGATCTAGCCCTCCTGGGTCCAGAGAGGGATCTCTCTATGATTGTCAAAGGTATGTGTCTTTGAGGCTTAAAGGTTAAGATATTAGGCTAGTTATAGGTTCAAGGTTTGTTTGTCTGATTGTTTATGTTTGGTTGTTGGGAATTAGGAATGAAGGGTTCAATATAAGACAAGGTAGGGCAAAGAGGATTTTAGGCTAAGAGATATAAATTTCAGAGCATATTCAAGACCATTAGGCAAATGGAGTCAGGAAAGGGTTTACTTGCTGTTCAATATGCAAGATTTCATTTGGGCTAGTCATCTAAAGCCTTGGATCCTAAAGATGATAGGTGGGAAGGGACATTAAGTATTGAAAGTGAAAGAAGGAGAGAACACCAATTTCTGTCTATATATCAGGTCATAGGTCATTTAACTCCAGACCTAGTTGGACATACTCAGAGGTAACTCCCAAAGCAGTAACTTGAGGGAAATTAGAAAGGTTAACCAATTGAAAAGGATCCTAGTGAGATAAGGACAGAGTTCTAAACCTCCCAGTGTTCCCAATTCATTCAGTTAACTCTTAACAGGACCATCTAAAATAGATTTCATTAATTCATACATCAGCCAGCAGGCAATAACATCCACTACACTGGTTAAATCAATTGAAACCAATTCTTAGATAACACATTAAGTAGAAAACATTAAAGGCAAGGAGAGCAGAAACATAGGGTACCTTACAAGAGTAAATCCTATGCCAAATTTCTAATGCAAGCCAGAAGAAATGGAATGAAATGAAATAAAACACAGAGACAAAAAAAACATCACTGCAACTTTAGATCAGGATCCAAAGAAATGTGCTTGTCATATTAAAACAACACCAATCAAGTACAACATTTGCCAATAGCTTGAAACTTCAGTTTGAAAACATACTCTTCAGCCTATCTTACAACTTTACACAGTGAACATATTTCAAGAGAAACTACTTCCAATTCTCTGATATCTCATCAAAAACCCTTACAATAGCTTTCTCATGAATTTTATAGTAGAAAGATGAACCGAGGAGGTAGGTGAAGCACTAAATGAAACATTAAAACCTGGAAAAGAAAGAGGGTCGAAGCCCATTCTGTTTAAACTCTGTGCATTCATATTCTGGCATGTCTTGGACGAAAGAATGATTTTCTTGGGTTTCCATTTACTCTGGTATGGTCTTGATGTACTCTGGCTGCAGAACTCTGTGGTACCTTTGGTGCAGGAGCAAAATGGTAGGTTAATGATTGAATTGTCTGCCATCCTGCATTAACAACTGCTCTAGTAGCTTTGGACTGTGGTCAAGGCTGAAATCTTCTCAAGAACACGGTAAATAATGGAAATAGTATGGGCGCTTTATCCTTTAGAACAATCTGTTGATGTGAAACCCGGATAGTTTTGATTTCTGCGTGTTGGTTTGCCTCTACTGCAAAATCTATGTTTTAAATGGCTCTGGAGAGGACTTATAGAGTTTAAACTCTGTTCCTTTAATGCAAACATTGTCATATGTCTTATTATCCCCTTTCTACATGAGTTTGGCTCTTGAAAATGGTCTTTTCCTATTTCTCTGTTGTTGTACTGAGACTTTGAATCATGGCGGTCTTCCGCCGCTCGTACTCTACAAAAACATGGAACCTAGCCATGAAATCCATACAAAGGGAAGGCTGGTTATGGAGGATGGGAGAACAATGATGTGGAAGTGGTGAAACAATGTTCTTGGATGAAATAATGGTGAAAAATGCATTGATATGGTGAAAACGGCGACAAATAGGGTTTTCGGTGAAGAAATGACCGTGGGCCATTCAATAATGGTCCAGTGGCGGGGATCGATGGCGGAAATTGATCCATGGAAAGATTTATGAACATTGGCAGAGTGGATATAAAACATTAAACTTTAGTGCAAATACAAAACTTTGGACTATGGAGGAAATAAAAATGAAATGCATGAAATGAAATGGAAATGAACGTATGAGGTGGGACCCATATGGAAATCGCAATCGCAATCGGAAATCGAGAGAGGGAGTAGGGCGGAGTGATACACATGAAACATTCCGATGCGATTGGGAAGGGGAATGGAAAACCTTTGTAAAAGCGAAAATATAACAAATTTCCCATTTAAAAAGGGGAAAACCCTTTATTATATTAACCGGAGGATGTATGGTATGGTGGGCCCAGGTTTAATCGCAATCGGAGATCGGGAGCGGGGGTAATCGCAATGCGTATTTCAAGCATTGTGATGCAATTTATTAGGGGAGGCAGGATTGGAGGAAGATCAACGATCGGCTAATCAGAGGGAAGGTCTTGCGGTTATGTGATCGGAGAGATTGGGGGATCGCAATCGGGGAGGTCAGCGGGAAGACACATTAACATTTGCGATTGCAATTGGGCGGGGAGTGCGATTAGCACTCAACCGTCCGATCAGGATAGTGGATCGATGGTCCTGAACGCATCGCGGGTCTTATAGAATAGAAGCAATCGCATCGGAGTTTTTAAGCCTTTCAAAGGAATTTTAACGTTCCACTCCAGTTTTTCCGATGCGATTAGCACTTAAGGCTTAAGCATTTGGTATTAGCACTGGGGCATATGTGGGCAAGTGGTTGGAGCTTACGGTAAAGGGGCTAAGCCCTATTATAATGTTAAAAAGTGGGTTTTGGCCCATTTTTAATGCATTTTGAAGTTAAGGAAGGGTAACGATAAGGGGAAGAAGGGGAGATTTAGACAAACAAAGGGTAAAAGTCGGATTTAAGGGGGATTTTGGGGAGATTTAGGGGGTTAATGGGGGAAATAGATAGGGATAAAAGGGATGAAGTAGAGTTTTAGAAGGGAGGATATAAAGGGAAAAAAGGGTGAAATGGTGAATTCTGCAAAGGCACAAGGGGCAACAAAGGCCTTGGGAGTAGGGTTTTATCAATCAGTGAGGCTTATTGACTCAAGAACAGCATAGGGAAATAGTCAAAGAAAATGAGCATAAAAGGCTTCAAGGATGATGTGTTTTCAAGGGAAATGCATTCCTTGAAGGCTCCTGAAACAATCTAGCCCCTTGCCTACTTGTTAAGAAATTTACAAGGGGCTAACAGTGGCTCCACATGGGGATGGCTTCTTCTTGAAGGAGTCAAGAATTCAGAAAATGATCTTTGGTGTAGGCCAGATGCCTGCTACTTGAGCCACCTTTCTTCTTTGATTTTCAGCTACCACAAATATGATTGATCAGCAGAAAAAATCCCAAACATTCTACCTCCCCATCCTACAATCCTAGCATTTTTTCTTCTAGGGTGCATTTGAACTAGCAGACCCTTTACATCATTTATTTTATAACATAAAATAAACCTATTCTAAATCTACCCTTATTACTCCATGAGACCAGATTGGACTGTTGGTCTCATATGTTTCTCTACCTAATCTAATATCCATTGGGATTAGACTGTCTAGCAGATTTCTTCTCTATATTTTACAACAGAAATTTAAAAACAGTCAAACTAGGATTAGACAGTCTAGTTTGTTGTAGATCCAAGGCATAAAGACAGTTGCACATGGACAGAAAATTGCTGAAAACTGAGAACAAAACTTTGAAGGCTTGAAATCTGAAATCTTGAAGTATCCTTCTTTCTTTGCGTGACTCAGTTTTTTAACATATTAGAGTCACTCTTTTCTTCATTTCAGCTCTGGTTTTGGGCATGTTAGAACCGATTCTTCTTTTTTCTTTGCTGGTCCAGATTTTGAGCATGTTAGGACTAGCTACTTTGCTTCTTTTGGCTCAGATTTTGATCATATTAGAGCCAATCCTTTGCATTTCAGAGGTTCATGTTTTGAGCATGTCTGAACCTCTCCTTTATCTCTATTTTTTTTTTTTTCTGAAACATTTTCTCTTTTTCTTGAAAACAAAAACTGCAATGGTATGTACAATGGAAATGAAAAGTGGAAATTGAAAATCAGCAGAAGTAGTGTTTGAGCATCCTGCCATTGACAGGACCCCCAAACAGCTTTGTACCATCTAATTCCTGTAGGAAAAATGCATTTGGACCTATATTGGCCTGGATGATGCATTGGCCTTGCCATAGACTATCAAACTTGTCATGTTTTCCTTTATCCTCTCTTCTTGAGTCCCACTTTAGAACTTTAACCCCAATTTTGAAATCAGAAGATTTGGTTCTTTTGTCAAACAACCTCTTTATGTTTTCCTGAACTTTCATAGCTCTATTGTAGACCTCTTCCCTTGTTTGCTGGAGATGTATCATTTGGTTTATTCTTATCACCATGCTGTCTTCTTCTGTTTGAATCTCTTGAACAATTTTGATCATTGGAACACCCAAACTGGTAGGAAAAACTACTTCTACCCCATAGACAAGCTGATATGGTGACATGCCAATGGATTTCTTCGTTGTAAGCCTGTCAGCCCACAGGGCATGCACCAATTTGTTATTCCATGACTTTTTGTTCTCTTCCAGCTGTTTTTTGATAATAGTTACCAGGCTTTTGTTTGAGGATTCAGCTACTCCATTACCCTGAGGGTAATAGGCAGTTGAATGGCCAAGTGCTATTTGGTACCTGTGACAAAATTCCACCATTTTCTTGGATCCAAATGCAGCAGTGTTATTGGTGATTATTTTCCTTGGGCAACCAAACCGAGAGAGGATATGACCTTCTAGGGACCTAATAATGACTGAATTTGTGGCACTCCTAGTAGGTATGGCCTCTATCCACTTAGTGAAGCAATCTGTGGCTGTTGAGATCCATTTATGTTCTGCAGAAGAAGATGGGTGAATTTCTCCAATGAAATCTAGGCCCCATTGCATAAAAGGACCTTCAATAGTGATGGGTTGTAAAGGGAGAGAGAGAAGTTTTCTCTTGCCTTCGAAAATCTGGCATTTATGGCAGGCAATTACCATCTTATGGAAGTCATTGAATAGTGTAGGCCAATAATAACCAGCCCTAAGTATTTTATTAGTAGTGGTTTTCCAACTCAGGTTACCACCACACTCTTCTGCATGGAATTCTTGTTTAATATTTTCTGTTTCAGACTCAGGCAAACATTTAAGCAATGGGCCATTTTGATTTTTCCAATTTAAGTTTTCATTCAGAATGCAGTAGTTTCTGGATTTTATTTTTATGAATTTTGCCTTAATCTTTGATAGTTCAGGTGGATTATTGAGGTTGGTGAGCACATAAAGGATATCAGAGTACCAAGGGGAGTTATGAAACCTCTCCTCAACAGTGGGATCAGGCAATCCTTCCTGCTCATCCAAGGCAGCTATCATGTTAATGTCAAGGGCTTGAAGATTTGATTCAGCCATTAATTTAGCTAAGCCCTAACCCTTGATCAGTTTTTTGGGTTTTATCTCAAGATCATATTCTAAAATCACAGCAATCCATTTGCCCCTTTTCCCATCTGGGTCTTGGGACAAGATATCTTTGATCACTATGTTAGGCACATAAGCTATGGTGTGGGAATGAAATATGTACACCCTAAAGTCCTTTAAGGCCTTGACTAAGGCATAGGCCTGTTTTTCCATTATTTTTTATTTCAAGGGTGTGTCCCTTAGTGCTTTGCTGAAAAAGGAAATTGGTTGTTCCATTCCCTCTGGATTTTTCTGCAGTAAAACTGCAGCCACTATATTTTTGGAGGAAAATGAAAAGACTAGGAAATATTTTGAGAAATCAGGGCTAATCAGAACAGGAGCTTGGGTGAGTGCATTTTTTACTGATTCAAAATATTTTTTAGCTCCAACCGTCCATTTAACTACTTCACCTTTCTTTCGCATGTTAGTCATATTCCTAAGGTGTTCAGCTAGGTTGGGAATAAACCTCCTTAAGAAGTTTCTTTTCCCAATGAAGGACTGTAATTCCTTGATGTTTATTGGGTGTGTGATTTGTAGTATTCCCTCAACTCTTTGTGGGTCTATCCTAATTCCATTTTCAGATATAATGTGGCCAAGAAGCTTTCCTTCTTACAGCCCAAATACAATCCTTTTAGGATTTAATGACAGACCAAACCTCCTACATTTTTCAAATACTTTTCTCAGATGTTTTAGATGTTCTTCTTCAATCTTGGAATAGACTGTTATGTCATCCAAGTAAATAACAATGAAGTATCGTATCTCATCTGAAAAATATATATCCATGGCTCTTTGGAAGGTGGCTCCAGCGTTCATTAGTCCAAAGGGCATTTTTACATACATAAAAGTGCCCCATGGAGTGGTAAAAGCTATTTTGATTTTATCTTCTGGGAGTAACAGGACTTGGTTGTAACCTTAAAAGCCATCTAGCAGGGAGATTCTCTTAGAGCCCACTACCTTCTAAAGAATGTGTTCCATTTTTGGCAAAGGGTAGTTGTCTTTGAGTGAGGCTCTATTAAGATTTCTAAAGTCTATGCATAATCTGATCTCCCCTGTTTTATTTCTCACAACCACTAAATTTGATACCCAATCAGAGAACCTTACAAGAACTATTATGCCTGCCTCATACATCTTTTTAATCTCTTTTTCCACTACCAACAACTGATTTGGGTTTATTTTGCGGAGTTTTTGTCTGAAGGGCTTCTTATTTTATTTTAAAGGTATTTTGTGTTGTATAATGCTCATGTCATAGGCCTTTAAATCTTCGTAACCCCAAGAAAACACGTCAATAAATTATTTGAATAGGTCAATGTATTTCTTCTTTTTTTTTTTTTTTTTTTTTTAAGAAGATGGCGCGCGCGGGAGAAAACTTGGCTCTAGGGTTACAGACCATCGCCGCCGCGGATTGGAGATCACTGTGCAGGAGGCGCCTCCATGGATTGAGCACCTGATTCATCATCGATGCTCCTTGTGGCTTTCGAGCTGGGCATCCATGGTCACCTGTGATTTTATTACTCTCTGCCGAGACCGGGCCATGGACCTGCAGAACTACCAGATCGGGGTACTGGAACCTGTCCAGTCTCACAAATGACTTGGCGGGGCGAGGGATAAGTAACTGTGAGTGCTTTTTGTTCTTTGATGCCTCTGTATTTGAACCACAGACGGGGTATGAGTTCTGTTGTATCTCTCATGGAGCCACCGGACGATTTACTCTGTTCTACAGGTCGACTGCTCAAGCGGAGACCTCTGTCATTTTTCTTTATTGGATGCGGCTATTACAAGAATACCCTTCCGGCTTGCCGGTCTTCAAACCCTCGCACTGGGCCGGGAGATTAGGCGGACTTTGGGCATCCGGTTTAAAGGCCTGGCGATCTCCGTTGTATACGACCCCGGGGCTGCAGGGGTTGGCTAGTCGGCCCAATACAGCTGAGGTGGGGTCTTCAGATTTCAAGCAGTCTCTATGGATGCACCCGGACCAGCGGCGACAGGCACAGGCGCATGAGGTGGTGCTTACTTCCAATAATCACTGCCTGCTTACCTGCAACTCTAATTCCCAGGTAGACTCGATTTCATATCAAGTTTTTATTAAGCCTCCTGTTGGTAATAGCTTTATAATATGGATTCGAACAATATATTCAATATTACATCTGAAGGCAGCAATCCAAACTAAGGCGGATTACCCAGTTCAGGCACAGTCTCTGATTTTTGGTGGGAAAGTCTTAGCTGACCACTATTCTGTTTATGACTACTCCATTGTCACTGGGTCCTCCATCTGTCTCAACCTCAGACTGAGGGGTGGAATGATGGGACAAAACAGGGCTCATGGACCCTCCATGGGCGCTGGTGCATCCAAATCTGTACCCACAAAAGGTACTTACAGAAACATATTACAGGGGGACAAACACATTCCCACTGCACCTGTCTCCCCTGCAGAAAGTTCCCCCAAACCATATATTGTAGAAATGCAGGACAGTGTGCCTGAAATAAATGTTGACAGCATAGATATTGATATGCATAAAACTGTTTATGAATCCCAAGCAATAATAGGCAGATTCAACTGCTTCTGGCCCAAACCAATGGAGCTGTTCCATTGGATTTTTACAAACTGGACCATGGAATGTGAAATAAACCTATGTTCTAAGGGGTTCTTCATTGTCAAATTTTCATCCACAGAGGTCAGAGATGCCATAATGAGTTAGGGACCATGGTTCTGGGGCTCCACGGGTCTCTTCATTATACCATGGTTCCCAAATTTTGATGCCAATACCATGGAGGTGACCAAAATGCCGGTCTGGGTTAGGCTCTACAACCTCCCGCTACATTTCTGGCATGAAAATGTTCTTGGTTGCATTGGAAACACCCTTGGCAGATACAATAAAACAGACACCCAACGCCTGGAAGAACGCATATACACTTTCGCACGAATCTGTGTGGAGGTTGATTTGAGCAAGGGACTCCCAGAGTCCATTATACTGAACAACAAACAACAGAGATGGACACAGCATTTAGACTATGAGAACACAGCCTTCAGATGCCGTATATGCAGGTGCACAGGACACCTACAAAACTCATGCCCGGCAGCAAAAAGGGATAACAGGAAAAAGAAGAAAACAGGCAAAGCGGCAAAAGGTTGGAAATTCCCCTCGGAAGAGCCTGAACAACAGGAAGAAGAGGTGGAACCAACACCACATGAGAATCAACAAACAGATACTTCATTGGGCACACAAGAACAGGAAATGCAAGATCCTCTTGACACCACCACAAAGACTCAGCAGGACAGGGTACCTGGCACACTAGACAGCGGGGGATACAAAAGAACACATACATCAGATACATCTGACTCTGACAAGGATCATGGAGCACCAACAGAAGAAAATCAGCTTCTCCTTATCGAGACCGAGCAAACACTTGGTGCTTGGCGTAAGGTAGAAAAGAAGAAGGGGAGAAAATCTTAGTTGTATCATCATTGCTTTTTAATTTTCGGCTATTGGATGTCTTAGGACATATACCAGCACATACAACATGTAATTTTGTTTTCTCATAAATAAAATTACGAACTTTTTCTTTGTGAAAAAAAAAATTCTTTTTAATTTCTGCGGGTAAAGACTTGGCCAATTTAATCATTCTGGGCTTATATTTTCTGCCTATATTGCATTCTTCAATGTTAGCATCTGCGTGCTCTATGGTAGGCATTTTTTCCACGTCATCAAAGTCAAAGAGGTCTTCTAACGGTGCCAAACCTCGAGGTATGTTCTTGTCTTTGGCTCGCAGCACCTCAACTTCTTCATTTTCCACGTTTTCACAACTTCCATTCAAATTTCCAGTTTCCTCATCCAAAGTGTGTATTTTTATGTTAACAGGTATTTTTTCCTCATCTGAGGGTCCCTCACTTAGGCAGCTATCACTGGACATAGAGTCTAAATCAAAAAACTCAAACTCATTCTTGCTTGTTAAGAAATCTTCAATCTGTTTATCACCCTGGAAAACCTGCCAATATTTTTCGTTGTCCGGCACCGCAGGTCTGAATTTGGTCTGTATTATAATTTGCTGGTCACTTGGAGTCTTAGGGTATGAACTAGTAGGCAAGCTAGCCCATTGGAAATGACGTTTTGACTCTTGGGAACAAACCCTAATTCGTATTCAACAAACGTTTTCAGTATATCCATGGTATCGTTTCTATATTCCCTCAACCTAGGGTTTTTGGATGTGTATTCACCGTTCACCTGTTTTATAACCAACTCAGAGTCTCGCCGCATGACTATCTTACGGGCTCCTAATTTCTTCAACATATTAAAGCCCAGGATTAGAGCCTCGTACTCTGCAATGTTATTGGTACATTTTAAATGCTAGTTGCAGGCGTAGCTCTCTACGTAGTCATTTTATGTGTTATGCAACCACACCCTTGCCCCAAAAGTTCTTCTTGTGTAGGACCCATTGAAACTCATCTCCCATAGGCGTTCATTCTCAGTTGTGTTATCATTCCTTTCCCTATGGATGGGTTCACCATTATGTTGTATTACAGAGTCTACATTATTAGATTATAAATCTTCCGGCAAATCACATTAGAATTTTAGGAACGACGTGTTTCGAACTACCAACTATAGTTCATCATCAGGATAAACTATCCTGATTATCCTGATGATGAACTACAGTTGGTAGTTCGAAACGCGTCGTTCCTAAAATTCTAATGTGATTTGCCGGAAGATTTATAATCTAATATGTTATGGATCACAGAAGCTTGCACTCTCAAGTCTACATTATGTTGTGGGCTGTTTAGTTCTTCACATGATGCAAGGGTTTGTGAGGGATGACCAGTGAACTGTTCACCTTCTGTGTTTTTCTCACTCTGATTTTCCGTTTCAGTATACTATCTGGGGTTTTCTTCCTTGTTTTCATCTAAGTCCAGAGTGGCCATTATGTTAAAGTCCATAGGCTCTGTTTCTTGGTTCATATCTCTATTTTGAGATCCTGACCCTTCTAAGGATTCATTATTACAAAAAATGAAGGAGTCAAGGTCTGTATGCATAGAGTATAAAGGTGAATTCTATAGCTTTTTGGGGCTACTCACTAGGAATTTCATTTATGTCTCCCTATACGGTCTTCTAAGTTGGCTAAAAATAGGGATTGTGGCATATGAGCCATCCATCTGCATTGTACCTTGCAGCTTGGCCCCCCATGATCTAGATAGTAACATGCCATACTTAGGTGGCACATCTGCCACCACCACATCCATGACCATACACTTAGCTGGGATTTGGGTCAAGCTCACACATAAATATTTGATCAGGCCAAGGCATTTTACTCTGCTAGAGTCAAATGAATACAAATCCTTATAGGGGCGGGTTATCTCTAGACCTAGCCTTTCCATAACCACCTTGGGCATTAAGTTGTGAGAGGCTCCAGAATCATGCATCGCATTGTGCAGGATTTTATCATGGATATTGAGACTGATATAGAAAGGTGGTACTACCCCTTCCTAAAACTTTCCCTCAATCTTTGGACAAAACGTAAGTGCTGGTTGGTCATCACTCAGGTTTACAGTGTCACTACTTTCGCCTAAATTCAAAGCTCTCAAAATCTGGCCTTTATATACATCCTGAGTGGCTAGATCACAAAGTGGGACAGAGATTTTGATTTTTTCAATCTAACTCTCCAGATTGAAAGTGGACTGACTCTTGGAAATGTTCAACTCTGTTTTGTTAGCCACCACTTTAGTGGCTGAATCAATGTTCTGATTCTCACTATGTTCAATGTCTATGACAGTTTTATCAGGAGCACCAACTATAGTGCTAGTGCTACTGGTGGGTTGACTTTTTTTATCAGTTTTTTGGTTGTCCTTTTCTTTGTTCTTTCTAGAACTCTCAGCAGTTTCTTTAGAAGATTTCTCAGGCCTTTTCTTGATGGTAATCTCAGGAGCTTTTGGTTTGGAAGGGTCTTGGCTCTTTTTGCTCCTAAGTTCATATTGTTCTCTAACCTGCATGATAGCATTTTCAAACCTAAGTTTGCAATCTTTGGATTCTAATATTTCTTCATCCCAATATGAGGGTGAGGGCTGATCTTCCTCTGAATAACAATTATGGATTGAGTTTTCTATTTCAAACATGTTAATTTTATTCCCTTCAGACTCTTCTATGATTCCCTCATCTTCATCAAGAAAGTTTTCTTGAGAAGGGAGAGTAACTTGTTGATCTGATTCTCTTTGTCTGTTGGGAGTGTTATTGTTTCTTCTAAATTTTTGGTTTTGATTATGATTCTGGTTTTTGTTCTGATTTCTAACTGTGACAACCATTTTTTCCATCATTTGTTGCAGTCTTTCCACATTTTTAGATAATCAATCATAATTTGGGTCAGATGTGGAAGCTACATGGTCATCTTTATATGTTACCCTTTTCTCAGCTCTCAACCTTGCCTTTTTCTCAATCAGATTAGCCTCTACACTCACTGCTCCTTTTTACATGTCTTCCAAGGTGGTATAATCCTTCTCCCTAAGCTGGCAGGCCATGTCAGCATCAAAGCCTCCCAGGTATTTTGCTAAAGCCATACCTTGGGGAGGTTTCATATGTGGAGGAAGAGCATTGTAAATGCTGTTAAATCTTGTGGAGTAAGCATGGACACTGTCCCCTATATTTCTTTTAAGGTTCACGTATTCTAATAGGATTTGGAGAGGGTTAGCCTTAACTTCCCATTTTTTTATGAAAGTCTAATATAAAGTAGGAAGATCTTGGATAATCCCTGGAGGTAAACTTTTAAACCACTTCTTTACATCCCCTCCCAAACTCTGGGTAAAGATCCTCATTTTGACTATCTCATCATCGATTTCCATGTAGTCAAAAGAATCTTCCATCCCATCTACATGATATTGAGCTGTTGTGGATTATTTTGCAGTGAAATGTGGAATTTTTTATTGAGAATCATTTGGTAAGGGTACTAGAGGCTGTGGTAAAACCAAAGGTGCATACCAGGCTGCCACGATGATGTTCTAGTGACGTAAAGGGTTAGCTTGAGCAGCTGATATATGGAAGATAGGGGTATGAGGACCAGCTGAGGTTTGTTGAGCAGATCTAGGATGACACAGTCCCAAGTTTTGAATGAAGTGGATATCAGGGGGTGTAGAAGGAGGGGTCTCTCTGTCCCTAATGTTTTTACCACTTTGATATGGTGAACCAGGAAGCTCAAGGCCTAGCTGATCTAGAGCACTGAATGACCTAGTTCTTGGTAATTGACTAGGTGGGTCTAGGTCAAGATGATAGTGTGATAGAGCTGTAAGGTCTTCTGGTGTAGAATTAGCTCTATAGATATGACTGGAAATAGTTGATCTTCTAGGTGTAGGTGATTTCATGAGGATGCTCTCAGGGTCATCAAATATTTCAGGTGGTTTTGGCTTGGGGTAAGCTCTTGTATAAATGGTTCTTGAAGCCACAATGTTGTTTTCCAAAAAAGGAGCTTAACCCTACTTGTTACTTCTATTGTGGTTGATGTTGTTTTAGAGGATGGTCTCCTAGTGGAGTCTTATGTGAAAGAAAGTTAATCAGCAGGCCTACTGATCACTAGTGGAGTCCTTGATCTTTTAGGGTCTATGGAGTCGCCAGGTGGAAGGTATAGGGTGTTTCTAGGAAGTACAGTGTCCACCATAGTGTTTGTGAGATGCTCCTTTTCAAGGATATATCGAAAACATAGAATAATCTATCCATAGATTGACTGGGAGGGCATTTACCAGATATGTCGCCTCTAGAAGAGTGTGAGATTTGGAGGCTACCTGGCCCTTTCCAGAATCTGTCTAAGAGTATGGGGTAAAACAAAAAAAGAGGTAAGTGGGATGTAAGTGTAAGTGTTTTACTACCAACTTAATTAGAGATCAAATTTTTTTTGAGTATCTAAGAATGTTTAAGGTGAAATGCACTCAATTCCCCAGCGGAGTCACCATTATGTTGGGGTTCCCATGTTTTGGCCAGGTTGGCAAGACCAAAAGATGAGACAACATCAGAACCACTTTTAGACCTTAGGATCTAGCCCTCCTGGGTCCAGAGAGGGATCTCTCTATGATTGTCAAAGGTATGTGTCTTTGAGGCTTAAAGGTTAAGATATTAGGCTAGTTATAAGTTCAAGGTTTGTTTGTTTGATTGTTTATGTTTGGTTGTTGGGAATCAGGAATGAAGGGTTCAATATAAGACAAGGTAGGGCAAAGAGGATTTTAGGCTAAGAGATATAAATTTCAGAGCATATTCAAGACCATTGGGAAAATGGAGTCAGGAAAGGGTTTACTTGCTATTCAATATGCAAGCTTTCAGTTGGGCTAGTAATCTAAAGCGTTGGATCCTAAAGATGATAGGTGGGATGGGACATTAAGTATTGAAAGTGAAAGAAGGAGTGAACACAAATTTCTATCTATAGATCATATTAGAGGTCATTTAACTCCAAACCTACTTGGACATACAAACTCAGACGTAACTCCCAAAGCAGTAACATGAGGGAACTTAGAAAGGTTAACCAATTGAAAAGGATCCTAGTGAGATAAGGACAGAGTTCTAAACCTCCCAGTGTTCCCAATTCATTCAGTTAACTCTTAACAAGAACCTCTGAAAATAGATTTCATTAATTCATACATCAGCCAGCAGGCAATAACATCCACTACACCAGTTAAATCAATTGAAACCAATTCTTAGATAAAACATTAAGCAGAAAACATTAAAGGTAAGGAGAGCAGAAACATAGGGTACCTTACAAGGGTAAATCCTATGCCGAATTTCTGATGCAAGCCAGAAGAAATGGAATGAAATGAAATAAAACACAGAGACAGAAAAACATCACCACACCTTTAGATCAATATCCAAAGAAATGTGCTTGTCATATTTAAAACAACACCAATCAGGTACAACATTGCTAACAGCTTGAAACTTTAGTTTGAAAAAATACTCTTCAGCCTATCTTACAACTTTACGCAGTGAACATATCTCGAGATAAACTACTTGCAATTCTCTGATATCTCGTCAACAACCCTTACAATAGCTTTCTCATGAATTTTATAGCAGAAAAATGAACCGAGGACGTAGGTGAAGCACTAAATGAAACATTAAAACCTAGAAAAGAAAGAGGGATGAAGCCTATTCTGTTTAAACTTTGTGCATTCATATTCTGGCATGTCTTGCACGAAAGAATGATTTTCTTAAGCTTCCATTTACTCTGGTATGGTCCTGATGTACTCTGGCTATAGAACTCTGTGGTACCTTTGGTGCAGGAGAAAAATGGTAGATTAATGACTGAATGGTCTACCATACTGCATTAACAATTGCTCTGGTAGCTTTGTACTATGGTCAAGGCTGAAATATTCTCAAGAACATGGTAAATAATGGAAATAGTATGGGCTGTTTGTCCTTTAGAACAATTTGCTGATGTGAAACCCAGTTAGTTTTGATTTCTACGTGCTGGTTTGCCTCTGACAGCAAAATCTACATTTTAAATGGCTCTAGAGAGAACTTACAGAGTTTAAACTCTATTCCTTTAATGCAAACACTGTCATATGTCTTCTCAGCCCCTTTCTACATGATTTTGGCTCTTGAAAATGGTCTATTCATGTTTCTCTGTTGTTGTACTGAGATTTTGAATCATGGCGGTCTTCTGCCACTCGTACTCTACAAAAACACGCAACCTAGCCATGAAATCCATGCAAAGGGAAGGTTGGTTATGGAGGACGGGAGAACAATGACGCGGTGGTGGTGAAACAGTGTTCTTGGATGAAATAATGGTGAAAAATGCATTGATATGGTGAAAACGGTGACAAATAGGGTTTTCAGTGAAGAAATGAGCATGGGTCGTTCGATCATGGTCCAGTGGTAGGGATCGATGGTGGAAATTGATCCGTGGAAAGATTTATGAACATTGGAGGAATGGATATAAAACATTAAACTTTAGTGCAAATACAAAACTTTGGACTATGGAGGAAATACAAATGAAATGCATGAAATGAAATGGAAATGAACGTATGAGGTGGGACCCATATGGAAATCGCAATCGCAATCGGAAATCGGGAGAGGGATTAGGGCAGAGTGATACACGTAAAGCATTCCGATGCAATTGGGAAGGGGAATGGAAAACCTTTGTAAAAGTGAAAATATAACAAATTTACTATTTAAAAAGGGGAAAACCCTTTATTATATGAACTGGCAGAGGTATGGTACGGTGGGCCCAGGGTCAATTGCAATCGGAGATTGGGAGTGGGGGTAATCGCAATGCGTATTTCAAGTGTTGTGATGCGATTGATCGAGGGGGAAAGGATCAGAGGAAGATCAGCGATCAGGGAATCGGAGGGAATGTCTTGCGATTATGCGATCAGTGGGATCGGGGAATCGCAATCGGGGAGGTCAACGGGAAGACACATTAAAATTTGTGATTGCGATTGGGCGGGTAGTGCGATTAGTGCTCGACTATCTGATTGGGACAGCGGGTTGACGGTCCTGAATGCATCGCGGGTCTTATAGAACATAAGCAATTGCATCGGAGTTTTTAAGCCTTTCAAAGGAATTTTAACGTTCTGCTCCAGTTTTTCTGATGCGATTAGTGCTTAAGGCTTAAGCGCTTGGTCTTAGCACTGGGGCATATGTGGGGAAGTGGTTGGAGCTTGCGGTAAAGGGGCTAAGCCCTAATATAATGTTAAAAAGTGGGTTTTGGCTCATTTTTAATGAATTTTGAAGTTAAGGAAGGGTAACGATAAAGGGAAGAAGGGGAGATTTAGCCAAACAAAGGGTAAAAGTGGGATTTAAAGGGGATTTTGGGGAGATTTAGGGGGTTAATGTGGGAAATAGATAGGGATAAAAGGGATGAAGCAGAGGTTTAGAAGGGAGGATATAAAGGGAAAAAAGGGCAAAATGGTGAATTCTGTAGAGGCACAAGGGGCAACAAAGGCCTTGGGAGCAGGGTTTTATCAATCAATGAGGCTTATTGACTCAAGAACAGCAGAGGGAAATAGTCAAAGGAAATTAACATAAAAGTCTTCAAGGATGATGTGTTTTCAAGGGAAATGCATTCCTTGAAGGCTCCTGAAACAATCTAGCCCCTTGCCTACTTGTCAAGAAATTTACAAGGGGCTAACAGGCTCCTCAAGTAAATAGGTGGGATTCCCGATCAGGAACACCCAATTCTCTGCTAAACAATCAAGAGAATGATATATTTCTAAAAAAACAATATATTCAAAAAATAATATGTTCAACAACCCCTCTCTTTGTGCCATCCTCTTCCTTTTATAATATGGAAAACTTGCAAAACCCTAAACCATCTCAATGATTTAGCTCCTTTCACATGTGTCACCTCCAACTAAGACTGCATTGTGCATCAATGAGATACATCCCTCCTAGACAACGCTGTTGATTTAGTCATGGTTGACTTGGTCAAATGATCCAACCTCTTTCACACTTAAGTGTGCTTAAGAAAATGACCCAGATTTAGCCTTGTTCACATTGGGCATTGATTTATTTTGTTGTTTATGAGTTTTATTGATCCTCCTTTATGATTTTATTCATGAAATAGGAAACAAAAAAAAATTGAATATTCCCATTAGCTTAGGACTAATTGGGAATATTACAGTCCTCCCCTCCAAAATGTTGCTTGTCCTCAAGAAACTAATAAGGTGAGTGCTACAACTCCTTTCCTCCTCCATTGGTGACACAACCAAGTGATAAGCCTCCTCCATGAACTGAGTGCTCACCAAACCAATCCTCCATGAATTGTCTCTCCAATGTTCTTATGAGGGGTAAATAACCCATCCCATAAGGAGTCATTAATTCAAATGAAACAATCATGGTTGAACCAATACTCTCTCTAAAACATGTAGCATATGGCACATAGAGAGTCACCATTCCATGTGGTACATAAATGGATCCCATCCTCATTCCATACATCCCCATAAAAAGGTTAAGTATATCATCTATGTATGGAATCAAAACAATGCACATGCAAACAAAAATTTGAGCATGAGGAGGTTGGTCATAATCCCACATATGATCCCAACGCAGTGCATCTCCTGCCTGCATTAGATTCATATATGGTAAGTGGTTTCCCCACCACTTACTCGCTACACAAGTTATCTCACTATGGCTAAAAATGTGAGATATCTTTGGTGCCTTTGGAAAGCACCCATCATGAAAGAAAATTTCCCTTTGTACAACAAGGGAGTGGCCAAATTCAGAAATTTTAGTGGCCCAATGTTTGCCATGATATTTACATGATACAAAACTCCTCTTGGGAGTCATGGCCTACATAAACATGGTGAAATAATATGTCAAATCATAAGATAAAAATTGCATTACATGATCAGATTTTTCACCAACAATGTCTCTCCTATACATGGAATTGTGCATAGATTTTTCTCCCCTTTCAAGAGAAGGAATAAATGGCTATAATGACTCTTGTATAGAGTCCTTTGGCTACCCCAACTCTACATAGTTCTTACATTTTAGAAAATGATGATGTAGCTCTCCTCCAAAGCCTTCCCATTCAAATCATCTCATGATAGTGTTGTAGATCTTCATAGAATAGGTAGGGCTAAAACATAACTCTTTGTAGGCCCTTTGTAGCATCCTCTCCTTGAGCTTAGAGGCTCTAGGTAAGAATATCCTATCATGATCAGAGATGACTCCCTCATGAACTAGATAACCCTCTTCATGTAGCTGGTCATCAAGCATCAAGAAAGTGTGAAGATCTTTGCAATAATCCACCAAAAACTGGGATATATATCTACACTCCCCAACAATGACAGCATTGATGATGCATCAATAGCAATGTTTGCCATGTTTTTGACCTTCTCTTTGACATCTCCTATGTCAAAGGTGTATGTTGGAAGGATATACCTTCCATTATTCTCCTCCCACAGCGCAGATCTAGAGATGAGAGTGGTTGATGATGATAAGGGAAGAATATCTCCCTCCTTCTTGAGCTTACCCAAGTCTCCCAGCGGTGTAGCTTTACCTTCTAGTGCTCCAATCCCTCCTGGATCTAAGTTTGGAGCAGCAAGTTGGGAGGGATCTCCCACAAAAACTGAATCAGGTGGCCTCCTATCGAACTGCTAATATGACCACTTTTTAACACCTATTT
Source organism: Pinus albicaulis (assembly GCA_034641835.2). NCBI lineage: Eukaryota > Viridiplantae > Streptophyta > Pinopsida > Pinales > Pinaceae > Pinus > Pinus albicaulis. Next base: position 1,178,474,409 of record CM076570.1, read on the forward strand.
CATCCATTTCTACTCTTTTTTATCATGTAATTTATCATAATTTATCATATAAATCCATTTTATAATTATTTATGCTCTTATGAATAAATATTATTTCTTCTCCTTTATTTTAATAAATTGATGATTATTATGCATAATTTTATCAATGATGGTTTATTAATATATTTTGTAACAGCACTCACCATTTTAGCCTCCAAGATATTTGCTAGATTGCAGATTTGATCTCCAACACATTATTCAATATTCCAACTCAAAAATTTGCTGGAATAAGAAGTGACAGTTTTGCAGTTGATATTTTGGGCAAATGGAGAAGAATCTAGAAAATCTGGAACATGGGTTATGTCTAGAACGGACCGAATTAACTTTATTAAAGAACGGTTTGCCCAAATTTGGTCTGTATTGAGAGAAATGGAAGGTTCTTTGAGCATGATTTTCTCATATTTACTGTTGTGGCCGTCTTCTAAATTATCTCAGTTGCAAATCCAAATTCGACTTGTTCCTATTGAAAGATTGATGGAAATATATTTTCTTGCTAATCAAGTTGTTGGGGACAATCCAATATTATTATGAGGGATCACATTTACTATTTACATTCTCCTCTTTCTGATTATAAAAGGAGAAGCATGTATTGTCGTTGGAGAACTATGGATTAATCATTCCTTTTGTAACTCTGTCATTTATTATTGACTCTCATGATCAGAGAATGAATGTTGTAAACATTATTATGCTTAATTAATACAAGATCTTGTTGCCATTTAATTTCTTAACTCTGGAGTAAAGTCCAACGGTATTTCACTGGTGGTTGCGAGCAGCGTTTCACTAGTGGTTGCGGGCCCGGCCCTGGTGGATCGATCTGTTGTTTGTATCATTACCTTTCAGTTATCGTCGTGTGATAGTTATTATTTGTTTTCATTACATTTGAAAGTTAATTGGTTTTCTGTTTCATTGCTTATTTTATATCAGTGTGTTATATTAATGAATCGTGTTTCTATTCTTGTATGATTTAATAAGAATCTTAATTCTATATAATTTATCTTGTTATACCTTAATAGAGCTTCGTTGTTCTATTTCCATTATTGTTACATTCCATTTGCTATTCCAATTGATTACTGTTCCATTTGACTATTTTTCATTTTCAGATTGTTGTTCAATAGAATTTTCCATTCGATTCCATTAGTTAAGAGTTTGCTATTCGGATTTATTAAATCGGATTTGCTGTTCAATTCCTTTGATTACAGTTTGTTGTTCGTTTACTTCTAGAGCTGCTATTCATTTTAGTTGATTAATTGCAAATGGTTTTGAGAGATTTCCTAGTTTCCTTTCATTCCAACACTTAGTTCAAGATTTATTTCCATTCAATTGCTTTAAAATAGGATCATCGACTGTAAAGAATACTGGTTATTTCTCCCACGTTCTCAAATTCATTATCTTGTTGCATCAATTTCTAGAGGAAAGAGTTATCATTATTGTATCCTTGATTGATGTTTACTATGTAAATTATTGGATTTCAGAGCATTTGAGTTTATGTTATTGTAGTTAGATTTCTTTTCCAAGCATCCATTTACTCTTGTATTTAGAACACTGTACTACATATTATAAGGCATTACTCTTAGATTGAATTGCAGCCTCAGACAGAGTATACCCTTGAAATAAAAATTCGTTCTTGGATTGATAATTAATGTAGGATAAATAAGCGTTAAAAAAGACACCTTTTATACCTCAACATTTTAGCGCTGTTGTTGGGGAGAGTGTATGCCATTTAGAAAGAGTGATGCATATTTAATTTTTTCTGCTTGGGAAGAATTGGGTATTAAAGACGGAAGGTAAGAACCTGCGCACAGAGTAAGGAACACACTTGTTCACTGGCCCACTTCATAGCAGAATTGAGTGAAAGCTTAAGGTAGGAATGAATGCTTGCATTTTTTTTTGAATTTTAGAGGTAGAATTTTTGAAAAAAAATCTTGTAATTCCACTCGAGTGGTGATGTAAGCACCACCCATTTCACTAACCGATTGACAGGCACATTTTAAAGAGGATCCTCAAAGAAACACATGAAGAACATCTTCTATTACAGTAAGAAATGGCTCACATTGCAACTTTGAATTCCCTATCAAGGATCTAGGAGGAGTAACACAAATGCACATAATTCTCCCACCGTCTCTACCAAATTTTCATGGTTTGACAAATGAAGATCTAGATACATTCTTATTTGAGTTTGAAATACTTTGTACAGGATATGATTATTGTACTAATTATCAAAGGTTGAAAGTGTTTCCTCTTACTCTAAAAGGAGCAGCTCTCCGATGGTTCATAAGCCTAGGTGGGAACTGCATCCAAACATGGGAGGACATGAAGAACATATTCTTGAAGAAGTGCCAAGACTATTGCAAATCCAATGAAGATATTTTCAGTATGATACAAGGGGAAGATGAAATATTGGAGGACTATGTCGAGCAATTTTGATACAACCTTCAAAAATCAAAGCATAAGCATTTGGAAAAAGAGATCTTGAAAACACTCCTTCTTAAAGGAATCAAAGATGATTTTTTAGAACTCTTAAATCTGATAGGAAAATGTGATGTTTTTCAGTTATCATATGATGATGTTTGTGAATTGTGCATAAGGTATTCAAGAGGAATTTCCAAGGCTGGTAAGAATTCTAGAGAATTTTCTTCTTTCTTTTCCAAATTTACTACAAGAACAAAAGACATAAGAGCTGAAATCAAGGCTTTATTTGAAAATTTTAAATATGATTTTATTAGCTCTCTAAATTCACAATTGAATGTTTTGTAGGTTCAGAAAAATCAAGAATTTGATGAAGTGTTTTGCCCTCATTACCAAAAGGAGCATCCCATAGATACTCACTCTTCCTTATCTAATTTGGAAGTAGCATATCAAAGAGATGCGGAAGCTGCAACAAGGTCAAAACCATGGAAATCATGGCCTACAGGTATGGTTCAAAACACTTCCTCTCCATTCTCTTACTTGCATAATCCATTATGGAATACTCATATGTTAGGGCAGCCATGCCAATCTCAATATAACCACCATCAATCTTGTCTACAAGTTTGGCATGGTTCATCTTATGATTTCATGACTACTCTTCCTCATCTTGTAGCACAAACACATCTTCCAGCTCTTCCACAACATCTTTCTTGCCCATCAAAATCATCCATTAAACCCAATCAACTACATCATCAAAATGCTCCATTCCCTACAAAATTTCCTGCTCAACTCATTGCACACACTCACCATAATAAACCAGTACAACATGCTTATAGTGTTGAACTGCAAAATTTACCCACCCTTCCCACCCATTCTATCTCACATGCACCATTGGAGAAAACTTATATTGAGATTTAGAATGTATCAAATCCAAAAATTGTAGAGGTTATGAAAGAAAATGAGGTTTCTTCTAGCCTGCATCAACAAACCGTTTTAAACACTCAAGAACTTCATGATATGACGGCTATGGGAAATCAAGAAAGTAAGGGATACATTGAAGATTGGTTTCACTCCATTTTTTTGCAGCATCACTCCATGCTTCAACAATTTTTGGCACCATTTTTTCAAGGGAAGTTGGCTTCTCATACCCTAATTTTTATTAACATGAATTTTTCAAATTTCGGTATGTACATACTTGAAGCCTTATTTCGAAAATGGTTACACCAGAAATACTCTTATATGTAATCATATTCATTTTCCAAATCAGAGTAGGCTAGTGAAAAAAATAAAATAAACACATTTTTTTTAATTTTATTTTTGTAAAAATAGTTGTTTTTGTTGCAACACGATGTGGAAATCAACATCGATGATAAATATTTTAATTTATTTGTGTATGTAGATGAATTATATTGAGAATAAAAATTCTACAAACACTTACATTCATTTTTATCACCAATATGGAAAAATTGCTTGAATATCATATTTTTTGGCTTGAGGGCTTGATGAAATTTCTAAAAACAAAGTTGGGACAGTCATGTTTTAAGAGACCAAAAGTGAATATTTTTAAAACCTGTTTCTATCATAAGTATCCCTTGATGTCTACTTTGCAACCCAATTTGAATCACTCAATTTTGATTTGAAACGAAAAACTTATAACTAAAACATTGACAGGGCATCTAGTAGGCAGCTCAGGAACAGAGTTGGGACAGTCAGTTTTTGGAAGCCTAAATGACTATATTTTTAAAACAGGTTTCTATGGTATATTCCTCTATGAATCTAGTTTACAAATAAATTTTAATCACTCAATTTTGATATCATATGAAGAATTTATAACCAAAATACTGACTGCTTCTCATAAATCAGCACTCTTGAAACTCTATTTTCTCGGCTATTCACTAGCGTATTTGACCCATCAATTATTCTTGTCTTCAAAACATGTTTCTATTGGAGATAAATAAATGAATCTACTTTCATTTCCAATTTGAATCAGCTTAATCCTCCATCAAATGAAAAATGTATGCTTGAAATATCAACTGTTGGTCTGAGCTGGAAAATCGAAAATGACTCTATTATGCAAGTTGTTCTAAGTAAAATTGACATATTATAGCATTGGATTTTCAAAACCTATTTCTATTAGAGATATACCTTTGAATTAGCTCTCATCTGGCTTTGGAAACACTCAAATCGTATGAAAAACAAAGAATTTATAATAGAAACACTGTTGGTTAGTATGGTCGACCATTGCTCTCCCACAGGTAACATTTGTTTTATTTTTCTGTGGATTTGTTCTACAGAGTAACTATTTGTTAGTTTTTTGCATAATTCTTGGATTAGGGGAGCCCTATCACCTCTCCTTCTCCATGATTTAATGTTTTATTACAGGTAGACACTCATTTTTTGCAGGTCTTAGGAGAATAAAGAAGGTCAATTTATGGACGAGTGATTCTTGAAAGAAATTTTAATGAAACAAGGGAATTTCATCCAATTCATTACCCAACGGATTCATAACAGAAGAAATGAACAATTTATTTCCATTTGAAGATTCATGTCATGTCACTGCTGCCAAAACATTTTTCAAAAATATCATTTTTTTCATTAACAGATTGATATTCCCTTAGGAAATAACATCATAGCTGTTGTAACTTAATAAAGTGTTGTTTCTTTTCTGATTTCTTTTATGTTTTTGTGTTTCAGATGTTGATCCCTTCAAATTGTAGTTTCTGCTCCATTGGTAATTGAGCAATAAGGACCCCACCATGCAAGTTTCAATTACAGAAGGCAATTCTTCGGCAGCACCAATTCTATAAAAAAATTACTTTTTCTTGAAACCTGTACATAAATTTTCCTTTTTGTTTGATTGGATTTCCTTAGATAATAGATTGTACATTATTTTTGTTCTTTCCTCTATTTTTTTCTTTTTTTGTTCCCTACAGCAATTTCTACGTGCATTTTCTTTGTTGTTCCCTGTAGGGAACAACACTTTTTTGTGTGCCTTTATTTTTCATGCTATTCCTTTTAAGGAACAACTGCTATTCCTCTTAAGGAACAATAACCGTCCCTCTTAAGGAATAGCAATCTTACGTATTTATATTTGTTTGTTGTTCCTTAAAAGGAACAACAGTCGTTCCTCTTAAGAAACAATGTGTTTGTGTGTTTCCTTTTGTTGTTCCTTTCAAAAGGAACAACATCTCCGTTTATTTTTGTTGTTCCTTTCAAAAGGAACAACAGTTTTGCCACATGTTTTTGTTGTTTCTTTCAAAAGGAACAACACTTTTGCCACGTGTTTTTGTTGTTCCTTTCCAAAGGAACATCAGTTTTTGCCACCTGTTTTTGTTGTTCCTTTCCAAAGAAACAGTAGTTTTTGCCGCCTGTTTTTGCTGTTCCTTTCCAAAGAAACAACATTTTTCCTGCTTGTTTTGTTGTTCCTTTCAAAAGGAACAACATGTTTTTTTTCCGACTCTTTTTTGCTGTCCCTTTTCAAAGGAACAACTTTCCCACGTATTATTTTTGTTGTTCCTTTCAAAAGGAACATCATTTTTTTTTCTCGATTGTTTCTGCTGTTCCTTTTGAAAGGAATAGCATTTTTGCAGATTGTTTTTGTTATTCCTCTTAAGGAACAATAGATGTTCCATCTAAGGAACAACACTTTTTGAGTGCATTTTTCTTATTTTAGAACAAAATTTTGACGATTTTTGTGAATTATTCATGACTCTTTTAAAGACAAATACACAATTTATGCAAGGACACAA